>OY728140.1:1550270245-1551520245 GCA_963277665.1 Viscum album
TGAGATGACCTCTAAGAACCCTGTTCTTATTCATGTGGTACGTGTTTCTTCTTCTCCTCTTTCCTTATGTGTTTTTGAGAAAATAGGCAAAATAGGGAAAATATAAAATTTTAGTGGGTACATGTCGTGTACTTTTCCACACATAGTGTACTTTGTCCGTGTGGAATGAGTACATCCGGCATGTAGGCCTGTCAGTGATGATGGGTGTATAAATTAACAACATGTCGTGTACTTGGTATTTACACGCCATGTAATCAGTCAGCAGGTGAATAGTAAGGTGATGGGAGTAGTCTCCAGCTGGGTGACAGTACAGGTTGTGTATTCATAAATACATGTCTTGTACTTCTGTCAACAAATGAACAGTGTGGAGGTGAAATGTAGCCGCCAGAGGAACAATTAAATGATGAAATGTAAACACCATGTACTTGAGGGTACACACTGCGTAGTAAGATTTTTTCACATAAAATAGGTATTAGCCTCCTCATTCTACAAAGGATGCATTAGACATGTTTGGAGCTCGGGAGGATAGGCTGGAGCTTGGAGGAGCTCCCGATCGCACGCATGGAATCTGTGTCTTCCGCCGTCGATCTTGTTTGAACCGTGAGGGTATGACCTCACTTCTCCTTGATTCAGCCTTACCAATTCTTTACCATGGGGATTTTATTTACGTTTAAATGAAAAATCACTTATCCCATATCTACGCCTTTCTTAGTTGATTCAGGAGGTGATGTTCACATATATCAATCAGTGGAGATTGAGATAGCTGGTCTGATGTTTAATTCCTACTATTGAGTATTTTTTCAGTACCATTGTGTTGCACGCCCATGTTTGGGATGTCTTATGGATGAGGCCTTAATTAATTATGATATCTATAATTTCATAGTTAATCTGATGAAAATTATAAAATGATTTTTTGGATCATTGCTTAGATCTAGGTCCACCTCGTGAGTGTGTTTCCCTTATTTAGCCGTTTGGCCAAGATACACGAGGGTATGCAATGATTTAGCATTCTTTGAGTTTTATTTAGAGAATTTATATTTAATTGCTTGTTTATGTGTTGGGCTCAGACAGGTAGCTTGTTTATCCTGAGGGCAGTGTTTCTTATGCATGAGGGTAAGTGTTTTTCTTAACCTGGGGGAAACTTTTCTTATGCTTGTGGGGAGTTGCTTCCATGTCTGAGTGAATTATCTCATATGCCTGACAGAAATATTAATTACTCTTGGGGGAAATCACCAGATGGTTTCTATTCTGATTACCTTAGAGTAAAGTTTTGCATGTCTGAGGACTCTGTTAAAATTTCATATTCACTATGGTGATTTTATATTTATACCTACCAAGCTAATGCACAGGCATGGAACTGTTTTACATTGTACATGATTGATTTCTTCTTGTAGTTTGGATGTAGCACTGTATAGGAGATTTTCAGCTGAGGCTGAGTCTCAATAACTTATAATTCAATCATCATTAATTTTAAACAAATAATTAAATAAAAATTGAATAGGTAGGAGTAGCTTTTTTTTAGTACTTTCTAGTTTACTTCATTTCTATTACTGCACTCTATAGTAGCACAAATTCACTGATAGTTGGGAATGAGCATTTGGTGGTTTCCTTTTTGGATTTATTTCTCACACCCTGTATGGGTCATGTCTTGGGCTCAAACAGATTATATTTCAGGAGGTGTGGATAAGGGAAAGGGTCCCTAAACAGGTACTTTATTGTTGCAAAGGAGTAGCAGAGCATGTGACCGACCTCAGTCTTGGGATGTTGTTGAGTTTCTACTGTGTTGTTTTATTTAGTATTTCTGTATTTTTCCCTTTTATTGTGTTGTTTGAGATTGTATTGTATCTTGTTTTGGAATCTTTCTTAGACTTAGGGACATATTGCATCATTATATATGATTTTTGGTCATTTCATTACTTCAGTACTGTGTCCTTTTCGGCATTGGTATTGTTTACTTCATCCTCTTTGTAATGTTTGTATTTTTTTCCTCTACATTACACTTTGAAAAAATGAGGGAATAGTTTCCCCAATATCAGACCTAGGCCCTCACTTCTAGTCCGGAGCCTCTTGTGTTTGGGAAAATACCCTTAAGGTCATGTGACCTACGGGTTTTCGGGGCACCTGAAGAGTGGAACCCAGATCTGGGACGTTACAAAGTGGTATCAAAGGTGTTTATTTTCTTTGACTTACTGTTTGGATCCTATATTCAAAGATAGGATAGAATAGGTACCTGGTAATAAGCTATTCTTGAGAGTAGCTAACCCTTTTATAGGGAAAAGCTAATTTACCCCTTGATGCAATTTTTATGATTTTACAATTTTACAGTTGATTTGATTTTCACCATTAGGCGACACAATTGTTGTGTGCTGTTCATATTTGTATACATGGGTTATATTTAGTTTCAACCCATTATGATGAGGGTATGCCATCTCATGCATCATTTAGGCACATATTTGAATCATATGCCATGTATAGTTTCTATTCCATGTAGGTGCATTAGAAATTGCATTTGTTGTTATAGTTGTTATGCTAGAAAATACATGTTGTTGTGAAAGATTCCTTGATAAAATACCTGCTATTTGATAACGTATTGTTATGGGAGGTTAAGTGAATGAACGCGAAACTATGGTTTTTGAGGAGTACGGGCCCTCATCAACCAGAATTTGGTGGATCATCAACTTGTTGACTTTGTTATAACATGAATAGGATGACATGCTTTGATTCGTGGGGTGTATGGGAAATCATGGACCAGAATATGGAACTTAGGTTTTGGTTTCAGTGATTAAGGAGATACAGAGTAGTTTTTGAGGCTTACTGTCCAGACATACCCAAAATACATGTTTTGTAATTATCATTACACGTAGGTTACACTTCTGTTCAGGAAGAAAAAAAATTAAGTACAGGATGTGTACCATATGTACACATCTTGTGGTTTCGTCCCATGTCTTAGGACATATAGGCAGAAACAATTGATAGTGAAACATTGAGGTTACATGCCGTGTAGTTATTATACACGGTGTGTTGTGTTGAACCTGTGTCTGCTATGAAACTAACAACACAGGTAAAAAAATATGACCATATACAATCCATGTCAATAACGAACACACTGTGTAGTTTAACCTAGGGTTCTAGACGTGTAACTAACAAAAATGGGTTGGTGTTACCTCGTTTTAGACATGTCGTGTACCTATGGGACACACCGTGTAGTCATGACCAGTGAGAGGCTGTGTGGACTTGGTCGTGTCGCTGGGGAAATAGGGTAGTGTAGACGCCGTGTTCGGGTGTAACATTCCATGTAGTGTCATCCGAGTAGTCGGTCACGTCACTAAAAACCCTTGAAGTTGGAAATTAATCCGTACACACCATGTCTATATGGAACACGTCGTGTTTTCCGAGCAGTGTACCCTACCATGTAATGGAGAACACTGGTCGGTGAAACTCATTCAGTACACACCGTGTTGATGTTCTACACGCCATGTAGTCCTGTTTAAAGGAGAGACGTTTGGCTAAGACGTATAGAAGGACTCGAGAAATGGAAGAAAATTCAAGTACATGACATGTGTGTAGACAACAAGCCATGTTGGGGTGTTATATGACCAGTTCTAGTAGAGATACATGCCCATGCGAAAGGCTTGAAGGAACATATCGTGTAGTTATTATACACACCGTGTAGTCCTATTTTGTAAAACATGAATGTTTTGATTCTCATATTCCTTTCTTACACAACTTGTTTTCAGCCCATTATAATCTAGATCTATGGCGTGTGTTTGACCTTTTAGAGTCATACCACTGAGATGACCTCGATTTGTTCTCCAGAAGAGAGACAACGACTATACTCCAGAGACGGTAGGCAATAGGCTACAGATCGATCCTCTAGAAGAGCTATATGCGGCACCAACTGTTATACCGGACACATGCGTGGAGGTGCAATTCCGTGAAGGATTTGTGCAGTTCATGCAGACCTTTCAGTGAGCACCGACGGCTGCCATATAAATGGCATAGCTGACTCATATTTGTCATCAACTGCATCCGCCAACATTTTCAGGGTATGATGGACCACATGCAGCAGAGTCTTGGTTGGATTCTATTTAGACAATCTTTTGAGAATCTGAAGACGCCTATAGGGAGGAGGGTCATTCTCTCTACAAACATGTTGTGTAATTCCTCTAAGAAGTGGTGGGATGTTACCGCCCAGACATAGCATCACAGAGACATGGCGTGGGAAGATTTATAGGAAGTATTATATGTATTTTTCTTCCCGGATACGCTGAGGGAAGATTGAGCTCTAGAGTTCATGAATCTGCAGTAGGACGATTTGTCAGTGACATACTATTCGTCTCCCATCACCGAGATACAACGCTTTTCACCTGTTATGGTGGGTGATGAGACCTTGAGGGCTCGACGCTTTATGAATGGTCTTTGACATGATATCTTAGTGTAGGTGAACATTTTTTGGTTTCCTTCAATGTATGCTATTGTGAACCAGGAACTGATTACTGAGTGGAACCTATGGGAGGCTAATGGTGTAGTCCAACATAGTTCAACACCAGTTTCTGGTACAATTTCTACCGGTAAGAGGAATAGGTAGATGGATTTATCTCATGGTGGTAGTACTTGTCAGCAGAATTCTTCAGGTGGCCATTTGAGGTTCAACTATTGCGTTAAAGAGGGGCAAAAGAGACCTCAGTGTCCAAGTGACCTAGTGGAGTGTCGATCTTGCAGAAAGATGGGTCATCTGCAGTGATTTTGCAAGGCATTTCCACCAGTGGCTAGAGAGAGGGGTTCTGTGCAGACTCCACATGCAGGAGCAGGGCCATCATCTCCTTACTAGTTAGGGAATTGGGATATGTCTGGGTATTTAAACTGAGGTAGTGGTCGTGGACATGGTGCCCAGACACTAGGATCTCAAAGGCAGCAGGGCGGGTTTGCTCAGTGTTGCCAGGCTATGTCATAGGGTCACAGTACTGGGTAGGAATAATCAGTGAAAAAGACCCAACAAGAGTGGGATCCTATACCTTCTACTATCGGAGATACTATTCTAGTAGGTTCTGGTTTGTCTTTAGTACTCTTTGATACTTGTTCTACACATAGCTTTATATATCTTCCTATTGTGGAGAGCCTTGGGATCTATGTTTCTTATTCTTATTATATCTTTGCAGTAGACACTCTATTGGGGACAAGAATGGCTTGTCTACTTCTGTGCAGGGAGTGCTCCCTTGAGGTTTGTGGGTGTCACTTCTTATGGGACCTCTATTTTGTAGAGATGAAGAGCTATGATGTCATTCTGGGGATGGAATGGTTGGTACCCTTTAGAGCCTTTGTAGAATTATATCGTCGAAGGATGAGTTTCATGTCACCATAGGGAATAGAGTTTCTATACAAGGGCGAACGGGATGTCCATGAAAGATGAGCTGGACATGAGCATCATGGTAGAGGTGGAGGGATATCCCATATCGCGAGAATATATCTAGATGGACAGGGAACATGTAAGAAGGATTTACCTCCATTAGTTTACTGATTCAAGTATGTCTTCCGAAATGACTTTTCAGGTCTACCATTGGAGCGATTGGTGGATATCTTTAGTGATCTAGTTCTAGGAGAATCACAGTTGGCAATTCCTCCTTATAGGATGGCTACACCAGAGTTATAGGAGCTCAAGAGGCTGTTGAAGGAGTTCTAAGAAAAGGGTTTCATCTGACCCAATACTTCTCCTTGGGGTTCTCTTGTCATGTGTTCTAAAAAGGCAAACAATACCCTCAGACATTACGTGGATAATCGGAAGCTGAAACAACTGATGGTCAATAACTGATATCCCTTTCCATGGATTCACAATATTTTTTATCAACTTTGAGGAGCACGATTGTTCTCGGATTTTGATGTAAGATCCAGATATCATCAGTTATAGGTTAAACCCCTGAACATACTGCTACAGCTGTTTAGAGCAGATATGGTCTATATTAGTACACGGTCATTCCGTTCGGACTCACGAATGCACCAGCAGTTTTCATGGATATGATGAATCGTGTGTTCCATCCTTATCTGGATTCTTTTGTGGTAGTCTTCATGGATTATATATTAGTGTACTCTCAAAATCGACACGAACATGCAACCGATATTTATATCATACTGAGTACACTAAAAGAGAATTATCTAAATGATAATCTCTAAAAGTTCCCATTTTGGATGGACCATATTCACTTCATGGGTAATATTATCTCAAATGCATGAGTTTCTGTAGACCCAGAGAAAGTGAGAGCATTAGTTTCATGGGAGAAACCTAGGAATGTGTTTGATATACCGATTTTCCTGGGGATGGCTGGTTACTACAAGAACTTTATAAAATAATTATCCTTCTTAGCAGTGCTGTTGACGGGTCTGACTAAGAAAGGTGTGAGTTTCGTTTGGTCAGATTCTTATGAGACAACCTTTCGGGAGTTGAAGGGATAGATGACATTAGCACCGGTCCTGATACTTCCAGAGAAAGGGAAGAGTTATACAGTTTATTGTGATGCATCAGGTATTGGGCTAGGAGAAGTGTTGATGCAGGGTGATTGAGTAGTTGTGTACGGGTCTCGGCAGTTGAGGCCACATGAGAGAAATTACCCAACGCATGATCTTGAGTTAGCTGTAGTTGTTCAAGAGTTATGTTGTTGGAGACATTATCTCATGGGATATCATTTTGTGGTGTTTACAGACAATAAAAGTCTCAAATATATATTTACTTAGTGAGACCTGAAATTGATACAGTGATTGTGGGTTGAATACCTTCAGTCCTTTGACTTTGATCTTGCATATACACCAGGTAAGGGTAACATAGTTGCTGATGCACAGAGTAGGAGGACTCAAATACAGGCATTGCCGGAGGCCAATGGTGAGTGGCATCTTATGGATTGGTTCTCTGAGATGCATTTTGAGGTGTAGGATAGTCAGGGGAGAGCTTATCATTCTTCCTTAGATGTGACTTCTACCATCCTGGATAGAGTGAGGATGAGATGACTATCAAATTTGGAAGGCCTAGTTCTATGGGATTCAGTGGCAAGTGAGGACCCTCCTCTTGGTTGGAAAACATGAGATGATGAGGTACTGTGTATCCATGGACGAGTGTGGGTTCCAGGGGATATAAACGAGGAATTGAGGCGGGAGTTTAATGCTTCAGCTTGGGTAGTGAATCACAGAGTTACCAAAATGTACAGTGACATTAGACGTCAGTATTGGTGGTTGGGAATGAAATTGGAGGTAGCTAGTTTTGATACGAGATTTTCGACCTGTCAGTAGGTGAAGATGGGGCGTCAGAGGCCAGCTAGACTATTATAGTAGTTACCCATGCTGGTGTGGAAATGGGATGATATTATGGTGGACTTTGTGACTGGGTGGTCGACGTCATGTCTAGGTAGTGATGTTGTGTGGGTTGTTGTGGACAGAGTTATGAGGGTAGATCACTTTTTTATTATCAAGGAGACCTTCGGTGTAGAAGAGATAAAAAATTTGTATATCTGAGATATAATACACCTTTATGGGGTCCCTCTTTCTATCATTTCCGATAGAGATGCCCAATTTAAATCTCAATTGTGGAAGATTTCTCAGAGGGCACTGGGTACACAGGTGCTTCTATGCACAACATACCACCCTCAGATCGATGTTCAATCAGAGTGTGCGATACATGTACTTGAGTACATGTTGTGCACATGCGTACTAGACTTTGGTGTATCTTGGGAGAAGCACATACCCATGGTCGAGTTTTCCCACAATAACGGTTTTCAAGAAACTATTGAGATGACATGTTAGGAGGCTTTGTATGGTATCCCATACTGATCACCTTTGTGCTGGTTGGAGGTAGGTGAGAAAGCTTTACTGGGACCATGTCTCATGTAGGAGACTTCAGAGCAGGTCCAGTTGGTTCAGAAGCATATGCGTATGGAACAGTCTCATCAGAAATCTTATGATCATCACTGCAGACGACCCCTGGAGTTTTTGGTCAGGGATAAGGTTTTCTTATGTGTTTCACTGAGGTTGGGGCATAGGTGGATCAGGAGACAGGGTAATCATTCACTCAGGTATGTGAGGGTATTTGATATTCTGGAGAGAGTCAGGTCGGTTGCTTATCAGCTGCACTTACCATAGAGGTATCAGGCTAGGCACAACATCTTCCCCATATCTCAGCTGCGTTGTTATCACCCAGACCCATCTCATGTCTTTCACCCCGAGGCGGTTGAGCTTTAGGAAGATGTGTCCTTTGAGGATAATCAGATTCGTATTGTTGATAAGAGCATGAAGGTTCTATGTGGCCAGTCAGTTCCTCTCATACGGGTACTATCGAAGCATGGTAAAGTGGAGAATCAAACCTGGGAGCGGGAGACCAATGCACGTGCTCAGTTTCCAGAGTTTCACTACAGGAAAAATGAATATTTGCGACGGGCGATTTGCGACGGGATCCCGTCAGAAAAGGTCATTTGCGACGGGGCTCCATCGCAAATCACCCGTTGCCGAAAACCGCGTCGCAAATAGATGTTTTTGCGGCGGTCTCATTGCAAAAAGAGTATTTGCGACAGTATTTTCCCCCCGTCGTAAATGAGTTTTCATTTATATAAAAAAAATATTTGCGACGGGTCGTCGCAGATATATTAGTTGCGACAGGTCAGAATCCCGTTGCAAATGCGAAATTTAAAAAAATACTTGCGATGAAGGTATTTGCGACGGACCGTCGTAGAATTTTTTTCCCGACGGGTATTCGTCTCGTCGCAAATGGTATAGTAAACAAACATTTACGATGGGAAATCTGGTCGTAAATGTTCCCGTCGCAAATATTTAAAAAAATAAGAAAAAAATAAAATAATTATTACAAATCATATAATATTATATAAAAATATTAATAATATTAATAATATAAAAAAATCATATTATTATTATATAAATAAAAAAATATATAAAACATAATTATGAAATATTAATATAAAATAATAATAATATGAATATAAATAATATAATATAATATAATAATACTAATATTAATAATATATATACATAATATTATATTATTATTATTAAACTATCTATATAATAATAATAATATTATTAATAATATAAATAAATTATATTATTATAATATTAATAATAAAAAATATATATAATATAATTATGAAATATTAATATAAAAAAATAATAATAATATGAATATAAATAATATATTATTATAAATTATGAAATATTAATATCAAATAATAATAATAATAATACTTATATTATTAATATAAAAATATAATATAATAATAATATTATTAAAATAAACATACATATTTATGAAAAAATAATATTAATATTATTAAAATTAATAAAATTATAAATTTATAAACTTCTCAATATTAACAATAAATATAAAATATTAAAAGTAATATTACTAAAATAAGCATACATTAAAAATAAAACTAATAAATAATAATATATTAAAAAAATAAAAACAAATTAAATCACGTAATATTTGTACCAATATGAAAGATGAATTGTAAATAGTTAATATGACAATAAACTAAAAACTCAAATGTTTATTACATCTAAAAAATCACTGGGGGTGGATAATCTGGAGGACCTAGAGGACCTGGAGGAGGTGGTGGAGGAAACTCCATCCCTAATCTATGATTCAGACGACGCATATACTCCATATACTCTTGATTTTGCTTCTCATATCGATGTCTCTCCTCATCCTACTGCTGACACATCTGCTCCTGCCCCTGATGCAAATCCTCTATAAGCTGACTCTGAGCACACAGTTTCTTCTGATACTGTGAGGCAGAAGATGATGTCTCTTCACAAGCTCCACCCAAGATGGACTCCGACATCGCAGCAGTACCATAATAAGCTGCAGGAGTCAAATGAGTGATGATACCAACTACTCGGCCCATTTCGAAGCCATATTGGGTCACCTGCATCCATGTCATCTCATAAAAATGGTGGGCACTAGTCTGATCACCCGTCTTGTCTTGACTCTCAACCTGTGTCTCAGAGGTCGCATCCTCATATGACTCTATATGTTTCAATTATAAATTAAAATAATGAAAATATTATATGCATTTAATTTTAAAATTGAAAAGAAAATAATACTGACCACAATCTGACGCTGACGGTCACCTCTAATCTCTCCAGTAGCCAGGTCAGTGTACATCCTCCGATAAACACCGTACGCTGAATTACCGGGCTACTCGACTTCCTATATGAATATAAAATAAACTGTCTATATTTAAAGTTGTATAAAATATTAAAAAAAAGTACTTACTAGATTCTCTCTATGCACACTGAATGTTCGACTACTGGCTCGATACGTCACCTCTTGTCTCCCCCGATTCTGTCGACCCAATGCAGATCTCATCTGAAACCCACCACCCAACCAGTGTGTACATAATCCATCCCAAACATGAGATGAAATTTACTCTAGTTGGTGGGCTCTATAGGACTCATCAAATTCTGTCACTCCGGCTTTCTTCACAGCCGTCTTTTTCAAATTATGCCAAAACTGACGGAAATGGCCACGCATAGACACCACCCATGTCGCGTGGATAGTGGCACGCATGCTCTCGTCGATGGGATACCATAAACCCTAATATAAAGTTATAAAATAAATAAATTTAAAAATAAATAATTTTTATTTACGTACCAGCCAATGATCGAACATGGCGGCCTGCACATCAGCAGGAATCTGATCCCTTGTGATCCAGGGCTGAGAAAAATAATCGTGCAAGATAGCGCTCCCCTGTCCAATAGCTATATGCATAAAACTGTGGAAAAAGAACAAATAATCAAACAATTATAATATTAATAAATTATAATGAAAGATAACTAAAATACATAGGTTACCATACCACCGATTGTGCGCATCGAATCAAAGAGGTGGACATCGCTCTGGGACAGGATCTGGAATCATTAGTCTGGCAAGACCACGCCTCCTCCGAGTGCTCCCTGTAGTGCCAATAGCCTGAGGGTCAGGTGACTCAAAAACCTCATCATCAATAGGTAGATCATCCTCCAGAAACTGACGATACGTTTCCGAGTCCATCTGAAACATGAAATGATGTTTATTAGCAAACAGTTGAAAATAACAATTATATATAGATATATTTTTGTTATGATTCTAACCATCATTTTACTGTGTCAATTTTCATCTTCATCATCATCTTCATAGTTTTCAATGTCAATGTCTGCATCTTCCTCATCAACATCATCAATTTCCATATTAGTTTTACTTTCATCATCTCTTGTAATTTCAAATTCAGTTTTAACATCATTGACAACATCATCACCATCGACCCTTAACAATGGGGTGTCATCCTCGATATTCTTGTCTCTTTTTGAAAAAGATGTGTTTTGAGGAGTGTCCTGAAAAATTTCATTTCCTTGCACTTCAGTAGAGCCACATTCAGTTTGAGTAAACTCATTTTTTCGAGATTTAACTTTTATTATACTCCACCAATCATCCAACTCTTTTGCAGTAACACAATATTTTGCATAATAAATTTGATGTGCCCGATGAGCCAATAAAAATGGTTCATTTACTGAAAGAAGACTTTTATGTTTAATATCAACAATTCCATTCGTCAGATGAATAATCAAGCCTCTCTCAGTATCCTGCCATCAACATTTAAACATTGTTACATAATTCAGTCCCAAATAACATAGTTCAATAATTTTTTCAAGTATACCATAAAAGTCAACTTCAATATCTCTATGATGTGATCCCTTCAAAAAAACACCACTTTTCATTGTTTTCTTTGATTCCCCATATCCACATGTTTGAAAGCGATAACCATTCACCACATATGAATTATATGATTTAACCATTTTGGATGGCGAGCTACTCAATATACGCAATTGACTATCAATCTTACCAGCATGTACAGATACCTGAAAATTTGTAAAACATTTATCACTATTACAAGTAATAAATTGATTTTTTATGTAAAAACAAAAAAGAATGTATGTTACCAATTTTTGAAACCAGTAGGCAAATTTTATTTTGCCGGCTTTCTTCTAAGACATCTGCTGTAATTTCTGGAAATTGTTTCTTGATATGATCATCATATAACCTACAAATACAACATGATTAATTTACTGTAAAAGAATATATAAAATAAGGGATAATAGCACTCACTATACAATTGGTGACATTTCTTCACAGTTGAGTAGAACATATGTATGAGCTCTATGATGTTCATCATCTGAAAGCAATTTATCATGAACTCCACCAAAGCCATGTTCGGGATGATTGACAACAGATAATTGATTTTTTATATCATCATCAACATTCCCCTCATTCTGGACCATGCAGTTAAATTTTTAGGGATATTCAGACTCAAAATAATGCGAGCAGAACAAGAAATTTCTTCTTGAAAATAAGCTTCAGCAATTGAGCCTTCAACTGATGCTTTGTTATGGAATTTTTTCTTCAATTTCTTCATGCATCTCTCAAATGGGTACATCCATCGAAACTGAACCCTGACCTCCACATTTTTCTTCATGTGGAAAATGTAATATCAAATGTTCCATCGAGTCAATGAGACCCGGCAGAAATATTTTTTCCAATTTGCATATAATTACAACAACAGCTTCTTCCAGTTTTCTTAGTGTATTGTAGTCTGTTGTCGCCACACACGTGTCTCAGAAACAATATGATATATATATTATCGAATCCCAAATCATGGAATTCCACAAACCTCTTAATCCAATAGGCATAGGTCTTTCCATTATAACATGACAGACATGACTTTTTAATCCAGTAATATGACTATTTTTAACACATCTGCCCAAGTTGGAAGCATGGCTATCTGGAAGTCTCAAATCTGCAATCCACTGACAAAATAATAAAAGAATATCTTTGGTCAGTGTATAAGCTGCTCTTGGATTTATTAATCTCTGTGATCTGGAATTTTCAAACAATTCATGATCTGGTCACCTGTAAATTTGGGTAAGATCTAATCGTGCCTTTACATTATCATTGGTTTTACCCGATTTATCCACAATTGTATGAAATAAATTATCAAAACAGTTCTTCTCAATATGCATGACAACCAACATGTGTCGGACCAACAAATCAGACCAATATGGAAGATTCCAAAGAATGCTCTGTTTTGTCCAATTGTGTTCTTTCCCAAAACCATGCATTTTTTGTTGGTTTATTGTCGGTCAAAAAGTGATGGAAGGTAATGAAAATACAACTGATTGTAACTCTGTACCTGAGATCATTTTTGAAGGTTCATATCTTTCAAATCTGCCCTTTTTGAAATGAGATTTATTCCTCTGAAAAGGATGATCGATTTGAAGAAATCCGCGATGACAGAAAAAATAGCAAGTTTTTTTCCATTCACAAGCATAAATGATTTGTTGTCTCCCATACAGTTAGGAAATGATTTTGGACCATTTTTACTCCAGCCAGATAAAACACCATATTCCAAGAAGTCACTAATTTTCCACATCAAAGAAACATTCATTACAAAATTCTGTTTCTCAGCAGCATCATATGTACCAGCACCATGACTCTACAATAAATTTAACTCTTCAATCAATGGTTTAAAATAAACATCAATATTCTTTTTCGGATGTCCTGGGATTAATAATGTCAAAAATTTATAAGGATCTTTAATCAACATCCTTGGAGGCAAATTGTACAGAGTTACACAGATAGGCCAACAGGAATACTGACTACCAAAAGATCCAAATGGAAAAAAATCATCTGTAGAAAGACCCAATCACATGTTCTGGGATTCTAAAGCAAAATATGGATTCACATAATCAAAATGATTCCACGAATCACCATCAGAAGGATGAATCAAGGTTTTACCATTTGAAATATTGGTTTTGGCCATGACATCATTGTCATTATGTTATGAGACTTAAATAAACGCTGCAACCTAGGTGTAAGCGGGAACTATCTCAACTGTTTTACAGGAATCAATCCAGACTTCCCTGACTGAGCTTCTTTACAACTCGATTGTTCACATGTGGGAAAACTATCCAACGACTCATTTTCACTAGAATATAAGATGCAATAGTTTGAACATGCATGGATCTACTGATAACTAAGGCCCAGATTACGAACGAGTCTCTTGCTCTCATAATAATTAGCAGGCAGCACATTTCCTTTAGGTCACAGTGCTTTAACCAAAGAAAATATATGATCAATATAGTTATTTTAAATTCCATTATCTGATTTAATAGCAATAAATTTTTCAACTGCTTATAATTTGATTATCTTGCAACCAAGATATAATGCATCCTCAGAAGACCTGAACAACTCAGAAAATTCAGATGGTGCCAACTCAGGAGATAAATCAACATCATCCTCGATTTCTATTTGTTGAGCGGATGACCCTGCACCATCATGTACTAAATTCTGAAACCGTGATGGATCCAAAATCAAATTATTAGTATCTTCTCTGGAACTGTGTTCACCATGTTGATACCAAAAAATATAATTTTATTGAAAACCATAAGGCAAGAGATGTTTCCCAATGATGTCAAATGTCTCAAACATTCTCAAAGCACATTTTATACAAGGATACCTAATTGTCCCCTCTGAAACAAATTCCGGGTTTGATGATGCAAATGATAAGAAAGATTCAACACCATCAACATATACAGGATTTAAACTAGAAATGTTTGGATTTCTATGCTGATTTATCCAAGAATGATCATCTAATAATTATTGATTTCGATTTCTTTATTCCATATTCATATATATGTTTCTACAAAATTTAAAACCATTACTGTTATTAAATAATTTGATATAAGAAAAACAATATCCTAAATAAAGAAGATACATAATTATAGTTATTTATTAGTAATTACCAATTTATAACCATGTACTTGAATTTATTTGATTTTTGATTATTTATTAGTAATTATTACTAATTATTACAAATAACAATATTTCCAATAGATTTTTTTCTATTCTTAACATGTTCAAATCTTAAAGACTCGTCAATTTTCAGTTCATTCCCAATAAAAAGTTTGCGTCAACCGTGTCCACTGTAAGCTCTATAATTGTTCTAACTTGGTTGATCATCTTGCAAGTAGGGTTACAATAAGACAACATAAGTAATGAGAAAGACATTACATGGGTTGTCCTATTGCAATGCTACCTGCGAGGTGATCAACCAAGCAAGAACAATTATAGAGTTTACATTGGACATAGTTGACGCAATCTTTTGATTGGGCATGACCTGAAAATTGGCGACCCATTAAGATTTGAACTGTTAAGAATAAAGAAAAACTTGTTGAAAATATTTATAATTGTAATATTTTATAAATTTTTTATAATTTTAATAATATTAATATTTTTTATAAATATTAAACATATAATAATAATATAATTATATTATAAGTATTATTTAACTATTAATATTAGAGTAATATAATATTGTATATTATTTTACTACATATGTTACTATTTATGTTACTATTTATGTTACTAATTAGAAAAGAGAAGATATGTATATAGTTCGGGTGGTTAATCAATCAATGAATAGACAAACAAACGTAATTGACTGATCATCTACCTCAATTTTCATTTCATTTGTGTGTTGAGGTTGACATGAAACTTTTACCTCCACATGTAATATGTTCATTTACTATCAAAATTATAAATCTCCTCACCTCTATATTGGTGAGGAGGTTGATAATGTTGACAGTAAAAGTAGATATTACATGTGGAGGCAGAAGTTTCTTGTCAACCCTCAACACACAAATGAAAAGAAAATTGAGGTAGATGAGCGGTCAATCACACTAGCTAATTTTCCTTATTGTTTCCTATTTTTGTAATTGTTTCCTAATTATGTAATTCTTTCCTAATTATGTAATTGATTCCTAATCATGTAATTGTTTCCTAATTATCTAATTGTTTCCTAATTATGTAATTGTTTCCTAATTATGTAATTCTTTCCTAATTATGTAATTGTTTCCTTATTATGTAATTGTTTCCTAATTATTGTAATTTTTTCCTAATTATTGTAATTGTTTCCTAATTATTATAATTGTTTCCTAATTATTATAATTGTTTCCTAATTATTATAATTGTTTCATAATTATTATAATTGTTTCCTAATTATTATAATTGTTTCCTAATTATTATAATTGTTTCCTAATTATTATAAGTGTTTCCTAATTATTAGAAGTGTCTCCTAATTATTATAAGTGTTTCCTAATTATTATAAGTGTTTCCTTATAATTATAATTGTTTCCTAATTAAATCTAATTGTTTCCTAATTAAATCTAAGTGTTTCCAAATTAAATCTAAGTGTTGCCTAATTAAATCTAAGTGTTTCCTAATTAAATCTATGTGTTTCCTAATTAAATATAAGTGTTTCATAATTAAATCTAAGTGTTTACTAATTACATATATGTGTTTACAAATTAAATCTAAGTGTTTATTAATTTAATCTAAGTGTTTACTAATTAAATCAAAGTGTTTCCTAATTAAATCTAAGTGTTTCCTATCTAAATCTAAGTGTTTCCTAATTAAATCTATGTGTTTCCTAATTAAATCTAAGTGTTTCCTAATTAAATCTAAGTGTTTCCTAATTAAATATAATTGTTTCCTAATTAAATCTAAGTGTTTCCTAATTAAATATTAGTGTTTCCTAATTAAATATAAGTGTTTCCTTATTAAATCTAATTTTTTCCTAATTATATAAAATTGTTTCGTAATTATATATAATTGTTTTCTAATTATATCTAATTGTTTTCTATTTATTTTAATTTTTTCCTAATTATTTCTAATCAATTACATCTAATTATTTCCTAATTAATTGAAATTTTTTTTAATTAAATCTTATTAAATCTGATTATCTTAATTATTTGATAATTATATATTTATTTCTTATTATCACAAAAACATCCCCCGGGAGTGTCGAACCAAGACTGCAGCAAGGCCGTTGTCGTGTACCAGGTAAACCCAAGTCAAGCTCAAAACACCTTGTTAGAGTTTTCACCCCTAGGTACATCTGTGCCATGGCCGCCTCTATATGTCTGTATCCATACAAGGATTATTTGGTACAACCACATAAACTAATTATACTATATATCTAAACATTCTATTATAAAAAATAAAATTAACAATTAAAAATAAAAATAACAATTTAACAATAAAAAAAATATAAATACCTTTGAGGTAATTTGCACCTTCTAACTCCATCCTTCCTCTTCTCGAAAGAAAAAATTACAACAAAATAAAATTCTACTCAGAACTGAAAATTAGAGAGAGAGAAGAATAGAGATCTGAATGTTATGGATGAAAATGGATGGGCTGTATATATAGATTAGATTATTTATGACAGTCGTATTTTTGACTGTATCCCATCACAATACCAAGAATTTGCGATGGGATACCGTTGCAAATTCCATCTCCCAAATTAATTACGGGCGGCGGGTAAAAGGACTTTTGCGACGAGCCCGTCGCAAATAGCCTCCATTAGCGACGGGCAGACGTCCCGGTCGCAAATTTCTATTTACCGCCGCCGGTATTTGCGATGGGGCCCGTCGCAAATATCTTCGCCCGCATTAATTATGGGCGGCGGGTAAAAGTGTTGTTGCAATGAGCCCGTCACAAATGCCGACCATTAGCGACGAGAGGATATCCCCATCGTAAATTACTAATTACAGCTGCTGGTATATGCGATGGGAGGATATCCCCATCGCAAATTCCTATTTACCGCCGCCAACAGTTGCGAAGGGTCCCATTGCAACTACCACCTATTGGATTCTCTTTTGCGACAGTTATATAGTCTCATCGCAAAAAAGTAATTACCATCGCGGGTAGTTGCGTTGGGTTGAAGGTGACCATCGCAAACAGGCTTTACAACGGCTGGTATTTGTGATGGGCCCCATCGCAAATAACATAGGGTGAATATTTTTTTGTGACAGGGAAATTGCCTTGTCGCAAACACTATTTACCACCGCCGGTTACTTACAACAGGTAGACTTCTACCCGCCTCAAATAGGTTTCCCGCGTTTTGGCGCGCAAACCTCACCATTGCAATTGCGACGGGACCTGTATTTCCGTCGCAAATAACTGACCAGTTGCGACGACATTATAATCCAGTCGCAAAAACTCTTTTCATTGGTGTTTTGTGACAGGAATAAGTCCCATCGCAAATACCCTATCGCAATAATCATTTTTTCCCATAGTGTTGTTCAATGATTTATCCTCAACACCCTTGGAAGGGATATTTAGGGACAAATTACTTTAAGGGGGAAGTTTGTAAGAACCCATTTCATGTTCTGGAGGAACACGTTTATTCTATTAATCATTCATTAAGTGTTTTTTGAAAATAATTAAAATGGTGTAAAATCCCAAATTTTTGTGGGTACACACCATGTACATTTCCACAGACAGTGTACTTTTTCTGTTTGGGATGAATACATTGTGCATGTCAACGATGATGGGTGTAAAAATTGGCTACATGCCGTGTACTGGGAATTTACACACCGTGTAATCAACAGACAGGTGAACAGTAAGGTGGTGGGGGTATCCACCAGCTGAGCGATAGTACACACCGTGTATTAAGAATTACACTTTGTATACTCATGTCGAAAGATGAACAGTGTGGCGGTGAAAAGTAGCAGCCAGAGGAACAGTTAAATGATAAAAATCACACATTGTGAACATGAGAGTAAATGTAATGTACTTCATTTTTTTCACTAAAAACAAGCAATTCCCTCTTCATTCAGTATATAAGTCATTGGATGTGTTTTGAGCTCAGGAGGATAGATTGGGGTTGGAGGAGCTCTCAATCACACGCTGAGAATCTGTTTCTTCCGCCGTCAATCTAGTTACAGCCGTGAGGGTAAGACCTTCCTTCTCCTTGAGAGATTCTTACCAATTATTTCATGAGGTGAATTTATTTATGTTTAAACAGAAAATATCTTATCTTAGATATATTCCATTCTCAGTTTATTCAGGTGGTGTCTTTCAAATATATCAATCAGTGGAGATCGAGGTAGGTGGTCTGATGTTTAATTCCAACTATTGAGTGTTTTTGTGTACCATTTTGTTGTGTGCCCAGGTTTTGTGTTTCATATAGTTGAGGCCTTGATTAATTATGATATCTATAATTGCATAGATAATCTGATGATAATTAAAAAAAAAAAATTGGATTATTTCATGGAACCATGTCCACCCCGTGGGTGCATTTCCCATGTTTATCAGTTTGGCCAAGATAGCCGAGGGTATGTCTTCATTTATCTTGCACTGAGTTTTCTTGAGAGAAACTATATGTAATTTGGTTTTTTATGTGTTGGGATCGGCCATTTTTCTTTTTTAGCCTAGGTGAAGTGTTTCTTATGCCTAAGAGAAAGTGTTTTTCTTAGACTGAGGGCAACGTTTCTTATGCCTGTTGGCAGTTGCTTCCATGCCTGAGGACATTATCTCATATTCATGAGTGAAATATTCATTACGCCTGAGGGAAATCACCGGATGGCTTCAATTATGATTACCTAAGGTTATGTTTTTGCAAGTATGAGGCCTATATTAACATTTTATATTTACTGTGGTGATTTTACATGTTATACCTTCCAAGCTAAAGCACATAAATTGTATTGTTTTACCCTGTACTTGTTAGATATCATGTTGTAGTTTTTTGACCGCACTGTTTAGAAGATTTTCGGATGAGGCTGAGTCTCGAGAACTTATAATTCATTCATCTTGAATTGTTAAATAATAATTAAATAAAATTGGAATTTTTAGAAGTATTTGTATTCAAGTAAATCCTAGTTTACTATTTTTCCATTACTGCACTCTGTTGTTGCACAAATTCCCTAACAGTTGGCCACAGGCCATTAGTGGTTGCCTACTGGGATTTATTTCTCAAAACCTTTTTGGGTAAAGTCTTGGGCCCAAACAGATTATATTTCAATAGATGTGGATATGGGAAAGGGTCCCTATATAGGTACATGATTGTTTCATAGGAGTAGAGAGCATGGGACCGATATTAGGCTTGTGATGCTGTTGAGTTCGTGATGCGCTGTTTTATTTTGTCTTTCTGTCTTTTTCCCTTGTCTTGGGATGTTCCAAATTATAGTGTATCCTGTTTTGGATACTTTCTTAGACATAGGGACATATTGCATCATTATATATGACTGTTGGTCATTTCTATACTTCAGTACTGTTTTGTTTTCATCATTGGTATTGTTTACTGGTTCCTCTTTTGCATGATTGTATTTTTTTTCCGCTGTGTTAAAATTGGACAAATGAGGGCATTGTTTATCCACAATCAAACCTAGGCCTTCGATACTAGTCGGAATCCTCTAGTGTTTGGGTAAATTTACTTGAGGTCATGATACCAACCAGTTTCAGGGAACCAGTTGAGGAAAACGGGGATCCAGGATGTTACATGACCCATTTTGGTGTTTAGTGATTTAATAATAATTTGTTTACTATTGAGTTGCTTTATAGAGACCTATATTTGTTAAAATGTTACCCTTGTAGGAACCCTTATTTTCTTAAAAAAAAATCTATTTTTATATGTTTCAAATATGACTAGATGAAAAATAATATAAAAAATATTAAGAAGGGAGTTTTATAAAACATGTTTGTTTTTTGCTTGGGGAGTTGGTTAAAATGAAGTACATTGTGTTGTTTTGAAAATGGTACATTGATGTTTTGATTAAATTTTTTATTATTAAGGACTAAATTTGATTAAATATAAGATTCATGTAAATGGATCCTATAGTAGTGTCCATTATTTTAAAACCCACATGTAAGGGTAGTTTAGACTACTCTTGAGTTGCCTTGAAATGGAACCATGAGTACTTCGGTAGGAATGTTTTTATAACAATAGCTTTATGATTGGATTTCAAGCCTATTGACTTTGGTTTGACATGACCTGGTGTTAGGGCTAAATGTTGTTATTCGTAAGGGGGACACACATGGTAGGAAACACCCTCATAACATAAATGCCATGCGAGCTCTTTGGAATTTCGCACTCTTGCTGTTATTAGGATCCATTGTCTATTGTATCTCTCTCAGTTTTAATGTGAAACCCTTTTTAAGATGTGTGTTCATGACTTTCATTTCATTTTTATATGATTGATCATTGAGTAATTCTTGTTTTCAACTGGTTAGATGTGCCTCCGGCATGGTCTGTAGCTTCCTAAGTCATCTGACTCCTCCTTCATAATGATGGCAGACAAGGTACGACCTCATCTGGGAAAATGGTCTTATGAGGAAATATTACTCCAAAAAAATTCTTCATGTAATGTTGAGTATGGTATTGGTTCATCTTCAAGTAGTGTGACTTGAGCATTAAAGAAGCAGTTCATTCCAATACATGGGATGGTTTTCAAAAAACATGGTGGTTTTGACACACTGTTTTTGTTGTTATAATCTATTTAACTTTTGAGCGGTTAGTTTTCCTTCATATCGACTGGGACTTCCCTACAATTGGTATTGTTCTGTTTATTTGGTTAATGTTCCCTTTCATGATTAAGGATCTCATAAAAGGGCCACTGGTAAATGGTCGGGTTTCTTGAATTCCCATGAGACTTGCATTTCTTAAATCGCGTCAGTTCTTTCTTGGCCACATGACATTGATCTAGTTCAATTATTTCTCCATCCAATTTCAGGGTGTGGTTGACTGGAAACCCTATCTTAAATAATTTTACTGTACTCTTCTAAAGATACCAGCATGTTCCTTTTCATGACATCATACTTGATACACTAAGAGAGTGTATGTCATACACTGTGCTAAATCTTAAATGTTGTTGATCTTTTTGGATGAATTTTGTTATTGTTTCACACTAAGTGTGGTTCTCATCGAGGGTTGGTATGTCATGAGGGATTCCAAGTTTCTCATGTAGGAATTCCTTGTTCAGAATAATTTACTCCAAATGTATCATTTCGTTTTCACTGGGCTTCTATTCCATACTTATTCATGATACCTCACCCAAGTGTCTCGACTGATTAGCTTCTTTTCAGTTGATGTTTATGTTTATAAGAGGCCATTTTAAAAAATGTTTCCCAATGACGACATGTTTAGTCTCAAGGTCAGCAATGCCGTTTGAGGAATCTTTATCAGGATGTTCTGTTAGGTTGATCAAAATTAGACCGTTTCCTTTTTACAAAATTATTCCATGAGTGTCGTAAGAACTCTTGGAGTTTTTCCTTAAGAAAAAATTCTAATTGGGTAGGTAACATGGAATGGAATTTTCCACTACTTATGTTAATAAAAATAGTGGGAAGCACCCTTATTCGAGTGTTATAATGTCTTTAATGTGATCTTTTCTTTATCTAAATGAGGTTATGTAAGCTCTGTTTCTCTGTTTTAGTTGAACAATGATTGTCTGCATGGGTTGTAAAGGAAGAAGTGTGGAATTATTAAGACATGATTAATGGTGCATCATGAATTGAGAACCCATTGGAACCATTGGAACAAAACCTCACAAACCATGTAGGTTGGGTGGTGTTTACGTTGTTCATGAAGGCTTTTTGGTGATGAAAAGTTATTATTACTGGTAGAATGTAGAATCTCATGATGTGAACCAGACTTAAATACAGATGTTTTTGAACTTTTTTATCTACTAAACTGGTCATTTTTAAAATTAAGCATCTGAACTTAATTTTAAGAGTTGTATCACTCTTAAGTGATGTTTTTGGGCATGAGAGATGGTCGAAGATGTTTCTCGAGTAGAATGAGATATTTTTTGTGTGCCAGATCTTAGACACATCTTTTTTTAAATGACAGAAGAGGGTGAATAGTTTTTGCACGACCTACTAAACTGTGCGGCCCAATGTAGGTTACTGTGGGACCCTGTTGAATATGGGGCAGTGGCATTTCACACTGGCTGTCCACGGGTTCCTAAACCATGTGTGTAGTCTGTGCATGTTGTGTCTTAAAGGTAGTGGGGTACCGCGTGGTTGGCTCATGAAACTCTAAACTGTACAGCTTAACCATGCCCAACACCCTATTTTGGTGTTGTAATTATTTTAATGTTTATTTAAAATTAAATCCTAAAACTAAAATACACCAAACTTCTTCTCTCCCTCATTTCGGGATGCACCAGTGGGGATCCCATTTGAGTTGTGCAGATGAACCCTCCTTTTCCTCGTAAAATATTTGATCTCCATCTAGTTTTCTTCAATTTTAATCTCGGATCCATCGTGGGGGGGGTCCTCTCTTCCCTTATTGTCCTTGATTCTGGTTTCACATTGACCTAATTGGTGCTCGGTGATAATCATTCGGAACCTAGGGATGTGGGTGATTAGAATTACAGTTTTTTTTAGTATTGGTTGAACTGAATTATATCTCTGGTCCTTCAAATGAATTTTCCTAAAACCATTGGTGAAGGAGAGGTGGTTCGGATAGTTTTAGTTTGTCGGATTGGTATTGGGTGCCTTGAGCTTCGCCATATGGTTTGGGATCATTTTTTATCATTGCTGAGGTGGACGGATAGGTTCCACCCTGAGGTAGGGTCCCTTTCCAAGTCCACATTCATTATATATACATTAATTATGTTTCTTAAGACACTTTTATTATAAATAAATTCATGCAATGAAGTTATATGTCCAATGCTTGTGAAATGTAAATATTTTAATGTCCATGATTTGAATGCTAAATGTATTGTATGATTTTTTGATAATAAATATCTTGTTTTTATACTAAAACCCTTCCAATGGATGTGTTCTTCTTTCATGTTAAAAAGTATTGGTTATACCTTGCTTGAATGACTTGTCATTTTATAATTATTATGCTTGGATTTTATGTTGCAATATGGAATGCATAAGACATGGCCCTTGTGACATTATAATGATTTAGTTTCTTCTTATAAAATGATTAAAGGACTGAAGCACCGTCTATGTTTTTGGTCTAGTTTTGATTTGGAATTACCCATGTTGGTAACTTCCCATTGTATGGATACTTGTAGAACATTATATAGAATATAAATGTTTTGGTAAATAGAATGAGTTGATTATAATGAATGGTTAATGTTTAATTATTGACCCTCAAAACATGTTACTAAAATGTTTTTAAAATGTTTTGTATGATGCATATCCTTGGGTGACACATGGGTTCCCATGTAAGAATGCCATGATAGACTCAATGGGTTTTCCTACTCATACCATAGGAGATACATGGATTCACAAGTAGTCACTCCATAGATAGACCGAAGTTCATGAGACAAGTATTGGTTCCAAAAATGTAGAAACCCTTACAATGATAATGGAAGGTAGTGGTGTGGATATTTCACTTTAAAAATGAATTAATGGTTTTTTACTAAATGGTTTAATAGTTACATGACCTTTCCAAACTAATGAAAGGAAAGTCCATAACAAATCAATATTTTTTTCAATGCTCTTTGATCATTCCACACTAATGAAAGGGAAGTCTTGAACCAATAAATAATGGTTTCAACTCTACATTACATATCCACACTAATGGAAGGCAATACATGAACAAGATGAATCATTGTATGTCTTCTTTATCGAATAGGAATGGGCTGACTCGATCTCACCTCCAATTCTGATAGGAGAATTCCTTGAGTCTTGGGACCCCATTCCGATTCAAGGATATGATTTTCTTAGGTTGATACCCACCAAGACTTTAGTTCTTTTCAATTCCTTGAAAGCCTGAAATTCTACCATTGGGTCCCTTCTTCGTAAATGATACCTCAGATACACTCCATGGATCCAGCATTGACTAGTGTGTTCAATGGTTATATCACATCGTTTCCTATTATTCTCTTTACCCGTTTTACCTAGGTCTATAACCTTGTATATGGTAGGTGACTTATTGTGGAACTACTTGGATTATGCTCAGTAGATTACACTCTTAATCCCTTGCTATCCTCAGATACTATTGAGTTAGCTTTCTGTGAGTTTAAATTACCCTAGATTATAACATAGAACTAATTCAAAAGATAACTTTTCCAAGTTTCCTTATTACTTTTTGGAACATTCACTACATATACATTCATAGGATACCTTGGATAAACAACTAGGGTCCATAAATGACAAGTATGTGCCGTGGTTAATGCCCATTGGGCTTGATCATTGTTAAGAATTATTTTACATTAGAGGAAACTCCTTGGAATCGGTAGGAAACATACTGACATGTGACTTATAAATTCAATGGTAAAACTCTATTAATGAATAGATTACATGTTCTGACACTAGTCTAGGACTAAATCAGGTACCTGGGGATTCAGATACACTGTAATACATACTTTATTTATGCATTCTTGCACCCTGTTTAATTTATATTATGAGGTCGAGATTGGGTTAGACAATGGTGGTGTTGTCCTACTGATATTTATATCTCATACCCTACTTGGGCTACCATTTCACTAGTGTACCTGAGTAGACCTTTCTTGTTTAAAAATCCTTGGACGTTGTCTGTTAATGTATTGTATGTACCTAGAGTTGGAGTAAAGGACCATGATGGATCTCTGAAACTCAAGGAGATTTCCCTTGGGGATTTTCTTTCATTTCTATATTTTGTACTATATTGAAAAACATGTTTCACTATTTACTACATTCCTTCATGTATCAATATCAATCCAGTCATTCATTTATTGTTCAAACTAGCATTGTCCACTTTTGTTCAGTTATATGAAATCTGTCTTCCACTACTTTATTGTGTCCATTTACTAATTCCACTTTTTTTATTTATTATTTTATACAATTTTACAACTCTGATAAGAGGTTATAGTCTATACACTAACTATCCATACACCCTCACAACTAGTCAGCATGCACTGGCATACTGGGAGGTGCATCTGAGTTCATGTGGCGACCGGTCCGACCACCGTCTTAGTAGTGAGCTAGGTAGGGACGTTACAAAATGTATGTATCAATTTATAATGATCCAAGAGATTAAAACAAAATATATACAATTGAATGGGAAATATAAATTACCATCAATAAATAGAAATCATGACCTAATATGTTAGAGGAGAGGTGGTCCACCACAAATGAACTATGGAAACTATCCACTGCATATTGTCAATGAAACCATTTATCACTATGTACCACCCACATTGGGTACTCTAAGATTAGAAAAAAAAAATACTATTCATCTATATATGACAAGACACAGGCAAGAATGATAACCATCCATAGGTTAGTATAAACCTAGCTAGTTGTATTCCTTTAACCATAATGGAATTGAAGTATAAAATATTAGTCATCTCAAAATCCAATTAATGATGGTAGGAAGAGAAGAACATATACATTCTCAAAGGATAAGAATATATGAAAATATGACGGGCCATATTCACTATATAATTCTATAGAAAATTTAAAATGCATACTCTATGATGTCAAATCAACTAAAACATGTAACACATGTAACCAATCTTTAATGATGTATAAATTTCCACACATTGCTAGAAGACACCTCCCATGTGGGATTTAGGCTAGAAAATATAGGATCCCATTCCATGGGTTAAAAGATGGTATAATTAACACTACCTCTATGTTTACATAGTTTATCACCATGAGAAATATGTGTGATATCTTACCCTGCATATAAATGGACCTATAGATAGGGGATATTTCACCTTGACAGATAGAAAGATATTTATCACTACATATTGAAGACGATAAAGAATCGTGTAACTATGCCCATTAGGGGATACATAAATCAATATATATTTAACCTATATATAGAGGATTCCCCGCATGAATAAAAGTATTGGACTCATGAATCTATATTGGGTGGAAAAATCTCACAGCTCATTACACTCTCACATGTCATCATTGGTTATCCAGATAAAAATAGATTAACATACTCATATCACCTCTCGTATCTTTATTGATGATGAATAGGGGTTATTTATTGGTATTAGAGGTTGTGAATTTTGAGTTACCAACTCTAAAAGGTTGAGTCCTTAAATTTAATCATCATATGGATATTGGAGTATAAATAAAAAAAATATGTTGGTGGATAGAGAACTATATTTCAATAGAGAATGTTTTATATGTTCAAAGGAATAAATTATTATTTAAATGAATTAATTTGAAATATTTTGTCATAAAATATTTTAATCCATACACAATTTTTATAGGTTGTCTAAAAATAAAAGTTAATACTGTAGGTGAATATAATATGACCAAAAAATATATTAAATCAGTAAAATATCAAATATAACTAGATCGGTTTAACATTACTTCTAAAAGTTCTAAATCTTGTGTGGTGTGGGAAAAAATAAGAATTTAATATTAACGTACTAAAAATTTAAAATTATATATGTAAAACAATATAATGTTAATGTCTGAAAAATTCCAGATTGTCAATTGAGAAAGCATAACCTAATTGAATGAAAGGTTCATAATTTTTTTAATAATATACCTGCTATGTGATAACCATTTCCTGAACCCGGTGATTCCATAAATGTAATTAAAGTACAACCATCCACCTTGAGTTTACTTTTATAAATCATTATAAAATCTAATGATGTAAAATATTTAAAAATAAAAAAAATCACATTGGAACACCCTTGATGTATGAGGGAGAAAAGGAAGCTAAAGCATTGATAAAATAATGGTTAGTATGGAGGATTTTTATTTTTATTTTTAAATCATTAATTGATGACATGAAGAAAAAAATTTAAAAAAATTTGATTCATCTGATGATGATAGACAAAATAGTTCAGTTCATGATTACAACCTAGGTGAATATTATAAGATGTTCAAAAATTTATACAATATAATAAGATATTTCCAAATATCATTCGATAATAATAATAAATATCATGGATTTTATATATTATTCAGGTTATATGAGTTCAATAATTTTTTAAATATCATATTATATTGAATACGTATTCAAGAAAAAATAACATATTATAGAAAGAACAAATAGAATGCATAATATAAGGGAAATGGTAAAATAGTTATCAAGTACACCTAGAGAGATAATGTATATAGTGATGAAGATTATTCTAAATTGGAATACTAAATGTATAATATAATGGAAAAAATGTTCTTTTTAGATTAATCTAATGTCATACACTCATTTTATTCATAATATCTCAAATCAAATTTTGAAATAGAATATTAAACATATGTATAACTAAAAAAATATCACACCATTATTTAAACTAAAAATTATATATATAAATATAAAAATAAAACCAAAAAAATATTATAACATTTTTGTGCGTTAATAAGAGGACTTAAACGAAAAACATGTACCCCTGAAAGGTTAGCTGGAAAATTCTATTGCTTATTATTCTAAATAAGGAAATTGAATTCAAACCATAAATAAATAAGTTAAATCTATTGTATATGAAAAATTATTTTTTAAAAAAATGGGTAAATTTATTAAAAAAAATACATGGTAACAATAAATTGAGAATATATATTTTTGGAATAGGAAGAAAACATTAAAAACAAAATCTATACAAATTTGATTTTACACCCAGTTAAAAAACCAAATCCTCAAAATTGTAATTTCTTATATTATGGATAACCTAGACACTATGATAATAGATTCTATATAAAAAACAATGGTTTGATTTTGATAATATTTCTTCTATTTAAGGATATTAATAATTATTATGTTCTCAAATTTATGGATAACAAAAGATTATTTTGATTCCAAAAACATAATTTAATAATCATTTCGAGACCCAAAAAAATATGGATTCAAAGAAAATTACATGAATGATTTTTCATAATGGTAAAATGTATTAGGAGTATTAATGAAAAATGACATAAGGATGGTGGATAATCATTGAATTTATGTGGCTATTTAAAAAATGTCAATTATTTAACAAAAAATGATGGTGTTTTATTCACATTTTTTGATGAATTTTATTCTGATGATTTTTTAATTAAATAATGTTCTGATATTAAAATAAACTTATTATGTTTAAGGATCCCTGAAATATACAATGTAATAATCATGATATTAATTATTTGTGAAAAAAAGTGAACTATTTAAATACTAAAACAAATGAAAAATGGATCTGTTATAGAATAAATGACCATTGTAATGATTACTCTTTGATAACATCTTATTAGAAAAAATGATTTCATATTTACATCAACATAAATTTAATAATTAAAAACTACATGCTGATTTAAAAATGATTCAGAAAGATAATTCAAAATTTAAATAAATTAATGTGAGATCAATATCGAGTCCTCTCAAACAAATCGAACTGGTTATATATATATTCTACAATATATATATTTAGTGAGAAATATTATTATTCTATGATTGTTGATTATTTTTAAAGATTTATTTGGCTTTTATTTATTATTCATAATTATTTTGATTATTAACTTTTTATATGATTTAATAAAATGGTACAAAAATATATTGTTACTTAAGTTATTTACCAGGGATGTTTCTATAGTGGAGAATTTTTAAACCATGAGTTTAATTCATATTTCTCAAAACATGTTGTAAAAATATTTTTTCCTCCACACTGAAACCTAAAAAAATTGGAATTTTTGAAATGACGAATAATATCTTGGAATAAATTTATAGGAATCTATAATGAGAATATAACCTTTTGTTTAACTTAAGTTTTAGCGATATAAATACACCCAGTTATGTCACTAATATAGTTTTAATTATTCATATTTTATGATAAAAACATATTATATATATAATTACATAAACAAAAATTTCGGATCATTTAAATAGTTTGGATATAAGGAATTAAACTTTTTACACCGATGATATTCTTGGTAAATTTGATCCAAAGTCTGATGAAGGAAACATTCTTGGTAATTTAAATAGTTATAAGTCTTATATTGTATTAAAAAATGTGAAATAATTATGAAGAATCAAATCATGTAAAATTTTATGAAATTGATCAATTTGATAAAAAAACATATAGAATTTGAAGAGATTGGTTTTTTGTATGACCACATAAGTGTATAACATCTCTTTAACAATATTGATGATGATTTCATAGGGCATTATTTTGGTGAACTAGATCATGAAAGTATAGATATTAGTTAACCTGATATTGTGATTCATACATAATTGAGAAATCTAAAAAATAAACACTATCATTATACGATATGAAACATAGATGAATGAATTATGACTAGAATATGTGTTGGAAAAAAGGTAGGATTCTCTTCCTTTTTTATCAACTAGAACCCTATACCATAGTTGAATAATTATTAATTAATATTTTTTTATTTCTATAAACATGAAGTGTTAGACCGAATAAAAAGGGAAATTGAATTGGAATTAGTTTATAGACCATCTGGAAATGCTATAATAAGAAAAAGAGGGTTTAATGAATAAGTTATATGATAATTATCTGATTAATAGGAATAATCCTAGATGTTTTTCTAAATGGTTAAATGAAGTTGAAGGAATATTATCTCAATAAACATATTCAGTCATAGAATTATTAGAAACAATTTTAATTATCATAGTTTATATATCGAAAATCTATTTCAAATTAAATGATATGGTCATTAAATTTGTATTTCTAATCATTTTTGTTATGGAGGATGTTTATGTTTAATAAAAGACTATTTTTCAACCTCTTCATATTCAAAATTATTTTTTCAAGTATAATATTTCTATTTATTGATATAAACTAGAACCTAGATCTTTTATCTATATTTGATTTCTAATATTGTATCTAATAGATTTTGAATGGGAATGGAAGATCCTATTTTTTTATATATCTTCAAATTAAGATGTATTTTTATTTTAAATAATTTTAATGATTTGAATTTTTTTTCAAAATTAATGATTTATGTATTGAATATTGAAATATAATGAAAAGAGAATTTGAAATGAGAATTATGGGTCAGTTATATTTTATTATTGAATTTCAAATTTATCAAAAATACATTTGTAATATTCTTAATCCATAGAAATACATAAATTTAAAACATAAAAGTGTTTTTCATGAAAATGATAACAAACATGAAACCCATATGTGTTCTAATGAAATGAATGAATTAGAAGACTTTAAATAACATGTTGAAAAAATTATATTGGGAGAAATAATTGGAGGAACATTATTTTTATCTTTTAGAAGATAAAAAATTACTTTTTTAGAATTATTATATTCTAGATTACATGAAAATCTCATGGAATATCATTTCAAACTTTTCAAAATAATTTTACCATTTTTTAAATAAATTATTTTTCTTTCCATATAGTTTCACATAATTAAAATTTTACTTTTACTTTATATTCTTATGTAAAATTTTTTGTGTGTAGACTAGATAGGAAGTATACCTGAGGATCCTCACCCTTTTATGTAAAAATATGGTATCATAATCAACAATAGACAATATTATGTGGTAATATCTAATATTAAATCAGAGTACATAGCTACTTGTAGTTTTTGTGCATTTGGGTTGTAGATATAACACACCATTAAGTATATTGGATTCAATTTAAAAAATGGTTTAATCAAATTTTATAACAGTAATGCTATATATATTTCAAATAATCCAATAAGTAATTTGAGACTAAATTATATAGTATTTGAGAATCATTTATTGAGTGATAATTCTCAGAGAAAGGATATATCTCTTGAATTTATCCCCAATGAGAAATAATTATTTCATATTTTTTCAAAGCCCCTTTCTTGAGATTACATTATATATATTAAGATGGAATTAAAAAATTTTAATTGCAATTATAATATGTTATTTTATTTCTATTTTTTCAAATTATCCTAAAACTAATTCATTTAATTTAATTTCATTATATTTCAGTGAAATGAAAAATTTCATTAATTTAAATTATTGTCAAATTTTTTTTCTGATTTTATAATTATTTTTATCCATTTTTAATTTTTGAAAATAATTATATTTAATTTTAAAAAAGAAAAACATATATTATTTCGGTTGTTAATTTATTTTATATTATATTATATTTTAAGTCACAATAGACCCTAAAAATAATCACCTATATAACCCTAATTAAAATTGATTACATGACCATACAATAAAATAGATTCACTCCTATTATACCATCATGAAATGTCATGTACCTCAGGGAATTGGACCTTTACCTCCCAAGTCTTATTAACTAAAACTAAACTTTATGATATAGGTAATTCTTAAATTTGAGTTGGAAATGAATCGAAATCTTAGTAGTAATCCAAGTGTGATGGCCCTCCACATTGAGTTCATTCTAGGAATTATTTGTATATAAAATAGTAGAATGGATTTGAGATATTGCTAAAAAATTTATTATATTTACAGTGCTGGGGGTTGTTTTTAATGAATGATTTTATTATTCAAGTTGAATGAAGTGTTGGAAAAGTTTATGAGAAATTTTGAGTTCGGTTTTAATAAATATGGGATTTTTTTCAATGAATGTAAATGAGAATGATTTTTTAGTTTATTCCTTGGCATTGAAAATATCACGCATTTTCCTTATGATGGTGAGTACATTATCATGCACACCTCAGTTGGAATAAGATCTATAAGTGTTTTAGAAATCTGTATGTTTCTAAATGAGTTAAATTTTTTAGAATAATATAATATAGGATGTATAGGTCAATCATAAGGATATTTTAAAAATAATTTGAACTTGAATTTATCGGAGGGATGGACAAATATAGAAAAATTTATTTTAGTAGTTGTATAATTTATAATTCCTTCTTGGTAATTTGAATTTTAATCTAGAATTCTAAATGGTGATTTTCATTCATTATTTCCACTATTCAATATGGGAGATTAGTTACGACATCTATGGATGATTTGTATGGATGATATTGTCAAATGTTAAATTTGACATGAATTTTGGAAGATAATTCATGTATTATAAATAAAAACCCTTGTATGTAGTTCTTATTGAAAATTTTGCAAATACTTGGGTTGAAAGCACCAATAATATGATATATTTTTAACATGATGATCAATCTCAGGTGGTTTTACCAACCTATGAACCAACTAAGGGGGATAAATCCATGACCTCACCTTGTTTGGTTGTAGCACATACTGTGATGTAGCTACTGGATAAGTGGGAGAGATAGTTATTAAAAGAAATGAACCCGCTGTGTTAGAAGTCAGACCTATAATAAATAGTTTTTAGAGTAAAAAATATTTACCTGCAAGTGTTGCAATGCCAGTTCATCCAAAATTACTTTCTATTGAGGTATATTTTGGAGATCATATAAAAGTCAAATTGATATAGGGTTGGTCTGACTACTTCTAGTGATGGAGTGGATTATAAGCCTAAGAACATTGTGGTTGTTCTAATTATGATTTTTTAAAGACATGGAAGTGGGAATGTGATTATGGATGATGATGTTCCTTCATCAAAATTCATGAAATACATATTAAATTTCAATGAATCTTTATATCTAGACTCATTTTGATCGATTATATGTTCACTGAGTTTAGTTTCTTCCATAATCCAATCATTGCAATGGGACAAGATCTCTCAAGGGATATTATACGATTTTGGGAATTATATTCTATCTATATTTAAGGATAGAAATTAAGTTATAAGAATTATAGGATAGGGAATTATGGTATTAATGAATATGATAACATTATTTCTCACTAATTTTTTCATAAATTTATGTTAATGTGGACAAAACTAGAGGGTTACCAAGTAAATCAGGCATATTGTTTTCTTCCTTATTTTACCAGTCACAGAAATCATTTTATCTTTTTCACTATACATGAAATAATATTTGAATTAATTGAATATATTTTTATGTATATTTATAATTATGAATGTAGTTTTTTAAAGTATTAATAATACCCACATTTACCTGCTAATAATAAGGGAAATGAGTAAGAAGTTTGAAACCAATAAGACCAGTTTCTCAAATGAAAACTGCTACAAGTTCCTCAGCTCCACTAGAATTATCTTATATTGTCAATCTATTCTTTTACGTTATAATTTAATATTTATAAATATTTATTATCATGCAAACATTTTGGGAAAAAATACTAATTAGATTTCTTTCTTTGATGAAAGGATTTAGACCAAGATGTTTGGTGAACACCCTATAACTACATCTATAACACAACTAACTATTACGGGTAGAGACAATTACATTATTATAAACTAGATTTATTGAATATATTAAGGTATTGTGAGAAAATTGTCACACATTGGAAGTTCAAATATATCAATAGGCTTTTACAATGATACTATTCTTCTATAAATCAGGAATCATCATGAAAATAAATATGATCATTGATGAAAATTATACTCTTATATATGAAATATATATTAGGTCATCAATAGTAGATACATATAAATGTTCCAATTTTATAATTGTAGTACTATTTGATCAATATGGTATCAATCAGTGAGATAATTCAAAATATACTACTACAACTACTAGACCTAATATACCCTAAGAAAAATCTATAGTTCCTTCCTAAAATATATCATTTGTCAGTTATAAGTCCAACAATTTCAATATTTCTTATTAAAACATTGAAAAGGCCATGCTAATTCAAACCAAGAGACATAGAGACCAACCTAAATTTAGAGATGAAGACTGATCTACTATGGAGCTTGTAATAAAAGTCCAAAATCTAGTGTTTGAACCTCATACTACATATTCAACCTGTACATCCATTAAAAACCCCCCCACTGAAACAAGTATTTGATTTTAAATTCACTATTAATCCATAATAATTTTACAAATTTACTATCATTCTAATTTTTTTATATTGAATATATATTTTTTCAAATTTAAATGTTTAATGGAATATGTTTTTAAATAATTTTTTGTTTTAGGAAATTATTTTTCATTTAATAGTTTTTATATTTATGAATGTTTTACATACTATAATTTAAATAAAAAACATTCCATATTCAAATTTAGTATCAAAATTATATTTAATTTATCCATATCTCAAGGTGATACATTAAATGTGTAATCTATATCATTACACATTGGTTTTTAATATCTCAAAATATGGAAATGGATAATAAAGGTGGAGTTGAAAGGATATGAAAATAATTTTGAAAACATCATATATCATTTTATTTTTGGAAAAACATTTTTAAAAATTTATCAATTTATGTTTAATATTTTATGACATTTGTTAACGTAAAAAATGTAATGATTGTAAGAATAAAGATATTGTTCAAATATAACACATCTACATTTTTATATGATCCGAAATACCCTTCATAAGTTTGTAATGCTTCATATTTTAAGTGATTTTTTCATTTATATATCGAAATTTTCTAAATTCATCAATAATTTTAAATTCTATTAATGTTTTAAGAAATTTATCAATGTCGAAATTTTTTTTATTATCAATACATTGGGTATGTAAATTCATCTATATTGCTGAATGGCCTACTTGAATTAGAAATGTCGTAGAATCGACTATGGGAATGATGTCTACGTAGATTAATTTACTAAATTAGAAATGGATACATTGGGAAAATTACAATGTGAAATCTTCTATGTGGATTAATAAACTATTTGATTCGGATTCATGGAATATATTCTTATTTCTTTTGATTAGATCCTTAAAATTATCATCATTTTTTACTAATGAATTTTTTTTAACTCATCATTCATTGTTTAGTAAATAAAATTTTTGAGGTACAACATTTATTATATATCGTTATTTATATCAAAGTGAATATTATCATATTCTTACCCTATGTAAATTTATGGAAATATGAAAATTTTATCACTATTTTATTTTTTTTTGTAGAAATCCAAATCAACATTTTCGTTGGTGTAAAAATTCACCGAAGTTATTATATGTGTTTTGGGAATATAATAGTTTTTAACTTAATGTTACTTCAATATTTAATTTATATATCATGATAATTTTCACATTTTTTGTGTGTCTTGTTTTCATAGAAATCAATGATATTTTTCTACACTTAATTATATAATGTGGTAGTGTGAAAACATAGTTTATGTCCTTTAAAATTTCCCACAAGTTGCTGCAATTGTATAAAAAATCTACAATGTCATGATTTGAAAATAACTATATGTCGTTTACTACATGAGATACATATAACAGAATAACATGAAACCTTATATGATGGAAATACAAGACAATTATATTTGTTTAATTGTTTAATATAGAATGATAAAAAGATCATTTTATGGTTAATAAATTATCTGAAGATGTGTGAAGATTTTACAAACCTTTATATTATATAGAAAGTTATTTCTTATGTTTTGACAAAATTATAGGATATTTGGATGACATATTGATTTAATTATTTATTCATTTAAAATATCTTAATATTTCCAAAAAATAATTCTTCTATGAAAAATGTAGAGTCTAGTTTTAAGAGTCACAAAATGTTCAATGAATCCTGAATTTAATATGTTATGATTATTAGAGTTTTTTTTACTGAAAGATGGTACCATACTTTTGAGATAAATTTATGGTTAATGGACCACGAATTGGATAAAAATTATAGTTCATTTACCTTACATTTGAATTCTATTAACACTAGTCTACTTTGATAAACCCTATATATCATTGACGATTGAACCCTATGTTTCCATTGAGAATTTAAAACCTGTTACTATAAGTGTTGTTTTTCTGGACATTTATTTTTAAGTTAAAATGATGCATGGTATATAATAACATGATGAACTATAGAGGTGTGTCCCTGTAACAATGAAATTTGATCTTGAACCTATTTATTACCACTACAATGTACAGAAACGATCTCATTAATGGTGAAACATGATATAATTTTATTCTTATAAAACATACATATATACTGTAGAGATTCATATGATCTTCATAAATCCGTTGTTACTTCCATATAAAGAATTTAGAGTCTAAAATCATATAAGTCTTATTTATAGTGTGTCATTTAGATTCTATGATGAAATACAGATCATTTTTATCTACATGAAATTATATATGGGAAGCATGCTTTAGTTGTTTTCTACTATCTCTGGAACCTAAATCCCAATCATCATACTAATACAAATATGAATATCTCCATACATATATTGTAGACATTGTCTTTCCGGCATGTTGAACTGTACATTATGAATAGGAAGAGTATTACATGATGTACACTTACTCTCTTCTTGAGAACCCAATGATTATGAGTTCACTTATGTTAATGAATAATACAAGATTATTTTTGGATACTGGAAAATATTATATGGACACTTTAATCAAAACCTTGAACATGATTTAGAAAGTTATCCTCTACTTCTAAATTATTTCCTTATATGAACCCTATTTATATTATCATCATAATAGATAATATATTTTTAGTGTGTAAATTAATTGAAAATGATGTTGATTTATTTAATAAATTTAATTGATTTTGATATCTTTTAAGTAATAAAAAAAAAAATGGATTATGTGAGTTTCATTTAATATATTCATCCTAAAATAATGCATCACTTAGAGATTTTATAAAAGGATTCTTAAAATAAATTGTTGAATATAAATATGGAGATGTACAAAGAAATTATATGTCTTGTGATTGGTTTTATATATACATAAAATGAATTATAGATTATTTAATTAATTAAAATATCAAATATTCATCATATTTATTAAGTATATTATAGATACTAGAATGCTTAATGTTATTAAAATTAAAATATTTAAATTTAAATGTGGGCGGTCCTCTTAGAATTATTGAACTGTTTTGGATATGTTAAATAAAGGTTATTATTGAATTAGAATATATTTTGAAGGATATTTCAATGAAACATATTTTTTATGACATAATTAGAAGATATATTAAAAACATTTTTATATTTTTATTAGAAATTTATTCTATAAAACGAAGAAAATAGTGTTATTCAATTATTGGGAATAATTAAAAATATATTTTTCAGATTTTTTTTGACTATCTAAAGGAAGAGGATCACTTCAAATTCTAGATTTTTATTCTTTATATGAATATATATTTGATAGGTAATAGTACATCCAAATAAAAGTGACTATTTTAATCCACTTATGAAAACAATTTTTAGCAAAATTACTATTTGATATTTTGAAGCGTGAGTGGAAATACATTATATATCCATTATTCTAAAACTATTCAATGAATAATAAGAATAAGATAGTACAAAAAATAAGAGAAATATTTTATTATTTATTATATAATGAAATATAAGTTTTCATTACATTGAATTATATTTTTTTCCAAATTTGTGTATTGAATATAGTATAAAGCTCTCACTTCCTACTACAACTTTGAGGAAACGTTGATTCAGTATCTAGGTCATCATCATTTTATGATGAAGAGTCACTTATTTCTACTAACTCGTAGTAGATTAATAGCTTATTTTTAGAATAATATGGTATTTTGGTTCCTTAAACAAGAACCATTTTCCCTTATAAAATCTTGTTGATAATGATTAATCTTCTTGAATTAAGTTTTATAGGTTCTTGGAAAAGAACCTAGTAGTGAAATTCATCAAGATCATTGAGAGAGAACTAGTGGAAGGGAATAATGATAATTCTGGATTGAAATATTATACAAAATAGTATTCATTTCTTAATTAATTTTCCACTCAATCATCATTGAAAGTGACTAAATGGAATAATGCATAACAAGAGGAATATTTTTATTTTCTCAAAATTCATAAAAGGAATCAATCTACCCCTCTTGTATCTTGATCAATTTCATTCCAACACACCATGTGGTTTCAAAGGTTATGCTATTTTAGAATACTGAATTTTTATTTTTTATCTAAAATCCCCAAATTAGATATTTAGATGAAGACCAATCTCAATGGATGATCTTATAAAATGTATTTTATGGATCTTTACTCCGAATATTAAGGAAGATAATTATGGATCTTCGAATAGTTTCAGGACTATATATGTAATGAATTTTTGTTTCAATGTTTACATGAATATTTTTAGTCCCTATAAAATCTTTGGGGAACACAAAAATTTCTGATGATATAATGGAATTTGAGTATGATGTTAATTCAGAATTCATGATATTATGTTATATGAGGTCTTTGTCCCGATTAATTAAATCATGTTTATCCGTGTTTTACTTCCTATGAAATGTGGAAGACTATTGTAATTTCATATAATGTAACATATAATGTTTTAAATCTATATTACAATTTTTCTAAGCTAAAATTTCAGATATTTAGGATACATGAAGATAAAATCCTCACCCAAATAAAAAATAAATTGACAGAATGTGTCAATAATGATGTTGCTTTAAGAACACCTTTATCAATAACAGATTAAAAGTTAATAGAACATTGATTTTTACCTTCTACTTGGAATGAAATATCTAATGCTATAAACAATTCACACTGATCAATTAATTACTAATGAAATGATTTTCATAAACCTTGATATTATATAAATCAGAGATGCAACTAGAATGTTAAAATTATAATTATAAAAAGTATACTGTATCACTGAATTATTTATTGTATGATTTTTATAATTTAGATTCTAGTCAATCAGGATCAATTTATGAGATATAAAATATTTATATTTTGTTGTCATGTAATATAAATAGTTAAAATTGAAACTAAATATTAATAAATATAAGGAAGTAAGATGCTACAAATGTAATAAATGAGGACATTTGAAACATGACTATAATTTTCAAAAAGGAAAAATTAATTCTAGTTATATATAAAAGAAAATAAATACATGAGGCATTCTAGGGGTTAATATGAATATTTCAGTGATCAATATACTCAAAAAGCTTTAGTTTATCATTGCAATCAAAACGTAAATATATGTTATATAAATCAAATTATTAATGTACAATGATTCATCTCTCAAATTTCTAATTTAAAAAATCATTTTTTACAAAGAACATAAGGAAATTTATTTTATTCTTTACGTTAAATTTAAATTATTAAATAAAGTGAATTTTGAAATATATAAAAACTTATCTTTTTATTTAATTTCATAATGAAAATTTTCTTCACTATTAAAATAGGTGGAAATTTATAATGACAAAAATTACATAAGAATTTTTTGGTTCACTGTGATAAAATTAAAAGCGTTCCCATTGTAAAATCATGCCCATTTTATAATTATTAAATGTTTTACATGACATTATGCTAATGATTATTATAATATAGATCCCAAATTATGAGGTATTTTAAATTTTCATTACTAAAAGAGTTATCTGAAATTAATTTTTAAAGTAATTTCAGAATAAATATAGATTTATTACTGAAATAATTAATTGCTGACACTACCAGACCAAAAATCTAATGGGTAAAAAAAGAAATTTTTATAATATTTTACAGTCGTAGTATAGTAGACATTATTTTTATAAAAATATGTTATTTCCTAAAAACACAGTGATATTTTTTTAATTATTTTTCCAATGAGGCTCAACAATGATGTTGTGGATTAATTTAGAAATCCAGTATAAATAAAACTATTGATTAAAATATGTTTATTATTTAAATTTATTAATTGACATAAATATACTAATTTTTTTATTGAATAAAAAAATTTCATGTCTTAGAATTTAGGCCACTACATTTAATTTTTATTAAAATTTTATTTAATAATCTATTTTATGTTATAAATTATTAAAGAAAAATTTTTTGTTCAATTTTGACATGCATAAAAGTTATTTTAAATTAATAGAAATTGTTTTAGTAAAATTAATTGAAAATATGTTATTTCAATTCCTTTAATATCATTAATTTTTAGTCTTTATCCTAGGAGGAGTAATTTTAAATATTTATCATGTGACTAAATATTTTATTATTATAAATAGAAATAACTTGTTTTATTCATATTTTTAATTCCCTGAAAATAACATTTTATCAACTAAATAATATTTAACATAATTTCATGGATCCTCAAATTTCTTTAATGGAATCATTGATTTATGGTTATTTTATATTATTTTATGAATTATGAACATTTTTTCTATACCATTCCAAATAACTCATCTTTTCCTTTTTTTAAACAAAGGGGGAAAATATTTTAATTTACTTTTCCTTGCTAAAAAACATTCTAACTTATATTCGTAATAAAATGGTGAAAAATATTTTTTATATAATATTATCAATAACTAGTATATTTTATTCTTAAAAAAGTGGGTTAAAAGTTTTTTAGAGAATTAAGATATTTTATTTAACAAAAAAGAGGATTAATGTTGAGTAGATCCATACCATTATCATATTGGTTTTCTTTTGATAATTACATTATCACATCACCCTTTTTTTAATAAATTATTTTAAGTGTTTTCAAATTTAATATTACTTGGTATTTATATTAGAAGAAATATTTATCAGATTCACACACTATCAATTTATATTTAATTCCAAGTCAGTAGTTTAATTTAATATATTTATGAGGAATTAAAATGCAACAATTTTAATCTTTATGAAATTTTCCAAATTTGATATATGTTTTTTTGGGAATATTATAGTTTTAGGTTAAATTTTCCACTATATTATATTATATATTAAGATAAATTAATTTTATTCATGTACATAATATTCCATTTCATATATGAAATATATTTTTAAACATCAATAGTTTGTGAGGAACTTCGATAAGGTTCTTTAGGTTATCAAAAAATTCATGAAATACTCTATGAAAGTTTTTAAATTCTACCATGTAATGATTTTAAAATATACAATATTTAATTTACAATATGAGAAAAAGATATTGGAACCACTTAAAACCTGATGATCTGTAAATCTAATATGATTGTTGAAATATAATTAGTTTACATCGAATACTAAAAATATTTTTTTGATGGGCAATTAATTACATGGACTTCCATGATGATTTTAGAGAACTACAGCTTTTCAAGAAAGCTATTAATTTATTAACAAAATCTTTTAGGTGATTTGGATATCAGATTGCTTATTTTTACAATCAATTAAAAAGATGATTAGATTTTCTAAAAATATGTATTTTAGTACAGACACTAAATTTTATGTTAATATCGTTGAAAAAATTAGATAATTATGAAGTTAAGGTGTTCAAATTTACATAGGGATTGGTACCATATGTTTGGAAGTAATTTTGAGTTAATATTACTGTTAATAAACCATAATATTCATCAACTATATGCTTCATGATCATTAGATTGGAATTATATGAACCATATAATACATTCAAGAACCATGTGCTCTATCAAAGCATAAACCCAACATTGCTTCTATGAATTTTAAAAAGTTAAAATCATGTGTCATTATGTTGTAATTTAATTTCCAGTTGAAAAAATGTATTATATAGAATAATATGATGAATTAAGAATGTTTCATTGTATTATTTTTCTAATCATAGCATAAACATAATATTCACCACTGCAACATATGGGAAACATATCATGCATGTTGTAACTCAAGATGATGTCATTAAAATGAAGTTTACATCACTATTGTGGAGTCATGAATGAATTCAGGAAGCCATTTTTACTCTCAAATTATGATCTATGGGTCAAAAATGATGTTAGGCATTATTATTGTGTGTGCTGTATCCTGTATTATGAAATATAGAAAAATATATTATATAATGGAGATGAATAATGGGAATAATTCTATATAGTTTTTCCATTATAGATCATGAATGGATATCTCAATCATCACATAGAAACCAAGATATATATCTCCATGCAACATTATGCATAATGTACAATATGAATAATATTCTTGGTAAAACTACTTTTGTCTTGTGAACCCGATGAATTAAAGATTATTAATATTTATTAATAACACCAACATATATCTAGAAAATGAAATATAGATATGGAGCTCTGGATTCCCCCACTCACTGGGTCTCCTCTCTCCACGTGCGCTAGGGTTTTCCCAGTGTTATTTCTTCCTCTGTCTCATCACCCGCTCATGATTATAGTTCATTCTCCAATGTTATTCCTATAATTTACTTCTGGTCTCCTTTATATCATTCCGACACCTCTTCACTTCAAACAAAACACTCTTATTACTCGTAACATGGTGAACATGCCCCATCTCAACTGGACTCGACAGATCCTAAAAATTTGGGATTATGATGTTCATGTGAGATTCTTCCTCTCGTTTCTCATTTGGTGTCCTTTTTAGTTGCTTCTGTGTCTCCTAAAACCGAGTGTGAATGTAAGACATCATTTTATACTATTATTTACAAACCCTTTGTGTAGGACCACAATTTATTCTTAATCAATGGAATTTGAGTTTGATTTGGGTGGGTAAAGGTGGTAGGGCCGATGGCGTTCCCTTATGGATTTCTTTACTGTTTCCATTTACTTATATACCTTGTTCTGTCCCATTCATATTTGAATTATCTCTTATGGGTCATGGTATATCTTTTTCAGTTTGATTGTATCCTATTTGGCCCTCTTGTTATGTGGTTGACATGGTGGTGGCTTCGATTTTCGGGCTCAGTGGCCAAGATGTGGTCGAAACTCCTTGTAATAACATTTTTTTATCCTTTCAAAGTCATTCTATAGGATTCCACCACTCTTATCTCAGTTAGACTGGTGTAGTTCTTTCCAATGTTTCTTGTAATATGAAGTTCAATTAGTCATGCCATTAGCATTCTAGGAAGAAACTCTTTTATTGGATTCCTCTCAGTCTATGGTTTCACATTGGGAGTGTTCTTCATAATTGGGAAGCTTCTTCGTCTAGTTGTATTGTTTCATAGGTCCCTTGCGATCCATATATGGAGTATCTACAGTGGGAGAGAAGATGTGGCTGATGGTGCTGAGTTGATTCTGCCTGTGACAATTTCACCATCAATGGTGTGAGACATGTATGGTGGTTAGGATGTGTTCTGCGATGTGTTGTGTCAAATGAGGTGGTAATGATGGTGGCTATTTGAATTTTCAATTTTGAAATTAATATTTCAACATTTTTTCTGAATGGTTTGAGGGTTTTTTGTTTAGGTGATGTTGATGAGGTGCGATGAAGGGTTGATATGTTTCTACTATTTTATGAATATGGTTAGTGTGTATTATCTTTGATTAAGTAAATGTTTTTGAAGTGTAGATAGTTTCTCTAGTAGAATATTGAAATTTTCTATTTCCACTAATAATAAAGTGTATTTCATAAAATAAAAAAAAGATATTTAATATAGAAGAGGATCTCGTCAATATACAATGAAAAATATCTGGAACGCACTCCTTCACATGAAAATTTTTTCCTTCGACACACCATGGTTAGATCTTCCTCAACTTGGATATAATATTTTTAGTGATCCATATAAAAGGAAATTATTTTTTCGATGTTACATAATGTAATAATAATATATATAGTGTGAAGGAAGGACATGAAAATATTGGTGTGATGAGTCACATTGAATATATACATACTAGAATAGTGAATCACTTAGAGATTGTATAGGAAGGCCTCACTATATAAATGATTTAATTGAAATATTGAGACGTAATGGGAGATGATGGTTTGTAAATGGTTTTATAGATATATATATATAGAAATTTGTATTATAAAAAATATGAAAATAATATATATTATAGATATTTATAATTTAGGTTATGTGAAGTTAGAAGACACAATGTTATTCAAAATCAAATATTTTATTTTAAATACAAACGATGATGCCAATTTTATGAAACAATTTTATCTTTTTAAAGGGAAGGATTTAATGGAGTTTGAATATTCATTGAAGATTAATTTAATGATTCAAATTTTATAGAGATATTATTTGAAAAATTATTCAATTATCTTTTGGATGGTTTTATTAGATATTTTTTCTTTACGATGAACCCACTAGTTATATTCTATGCTTGGGGATATTTGTGAAATCACTTTGATACCTTTAATTTGAATATATGTTGAATGATGAGGGATAAAACTAGTAGATATTTATTATATGAATATATATATATGTTAAATTAATAAATGAATAAGTGTGTATATGAGAAAATTAATTATAAATATGTGTTGCAAACTTAGTTGTTTTTCATTCGAGGAGACAATTGAAATACATTTTATATCCATTATTCTATCCCTATATAATGATCTAGAAGAAGAAGAAAACCTATGGTAAAGGATAAATATTTTATTTTTTATTTTATAATGATGTAGAAGCATCTATGACATTGAATTATATCTTCCAAATGTGGTTGATTACTAATGATCATATACAATAGATAGTTGAAGTTGTAGCTATGTGCTGATGATTTATCTACATCAACATTCTCTTGTATTTTTTGTCTAAGTGTTGAATGCTTGTACTAATTCATAATGGAGTTTCATAATATCATACTATGATGTGGATATTTTGGGTTTCATTTAATATAACAATAATTCCTAAAAATACTTGTTGTGATGGTTCAAAAATCCTTTAATCAACTTTAAATGCGCCCAAAAATAAGAATTGACTGTGAAAATAACTAAGTTCACATAGAGATAATTAATGGGGTGGAATAAGGGATTTTAATTCCTTGAACCACAATATAATAATATTATCATTTCATTAATCATATCTACTTATCAATATTATTTTATATAAAATGAAAATATCAATAAATTTAATGAGGGACATTTCGTTTTTACATGATTCTTAAAAGGACCCAATTTACCCCCACTAGTTACATTATCATAGTCATTCTAATAGAATAATGTCGTTACAATATGCTATGTGATTCATTTGGATAGGTAAATTTATTCCACATTAAAAATATTTCTATACAATTTGAGTATGTGATAAAATCAAGAATGTAAAGAACATATATATAGATAAATTAATCTACATGAATCCAGCTACATGAATTTCATCTCTGTGGTGATCTAAAATCAATAATGTCATTCTAAATCTCATGAATATATTAATTTATGAGTATTTCTAGTGAAACATGATTCTATCATTAATGAATTAAACAAGAAATTCCCTAATTGTGGTTAAATTTATCTACGAAATATTTTATTTCGAAATAATGAAAGAGAATAGATTATTTCATTCATTATTATATTATATTTAGGTAATTTTCAGAAATGTACATAAGGTGTTTGAACATGAGTCAAATGTTTTGGATATCATGATATATAATATATATTGAAAATATATATAATTTTATTTGAACAAGATCAAAAGAATCACATCTCTCACTCTCTCTCAATGTATTGTCTACTACTAATCAATTCTATGAATATGAAGAACAATACAAATGTCTTATAAAGCTATACTATCATGATAAATTTCATTGTACATTGAAGAATATCCTTCATCAATTCAATAATCTTATTTTCTCTCTTCAATAATTCAATTGTTTTTTATGTTTTATCTTTGAACTGTATTGTTAATATTTCATACTCTCATTATTATCTCTCAATGATAGAAGTGATTACTTCTTATACTAATTGTTGAAGTCCATTGTTTTTGTAATGAATTATAAGAGCCTATAATAATAACATTTTTATGTTCAATGTAAAAGATGCTTTTACTATGATTCTATGTCCCAAGGAAAATCCCATATGCTATAAAACTCAACATGTTCTAGAATTTCTACATTGGGGGAGTGGACATTGAGATATATATTCACAAATACACTATAAAAAATCAAATTTAAATCTTTTTCTAAACAATTTATTTTTAACATCATTCTTATGGTAATAAATGATCATAAGATATCATACATTAAAACTATAGTTTTTGGTGACAAAATTTTCATGATCTCAATTCACCCCCGTTTGAGTGAAATGTTCTCGATCAAAAATCTATTGCATTTTACATAAAAAAATTCCCAGGATAGGCTATTGACATTCCAAATTGTTAACCAATAGAAAAAAAATTCTTCTTCTTAGAAATGAGTGATGATAGTTTATGAAATCTTGGGTCCTTTCATTGATTTGAAATTAGGATTCCAATATTAATCGAGAATCACAACTCTAGATTCAATTTTCATGATGATGGGTATAGATCCATACATTAATACCTTAATAAAAAATAATATTTGAAAAAAGAATATATACTAATAATATTATTATGATTTATAATAACTTATTAATTTTATTATAAAATTCATGTATATTAATGTGTGGTGGAGAAGGGTTGATGTCAACCCTCAACAATTTCTTGTATCTTTATAAAATTCCACTCTTATGGATTAATAAATTTTATTAATATTTATACTATTATTTAATATAATATAAATAATGATTGAATGGGTTTCTATGTAAACCCCCACCATTCATTATCTTTTCACTTGAATCACGATGGACTAATTATCCATTGATAATCATTCCCTATGACCTCCATAGTTATCAGATCATATGTTTTCATAAGCTGCCTATATAAGTAGACCCTAAAACCATCATTGGGAGCTTTGTCTATCGAACCCTATTACCACATCACTCATCCATGTATAATTTTCACTTTTCCATTATCGACTTGTTCCATCTCCCGATTTATCATCCATCACTATAAATTCTAGTGTAAAATATTTACACACTTCGAAGGGAGATCTGATTGATGATAGGAAGAGAGTGAACAAATTAAAGATAAAAAACAAGGGAAAATTTATAGACTATTTGTTCCTCAATAATCCGACATATATTTTTTAAAAATCTAATTTAGGGATAATAAATGTACAGAACGAAATAATATTTAAAAATGAAATTCCTCGGTGTGGAAAAGGCACAAAAATAATGAATACCTTCCTTATTGAATAATATTAATCACTTAGATCCACTAGATAAAGTCATGATCATATTGATGTCAATGAACACTCTACAGATTTTGATAATTGATCCCTTGAATTATTCTTGACAACATATTAAGGTTCCTCGCATGATGGCTCCTCTAATATAGTATGGTATTCATCTATGCGTAGTGATTTTTTCAAGAGGAGATTCTATAGAATAAAATTTAGTTCAAATACTTATTTAAATGATTTAATTATTTGTATAATATTTCTTCCTTATTATCCAATGACATTGAACTATCATGAAAACCGATGAAAATATTATTTACAACATTTCTAGAATATGAAACACCATTTTTGATGTAAACGAAATGAAAATTTTCCAACATGATAATACATTCATGTGATATAAGTGTTTTATTCCAAATATTCACATGCATGATGAAAAATTCAACTTTAAAATGAAAAATATTCTTCAAAGGCCATATCCTTCATAAATTTCCACATGGGATTATTCCAAGGAAAAAAACCACAACTCAATGTCAAAAATACTATAAAAATTTTTTTTTATGGACTTTTGATATGATAAATTTAAAATACTACCCCTAAGGTGGACCCAACACACTAAAACAACAGATAAATGTATAATCTGGGAGAATCCCAGGTCACTAAATATTCCACACCATAATACAATTTTATCCCCATAATGGGAAAAATTGGGGACACTAATAAAAAACAATATAATTAAATTTTGTATAATTAACCATCATTATAACACATTACATAATCAACTATATATGTTATTTATTTATATAATATGACAAATCTAACATATATAAAGGAGAAATACTCTTATATCCTCAAATATACCAGCACCATACATCATGAATAATGATCTAAGTCGAATCATTAAACCTTTTTGAATTGGGACTTTTAATGACTCAATACCCAAATCCATTTAACATATAATGGAAATTATTCAATAAGGCAATAAACATGTCCACAAACAATATAATCCTATCCAAAAATGGTTTTTTGGAAAAAAAATCACTGGAGGTAGATCCTTTTATCAAAACATAAAAGAATGTTCTCAATTATTATTTAATAAGAATAACTCATTGTTTTTGGAATAAAATTTTAACACTTCACAAAATTCCATTCTGAAACCAAAAGGGATATTAAGTATCAATACACAATAGTATGATAAAAATTTCCTCATCATCTATAGCATAAATGGAATGGACACTAATTTCATTAAATAGTCACCCAAAGTCAATATATGTATTCTTTTACTACCTCATTAATTACAAGAATATTCAAAATGATTTCCAATATCCTTATAGTTTTCATTTACTATCAATGAAATCCATGATGTATTGTGATCTATCTTTCGTAAAATATACTTATGTGGACCATTTTTATATTACCAACTTATTTCAGTCACAAAATATGACATTGGAACCCCTTTGGGGGGCCTGTACACAAAAATATAAAGCTGATAGTCCTTGCCTTTTAGATTTCCCTATTTTATTGGATCTATAACCAATGATAATGTCATTAAAAGCATATGAAATAAAAAAATCAAAATATTTCTATGCTAAAATCCATATCCATTTAACAAAAATATCTACCATGTTATTTATACCCCTATATAGATCTAATCGGCAAAACATAATTTTGACCATGTTTTAATAGTGTTTTATTCAAATAGAATACTCATCATGATATTAAATATGTTCATTTTCGAGAAAACCAATAAAAAAAGGTAAAGTGGTTGATGTGGTCCTCACCATCTAAAAAACACCTTCAGTATCATCACTACATTATTCTGTGTAATGACCTGGAATTTTGGATCCATTAATTTAATAATATCTTTGATAAATTTTACACATGAAACACCAAACTAATGAAAACATAAATAAAATGATCATGATATATTAAAAACACATTTATATTATATTGTGATAAAAATATATTAAAATAATCACTTGTTACTATTTTTTTGTGGTAATTATTTATTAAATTATTTCTTTAAAAGAACTATTTTTTTTCTAAAAATAGGTATTTTATTTTCCCTGAATAAACTAAATTAATCACAATTAACAGGTTATTACAATAAGTAATATTTACATTGAAATCCACTATGAAACAAATCAATTAATAAATAATATTAAGTACCATTATTATATAATAATGGTATTTCTCAATAAAAGTTGTTTTCCAGTATGTTTTACATACTTTTATATGACATATTGATGTATTTTTATTTATTATTTTCATGAATTGAAATAAATTTATTGTTTATTAATTTCAATATTATCATAAGATAAGACCTTGATAGTATTTATAAATATTTTTTTTAATTGAATGGTGATATATTCTTGTATTTTTATTAAATATTATTTTTGAACATATAAAACCTATGTTTAATTTTAAGAACAAAATTATCATTTTATTCTAATTTATAAACTATTAATTAAAATTTTTTTTAATTAATTTTTTTTATAATTAGTTATTGGGTTTATTTGAAGTAAAAAAACACTTTTGGGAATTATAATAAATCAATTTATTTAATGGAATTTATTAACGTTGATAATTATAACATAAATATAACTCTTATGCTTAAAACACACATTTCCTAAAAGGTGTTTCAAAGAATTATATTATTTATTTATAAAATTAAATTTTCTATACTGGGAAAATATATTATATAAATGAAATTTTATATTTTTAATTATCCTAAGAAATAAAAAAATGTGTTTATTTAATAATATGTTAATAAAATTAACTATCAATATGATTATTAATTTAACAAAAAAAATTAATTATGGAAAAAGTAAAAGAGTAAAAATGAAAATTCATAATTCAATCCATGTTGCCTCAATATTTATTTAAGGAGTACAAAATTTGACCAATAACTATCAAAAATTAATATTATCTAATTTTGGAGACTTTGACTCTTGAATAGTTTCACTTATTAAATGAAAAAGAATGGGTAATCAAGAATGTTCAATTCTTTTTACTAAAAAAAATAGAACCACAACATAATTACAATGTAATTAAATATAATTTATAATTGAAAATATTCAATTTTATATTACCTAGAAAACAATCCAATTTTATTAATACATTTGGTCTTTAATATTTTCCCAACACCTTAAAACATAACAATGTTACCAAGGAAGATTAATTTAATCTACGTATGGGTGTCACAAATTATTATTTTGTTGTTCAACATTATATTTTTGAACAAAAAAGTAATAACATAATGAAATATGTATAATTTTTATATTTGAATTTAATTAAATTAATGGAACTACCCTTATTTATTCCTTCTCATTGATTAATAAAGACCAATAAACATTGATTGTCCATTTGTGTGGAGTACTACCTCCTCGAAGAAACATATTCCATTATTCACTATAACCTATATTCAATATTTATAGTGATTTAATTTATGAATAAATTATATGTAAATATAATATAATTATGATTAAGAAGTGGAAAACCTCAAACCACTTAAATTCACACTCATTAATTGGGAAATAGAAATTTTAATCTTAATTTTTATGGAATAACACAAGTACAATGTATTAAATCTTAATTTTCATCTATTTTTTCATTATTATTAAAATAATTATAAATATTAATTAAACAACATAAAAATAACTATATATAACATTATGAATCTATTATAATGATATAATATAAAAATAAACCACTTTCAGATTCATAATCTTCTATTTGTATAGTATATTATTGTTTGGTATAGTTCAACAACCTACATGAAGAATTCTATATAAAACTATCATGGATGACTTAGGGAACATAAATAAGAATATTATTATAATTTAATAATCAAATAATTATTGTTCTATGTTTATAAATGGGTTATAGTAATTATTTAACTTTATATTGAAATATAAAATTTTACCACTAAATATACAAAAATAATCCCTCGCTTATTCCATTTTCATGACACATTAAGAAGACACTAATATAATATATTAAGTTATTTATAAATCGATATATGTTTGTATTAAAGTATTTTAAATTTAATTGAATTTATGAGATTTTAATAATATAACTTCTTCCGAAATTAGTATCATAAAGCATGTACAAAAGCAAGAATTTTACTAACACCAAATAGTAAAAAAATAATCTAAAATGAAATATTATATTTATAATAAATGCTCATGAATGAAGTATATTAAATTAATTTTTTTGAATAATATTATATTATGAAATATAAAAATATTTGTGTTTGTCACACAGGGTCCTATAATGCATTTATTTAATAAGGAAAACCTTGTAAGGGGTTATTTGTATCATTTTCATCTACATGAGACATGATTTCTATTATGTTCCATCATTCCTTTTATATGGTGTTTTAAATAACCAATTTTATTAACTAATGAAAATATATTTCATTTAAGCATATTTTGAAATCTATTTCATGATCTTCTTCTTAATATCATTTGATTATTACATTACGAATACCATGTGGGTTTCCTCAACACACTCTTTTACAAACTGTGATTTATTTTAAATGATAATCCATTTAGATAATTTTAATACATTTATCCATAAAAATTTTACCATTTACTCTCATTTGGTCATTATTTTTTGTTTTACGTATATTTTACAAATTTTACTTTCCCATATAGATCATCTTTTCTCATTGTAAGGAAACATTCCCTACCTCTTGTTTTTGTCGAGAATCATTATATTCCATGACCTTATATGTTGGATTATTTTAATAATTTCATTAAATGTGACTCAATAATTTATTATTGTCACATTATACTTCATTCATAAAAGGCATATATTTCGCAATATATTTTCCTCAAATAATTATTGTATTTTTTTATCTTTTTTCATACGCAACTCTAAAAAAAACAACATGAAAGAAATTATATGAATATTATAAAAAAAAATATTATGAATAAAAATACATTATGGGAATAAAAAAAATAAAAATAATGAAAAATAGGATTGAGTGCACATAAAATTCAGGAAATAAAATTTTTTTAAAAAAAAATTTCTTTATATTTCATATTCACCAAATAATTATGTATTTATATTTAATGATTTTAATTTGGAAAAATAAAATCCATTTTTTAATTATTCATATTAAAATAATCCTAAGATGATTTTTTTGGAAATTTTCTAAAACTCTTGTTTTTATGTGAACAATAATAAATTTAGTATTTTACCATAATTGTTAATTTGTTGCAAATATTATCATATTATATTGGAATTCAAAAAAAATTATGTTATTAAATATTAATTTAATGAGTAAAAATATATAATTATATATAATATTTTGAACATAGAAAACCTATTTTTAATAGATTATATCAATAGAAACATTTTATTCTAATTTAAAAACTCTTTTAAATATTATTCATTTCATTAAATGAATTAATTATTATATTTAGTATCATGTGACTTAGGAATAAACATAAATTTTACATATTGTATAATATATTAACTTATATCATAATTGTTAATGAAATTGATTAATTTATACTACATATTTATTTTAATCTAAGATATTTCTTTAAATGGTATTTTTATGCATCTTGTGCACTAATATTAAAGTTAACTTTTCTAAACATTAATTTTCTTTATTGATTTACTTATTTCATATGAACATGTTAATATTATTTTAAATGTAAAATTTCATTTTTTTATAATATCACGTAACCAAGGTAAATATTTTTTTACCATAGTTGCACACTTATTTTTAAATGAATATTACTATTTTAAAAATTGTTTATTTTTATAAATGGATTTATTTTGAATTGATAATAAAATATAATTATTAATTATATATAAAAAATTAAAATTAAAATTAATTAGATATAATTTTTAATTAATATTAAGAACAACAAAAGAATAATTTTTTTTTGAAAATTGTAGTTTTTTGAAATATTATATGTTTTTATTTTAAATTTAATATCCTCATTTTTTTAAATTGTGATAGATTAAAATGATTCAAAATTATAATTCATCATTCAAAAATTCTGTGAATGTGGTGATACTATTTAATTGTTAGTAACATATTGATGGCTGTTAAATATTAATCATGATTAAGAAGAATTAAAATTTTTAATCATAGGTGACTTTAATTTTACTATATAAATTTCAATAAAAGGATCTTTAGAAACAAAATTTTGTAATAAATACGTAAATTAATTTCTCAACAAAATTTTCCCACCTAACTCACCTAACACTTATAAAATTTAAATATAACCCCTTACAAATAATTATTTACTAATTATTTTCCACTATCATCACTAATAAAAGGATCTAACTTACTCCCCCATATATTTAGACCTATAGTTTAAAATTGCAATGGAACTCTAACTAATTTACCATTTTTAGGGTCCCTAAACATATTTGGATTCTTCTAACCTCTTTAAGAAGCAAAAAATTGTTAATTTACAGAGTATAATTCACGAAGAGCTATAAATTCTCATCACAACTATTATTTACTCTTTTAATTTCATTCTTTATCCTCCCCATCCACCCACCTCCAAAAAATTATAGAAATATTATATAATTAAATATTTTTATCTAATTTATATAAATTTTATTATATTTATGTTATAACCATTATCTATTCCATTTTAATTTAGTTGAGCAAAATTATTACATTTCTCATGCATTTGTGTGGACTACCACATCCATGATAGAGAAATATCATTTTTCATGACCACAATTCAATATTTGTTCTATATATGTGTTTATTTAATATATATTTTATTAAAGTGATTATTTTATTATATAAATATAACTTAATAATTTTTTAATTAATATAAAAAATAAGGGGCACTATAAATCTAACCTCCTAAAATGAACAAACCAAGAGGGAAAATAATTTATTCATATGTTTAAACATGTTTTTCAATTAGATTATTTTTATAATTCATCCTAATTATGATTTAAAACCATAATAAAATTTAAATATTATCAATATTGTTTTGGTTAAATTATTTTATATAAAAGAAATTTATATCATAGCGATACTTATAGATAGATTGCATCGCTCTCTTATAGAGTGAGTTTAACCACTAATATAAAAAATACTATGCATTTTTATCAAGAATTAATTTTATACAAAATGTCGGATTTCAATATATAAATAATGATTTTTTGGATTATATTTAGGTAAAAAAATTATCTCATCAAATAAGTCTCAACCTTTATATTATTAAAAAAATAAAAAATGCTCTATGACAAATTCATCTATAACAACTATTCTTAAAAAAATATTAGATTGAAATTATATGATTATCAAATATCATAAAAAGTAAATTTTAGTACTTTTAATGATCTTTGAATGATTAAATTTTTGAAATTAATGTGTAACAATACAACTATTTGGAATCTGGTTCAAAATGATAAAGACTACTCATTCCCGATATTGATAAATAGATATAAACTAAAAAATATGCATAAAGATAATAAATGAAAAAGTTTTTTTATAAAATTTTAAATGGATTAATTATTTTCATTAACATGTTATTAGGTTATATATTTATTTTATATATGATATTAGAGATAATTTTAATAAGAGGGGAGGAAATATTAAGTGTTTATTTGACACATTTTCAACTATATGTCACATGTATGATATTATGGACCGTAACTTCATCTATATGGTCTATCAATTCGTGATTAATTTAATAATATGAAAATATATTTTATTTGATGATATTCTATTTCTCATTTCATCAAATTCATATATGTATACTCTGATTCTTATATTACAAATTTTATATGAGTTTATTGACTAAATTTTGAATTTATTTGTTAATATACTTTCTTAAAGGTATATAATTTTCCAGAATTATTTGACCATAAATTTTCAATATTTTATATTGTATTTAAATTTTTTATTTGATTAAATTAATTCACCTCTTGAATAAAAAAAATTGACGCAATTTTCTCCTAAATAAATGTGTACCATTGGAAAAAATGACTCTCCTTATTACTAAAAAGTCTCTTCTTCTAAGTACATAATTTACATATAGAGAATGTTATTATATAATTTTTTTAAAGATAATATGGGTTGTTTTTCTTTATAAATTTAATTTTCTTTAAACGTCTTATAATAGAAAATTTATTACACTTTTGGAGATGTTAGTTTTCAAAAAAAAGAATTTCAAAATAAAAGATTTAAAAGGGAATTACATTATTTCAAAATTAGATGTTTTATTATAAAAAAAAATTTATATAGATAAACTAAATTAATATTCAATTAATAAATTATTCAAGTATTATTTTCAAAGGTACATTTTTTATATTTTTATTACATTCCTTTTTTAAAAATAACTGTTTAGATATACTCATAACATTAAAATTTAATGAATATGTTCACAATATATTATAAATATTTACCTAATCATTTTTCAATTGGAACAACTATTTCTACCTAAATTTTCATTTTTTTTTAAAAATTTCACTTTTTTCATGTTCTTTAAAAGAAATTATTTTTCTCATCTATCTATAAAATATCGATTTTAATATAATTTGTAAATTTCATCGATATTTCTTATCATCAAACTGTTTTTAATATAACATTTATAATGATCATTTCAACTGAATATATATATTATGAGATATTTTATTCTAGATTGAGGATATTCTTTGAATGTAACTATTAAACTTATTTATCAATTTGGATTTTGTATTATCCTTATATTTTGAGGTAATAAATTATCCCTACATTTCGGTAGCATAATTGTCCTCAGTGTATAATTGTAACTTTTTTCAATTAATTTTCCCTGTGAATATCCTAATTTTTATATTAATTAATGTGTGTTTACTTATATAGTCGTACATAAACTTATTATGTAAATTATTGAATAATTACATACACTTCCCCTAAATTGTATAAATACCATATGATTTGTTATATTTGTTGAATGGTGTTAAATTACAATGATAATTTTTGTGATTGTATTTGAATTATTATTCAAATGGTTTATCATGGTATGATTAATGATGACATTATTAATATTTTACTAATAAAAATCCTTCGAAAAAGGATATAATACCCATTCTCATTCAATGGTTTCTTTATGGATTGTTGAATGAAACCCATTTTCATTCTATGTAATCAATATTTTTGATAATTTCAAGGATCTTCATTGTAATGTTTTATGAAACCCATTCTCATTCATTGGTTTTGATAATGCGATGGTCATATTTATTCTTGTGGAACATGTGAATATGGATAATAATTATGTGATGATTACGTCCTATATATCCATCAAATTTATAGGTCAATTCATCAAATCTCATTAGATAATGGTGAAACAGGTAGACATGATTGTCCTAGAAGTGGAAAGAGGTTGTGTTGTCTACTCTATAATGGGAAGTACATTAGTGAAGCTTGATTCACTAATAAAATATGATGTGATACCTGGACCATTGTATTATGATTTCTTTCTTTTTTTATATGCAGCATTTCTCAAGTATATGTTTGTTCTAGTATATAAAAACTGACATAAAAATTTGTTATATTATTCCATGAATTCTGATCTTTGTATTTTTGGTTATATGTTCCATCTATATCTTAATAATACACATTTTATCACGCCTTTATCCCTTATGATCATTTTTATTGCTTATTTTTACCCTTATAGATCACCTGGATCACCCCTTTCTTATGTATTCATTTTCACAGGCACTGAAATTATAAAAGTGTAAATATATTAGAAGAATATCTCATGTGTAGAATAATTTTGTGATTTTGAATACCTGTAATAAATTAATAATGTTCTTATATAGTGTGAAAATTTCCATTTTTTAAATATACATGATGTGTATAATTAAATATATACTAATTCTCTTTGTCCCTAAACCTAATAGACCATGGTAATTTGTTTTAATGAAATATGTTTTTGTCATGTAATTATATGATCATGTATATTGGATGTTATAGTTGGTATCAGATCCGGGTTTAGATAAAATTATAGAGTTTGATGTTATAAATTAAGGATAATTTAATAGTATAAAATTTCCTCAAGGGGTGATCAGTTAATGAAAATCATAATTTCAAAGATAAGATAACTATTTATGTTATTTTCATTATAATTAAATATATAAGGAATTAATAGAATATAATGTTATAAATTATAACGGAAAAGTTTTTGTATATGATAAAATCTATTTTTTAATGTTTAGATTGTATGTTTTTTCTAGAAATAAAAATATTGTTTAGATTTTATAAGTGGATATAGTCTCTAAAAAATTTTACTGTAGGATAATATCCATGTAAAGATCATAATGTTTATTAACTCAATCATCATGTTGTGCATGATAGGGGTCCAACAACATGTGTGGTATAACACCCGAATATGACCTTCTTAAAAAATCAAATTATGTTTATAATACATTATGAAATATTTATGATGTTAAATAATTTAGATATGAACTCATAGGGAACCCAAACTAAATAATCATTGATTTGGATGAGAGTGATTTTGGTTTAATAAAAATATAATATGACTACATTCATGGTTAAAATATTTTGAGGGTAAATTTTCAATTGATCATTTGTTATAATCCTTATATAAATTCAATTCAATATCATTTCCCAATTTTTTTAGTAATATCTTATTCCCAAAGGTACTAATTCAAAAATAAGTTACATAGACAATAAAAATAATTTTCCATTATGAAACTTAATATGATAGTAAAAATAGGACTAAATCATATGTTTATACAAAAACAATAAATATGTATTATGATTAAAATAACGAAAATAGTTGAAATCCCAAACAAACTAAATAATATACAGATTGAATTTTAGGAAAATACTATGTGAAAAAGATGATTAAGGATATAGTGTTAAATTAATTAAATTTTAAAAATGTCAGAAGGATCATTAAAGAAAATTTATTAATTAACTGTAAAGACCCAGAACTTTTGTGCAATTTTCTTCTAAAATACATGAGATTTTTATGAGTTCGCGAAATATGGGGGCGTGTGATTCTGAGGCATGGTTTTCCCAGATTCAATTTCTGAAGTTTTGTTCGGGTACGTTCAATAAACCTATGAGTGTGATTTTATAACATTTGAACCGGTGCACAAAATTTAAATCTGAGGGAACCATTGAACTCGTAGCACCGGTATTCACATAAGGACACTTACACCTCGACGATATTTGGTCGTGAATAAATGTTAGATTTTGTGTATTCATGGAAAAATTATAAAATAATGTGATTTACACTTTATTTTATTTGAGCCGCCATTTGGTGTTTAGTGGTTAAAACCTCCTCAGAGAGGATGGAGGTGGGACCACAACACCATAATGTAACATCCCAGGTAATTAAAGAATAAAGAATTTTCATATTTATTAATATTTACGAATTAAATATTAATTTTAATTAAAAGGGGTTTCTACGTTCGATAGCGTACTCGGTACGCAACGATGAGTTTCTTAGAAAACATACGTTGGACACAAGTAATAAAAAAATATTATTTTAAATGTTAGTTAACAAGTAGCCGTTGTACTGGCAGGAATGGATAGAAATAACTAAAATATGATTATATATGTTTTTAAATGTTTTTACATTTACCCAATAAAAGATGAAGGCGTAAAATACGGAAAGAGTTCAATTTTAGGCATTTATACCCTAATTTTCACAAAAGGTCCACTTATCACCTTTTGATGGAGAACCGTCATTAAATATAGTTTTGATCAATCTTATAAATTCTATTGGACCAAATATAACTCGTCTTTAGAATCGGGACATCAAAATTTACTTTGTGTAAATTTTTGGTACCTTTCTGATAAAGTTCATTTTTTTGAATAGTGTAAAATGTTGTATTTTAATTCAAAACCTCTTTTTAATCTAATTTATTTATATGATTAGATTATCTTTTGAATTGGTTTTAAAGTGAAATTAGAAAATATTTTTACCATTAAATCCCATAGTGGTCGTTGGAATTAATTTCACTTTGAAATTGGACTTAAACTAGTGTCAATTTTTTGATACTTATTGTTTCATAAAAACACGCTATTTTCTCTGACAACGGGAATTAATTATTAAATTAATTAATGTGACTAGTATGTTTTGAATTTTGTAAAACTGACTTCATTTTTGAATTCGTAATATCAAATATATCTCAGGGTGAATTTTTGGTAATTTTCTGAAAAACTTCAATTTTTGATGAATAGTGAAACCACTAAGTGGTACTTATAAAGACTGATTTTCCGTTTAAATGAAATTTTTCCATCATTGTGTTTTGAATTTCAAAAATCCGACATACATGGTTTTCATTAAGAAGTAAAATGTTGTTCAATGAGATTATAATAATTTTTTGGTGAATAGTAACTTATTAAGTTCTTAATCGCGATTAGAGATAATTAGTGTAATTAAAGGTAAAAATGATATTATAAGAATGTGAAAACACCATGAAACTTGTCCTACACCTATTGGGTGAGTCATGGCCGACCAATACAAGCCATTGGAAAACTTGGGGACCCCATGGAGCCACTTTAGTTGGAAAATGACAATAATATATTTTCATTTAATGTTAAAAATAAATTGACACAAACATGAGTTGTTTTACTAAAACAATTTTTAAGTAGGGTTATACAAGTCAAAATTTTGATTATAAATATTAATTGGAATGATAAAGATATTTCCTACATAATAGTATTTTTTATAATTTTTAGACATTAAATATATTAAATTATTTATGACATAATAATGATGCAGCGATGACATCATTATTTGACGATTTAAATAAAATGGAAAGATAATTTAAAATCAATGAACTAAACATGTCCAAAGCCAATTGTATGAGTGGAGTTCGAACCCTTATCACCTTATCCAAGAATTATATCAATGTATGACCTTTTAAAACCGAAACACATTTTCAAATAAAGTAATATTTCTTTACTTTCCAAAAGTGTCCCTCCTCTCCTCTTATAAAAGGCCCCCACCTCTACCACATTTCACACACTTCTCAAGCCTTTGGCTCGGCCAAACCCTGCCCATTTACTCTCTCCACATCCCTCTACTCATCCTAGAGAATTCCCTTTGGGAATAATCCTTTCAAAGGAAGCCTTTAGGCTCAAATCAAAAGGAGTTACACTTTTAAAGGTAATTCATTCTCTCTTGATCATTTGTTTTATTTTGCTTCTCCAACCCCCTAAAATCTTTTTATTTACTTCTTTTGTAACAAAACCAGTATCTCTAATATACTAGGATGTTGTTATAAGATTTAGTTGAGCTACAATCTCACACAACTACATCAAATGGTAAAAGAAGATACGGTTTCCGTGGATGGCGAAATTCTGCCTCACGAAACGATGATTGTTCAATACTCATTTAACACCTTCAAAGATGGCCATTATGATGTCACTATTTTTATATATGATATATAATATGTTTATGTTTTCCTTAAGCTTCTGTTTTTTTTTCATTTTTGGCATACCTTTATAGTTTCCATTATGGGTAAACGTGATATCTTCATTTAAGGAAGTGTGGACTACCGCCCCCTCAAAGTGATGTGATTCATTAATGCCATATGTGGGACGTGTAAAGGATGGATTTAAAGTTATTATATATGATGTTATACTGGAATTATAATATACCTCTATATAATTATTATTTCCTTCCATTAAAGTATGAGATAGAAATGAAAGTAGCGTTCATGTGTACGTACGACTTACCGTCTCCATGAACGGTGCATTTCATTTCTTATCCCCAAATGTAATGTACTATTAAAAGTACATGTATATAATGGATATATATAAATAATTATATATCTTAATGATGAATATAATTCTGGAATTAAAATATACATACCTCTCATTTTGTTTTAATTCCATTAATATGACAAAGAAATGAAAGTAGCGTTCATGCGTACATACAGCTTACCGTCTCCATAAACGGTGCATTTCATTTCTTACCTCTAAATGATTATGTAATATTATAAATACATGTATATTCTGGATATATATGATATATATGATATCCAAATCAGGAATGTCATTCTGGATATAATGAACCTTTGACCACACGAACAACATGTAATTGTAAGAAGTCCACTTTCGACATAAGAACCAAATATCGAAAAAACAAACATTATTAACTTAAATGGTTACATAATGTTTATAACATGGAAATAAGTTATATAAAAGGAATAATTAAATTTAAAAAGGTTATCAATCAAGTAGAAATTAACTCAAGTTTACTATTCAGGACGTTAAAGAACGATCGAGTCAAGTCGGATATGAGGTAAGGGAACTTCTTAACCCAATTTCCATTCTTTGGGTTAATCTCCTACTTTCAAATTATGTCATGATATTATTATTTCCTATCTTGTATTTGTACTATATTTATGTGTAATTATAGTGAATACACATAATAGATCTATTTTATTAAAAAATGACCTTTGTAAGGGACTTCGTCTCAATCTCCTTTCATTGAGGCATATTTCGTTTTATACACAACTTTATTTTATAAGGTGTATAAACACCTTTGACTTTTACTTTTATACAAAAGGACTCTTTTTCTACTAAGAGTTTTACAAAATGAAAAAAAGGAATGTTTCTTTTAACGTACACGACGACAAAGACATTTTCCGCCACCGCGAGTATTATTTGGTCTATGGCTTCCTCAACAAGCCGTAATGATTTTAAAATAAAATAAATACCATATACTCTTTTATGTATTTTGGTATTGAAAATGGTTTTGATAAAGGATTCTATTATGTCAACATATTTATGACATATTGTGATTGAAATGTGGAAATGTTATCTTTCCTTTATATTGGTTTTATGTTTTATGATTTTATATTGGTACTTGGACATTTTAACGGGTGGTTACGTTATAAACCATATGATGGGTGGTGCCGTGAATACCATGACGGGTGGTTACGTTATAACCTCCAATGCATTGGGTATGGAAGTCGGCCGTATGACTATTCCATTAATTATGAATGGAAATTGGCCGTATGGCTATTCCATTAAGTGATATGTGTGGAAGTCGACCGTATGGTTATTCCACTTAAGTATGTTTATGTCCCAAGTTACCTTTATATATGTTATGTGTTCTTTATATGGGTTTTATGGTAATACTTTGGTTACAAAAAGGTAAGTAATGATACTTTATTCAGTGAAGAGTTTTTACTACTTCATGAAGGTGAAGGTATTACTTTGATAGAGTATACATGGTTTACTTGATTTTGAAAAACTAACAGTTTTCACTCTTTGTGTATCCCTTACTGAGATTTTTATGCTCACCCCATGTTTTTTTGAAATGTTTTTCATAGGACTTAATGTGGAATAAGGTCAAGGATGGGATCAAGGGAATGTCATGCTATATAAAACATGGAACTAGACATGTTTCTTTCAAGAGTTTTTATTATTATGGAAACTTAGTATAAGTGACTACTTTGTAATCTTTTGAGATGTAATAGTTATGTTCTAATTCTCTAAAACTCTAAACCTGAAAAGATCCTCAACGTGAATTATTCTTTTAATTCAATATTAAGTAAGGTTTAAGGCCGAGGCCTTATAGTTGGTATCAAAGGTCGATTTAGACAACTTTAAGAGTTAGAAAAGTGTTAAATTATAATATGATTGAAATGATATAGCATTTACGTATTACCATGTTGCTTCGCCTAAGATATTTCTGTGTTCAGAATGGTTTTCCGCAGAGGAAACAAAGCAGCTATGTTGGGACGACATCAGGAGGAAGATAACTTCCCAAATCAGCAACCTGAGATGGTCGGAATCGGAACTGAACAGTTTGTTGCAGTGATGGCACAGTTGACTCAGGCTATAAATGGTGGTGGTATCCATGCACGAGATCAGCCAGATCAACCGCAGAGGAACATGTCAGTGGTGGAACATTTCATGAGGCAACATCCCCCATCATTCAGAGGATCATTTGACCCTGTGCAAGCTGAAGGGTGGATTAAAGCACTGGAGAAGATTTTTGATGTCATGGGGTGTTCAGAACATCAAAAGGTTAGTCTTGCTGTTTACCGTTTTGAAGGTGAAGCTGATCAGTGGTGGTCGATGGTGAAAAATATAAGGGATAGTGATGAGATTGAGGATCTTCACTGGGACAAATTCAAAGGTATGTTTCTTGAGAAATATTTTCCTAAGGTGGTTCGTCTTAGGATGGAAAAACAGTTCCTAGAATTTAGGCAGGAGGATGATTTGGTGGTTGCTTATGAAGAAAAGTTCACTCGATTGGCAAGGTATGCTCCAAACTTCATACGAGATCTTGATAGTAAAATAAACCGTTTTTACTCAGGGTTAAAGCCAAAGTATCGAAGGGCTTCAGCTTCTCGTGAGTTCAAAAGTTATGAAAAACTTGTTCGATGTGTGGAGAAGGTGGAAATGGAGTTTGCCAATGATCAGTTGTTCTATGACAAACAACAGAATAAGAGGTCTAGTTGGCAGGCAAAGGGGAAGAATTCATCAAAGAAGCAAGGAGGTAAGAAAACCAAATATCCATCCTATGAGAAGTGTGGTAAAATGCATCCTGGAGAATGTTTATCCAAGTCTGGTAAGTGCTTTCGGTGTGGTAAGTCTGGTCATATTGCTCGTAACTTTAAGGAAGATGATCAAGCAGGAAATGAAAAGCCAATGGTAAGATGTTTTAAGTGTAATGAAATGGGTCATTATGCAAATGAGTGTCCAACGAAGAACTCAACTGGGGGAATGCAGCCAGACTACAAGCAGAAAGGGGTGGTGAAATCCTTTGAAACAACTTCAGCAGATGTTGGGCCATTGAATGAGGTGGTATCAGCTCCAGGGAGCTCAGTATTTTTCGAAGATTGACTTGAGGTCAGCGTACCATCAGTTGAAAGTAAAAGAAGCAGACGTTCCGAAGACTGTGTTCCATACTAGATATGGCCATTATGAATTTGTAGTTATGACTTTTGGGTTAACCAATGCACCTGCTGTATTCATGGACCTTATGAATAAAATTTTCCATGAGTTCTTGGATAAGTTTGTGTTTGTGTTTTGAGGTCTGGGAAGAGGTTATGTGTGCCTTGTGATTCATAGTTGAAGAATGAGTTGTTATGTGAGGCTCATAGTTCCTCGTTTTCAGTTCATCCTGGCAGTACTAAGATGTACAGAGATCTGCGGGAGTATTACTGGTGGGTTGGAATGAAAAGAGATATTGCTGATTTTACTGTGAAGTGTTTGACATGTCAACAGGTTAAAGCAGAGCGACAGTTACCAAAAGGGATGCTTCAGCCTTTACCAGTTCCAGAGTGGAAATGAAAGAATATATCCATGGACTTTGTTGTTGGATTACCGAGGACATCTCGAGGTAATAATGCAATCTGTGTTATTGTTGATCGCTTGACCAAATCTGCTCATTTCCTTTCTATACAAGATACTTTCTCTCTAGATCAACTTTCCCGTTTGTATCTTAAAGAGATAGTTAGGTTACATGGAGTTCCTCTCTCCATTGTATCGGATCGTGATCCCAGGTTTACTTATAACTTTTGGAAATGCCTTCAGAAGTCGTTGGGTACTGAATTAAATTTTAGTACAGCTTTTCATCCTCAATCAGATGGGCAGTCAGAACAAACAATTCAGACCTTGGAGGATATGGTACGAGCTTGTTAGATGGATTATCAGGGAATTTGGGACCAACATCTTTCTTTGGTTGAGTTTTCTTATAATAATAGTTTTCATTCCAGTATACAGATGGCACCATTTGAGGCATTATATGGGAAGCTGTGTCGAACTCCAGCATTTTGGAATGAAGTGGGTGAAAGGAAGCTGATGGGACCAGAATTGGTAGAAGAGATGGCAGAAAAGGTTCAATTGATTCAGAAGCACATGGAACAGCTCAGAGCATGCAGAAGAGTTATGCGGATAACCAGAGGAAGGATCTATCTTTCGAGGAAGGTGATCATGTTTTTATCAATGTTTCTCCTTGGAAAAGTGTGATGAGATTTGGTAAGAAAGGAAAGCTGAGTCCAAGGTTTATTGGACCATATGAAATTCTGGAAAGATTTGGATCAGTTGCATACCGGGTGGCTTTACCTCCGAGTTTATCTTAGGTACACAATGTTTTTCACGTTTCGATGTTGAGAAAGTATATGCCAGATCCATCTCATGTTTTGAGTCCAGAGGTAGTTCAGCGGGAAGAGAACCTATCTTATGAGGAACAACCGGTCCAGATTCTTGACCACAGGGAGCAAGTGTTACGGAATAAGTTGATTCATCAGGTAAAGGTTTTGTGGAAAAACCATGTGATTGAAGAGACGAAGTGGGAATCTGAAAATGCTATGAGGGATAAATACCCCCACTTATTTTGATAAGTGAATACAATTGCGCGGACACAATTCCCAAAAGGGGGGAAGGATGTAACATCCCAAGTAATTAAAGAATAAATAATTCTCATATTTAATAATATTTACGAATTAAATATTAATTTTAATTAAAAGAGGTTTCTACGTTCGATAGCGTACTCGGTACGCAACGATGAGTTTCTTTGAAAACTTACGTTGCACACAAGTAATAAAATAATATTATTTTAAATGTTAGTTAACAAGTAGCCGTTGTACTGGCGGGAATGGATAGAAATAACTAAAATATGATTATATATGTTTTTAAATGTTTTTACATTTACCCAATAAAATATAAAGGCTTAAAATATGGAAAGAGTTCAATTTTAGGCATTTATACCCTAATTTTCACGAAAGGTCCACTTATCACCTTTTGACGGAGAACCGTCATTAAATATAGTTTTGATCGATCTTATAAATTCTATTGGACCAAATATAACTCTTCTTTAGAATCGGGACATCAAAATTTACTTTGTGTCAATTTTTGGTACCTTTCTGATAAAGTTCATTTTTTTTAAATAGTGTAAAATGTTGTATTTTAATTCAAAACCTCTTTTTAATCTAATTTATTTATATGATTATATTATCTTTTGAATTGGTTTTAAAGTGAAATTAGAAAATACATTTACCATTAAATCCAATAGTGGTCGTTGGAATTAATTTCACTTTGAAATTGGACTTAAACTAGTGTCAATTTTTTGATACTTATTGTTTCATAAAAACACGCTATTTGCTCTGACAGTGGGAATTAATTATTAAATTAATTAATTTGACTAATATGTTTTGCATTTTTTAAAACGGACTTCATTTTTGAATTCGTAATATCAAATATAGCTTAGGGTGAATTTTTGGTAATTTTCTGAAAACTTCAATTTTTGATGAATAGTGAAACCACTAAGTGGTACTTATAAAGACTGATTTTCCGTTTAAATGAAATTTTGCCATCATTGTGTTATGAATTTCAAAAATCTGACACACATGGTTGTCATTAAGAAGTAAAATGTGGTTCAATGAGATTATAATAATTTTTTGGTGAATAGTAACTTATTAAGTTCTTAATCGCGATTAGAGGTAATTAGTACAATTTAAGGTAAAAATGATATTATAAGAATGTGAAAACACCATGACACTTGTCCTTCACCTATTGGGTGAGTCATGGCCGACCAATACAAGCCATGGGCCAACTTGGGGACCCCATGGAGCCACATTAGTTGGAAAATGACAATAATATATTTTTATTTAATGTTAAAAAAAATTGACACAAACATGAGTTGTTTTACTAAAACAATTTTTAAGTAGGGATACACAAGTCCAAATTTTTATTATAAATAGTCATTGGAAATATAAAAAGATTTCCTACATCATAGTATATTTTTTATAATTTTTAGACATTAAATAAATTAAATTATTTATGACATAATAATGATGCAGCGATGACATCATTATTTGACGATTTAAATAAAATGGAAAGATAATGTAAAATCTATGCACTACACATTTCCAAATCCAATTGGATGAGTGGATTTCGAACCCATAACACCTTATCCACGAATTATATCAATGTGGGACTTTTTAAAACCGAAACATATTTTCAAATAAATTAATATTTCTTTACTTTCCAAAAGTGCCCCTCCTCTCCCCTTATAAAAGGCCCCCACCTCTACCTCATTTCACACACTTCTCAAGCCTTTGGCTCGGCCAAACCCTGACCATTTACTCTCTCCACATCCCTCTCCTCATCCTAGAGAATTACCTTTGGGCATAATCCTTTCAAAGGAAGCCTTTAGGCTCAAATCAAAAGGAGTTACACTTTTAAAGGTAATTCATTCTCTCTTTGTTTTATTTTGCTTCTCCAACCCCCTAAAATATTTTTATTTACTTCTTTTGTAACAACACAAGTATCTTCATTATATTAGGATGTTGTTATAAGATTTATTTGAGCTACACTCTCACACAACTACATCAAATGGTTAAAGAACATACAGTTTCCGTGGATGGCGAAATTCTGCCTCCCGAAACGATGATTGTTCAATACTAATTTAACACCTTCAAAGGTGGCCATTATGATGTAACTATTTTTATATATGATATATAATATGTTTATGTTTTCCTTAATCTTCTGGTTTTTTTCATTTTCGGCATACCTTTATGGTTTCCATTATGGGTAAACGTGATATCTTCATTTAAGGAAGTGCGGACTACCGCCCCCTCAAAGAGATGTGATTCGTTAATGCCATATGTGTGACGTGTAAAGGATGGATTTAAAGTTATTATATATGATGTTATACTGGAATTATAATATACCTCTATATCATTATTATTTATTTACATTAAAGTATGAGATAGAAATGAAAGTAGCGTTCATGCGTACGTACGGCTTACCGTCTCCATGAACGGTGCATTTCATTTCTTCTCCCCAAATGTAATGTACTATTAAAAGTACATGTATATAATGGATATATATAATTAATTATATATCTAAATGATTAATATAATTCTGGAATTAAAATATACATACCTATCATTTAGTTTTAATTCCATTAATATGAAAAAGAAATGAAAGTAGCGTTCATGCGTATGTACGGCTTACCGTCTCCATGAACGGTGCATTTCATTTCTTACCTCTAAATGATTATGTAATATTATAAATACATGTATATTCTGGATATATATGATATATATTATATCCAAATCAGTAATGTCATTCTGGATATAAATAACCTTTGACCACACGAACAACATGTAATTGTAAGAAGTCCACTTTCGACTTAAGAACCAAATATCGACAAAACAAACATTATTAACTTAAATGGTTACATAATGTTTATAACAAGGAAATAAGTGATATAAAAGGAATAATTAACTTTAAAAAGGTTCTCAATCAAGTAGAAATTAACTCAAGTTTACTATTCAGGACGTTAAAGAACGATCGAGTCAAGTCGGATACGAGGTAAAGGGAACTTCTTATCCCAATTTCCATTCTTTGGGTTAATCTCCTACTTTCAAATTATGTCATGATATTATTATGTCCTATCTTGTATTTGTACTTTATTTATGTGTAATTATAGTGAATACACATAATAGATCTATTTTATTAAAAAAATGATCTTTGTAAGGGACTTCGTCTCAATCTCCTTTCATTGAGGCATATTTCGTTTTATACACAACTTTCTTTTATACGGTGTATAAACCCCTTTGACTTTTACTTTTATACAAAAGGACTCTTTTTATATGAAGAATTTTACAAAACGACAAAAAGGAATGTTTCTTTTAACGTACGCGGCGACAAAGACCTTTTCCGCCACCGCGAGTATTATTTGGTCTATGGCTTCCTCAACAAGCCGTACTGTTTTTAAAATAAAATAAATACCATATACTCTTTTATGTATTTTGGTATTGAAAATGGTTTTGATAAAGGATTCTATTATGTCAACATATTTATGATATATTGTGATTGAAGTGTGGAAATTTTATCTTTCCTTTATATTGGTTTTATGTTTTATGATTTTATATTGGTACTTGGACATTTTAACGGGTGGTTATGTTATAAACCATATGACGGGTGGTGTCGTGAATACCAGGACGAGTGGTTACGTTATAACCTCCAATGCATTGGGTATAGAAGTCGGCCGTATGGTTATTCCATTAAGTATGTATGGAAATTGGTTGTATGGCTATTCCATTAAGTGATATGTGTGGAAGTCGACCGTATGGTTATTCCACTTAAGTATGTTTATGTCCCAAGTTACCTTTATATACGTTATGTGTTCTTTATATGGGTTTTATGGTAATACTTTGGTTACAAAAAGGTAAGTAATGATACTTATTCAGTGAAGAGTTTTTACTACTTCATGAAGGTGAAGGTATTACTTTGATAGAGTATACATGGTTTACTTGATTTTGAAAAACTAACAGTTTTCACTCTTTGTGTATCCCTTACGGAGCTTTTTATGCTCACCCCAAGTTTTTTTTGAAATGGTTTTCACAGGACTTAATGTGGAATAAGGTCAAGGATGGGATCAAGGGTATGTCATGCTATATAAAACATGGAACTAGACATGTTTCTTTCAAGAGTTTTTTTTATTATGGAAACTTAGTATAAGTGACTACTTTGTAATCTTTTGAGATGTAATAGTTATGTTATAATTCTCTAAAACTCTAAACCTGAAAAGATCCTCAACGTGAATTATTCTTTTAATTCAATATTAAGTAAGGTTTAAGGCCGAGGCCTTATACTTAACCTCCCATGAGAGGTAATGGTGGTGGGTCCCACCCGTACTCATCCTCTCATGAGAGGCTTAATGTGGTTGGGACCACCTGGGATATTAACCCCTCGAAACTCCCCATTATTGTTGAGAAACCCTCTAGTTCCAATTAATTAGGGTGTGTCTATTCAACTTCACAATAATTAATTCATGCCAATCTCCCTTAATTAATTCGTGCCAACCCTCGTGAATTAATTAGGGGGAGCCTATAATTTATTCTTCTTTTGAATTTTTGTGCCAATGAAATATTAGAAAACGCAATCTAATATTATTTCACTTGGCATTTTGGATGAGTTGGGAACGAGGAGATGATGGGATGATAAAAATTCCCCCAATGAGGAACGATGAACGCATTCTTCTAATGAATAATTTCGGCGGTGATTCTTCTTTGACTTCTTCCCCAGACACTTACAGAAGTGGAGTGTCTTCTAGAGCCGAAGTAGCTCAGGTTTTGAAGCGTGCGACAGGTGTGATGATCGACGATTCTCTTCGTCTACTTTCCGTGTCTCCGTCAACGATCAACAACTGACAATCAAAGGTTGGGAGTTTATTACATGATAATGTTACACCATTTATTAGCTTCGTAAATGGTTAGAAATGAATTGTTTACGGACATGTTATTGTTTATCATCTTTTCTTGATGAGGTGATTGATACCACCCAAAACGAGGAGGGTGAGGACCAACCTAACTTGTCCTGACATCCTCCGTCGATAATTCTTCTTGACGTGTTCTTTGGAATAGATACGTAATAAGGATGAGGCGACAAAGGGGGAAAAGAAAAAGGACGGGCTACCTGTGGCCGCTGTGAACCGCGGCACCCCAGCGGTGTCCCGTTCCTCCTCCAGCCAAACCCATGCTGGCCTGGCCGCCCGGCCGCCTGCGCCACCCGCACGCCCCGGCGGAAACCCAGGCCGACCTGTGCCCTACCTGGTCGCCTTGCCGCATGCCCATGCCACCTGAGCTCCCAGGAAGAACCTCGCGTTGCCCGCATCCTACCCAGTCTCCCGACCGCTCGCTTGACTGCCTACCTAGCCGCCACCCTGGCCGCCCACACTAGTTGCGCCCTAGCCGAACCGGTCGCCCGAACTGGCCGACTGCCGACCTCCGCGCAACCATGGAGGCCCCCTCAATATGGACCCCCTAGAGGCCTCTCGTCTGAGTCAACGAAGCGGCCCCCTTAAGTCCTCATGTCCGAGCCAGAATTCCTCCCCCCTCGCGGTGCCCTGACTGAATCGGCCGGCTGCTCCCTCCGGGTCGAGCCACGCCGAGCCACGCATTCACGACGCTCCGGGCCGAACTATCCACGATCCTGGGACGACCCACCCTCGGGGCCTATTGGGATGGGCCCATTGGGCCGAGCTAAACATAACGGGTTGTCCCATCCAATGTTTCAGGCAAGACCCATCAGGTCTGATCTAGATAGGACAAGAATGAGTGAGGACAGGTCGGTCTGACCGGGTCGGACCGGACTCAGACCCATTACCGACCCTTTAATTCCTTTGTCCATATCATTGTCACCACATGTCTGTTTGATGAAACATCAATGAAACTAGCTATATTGGAGTGCGAAGGTCCCTTTGAGTATACCCCATGGGAGTTAGGGGTTTAGTTATGATACAGTCAGGTTGGATCGTACAAGAATCAAACCAAGCCCCCAGGACTAAAAAGCTAATTACTAACAGATCAGGCGTCCGATTGATGTGACGTCTATCATGTTGAGACCCCAATGACATGGAAGACCTCTAGGATACATATTCTTGGGACATTGTGAAATTTGAAATACCGACTCTTTTCTTTAAGAGAGGACCCTCCTTGAATCAAAAATTATTTGTGGAAACCCTATGACTTGCTGTGATCTGACTACTATTCCTGGAACCTGTGTGGGTCTGAAAGTTCTGACTTCTATTCTTGGATCCTTTTTGGGTCCGACAGAATAGATGTTCCTAGATCATGTGTGGGTCTGACAACTCTGATTACTATTCATGGATCATGTGTGGGTCTGACAGCTCTGATTACTATTCTTGGAACTTGTTTGTGTCCTATAATTCTGTCTAATGTTCCACAATCCTGTGTGGGTCTAATAGAATAGCTGGTCCTAGATTCTGTGTGGTTCTGAAAAATCTAACTATTGTTCTGGGATCCTATGTGGGTCCGACAGTTCTAACTACTGGTCTTGGATCCTGTTTGGGTCTGAAATCTTAGATGTTTCAGTGGATATATCCGATCATTTGTATCTCTCTACAAATGTTTTATATCTTGGTTTGAGCCGAGTCAGGGACTTCTATACTTCCATAATGATTGAGATATGTTACTTGATAACTTAGGTATATGTATGGTCATATACCTAAGTAATGGATATCTTTTGATTTCATTATTTGTGGTTTATCCTTGGTGGATTCTGAGATACCTTGGTGGTCTTGGGGTCCCTTCTTATTATCGTTAAACTCACCCCTACACAGGATATGCCTGCACCTCATTGTGTTGTATGCAGACGGCAAATAGCTTACCGAGGATGAGTGTATAAGTACTGGTCGGTACTCGGAGGTGGACCTCACAATGAGTCGGTACCCGGAAGAGACTAACGGGCATGGAGTGATGAAGAGGATATATGTACCTATCCTTCAGGTAGGATCTGTGGTGGATGATCTAAGAACTGCTTTTCACCTTTCCACTATTTTTTTCCTTTTCATTTGTACTTGTACTTTTAGTTGGGCTTCTATTTATGGCCCCTTTAAATTTTTTCACTCTCTTGTTATATAGTTTTTACTTAGTGTTTGATTTTAGTTGTGTACTCTTTGGGGTGTGTTTTCAGTTATAAATCCAATTCCTTCCCAGCTTAGGGATTTACGCCTTTCGTTTCAGTCGTCAGTGGCTGGCATATAGATTGCGGGATTGGGGTAGTCATGGCACAACTCCTGGGGGATGGGTCATGACAACTGGTATTAGAGGACTCAGTTCTACCACAAAACATAGGACTCTGATCTTTATATTCTTTGAATCAATAGTTTTAAGAGTACTAAGTGTGGTTTTCATTCTAGGGAGTCCAGTGTTGGTGCGGCGGTCGATTTATCCATACACTAGAACCCCAACTTCTGGTTTTGGACTCCGTACACGAAAACACTGATTGCATGAGTGTTTTCAAGAGTCTTCTTAGTGAAATCATTGATTCATCTCACCAAGTATAACTTATTTCTTGTGGAACACCTGTTTCTTATCAGGATGTCACTGTGTAGACAGCCAGCTAGGGTTCCTGGGAGAGTACACTATGACGGTCCACCAGGCAACGAGGCACTAGTGCAGGGCCTTCCAACTATGTTGGCACCATCGGGTGGTGTACCAGTAGCACCAACACCTGTAGGGATGTCGATACCACCAGCCGCACTGGCGTACGATGTACGCCAACATAGCGTGATCATACGAGTTCCAGTAGCATAGGATTTTGAGGGTTCAAGGTGAGACATATTCCCATGCAACTGAGAACTAGCTGTAGGTGATTGCTAGAGTTTTCAACCTATTTGAGACACCAGTAGAGAATATGGTGATCTTAGATACTAGAATTTTTCTTTGAGTGACCATGAGGAGGGTACACATAGTGATGAGGCCTCGGTATGTGGACAATTACATGAGATAGTACCTCCGGGTAGTGTGTAAGCTATATCACTTCCTATTAGTCAGCAGTTGTAGCCGGCGGTATCGGTAGATAAAACCTATAGGCTTAGTGGATACATGTGTTTCAACGTCAGATAGCCCTCAGGGGTCGAGGCGAGACTAACTCACAGGTAGCAGAGGACTGGCTTGAGGAGGTGGCTGCGAGATCCCTAGATATTCTACAACTTCGGCAGGACGATGTGTCGGTAACTGAGTATTCATCGAGGTATAATGATCTTTCCAAGTACTCAATTAATATGGTATTATTAGTGCTTCCGGGCTTGAACATCTGAGAAAGTTGTGTTTCAAATTACATCCGAGCCAGAACAATTATTCTATGCTTTCCTACATATGTCAGGGTGCTAGATAGATCCTTTCTGGTTGAATGTTATTTGGTTGAGCGGATATAACCGGTGAATGTTAGCTGTGGGAAATCAAGAAACTGGTGCCAGCCTCAGTGACTTGAGCGTGTAATAATGTTTCTAGAAGATGATATTTTAAGGAAATATGAAACTGCAGGGAAGCAGGAATGGAAGGAGAGCTAGGAGAGCATCATGAAGTAGTGTACATTTCAACATGTTACAACCACCTCCTTATGTGGAACCTTTCAGGCTCAGGGAGCGGGAAGACAGGGAAGAGAGTAGCTACATGCGGTCAAGGAGTGCGACCCAAATGATCTAGGAATGATTTGAGGTACTATTTATGTCTACTACTAGATTCTTATCAATAGTCATAGGTACAAACCATTCCTTCCTTCCATGAATCTTTTCCAAGTCTTAGAGTTTCTAGTTAAACAATTGACTTGACCCTCATGTCTAGAGATACCTTTGGGGGAGACTCGATAATCACACTTTCGCCGATGGTGCGATCTGACCATTGAGGTGAGAGTTTAGGTTCAAACATATTGGTTGCAGTTTCGAGGCCTTACGACATTAGTTTGGGTTAGGATTTGACATTAATAGTTCCCACTTAGATTGACTGAATTAGGAAAAAGTTTGTGATTTATCTACAAAGTTGTGATGGGGTTTTCCTTGGTCGGATAAAAGGAAAACCCAAGCACCAAAAGATTGACTCATGCATAAGAGGGTGCAGCCGATCCCTCATGAGTCGGCCATACTTGCATTTGTAACAGACTTCTCCAAAGTTACATCACCACTATCATCCTTAGCGATGAAGGGGAAACCCTTCGGATAGTCGTAGAGATGCCGACATAGCTTTTAGGAGCGGAGGCAGAGGCTGACTAGTGCCCCCATTTTTAGGCATCCAGATGAAGGTGTAGTGTACATAGTTTATAGAAACGCATCCGGGACCAGACTCAGATGTGTCCTGATGCATAATCGAGCAGTGATTGCATATAGATATTGGAAGCTGAGATAGTATGAGCAGAACTAAGCTACCCATGACATGGAGCTAGCATTAGTGGTCTTTTCCTAGAATATGTGGCACCACTATCTTATGGGAGAATGTTTTACTATATAATCTTATCAGTAGAGTATCATGCATTTCTTCTCTCAGAAGGACCTGAACTTGAGACATCATCATTGGATTTAGTCCCTCCAAGACTATAACTTAGATATTTTATATACCCTTGGGAAGGGGAATGTTGGAGCAGATGCACTAGGTAATAGATCTGGTATAAAAATGCTAGGTGAGGTGAGAGAGCAGCTGGCTACATTATAGATACACACTGTGGATAGAGATGGAGAAGCCTTCCTTCAGTCTATTATAGTCACTCCCCCACTTCATCAGTGAGTCAGGGAGGCATAGTATGGGGACACTGAATATGAAACATGACGTGATCAAGTATCCACACGGCAAGAACCTAATATATTCTCTAATGATGGGGAGTACATCATCATCTTCATAGAACATACTTTAGTCCCAATGTCACTTCAGGAGGAAGTGTTGATGGAGTTACACACATCCTCTCTTGAGGTACATCAAATAGTTGAGAAGATGTACCAGGACCTTCGGTGATAACACTGGTGTCCAGGTATGATGAAGTTTGTAGCGGAGTTTGTCTCTCGATGATTCACATGTCAGCAAGTGAAAGTGGAGCACCAGGTACCAGCAGGCTTGGTCCAACATTTAGAAGACCTAGAGTAGATGTCGGATGAGATATACATGGACTCCATGATGGGTCATCCATGTACATCAAGGGGTCACAACTCAATATGGGTGATCTTCGACCAACTCACCATGGCGTACAACTTCTTACCGATCAGAGAGTAGGGTTCATTAAAGATCTCGGGACACCACTACGTGCTGGATATTGTGTGGATACATGGTATACCCTCGACTATTGTCTCTGGTAGTCATTCAAAATCTACATCCCAGCTATGGAAGGGGTTTCAGGATGTTTTCAGGATGCGTCTTTGCTTATGAAATGCCTTCCATCCTCAGACGGATGGTCAGACAGAGCAGGCCATTCAGATGCTCGAGGACATGCTCAGAGCATGTGTCCTCAACGTCAGTCGTAGTTGGGAGTATCACCTACCTTCTTTGGAGTTATCCTACAACAACAGCTACCACTCCCCCATTGGGATGGAACCATTCAAGGCATTGTAAGGGTGACATTTCCAATCACCCTTGTGTTTCACTGACCCTGGGGAGTCAACATTGGTGGTACTAGAGATGTTATGAGATACCACAGAGAAGGTGCAGATCATCGAGGAGTGGATTAAGACATCACATAGCAGGTAGTAGTCATATGCTAATAAGAGACGGAGGCCTATGGAGTTCGATGATGGTGCCCACGTCTTCCTACGGTTCTTATCTCGACGAGGTCTATGGAGATTTATCTAAGGAAAAAAGTTACATTTAATATTCATCATACCTTTTTAGGTCCTATGCAAAGTTGGTGAGGTGTCATACTACTTAGATTTGCCACCTTGGTTGCACCGGGTGCACGACATCTTCCACGTATCCCAGCTGAGTTGATATGTCCATGAACCTTTCCACATCATCGACAATGGGGAGCTGGAAATCGACTATGATGCGATTATTACAGAGGTTCCAGTGAATATTGAGGATCTATAAGAGCGGGTCCTAAATGGATGATCGATACCTTTAGTGTGCATTTGCTGGAAGCACGAGAACCTCTAGGAGAGGAAATGGGAGCGGGAGGCTTAGATGCTTTCTCAGTACCCCCATTTGTTTAATTAGTTCATGTTCTAGCTTACAAGGACGTAATTCCCTGAGGTGTGGATAATCTAAAGACTCAGAAATTTTGTGGAATTTTTTTATTAAATACATGTAAATTTTACGAGTTCGCAAATACTAACGACGTCTGATTCCAAGTCCTGGTGTGCCTGAAATTAATTTCTATCGGGTACGTTCAGTAAACGTACAAGGGGGATTTTATAACTTTTGGACCGGTGCTCGGAATTAAATTTTTAGGGCACCGTTGAACTCGCAGCACCGATATTCTCTTATGGAGACATTCACCTCAACGATAGTTGTTCAGGAATTCATGTTAGATTTTAGTTTTTCATGGAAAAATAATAAAATAAAGTGAGCTACAAATTATTTTAATTGAGATTAAATTTGGTGTGTGGTGGTTAAAACCACTTCATTGAGGTTGGAGCTGGTATCACCACATCATAACATCCCATGAGAGGTTATGGTGGTGGGGGCCACCCAAACTCAACCTCCCATGGAAGGATTAATGTGGTGGGTATAACCTGGTATTTTAACCCCGTGAAACTCTCCATTAATGTCAAGAAACCCTCGTGTTCCAATTAATTAGGTGAAGACTCCTTAACTCCCCAATAATTAATTCGGGCCAATCTCCTATAATTAATTCATGCAAAATCTCATGAATTAATTTGGGGGAGCCTTTAATTTAATTCTTATTTTTTAAATAATGTGCCAATGAAATATTAGACACTTAAATTTAAAATTATTTCACATGGAATTTGGGTAGATGTTGGGAAAGAGGGGATCATGGGAGGATTAGGAATTTCCCAATGAAGAACAAAGAACACGTTCTTCCAATGAAGAACGCCGATGAAGATCATTCTTCGACTTCTTCCACAGACACCTACTAATTTAGAGCATCTTCCATAGCTGATGCATCTCGGGTTTGGAAGTGTGTGGCAGTCACGAAGAATGACAATTCTATTAATTTACTTTCTGCGACTCTGATAATGAAGGACAACTGAAAATCAAAGGAATGGAGTTTATTACATTTTGATGTTATACCTTTTTCTAATCTTCTTCAACAGTTAGAAAGGAATTGTTTTTAACATTTTATTTTTCATCTACATTTCTTGATGAGCCAATTGATACCTCACAAAATGCAGACGGTGCAGGCCAACATAGCATGGCCCAGCATCCTCCATTGATTTTTCTTCTAGTGTAATTCTTCAGAATGGAAACGTAACAACATCGAAGCAACAAAAGATAAAACAATAAAGGCCACGCTACTCACGGTTTCCATGTACCGCGCCACCCCCAGACATCGCGCACCGCCTCTGGCCAAACCCGTGCCGGGCCGGACACCTGACCGCCCGCGCCACCTGTGTTCCCCGACGGAACCCTGCACCGGCCCACACCCTACCCGGCCGCCCGACCACTGGCATGCTCTACCCGGGCACCCCGTAGGATCCCCATGTCGGCACAAACATTCCCAGTTTGCATAGACGCTCACCCAGCCACCTGCCTCACCGTCCGCCCTGCCGCCCGCCAGGACGCCTGAGCTGGCTGCGCCCTAGATGAACTAGCCACCCGGCTACCTTATTGGATGCGCTCAAACCGGACGCCTACCAGACTCCGAGGAACACCGCATGTTATCTCATGACGCCCCCCGTTGCGGCCTCCTAGGCGAGCCAGCGAACCGGCCCCCTTACGCCCTCCTAGACTAGTCGGCATTTTGGCGCCCATTGTGATGCCTCGGCCGAATTAGCCAAGTCGCGCCCTGAGGGGCCTAGTCGCGCTGAGCCACACCTTCTCGACGATTTGGGCCGAACTAGCCCTAAGCTCAGGCCGAGCCTCCCTCAAGGCTTGCTAGGCTGGTCCCTACAGGTTGGGATGCACATAACGGGATGTCTCGTCCAACGTGTCGAGCCAGACCCATCAAGTCCAACCCAGGTCGGACCAGACCTGGGCCCATTAACGGCCGTTTACTAACTTTGGTCATATCTTTGGCATCAGATGTCTGATTGACGAACTATTAGTGTCGCTAAACTTCATGGAGAGTGACGGTCCCTTTGAATATATAACATGGGAGTTTGAGGTTTAGTTGAGATACGGTCAGGTTGGATCAAACACGAATCCAAACGGGCACCCGGGAATAAAAGGCTCAGAACTCATAGACCGAGCGTCTGATTGACGCGTCGTCTCTCGCGTTTAGACACCTATGACGTGACAAAACTATGTGATACTTCTTCGTGGGAATTTTTGGCAGTTGACGTATCTACTCTTTTCTTGAAGAGCGGACCCTCTCAGAATCAAACATGTTTTGGGGAAACCATGTGGTTTGCTCTGCTCTAACTACTGTTCCTGGATCATGTGTGGTCCGACAGTTCTGACTTCTGTTCCAAGATCCTATGTGGGTCCGACATAATAGCAGGTCCTGGATCCTGTGTGGGTCCTACAGCTATGAATACTATTCTTGGATCCTGTGTGGGTCCGAACATTCTGACTTTTGTTCCTAGATCCTGTGTTGGTTCAACAGAATAGATGGTCCTTGATCCTGTGTGGGTCTAGCAACTCCATCTACTGTTCTGGCTTCCTATATGGGTTCGGTAGTTATATTTTCTGGTTCTGGATTCTATGTGGGTCTGACAACTTAGATGATTTATTGTCTATATCTGATCATCTCGTTCTCTCTACATAAGTTGTATATCCGGGTATGAGATGAGTCAATGACTTCTATGTTTCACTCATGAATGAGATGTGTTAATTGATAACTTAGGTATATGTATGAGAATATACCCATGTAATGGATATCCGTTTATATCATAATATTTGGTTCATACATGGTGGTTTTTTAGAGATCTTGGTGGTCTCGTTGTCCCTAATGAGTATTGTTATACTCACCCCTGTATGGGCTATCCCCGCACCACGATGTATTGGATGAAGACGACAAACATCGCTAACCGAGGCTGAGTGTACGAGGACTGTACGATACTCGGAGGTGGACCTCACGACAAGTTGGTACCCAGAGGAGACTAATGGGTGTGGAGTACGGAAGAGGATATATGTACCTAACCTTAATGTAGGATCCATGGTGGATGATCCATGAGCTTCTTTTCACCTTTCACCTAATTTTTTCTTTTTTAGTTGTACATATACTTTCTTTTGGGATTGTATTTATGGAACTTTTACTTTTCAACACTCTCTTGTTATAAAATTTTTACTTAGTGTTTTCTTTCATTTGTGTACTCTTTTGTGTGTGTTTTCAGTTATAAAGTCAATACCTTCCCAGCTCAGGGATTTAAGCCGTTGGTGCTAGTCGTCAGCCCCTAGCCTATGGAAGGAGGGTATGGGGTAGTCACGGCACGGGCCCCAGGGGCGGGTTGTGACATGAACTGAGATACTTTTTTGTGGGTGGAAAATGAGGGCGTCGAGAAAATTGAGTATGAGTATATGTGAAGAGAAAAATCGGTGTGGTGAATGGAAAGGATTGTTAATCTCCGGATACCTCTAATAGTTCAATGTGTTAAGTGTGAGGATCTTTGGAAATATCATTGATAATGGCCAAATCCAAGGGCAAAATGTAACATACTCACCCAGATTCCCATCGAACTGGTAGTTGAACTGGTTTCCACATAACCTCATACACATCTCCCCATACCCTAAAGGATTTCGACTTGTAGCGAGGTTCTATGGATAGTTAGTGGGGATAAAAAACCTCATATTCAGAGTGCACAACAATAACAAAAAGTAAATATAGATAAAAAGAGAAGAAAAACTATGCAATAATCAACTGAATAATGAAATTTTCCAATTAAAATTTATAGAATACATGAATGAAATGAAGATAAGTATCTAAAATCAGTAAAAAGAAAAACATTCTGTACATATTATTATAAAAATAAGTAATTGAATCAGATCCCCATGGGTGATCTCCACATGCATCTAGAGCTCTTGCTCAGTGATTTTCTCCTAACTCCCAATTACAAAATACCTACAACAGGCACGATCCACAGTCCTACAAAAAGAAGAGTCTACATGGGTACCCCAGTGCAAAGGCCACCAGAGTTGGGTGTGAGATATAAAACTCAGTATACTGAGACCACTGGTGTCATTCTCAATCAAGAAAAATTGATATATTTAACTAATGAGATGGAACAAACAAGAAATAACAAAATTGAATATATAAACAAAAACCCATCAAACAACGGAGGGGACAATGGATGAAGTTACCTTCTTTATCTCATATCCAGAAATAAATGTTTGAATTGGAACTATATATTTTGAATGCATAAATAAAATGTTTAATACATTTTTTGATATTCATTGTTTAACTTCAAAAATCCACAAGTTTTCCTAGAACCTCGTATCTCAATAGCTGCCTCCATCGTGTCATATTCTAAGCCGTTTCTCATATTAAATTAATAAATCATTACATAAAATCGGTTTTCAATAAGCATTTAATTTAATTCATGCACGACCAATTAGACCCACATTCCGAAGTTAATTAATGGGTGTAGAGCATCATTTCTCGAACCCTCGTGATTATTTGGAGAATTAGTAGTTATCTTACAACTAATATGTATTTGGAACATTATTCAATGTACCATAAAAGAAAACTTTCATGCAAGATGGGTGTAGAATGCCATTTCTAGCACCATGTAAGTATTTGGGGCATCAATCCTTATCTCAAAACTTGTTTAACAATCATGACAATATATGTAAATATATAATGGGTGTATAATGTCATATCTAGCACCACGTGAGTTTTTGGAGCTTCACTTCCTGTCTCTAAACCCATTTTTCAGTAATATATATATATATGTATATATATATATATAATTGGTGTATAGTGACATCTCTAGCACCCCATGATCTTATCCAATAATTAATTCACAAATAAATTAATTCAGTTTGTTATTTAATTCAATAGATAATTAACAACATCACTTTCACTACTAACTCATCAAATAGTTAAACACATCAATTACATTATTTAAATCGACAATTTACTTACAATTATTATATCATTACTTAATTCAACCATTAATTAATCCCAATAACTTATAATATTTAATTTTAACAAATTAATTAATCATAAAGAAACCATCTCAGTATCACATTATTAAATTTAGAGTTATTTATTACAAAGAATCTATCTCAATACTATATAATTAATTCACAAAATAATTATCTCAACCAAACCATCCAAAAATTAAATAATTAATTAAAAAATTAATTACCTCCAAAGCAACCATTTAAAAATCACATAATTAATTCAACGATTAATTATCTCAAGGCATCTATTTCAATATAACATAATTATTTACAAATTTAATTATCTTAACTTATATAAAATTAATATCTCTTAATTAACCCCTGATTAATAATCTATATTATAATCTCATAACACATAGTTAATTCACAATTGATTATCTAAACATAAAAACCTTAATATATCATAATTAATCTCTGATTAATTATCATATAAACAAACATAATTAATTCATAATTAATTATTTAAATGTAACAAAATTAATATCTCATAATTAATCCCCTAATTAATTAACATCTTAAAGCACATAATTAATTCATAATTTATTATTTTAATATAACAAAATTAATATCTTATAATTAATTCCTTGATTAATTATCATCCAAATGAACATATTTAATTCATCATTATTTTTATAAACTAAATCAAATTAATATATAATAATTAATTCGTTGATTTATTATCATCTGAAAGCACAAATTTAATTAATAATTAATAATATCAACATAAACAAATTAATTATGAATTATTGATTTCTTGATTAGTTGTTGTCCCAATGAACATAAATAATTCATAATTAATTATCACAACATAAACAATATAATATCTCATAATTTAATTCAACCAATTATTATTACTCATAGCACATAATAAATTCATAATTAATTATATCACCATAAACAATTTTAATATCTCATAATTAATTATCTAATAATTATTTTCACAAATCACATAATTTTTTCATATTTAATTTTCTCACCTTAATAAACATAATATTTATTAATTAATAATATACATAATTATTATGTCAAAGAAATTAATTAATTCAAAATTAATTATCACAACCCAAAAAATTTAGTATCTCGTAATTAATCAACTAATTGTGGTTATCTTGATTATAATTTAAATGAACAAAATTACTTCCATATAAATTAACACAACATATCTTTCATAATACTCATAATTACCACTTAACCAAAGTGCATCCACATGAATTGGGGGTAATAGAAAAAAAAAGAAATTAATGAAAACAGAAGTCTAAACAGTATATTTTTAGGTTGATGCTAGTGCATCTTTTTTAGAGGTCTTTTTTAAAAAAAATGTCGTTTTTATTGTAAAAAACCATTTTACACAAATAATAAATTTCTTCCAATATAGTAGTGATGTTTATCAAAAGAATACGAATAAAAAAACTCAATTTTTCCAATAGAATCAACTTTTAGAACCCATCACCAATTAAATGGAAGGGCCATGCTTTTTAAATCAAACCACATCATGCTCGCACACATGAAAATACAAAATATTGTGTGTGTGTACTAGGAATTGGTCTCATCATCTAATAATGATAACTATCACCCAAAATTAGCGTCGCGAGGACAAAATCACATCTAGTTAATTCATTGCAACTCAAATACACCATAAGATTCTAATTTACAGGGTTAGAACCCAATTATTGTGATTGTGGGTTTTACCATAAATTACGAAGGTCAAACAAAACAATTCAAATCACTTTTCCTTTGGTGGAGGTCATCAAGATAAAAAACAATAGTTCCTGAGATATTTTCTCCACCACTTAATGATGGAAGACATGATAAAACATAATAAATCGTAAACCTTAAAGTTTAGGCCCAACGGATACCAAGCAATGGAAAGCCGAAACAGCTGATGCGAAGAATGAAACACATGGAGAAGGACATACATTAAGGAGATAGACACATTTTGTGAAGACTTTGGGTGGATATTGTCACATGAATAGGGATCCAGAGTGGAGGGCGGTGCATTATCCATGGGTGCCTCATCATGGGTGCGTATGTGCCCTATAATAGGTAGAAGTTCACCTCCCTCTTGTTTTCCCTCATAATGAATCTTATTTGAAATATATGTATTAATATAATAATAATTACAATAATAATAACCCTCATATATTTAATATTACCATTTAATTTAATACCCCATTAATAACCTCCAAACACTGATTTACACGTTATTTTATTAAATTATCCTCAACCATATTAAATTTAATGAAATCTTTAAATCATGATTTTAATTAAATTTTCTCATTATTAAATTTAATGAAATTAAAACCCACATTACACATCAATTAATTAAATAAAACACACATTTCACATCATTTAATTAAGTTTCTTTTATCTCAATTTAATTAAATAATAATATCCATATTACATAATTTAATTAAATTCCTAGACCTTAATTTTATTAATTATACATTCTATTACAATAACCATTAATATTACTATCATTTAATAAAAAACCTTATTTATAAAACTCAAAAATACCTTATTAAAAAAACACTTCATTATATTCTATTCCACGAAAAATTAATGAAATAAAATTTTCAACTCATTATTATTTAATTATAGTCTATAAAAATAATTTGAAAAACTGAAAACCTCCTTAAATATAATTTTATTAATTTTGTTTCAAATCAATTTAATTATATAATTTCTCCAATATCATGGAATTTAATTAAATTTTATGAACACAATTTAAATAAATTAAAATATCCAACTCATCAATATTATTTATTTAAATTATCTCCACCTCAATTCAATTAAATGATAAAAAAATTTCACAATGACTAAATGGGTTTTTTTTACCGGGAATTTAATAAAATAAAACCACAATTTTGCTTAAATTATTGAACATTCTCTTGGAATTGAATTTAATTAAATGAAACATAAACTCCTCATTTACAAATGATCTAATATTACCATTTAATATTACCCTTCATGGATAATCCCCAAATCCTCATTTACCGGTCATTTAATTTAATTCTTCTCATGTCAATTTAAATAATTAAAAACACTAACTCATCATCGTTTAAAATAATAATAATAATATTCAACATAGTTTAATTAAGTAACATATCAATATCAATGTAATTTAATTAAATTCATTCGAAATTTGATATATCTAAATGAAACCCCCAACATATCATTTAATCAAATTAATTTCAATCATGAGTATAATTATATTAATTTGACCCAAAACTCAATACTAGGAATACCGTATTTTCTTACTTGAACGGTCTGATAGACTCTACGCAGACTGTTCATCCACTTCTGGACACATGCTTTATTATACATGACTGAACCGCACAATTTTGACTAACTGTGTGCATCCCATGTGAACATCACGTCCTAGACCAGTTCTCTCCAAACCCATCCTACCATCCACGAAACTCCTTGAGCCTTTACACAATTCTGTTATAAACACTTTAAAAGAACCCAACACACAAAACATATTTTAGATGATTTTATTATTAACCAAATAGTTCAGTAAACAAAAATGATAAATATCATTTGTATTTTAGTGTCAGACCCCTCCTCAGGGCCTGTGCTGTGACTACCCCAATCCCACCATCCATAGGCCATGGGCTTGCGACTAGCACCAAAGGCATAAATCCCTAAGTTGGGAAGGCATTGCCATTATAAAAGTAAACAAACACAATAGACTACACAACATGAAGTAAAACTAAGTGATACTAAATAAAAACGTATGTGCTGAAATATTAATGGGCCACTATTCAAACCCAACTGTAAAGTATAGAATAACTAAAATGCTAGTACAACTGCAGTAAAATAAAACAGAAACAACTGATTCATCATTCAGGAATCCCACTTGAAGGGTGGGTACAGATGGCCTTCTCAGCACCTCAGTTTCTTCTGTCTGCTCCGTGTATGTCTCACCATGTGGTCCACCTCCGGGTACCATCCATCCCTGCAAGTCTCTACCTCAATCAGTGTTGTCCATTGTCTGTATCCAAAAAAATATAGTGTGGGCATAGCCCATGCTGGGGGTGGGTACACGTTACTCAATAGGGAACATGAGACCCTCGTTGGTCACCGAGAATCCATGAAGGATAAACCATAGAAGAAAGACATGATCAAGAAGTATCATCCAAGAATATACCTATGTTATCAATCTCAGTTTGGCTCCAAATCTCGAGCCCAAGACAACCCATTTCACACATGAAAGTAAGTCAATCACATCGATGATAATTATTGGAAGTCAAGACTCAAATCAGTCAGGTATACATCATTCTTATAATGATAGAGATGATCAGATGTAGTCACTGATTCATCTAAGCTGTCAGACCCACACAAGATACAAGACCAACTATGTTGTTGGACCCACATAGTATTCAAGACTAGATACTATGTCGAACCCACACATGATACAAATATGGAGGTCAAATTGCCAGACCAAGTAAAGATACAAGAACAGTAGTCATCATTGTCAAACCCACAGAGGATTCCAGTATAGTAGTCGTCGCTGTCAGTCCCATGGAGGATTCCAGTACAGTAGTCGCCGCAGTCGCAACCAAATCTTGAGTTCCCGCACACAACACTCTCGATTCTGGGAGGGTCCACTCCTCGAGCAAAGGGGATCATACATCAACTATCATTAAGTCTAGATTTTATGTATCCCGATGTTCTTCCTCATCAAAATAAACCCAATGCGATATACATCGTGTCAATCAGATGCCCAGTCTGAGAGTTATTGGATTTTCCATTCAAGGTCCCCAGTTGGAATTACGTTAATTCCAAACCCGGCCGTTTTCTGAATTTTTAAAAAACTCACTTAGAGTATTGCAAAAGTACTGCCTCGTCGCAAGGGTCTAAGTGCCGCAAATGCCGCGTCGATCATACGCAAGATCATGAAATTATTCTAATTTAAGTGTAAGGGGTCCAGCCAGTCATGGCCGGTGTGCTGGCGGGTCGGCCCATCCTGGATCATCGGGTCCGACCCGACTAATGGGTTAGCCTGGCCCGGCCTACTGCCAGCTGTGGCTCAGCCATCTGACCATGTAGAGCAGGGGGGTTTCAATGCCAGCGACGAGCAGCGCCAGCCCACCTGCCTGACCGGCCGAAGCCGATTGGATTTTTCAGCGCGAGCGGCCTGCGGTTGCGGTGCGAGGATCCTCTGCATGTGGCGCCCATAATCCTCGCAGATCCTTCCTTCCACACGGCTAGAGAGCCAGCCAATTCGTCTACCGAAGCGGCCCGCCCAGTGGGGGCTGGAGTTCTTCGCAGTTCGGCGCCAAGGGCGCGCCGCGGTTCACCAGCCCGACATGCTAAATCCGGCCTGTTCTTCTTCGGCCAAGCGTCTCCGTAGCGAGCTGCGGTCTCCTCCACCAGTGTGGCACCCTATGTCGTGGTCCTCTAGTGTGCTGGCTCATGGCCGCTGTTGCCGCTTCCACCTTCGGTCGCCACCGCCCCCGATCGTCATCAACTTCGGTTGCCGCCACCTCTTCTATCACCGCCGCCATTGTGAATAAAAACAAGTATCAACGGATGGTCGTCGGGCCATGTTCGTTCGGACCGTGACCTCCACGTTAGCCGATAGCAGTTGGCCGAAGACATTCCAAAGGATCGAGATAATTTTTTTATTTAAAAATAAACATAAACCCCTACATCGATTTAAGGTTCATTCATCGACGAGCATCAAAATGAGCATCATGGAGGCCAGGCATCGCGGATGATAGTGTCGTTCCATCAACGTCAGAGGAAGTGGAAGGTAGGTATAGTTCTTTGTGTCGTCACTTTGTTTCTCACCCCGGATGAAGAGGTAGAGGAAGGCGATCGTGATCCTCGTGTTCTTTGCTGGAGAGGATGAATAAAGTTCCACCAAGAGTTTGTCCCCAAATCCCTTTGAATATTTGCCAAGGAATATGAAATAATAGGATTTTCAAAATTATAATCTTTCCAACATTTCAAATTAATTCAAATATATATTAATTAAGTGGCATTAATTAATCTCAAGAATGGAAAATTCATGAGAGGTGGGAGGTGGAGAGGCTCCACCATTAATGAGGGGAGGCGTAAAAACATAATAAGTGTTAAAGGGAGTTGAGGGGAGGTGAAAGTGTTTGTATTCGTGTGGGGCCCACCACACTAAATCCTCTCATGAAGGTTATGTGGAGCATGGGCCCCATATTTCTATTCCGAGAACAAGTTAAAATGATAGGAAAACCCACACGTATGTTTACTAAATGTACCAGAACAAAACATTATAAATTGATTCTGGGCACACCGGCTCTCGGAATCAGTAGACGTCAGAAACTAAGGACTCGTAAAATTTCAATGAATTTATGAAAAAATATTCCATGAAATTTCTGGGTCTATAAATTACCCCCACCTAAGGGTGTTCCGTACCCATAATACTACAACACACACTAAGGAAACAAATGGTGGGTACTGAGCATGCATCTGAGCCTCCCTCTCCCATGTCCTCTCCTGGATAATACTGTGCTGCCACCGAATGCACATCAGAGCAATCGAACGTCCATGTAGGACCCACTCCTGTCGATCCTTGATCTCAAATGGGACATCAGTGAATATTTTCCCGTCATCAATGTCCATCTCCATGTGGTCGATGATGTGGGATGGAGCATGCACGTATATCCTCAACAGAGATACGTGGAAGGCATTGTGCACTCGGAACAACTGAGGTGGAAGGGCTAGGCGGTAAGCCACCTCGCCTACTCTACTAAGAGCATGGAATGGCCCGATGAAGTGTGGAGATAACTTGTTGCCCTGACAAAACCTCCATAGACCTCATCGATGTGAAACTCGTAGGAAGACGTGGTCGCCATCCTCTAAGTCCAGTGGTCTACATCCCCTATTAGCATGGGAATTCTGTCTGCTCTGTGTATTCTTCATCCACTCCCGGTTGATCTGCACCTTCTCTATCATAGCCTGAACCGTCTCTGGTTCTGCAAGTGTTGACTCCCCAATGTCTGTCCAGCATGGAGGTGATCTTCATGGTTGGGAATTGAGAGCCTCGTAAGGTTTCATCCCAATGGTTGAGTGATATATATTGTGGTACGCAAACTCCACCTAGGGTTAGTGATCCTCCCAGCTATGACCAATGTCGAGGACACATGCACAGAGCATGTCCTCGAGTGTCTGTATGGTCCTCTGAGTCTGGCCATATGTTTGAGGATGGAAGGTGGTGCTCATGCGAAGCTGCATCCCAAAAGCCTCCTGTAATTCATTCCGTAGCTGGGAAGTGAAATGAGAATCTCGATCGAAGATGATAGTCGATGTCACAACATGAAGTTGTATGATATTTGGAATGTAGAGGCATCCCAAGATCATTACTAATCCCTACTCTCTGATCGGTAGGAAGTGGGCCGACTGAGTGAGTAGGTCAACAATCACCCAGATAGAGTCATGTCCTCTAGATGTATGTGGAAGCCCCCTCACGAAATCTATGGATATCCATTCCCAATTCCACTCTAGGACCTTTAAGGGTTGTAACAAGACTACTGGTACCTGGTTCTCTTCCTTCTTTTGATGACAAGTGAGGCATCATGAAATGAACTCTGCTACAACCTTCTTCATACCCGGCCACCAGTGCTGTAGTCTGAGATCTTGAAACATCATCGCCACTCTTGGATGTACCTCTAGAGGGGAAGTGTGAAACTACCACAACACTTCTTCCTGTAATGAAAGTGGTACCATGGTACGTCACCTAAAGAGGATGATGTGCTCTCCTCTTTTAGAAAATCCATCTGGCGCCTGCCCTGTGGATATCTTATCATGTCACGGCTCACATCCAATATCCCTATATTCTTCCTCTATGACTCACTGATGAAGTGGAGGAGTGACTATGAGAGACTGATGAAAGGCTTCTCCATCTCTATCCACAAAGGATATCTGCAACACACCTAGCTTCTCGGTCATCTCTTCAAGCAGGCGAATGCCTATTTTTTGGATGAGAGCATCTGCTACAAAATTCTCCTTCCCAAGAATATAGACTATCTCGAAGTCATATTCCTAGAGGAATCAAGCGCCAAATTTATCTGTCTCATGATCAGGTCCTTCTGCAAGAAGATGTACCTAAGGATTTGGTGGTCGAAGTAGACTGTAAAGCACTCGCCCATCAGATAGTTCCGCCACATCTTCAAGGTGAAGGCCACTGCTTCTAACTCCAGGTCATGGGTAGCGTAGTTCTTCTCATGTTTTCTCTACTTTCGTAAACCATATGCGATCACTGCTCACTCCTGCATCATAACACAGCCGAGTTCATTCCCTGATGCATCGCAGTAAACTACGTACCCTTCACCCTCCTCTGGTAGCCTCAAGATGGGCGCAGTTGTCAATCTCAGCATCAGCCCCTGAAAGATTGTCTGGAATCTCTCTGACCACATCAAGGGTTGCCCCTTCTTCATCAAAGATGAAATAGGTGTTGCATCTCTGTAGAAGTCTGGCACAAACCTCCGATAGTACCCAGACAGACCTAGAAAACTCTGAACCTCCGTCACACGCCTAGGTGGCTCTCAAGAAATCACTTCCTCGATCTTCGCTAGATCCACTACTACCCCAACCTAAGAGATGACATGTCCCAAGAAGTGAACCTCTCAAATCTAGAACTAGCGCTTAGAGATCATACCATATTGTCGGTGCAATTGATGTGTGTCCAGTAATACCTGCAAATGTTAGGCATGCTCCTCCTCATTAGTCAAGTAAATCTGTATGCCATCAATAAAGACTATGATAAATTGATCGAGGTAAGGCGGAAAAATCCTATTCAAGAGACTCTTAAACACATCTAGTTCATTTTTTAAGCTGATGGGCATAACAATGAAATTGTATTGTCCATACCGACACCTGATGGCCGTATTCTGCACATCCTTGTCTTGAACTCTAATATAGTGATAGCCTGACCTGAGTTCTATCTTCGAGAACCATCGTGCTCCCTTGAGCTGATCAAAGAGGTCTTCAATCCTCAACAGTGGATACATGTTCTTCATGGTCACCAGATTTAGGAAATGGTAGTTGACACATAGTCACAGGCTCCCATCCACATGCTTGGCGAACAAAATTGGAGAAGCCCAGGGTGAAACACTATGTCGAATAAATCCCTTCACCTGGAATTCCTCCAGCTGTACTCAAATCTCACGAATCTTGGTGGGAGCCATCTGATATGCTAGAGTAGATATAGGTTTTGTCCTAGGGTTAATGTATATGTAGAAGTATACCTATCTGTGAGGAGGTAATCTTGGAAAGTCGTTAGGAAAAACGTATGCATACTGATCCACCACATCATGAAAACTCAGACTCTGCACATCAACTCCACAGAGGATGAGACAAGACAACAGATGTGTGATCGACTCCTATCTCCACGGCGTAAGTCTATCCTACACTGCAAAGGATCCCTTCTCACTGATGTAGGTAAAACTGGTCCCATCAATGCAGACACACCGGAGTTTTCACCTAATACATTTGATCTGAGAATGGACTACAGATAACTAGTCTATAACCATGATGACGTCGTATGGCCACGATGCCGCTACAAGAATATCTCAACTAAAGATCTCGCCTCATAGAGTAATATCACACTATCGGCACTGGTGCTAATCATTGAGTCTACTCTAGTAGGAGTCACTAGCCACAAGTATCAAGCCAAAGACTTCGTCGGAATCTCCGAGCTCCAAACAAGGGCAGCAAAAATAAATGAATGACTCACTCCTGTGTCTATAAGTACTGAAGAAAGGGTAGAGTAGACACATATAGTACCTCGAATCATCTCAGGTGTGTCATGGTCATAGGCCTCGACTGCCTGGATCTGAGCCCGCCTCTGTCCGCTAGCTCCCTATGGTCTGGGTGGACCTCCTGGTGGTGGTGTTGGTAGAGCCACATAACGTCGTCCACCACCTGCTGCTTGGACAGCTCCTCTGCCACGTCCGCCTGCACCCGGCTGACCACAATGGTCAAAACTTTGCCTCTACATGGGAGGTCCCTCTACTTTCTAATGCTCGTCTGCATGACGGTTCAGGAAATCATGATCCATGTGGCCCTGCATGCCGCATGCATATCACTACCTGATCCTTGTAAAGTTGGCTTTTTTTCGTGTGCCCCACACAACCGATCCTTAATCATGAGTTCACCCACCTGATGGCCTCATCCGTTTGGAACTCTGCATCAACATTCTACTGCTGGCTACAAAATACTCCGCTACATGTCGTCCTATGATGGGTCTCGCTGCTGGTGACTGCTTAGTGAGAACACTCTCCACTAGAAGGACTTGCTCTAGTACCCCCGCCCGGGTCGTGATGATGAGGGGAATCGTCGAAACCATGATCTCATGCCTGAGTCCCTGTTCGAAGGTCCAGGCCCTGAAAAAACGGGTCCTGCACCATATCCGTGGAGTATCAAGAGAGTTCGGTGAAAACTCACTAAGTACTGAGCTACTATCATGCTGTCGTACTATAGATGAAGTACCTCCTCAATCTACACCACACATAGGGTGGCTAGAACAAACTCCGAGCAGAAGAGACTCTCGAAGTCCATCCAGAGTAATAATTCCTCATCTTGAACCTAGAGAATCAGGCTCCACTATCTACCTACTACTGCGTGCAGGAGACTCACGGAAATGATCAAAATTAAGTCGCCTTGTGTCCCTACCAATCTGAAAACTCTGAGGCTAGACTCCAACCAATCCTCAGCTGCATGTGGGTCCATCTCTCCGCGGAACCTGGGTGGCCTCTGTTTCTGGAACTGTTGCAATGCACTCAGGAGGCATGCATTGTCTGCTTTTGGGGCTGGTGGAATCGGTGGCCTAGCGGGTAGTGGTACCACTAGTGCCACCTCTATGATGGGGCAATGCACCGAGGCCTAATCGCTCGGTGGGGTAACATCTCATACCAAAATCGGAACCCTAGATGGATGCCTTTGTGGGGACATCCTGAAAAGAAACATGTGGGCCACAGTTAAAACAATATACCTGGTGAGATGACACAAAGTAACCACAAAGAATCCCTTTCAAAGGAATCACACATGCAATCTGTGTTTTCCTGCACTCAGTCAAAAATCAGAAGTTAGAGTCCTAGTGTATGGATACTTCGGCCTCCGCACCAACACCTGTTTCTTTGAACTGATAAAAACACCCAAAACAATTAACACTATTCCAGTTAAAGATTCAGAGTCAAAGTTATGTGGTAGAACTAACTCGTGTGATACCAATTTGTCATGACCCGTCCTCGGGGCCCATCACGTGACTACCCCAAACCCGCCTTCCATAGCCCAGGGGCTGACAACTAGCACCAAAGGTTTAAATCACTATCCTAGGAAGGCATTACCTTTATAAAAGTAAACAAACACAATAGAGTATTCAATAGGATGTAAAATTATGTAAAACTGAATACCAAAGTAAGTGCTGAAAAGTAAATGGGCCAGTATACAAACCCAACTGTAAAGTATAGTACAACCAGAAATCTAGTACAACTGCACTATAGTAAAACAACAACCACTTAGTCGTCCTCCAAGAATCCCACCTAAAGGATGGTTACATATTGCCTCATCAGCACCTTGGTTCCATCTGTCTGCTCCGTGTACATGTCGCCAAGCGGTCCACCTCTGGGTACCATCCAGTTCTGAAATTCTCCACCTCGATCAATGATATCCATCTTCTGTATCCAACACAACGTAGTGCAGGCATAGCCCATGCAGGGGTGAGTAAACAATACTCAGTAGGCACCCCGAGTCCCCCGAAGGTCTCCTAGAATCCATCAAGGATAAACCATATAAGACAGACATGATAAAAAAGTATACACCAACTCTACTTAGGTATATGCTCATACATATACCTATTTTATCAATCTCAGTTCATCTCCAACTATCGATCCCAAGAACAACCCAGTCCGCACAAGAAAGTAAGTCAATCACATCGATGATAATGATTGAATGTCAAGACTCAGCTCACAATATTATACATCCTTTTTATAGAGGTAGAGATTATTAGATATAGTCACTGATTCGTCTATGTTGTTAGGCCCACATAGGATACAAGACCAACTATGATATCAGACCCACACATGATACGAGACCAGCTACTCTGTCGGACCCAAACAAAATACAAGTATAGAGGTAAAACTGTAAGACCCACACAGGATATAAGAACAGTAGTCATCATTTTTGAAATCACGGAAGATTCCAGTACAGTAGTCTTCGCTGTCGAACCCACGGAGGATTCCAGTACAGTAGTCATCGCAGTCGCAGCCAGCTCTAGGTTTCCCGCACACAGCACGCTCGATTCTGGGAGGGACCACTCCTCGAGAAAATGTGTAGATACCTAAACAATCATGAATTCCAGAGTTTATGAATCCCTTTGTTCTGTCTCATCAAAATAAACCCAACGTGATAGACGATGCTTCAATCGGACGCCCGGTCTGAGAGTTATTGGCTTCTCCGTTCCAGAGGCCCAGTTGGATTTACGCTCTCTCTAAACCCGTCCGTCTTCCAATGTTTTCAAAAACTCAATTAGAGTATTTAGAATAGACCGCCTCATCTCAAGGGTCCCAGTGTTGTAGACAGTGCGTCAATCGAACGCACGATCAAGAAATTATTCGCATTTAAGTGTAACAGGGCCGACCTGTCAATCCCAGTGGGTTGGCGGGGTGGCTCATCCTGGATCAGCGGGTAAGACCCGGCTAAGGGGTTGGCCCGGCCCACGACTAGCCATGACTCAGCTAGCTGGCCGAGCAGAGAAAAGGGGGGTTCTTCGTAACAGCAGTGTCGAGCAGCGCCACCCCTCCTGCCCGGCCGGCCGAAGCCGACAGGTTCTTCCTGCCCGGCCGGTGATGAGACCGACCGGTTCTTCTTCGGCTGAGTGTCTTGGATGCAAGTCGCGGACTCCTTCACCCACATGGAATCCACTGCCACGCACCTCTAACGGGTCAGTGCATGGTTGTTGATGCCACCGCCGCCTTCGGTCGCCGCCGCCCCCAATCGTCATCAACATCGGTTGCCGCCACCTCTTAAATCACCGCCTCCATCACGAATAAAAACAAGGATCAACGAAGGGTCATTATGTTGTGTTCATTCAGCATGTGCCCTCCATGTTAGGCAGTACCAGTTGGTCGAAGGTATTCCAAAGGATCGAGATAATTTATTCATTTAAAGTTAAACATAAACCCCCCAACCTCGATTTAAGGATCATTCGTGGACAAGCCGCGAAAGATGAGCGTCGTGGAGGTCGAGCATCGTAGATTATAGTGTCGTTCCATCATCGTTTGAGGAATAGGAATGTAGGTATAATTCATTTTGGTGTCGCCTACTTTCTCTCCATGGTTGAAGAAGTAGAGGTAGGCGATTGTGATCCTCGTGTTCTTGGCTGGAGAGGAAGTAAAAAGTTCTACCAAGAGTTTCTCCACAAATAACTTCGAATATTTTCTAATGTCAATGAAATAATAGGCTTTTCCAAAATTATAAACTTACCATCTATTTCAAATTATTTCAAAACTATATTTATTAGGTGGCATTAATTAATCTCAAGAGTTGGAACATTCATGACAGGAGGGTGGTGAAGAGGCTCCACCATTAATGATGGGAGGTGTCAAAACTTAAGAGGAGTTAAAGAGAGCTGATGGGAGGTGAATGGGTTTGGGTTCGTGTGGGGCCCACCACACTAAATCCTCTTATGGGAGGTTATGTGGGGTGTGGGCCCCACCCCAAATCCCTTTTGGAGGAAATAACCTCCTAAAAATAAAATTGAAGAATATAAAAAGTTTATTTAATTTGGTACGAATCCCCAAATTATAACATTTATCCCACATAAAATCCAACTATGGTAATGGTCCCCTTAAGCGAATACCAGCGGTGAGAGTTAATAGGTGCCCTCAAGTTTCTATTCTGAGCACCAGGCCAAATGATAGAATAACTCGCACATACGTTTACTGAACGTACCTGAACAAAAATTCAGAAATTGATTCTGGGCACACTGGGCCTCAGAATTAGGTGTCGTTAGAAACTGCGGACTCAGAAAGGTTAAAAGAATTCAATAAAAAAATTTCCATTATATTTCTAGGTCTTTACATTTATCTTGGTCCAAAAACACAGAGCATAATATTTACCCACCTTAAAAACATCTCATCTCAGAGAAGAAATTGGAAGCTACTACAACTCTATCCAACCCTCCAACGTCAAGAAGTCTCATTTGAACGACTGTGATGCAATACCATATTCCCAACACACCATTACATTTCCTATACACCTTACTACTAGCATTTGGGTCCCATTTATCACTTAAAATTTTTATTTAACCTCTTGACATTAGCATTCCTTTTTTAATTGTTTGAAAACATGGGTCACCATTTTTTTAGATATATGGTACCCATACACCATAAAACTAAAAACCGGGACCCTTTATAAACTCAACAAAACAATAGTCCACTCATGAATCCATTTACATATAATAACATCTCTATAATGTATTCCGATCCAGTATCACAACATCTTGTTAAAAGACAAAAACTTAAACCAATAGCAAAAAATTCTAATAAATATGCATCAGGGCATATAAACACTATAGAATGTTATATATATCACTAAAACATGATATCTAATGTGTATTGTCAAAAAAATCAAAAAATGGTTTCTTATCCAAGGAACACAATCAAAATTAGCTTTCATCCTACTATTGCAACTATATGTCATGTCATATGCTAGGAATGTGAATATCAAAGTGCCTAAGATGATCCATGAAAAAGAATTTCTTATATATATCTTGAAAAATAAAATTTCCAAAATTATCAAATCAATAAGAAATGAAAAATACACCAGTCAGTCGAGGTGAAATAATATCGAATGTAACCATGAAAAGTAGAAACATCAATTCCCATCAATGTTCACTTAAAAATTTACCGTATGATGGAAAATCTGTTAAGGAATAACCTTTAACTGAGTACAGACACATTCTTAGTCTCTTATCTACAAACCAAAAATAAAATGTTAATGTAAAAAAGAATTAAAACATACACCTTTGATACAACATTAAATCTTCCTAACCCGGATTACCATCGAAATATTAGCCAATCATGTTGTCCCATGAGCTCAAAAACGTCTCCCCATATGCCAGAGGCTGCCAAATAGCAGTGAGGGTCTAATTATATTTAGTGGGGATACTATACCCTCATAATTACAGTGAATATCAGTAACATATTGTAAATTCAGATGAAAATGGAACCATATATAAGAATTAATCAATGGAATAATGAATATGGCCAATGATAGTAAATAAAATGCATGCCTGTCAAGGGGATACAAAACTGCATGATGTAAACAAAATATAATTATTTATGACTCAGTGTATAAATAAAGAAAATATTCAAGTCCCTAAGGGTGATCTCAAAAATAATCCCAAGCTGCCTCTCGACTCTTTTCTCCTAATTCACAATTAAAGCCACCCAGAAACACAAAAGATCCAAGGTCTAGAAAACATGTATAGTCTACTTGGGCACCCTAGTAAAATGGAATCCAGAGTAGGATGTGGGATATAAATCTTAGTATTACGGGACCACTAGTGTGTATCTCAATCTAAAAAAACGATATAAATAAACATTGTGCAGGTATATAGAAGAAATATATGAATTAAATATGTAAACTAAAAACCATAATGGTTCCTAACAGACACCTCACAAGGATACCTACTTTAGCTCATATCCTGAAATATGTCATTGAATATGAATTATATATATTTAATTCAAAAATAAAATATTAAACATATTATTTGATATTTTTTATTTATCCTCATAAATCCTTGAGTTCCCTTGGAAACCCGTATCTCAATACCGATCTCAGTCATTCCAGACTGTTCGCCATTTCTCATATTCAATTCACAAATCATTATATAATATCATCTTTCATTAGCCTTTTAATTCAATTCATTTATATCCAATTGGACACATATTCCAAAGTTATTTAATTAATGTAGAACATCATGTCTAGCACCCTCATCAGTATTGGGAGCCTTAGTCCCAATATCACAACCCATGTGAATTTGGAGCATCAATTTGTGTCATGTAAATGCAAATTTGACTGCATGATGGTTGTAGAAAGCCTTTCATTGAACCACATGAGATTTTATATCATTAGTCCATGTCTCACATCCCATTTAACAGTTATACATATATATATATACAAATCGTATATGTAGAATGTTTTATCTAGAATCATGTGAGTATTTAGAGCATCAGTACATGTCTAACAACCCATTTATCAATCATATATATATATATACCGTGGGTGTAAAATGTCAAGTATATCACCCCAAGATGTCTTCCATTAATTAATTCATAAAATTAATTAATTGAGTCCATTAGTTAATTCAATAACCCATTAATGACATTATATTCAATACTAATTAAAAAAATTGTTGAACAAAACAATTCCATTAGTTAACTAAACAATTAACTAATAATTACTATAATATAAATTAATTCAACAATTAAATAATCTCATTAAATTTAGAAGTCATTTTTGTGAGACTAACTAATAAAATGTCATCCATATCAATAGGGAATAATTTTATCTACAATTTTTTATTACATGAAAACCATCTCAATATTACATAATTAATTAATAAAATAACTATCTCATGAAACCATAAAAAATCACAAAATTAATTACCAAATTAATTATCACTAAAGAAATAATTTCGATATCATATTATTAATTCACAAATTATTTATGTCAAGGGATTTTTTTCAATATTACATATTTAATTTAAAAATTAATTATCTAAACATATCCCAGATCAATATCCCATTATTAACCCCCGATTAATTATCTATATTATAATCTTATAACATATAATTAATTCACAATTATTTAACCAAACCTAAAATATTTAATATTTTAATAAATAATCCTAGACTAATAATCATCTAAAAGAAAAAAATTAAATCATAAATATTTATTTCTACTTAACTAAATTTATATCACATAAGTATTCCTCTGATTAGCTATCATAATAATGCATATAATTAATCCATAATTATTTTATATATGGATAGAATGACGAATATGGTTTACCATGTTTATAATTAAATCATAGTATGTAAAAGGTAATAGAGTTATTTTTGGTTTTGGAAACAACAAAGAAAGAGGAAGTGGAAGAAGAAGACAACTTGGAAGGGGGTAGTGATATTATTACCACCTCTTCGAGTGTTCCCTTTTCTGTTGATCAAGCAGTCTTCGTTGGTTAGCTTTATGATCAATGTAAGGAGTATAGGTTGAATTGAGGGATGTTGGGATGGTATGTGGGTAGTTTTTGGCCGATCCAATTGGATTTGGAGGTGTGAAATTAATATAAGGTGAAGTACAATTTTATAAGAGATGTGAGGGTCACTTTATGAAAATTTTGAAATATTATTTTATAAAAAAACAAATTTCAGTTTATAATGGCTCAAAAATGATTTATTTCAAGGATACGGGGGGTTAGGGTTGAACCATTCTCAACCAATTGGTTTTAGATAGTTTTAGTTCACCATATTAACCTCTTCTTTTAGATATAACTCATAGTTAAATTGTTTTCCATTTACGACGTCTCTTTGTATTTTTATATTATATGGTTAATAATCTTACTATAAACTTCCAAGGTAACAACAAGTGATTCATTGTTGATATATCTATCCTTATTTATGTCCATTGGTTGAACCTTAGATTTTTTGGAATATTATATCAATTAATAATATAGTATTTGTTTTAAACACTCAATTATGTCAATTTTTACACTATTTAGTATTTGTTTTTTAATCCATAAAAAGTTTATCACATCTAATAAAATTTATTTAATGAACCCTAACATTTAATATTAACCTAGAAAATTATTTTAATTCATCAGAAGTTTAAATTTAAATTTATTTGTATATTTATAATATCAATTATGTTAATATTTCATTAATAAGGTAATTACTACATCATAATTTTTTCATAAATAAATTAAATTAATTAATGTAGAAAAAATATAAAATAAAATACCACTAGGTATGAAATCATTTTATATTTATAATGAATATTTATATTCAAATTAATATTGTGTTTATCTGTATATTAAATATGGGTTAGTTATTAAACAATGATTTTAACGCTTTTAACACTTTTTTAAATAAAATGATATTAACTTTCCTAATCTAATCCATGTGAACCAAAGGGATCATATTTTATTTCTATGTTTTTATTGATATAATTACACATATCAAATAGAATTTGTACCCGTGTTAGGGTAACTAAAATATCATTTTTACCCTTACTTTCTCTATTTACTTTTAACTATTGTTCATAAAAGTGGATGTTACAATTCACCAATGAATTATTACCATATTATTCATCAACATTTTTCATACATATTTCAACTGTTTCTCTCAGATTATTGAAATTCAAGTCATAGATGAGTGAGAATTTTGTTTTATGGACATTGGTAAATGCTCCTAGATGGTGCGTAAAAGACGGTAAAAAGTTCTATTATATTGTATATATCTAAAGCTATTATAAAATGAATCCAATGAGTTAAATTTAATATATATATTTATTATATGTCTATTTTGAGCTAATATAAATTAATATAAAACATCAAATTACATAAATAAAAAATAGGTTTTAAAATGAACGCAATGTTCTTCACTATTTAGAAATTTTTTAATGTTTTTAGAAATATAAAAAAGTTAACCCTAAGCTAATTTACATATTCTAATATAAAAAATTAAGTAATATTGAAAAAAATTTATAAAATTTCATAAAGTGGGTATTACTATTCATAACTTCTAGTTGAATTTGTCATGGTGTGTTAAAACTCCATGTTGCGTACAACGCATGCTTCTATATTATTCAAAGGGATATGCGTCGTGGAAGCTCCGAGTGATACAAAATGCATTTAATGAAATTTAACCACTTCATATTATAGTCCTATATTAATCATTTTTATACCTAATACAGTCTTCTCTATCTCATGAGATATAATATCATTACCTAATTTATTGTAAGGAGATATAGGAAATACATGTCAAGTATTAAAAGCCATTCATATCAATGCCACCATAATGGAAGTATTCATTATGAAATTAAAATAACCACATAAATTATAATTATAGAATCCTTTACTCATAAACCCAATATAATATAATTAACATCCAATAAAGTTCTCATAAAATGATTTTTTTCTCAAATATCCTTTAAAATAATTCAAAAAAAAAATATATCATTTCCTCAATGGAAAAATCATTTTAAATCATAAAACATTTATCAAACCCTTCTGAGTGAAAATAAAATTTAAAACATATAAATGAATTCTTTAAAAAAAATATAAACTTATTTTCATTTATTTTCATTTTTAAATATTATAATATCGTTTAAAAACATTTTTGGAAACTTTTATAGAATAAAAATATTTTGAAAAAAATAAGGTATAATGGAATAGAAAATAAAATTAAGTGAAATATACAATATTAATAATTTGAATATATTCATGAGAAAATATGTCAGTGGTTATTATAAATACTTTAATGAAGAATGTAGGTTCACAATGAAACATGTGTCTCAAAAATAGAAAATTGAGACAAAATTTATTTACTGAGTTAGTAAAAATTGATCATTAAACTCCATGAAAGGGAGATCATTAATTGGATATTTAAAAACTATTTATTTAAGGATAAATATAATATAATACATTCATTGTCAGTATAAATACCACAACAAATAAATGAGTAGTGAATATTGCATAAGTGTACCATAAATAAAAGATAGACTCAAAATACAATACCCTTAATCTTTACATTTTTCATAAACATTCAAACCATCTATATAACAAATATAAGTTTGTTATACATATATATCATTAAAATATTCATAAATATCCTACAATATATTATTATCAAATGAGCTTTTATACCCATTATTATAAATCTCATGTTAATGTTAATTTTTGGATAACAATTACTTAGTTTTTCATACATGTTTTTACGTTTCGTTTTCAGTCCCCTTACTTGCATCAATGATTCCTAATTTAATGAATATAAATCATGATATTAATATTTTATATATTCATTATTAATGTACATATAATAATGTATACAATTTATAAATAGGAAATTAATACACCATTTAATGAGATTGATGGTTGTACGTACACATGAACGATGTTTCCATTTTAATATCGTATTAAAGTAAATAAAAAGTAAATGATATATATTAAAATTAAAATATAATTATTAGGAAATATATATCATATATATATATATATATATTAAACTCATCCTTAATACATTCCATGTAATCATTGGATGAATCTCTTCGCTTTACGAGGTGGTAGTCTTCTTTACACACGAATGGTGTTATTGTATTCTCAAGAAATTGAATGCATTAATGTATTTGTTATATGAAAATTTAAATATAATAATATAATAATAAATTTAATATTTCTCATATATAAACTTTAAATCAATCATTATTCTCAAAATTTAATTGTGGTAACGTATGAACGAAGGACATCATATCACGAGGCGGTAGTCTGACTTACATGTGAATGACGATTGTGTATCCCAATTGATTGATGTGAGTGAAGTATTAGGTCTTAACATTATTATACAAACATCTAAATGTATTTATAATATTTAAAATATTATGTAATAATTATACATGAATAATGACGGAATTTAAAAAATAAATAAAATAGAAATACTTGATTAAAAATAATATCTCTTCTTCAGACAAGTTCCATAACATAACACCTTAGGACCATTAGGGGATGTTTTCATCCTAAACTAATATATAGAGTTTAAGAATGGATTATATTATGAAATTTGGAAATATTATTTTAAAAAAATGATTTTTATGTTTTGAATAAAAGAGAAGAATATGCAACCATTTAAAGGAAAGTGGACGGGCACTCATGAAATTTCTCAAAATATTAAATTAACATATATTTATATTAAAATTAAAATATATAAAATGTGAGTTATTGAGATTATAGGATGAATATGGTTCAACATAATCTCATCAAATAATTTTTATAACGTTTTAAGACTCATTATCTCATTAATCATTTGGTTTAAACCCTTATTTAATCCATATAACTCTTACGAAGACAGAATGGATTTGTACTATTTTTCGGATAATATATTTACTATAAAATAAAATAATTCCCATTAAAGGATAATTTATGATATTATAAACATTAAAAAAATATTTTACTTAATTTTATTTTTTTATGAAATCAATATCATTTAATAAAATATTATTTATTTTTCAATATTATTAATGTCAAATTTGACACTATAAAATAATTTGACTTTTAAAAATATCTAATTTGTAATATTAATTTAAAATAAATAATTTAATATAAACCTAAATGTTAGATTAATCTATAAAATTATTTTATCATAGTAAATATATAATAAAATATTTATTTCAATATTTTAATAACATTTATTTGATATTTCCATTAACAAAATATTTACTTCATGTTTATTGTGAAATCATTTAAATAGTTATTTATTCCAAAAAAATTTAAAATGTATAATCATGATAAATATAAGTATTTTATATTTAAAATTTATATTTATAGTCGATTATATCCTCTAGAAAAACACATATTATAAATATTTTATTTATTATGAATATGATTGTGACATATTTTTCCATTAATTAAAAAATATATCATAAGTTTATAAAAACATATAAATGAAAAAGAGTTCATAAATTCAAACCATGATTTCATAAATAAAGAAATTATATTATATAATAAAATTGGGTGATTTGTAATGGTCATTTAATATTCCTTTTCATTAATTTTTTCCTTTTTTACTGAATTTTTACTTGATTTACCTTTTACCATGGTAACAAAATTACAAATGTTACTATTAATATTGGCCCAAAATAATAAGGGAATATATAATTAATTTTGAAATTATGATTACATATATGGAATACATTTTTCATGATTTAATTCACATATGTTTAAGAAATTAATTTAATAATTATCCAACTGATGGGACATACCATAGTGTTTTAAAAGTAAAAAATTTTAAGATATTTAAAATTATTTAATGTCCAATTTAAATAAAACATTTATTTGAATTACCTAAATTTGATCAATATATTTACTATTTAACTAAATTAATTTTAATCGAACTTAAAATATAATTTAGCAATGTAAAATATTTATATGGAATGTATGTTATCAATTAAAATGAAGTTTTTTTCACTACCCGTCAAAAAATGAAACATATCAAAAAAACTAAAAATTAATGTAATGGAAATATTTATTTTCAAATTTAATAAATAAAAAATAATTTTTAAAATAAATATAACTTTTTTAGAAAATTAATTTTATAAAATGTATTCCATTAAGAAGAGGGAAAATCCTTTTTTGAGAAATACATTTTTTTTAATTGTAAAACAGAATTTATTCTTCAATTATGAAAATCTATTGGAGGAATGTAAAAAAAGTTTATTAAAATGTGGAAAAAATAATATAGTTATTCCTACTCATACCCACCAATATAACGGTTATGTGATATCTATCATATTATATAATAATATTTAGTGGATTTCTTATCCTCAATTAGATTTATCATTACGTTATCAAAAATTGTGCTTTCTTTTTAAAATATTATGTTCTTACAATTTACCCCAATAAAATTTATTTTTACAACAAAATTAATAACTAATATATATATAGATGGTTATACTTCTGTACCATCATGCCTTCTAGTTTACACAGAACTTCATCAAATTAGTGGTTTAACAACAAAATGTTGACCCAATTACTGATCTTGTTTCGTAGACCATTATCAATATTATCCAGAATATCTATCTATTGTTCTTCATTATATTGATCATGCTGAAGTGGTAAAACCACTGAGTTCTATACATATGATGTATCTTGTATGTAATTCCTCAATATTGATGCATCGAACAAATAAAGAACATGAAGTTGATTCAATGGTATGAATATGGAAAAGAAACTATCTCGATACAATCATGAATTTTAAAAACAAATTGCCCTCTCAAATTTTATATATCACTTGAAAATCAATAATGGATTTTTGAAGATCTACTTCATGGGAAAGTAAATTTTGAATATCACTACATAAATAAGATTACAATTTTGAGAATAATTGTGTAATTTAAAAATAATATCATAGAAGAAATTTTAAAAATCTATGTCAAATGGAGAACGATAGATAACATGATCATTATAATGATAATAACCACAAAAACGTAGACCAAATAGATCTAAAGAAGGACAATAATATCATCACAAAGGATTATGATAGTATAAAATATAATATAAAAATCAATTGAGAAAATATAGTTACATGATTTCATCACAAATGTATATTATCATTATTTAGTTTTGATTTGTTGTATTTCCATTTCATTTAACACTCCAATGAATGAAGATGAATTTCTATTGCACACTGAACAAGTGATAGAAAATCCCAAGGAATTATATAATAATATATTTTCATATAAATTAATATTTATGAATTATTTAATATTTTTACTATAATTGTAATTCTAGGTCCAATAGAATACCTGACACACAACATGTGGTTTCTCCGAAATTTTATGTTTCACAGAACATAGATTTATACCCAAAAGTAATACATTATTAATATTAGTATTTTAAATAGAAGTTATCTCCAAGATGTAATATTGTTTACATTGAATAAAACTAAATATATCTTTTTTAAAAATGTGTATTAATTGTTTTTACACTCTTAAAATAAATTTTATGGCCATAAAATAATAATAAATAACATTTTTGACATACAAGAAATATTATTTTAGAAAGGCAGTTTTGAAAAATTTCAGTGGAGAATTCTTTAAACATAATTGTTTTGGAACCATTATATGATCTACTTTACCAAATAATATTCTAATTTTTTATGTGGTACATCATAATTTTTTTAGGATAAGTTTTTTGTATGTTTCTGATAACATTTATCTTATAGTGATTATTAAAACATATCTTCCATTTATTCAATTATTATTTTTTGTCTAAATAATTTATATGGTTATATTATATATTTTATGTATTTTAGATTATATTTATTATATTATTTTTTCATATAATAAATTTTTTATTATTGTAATCAACCTCAATTTTAAATTAGATATAAAAACATTTTAATCTTCTAAATGTTCACTTTAAAAACACATTTTTTAGTTTTGTTATCATAACTAATTTTACATAATATACAACAATTCGTTAAATTTAAATTGTTAAAATGAATTCTATATTTCGAATCATAATTTCCAAATTATGTTTTTAGGTAAATTTTATTTTAATGTATAATAATGTTACCATTGTAAAAAAATTATTTACTAATGTAAAAGTGAAATTTTGACAATGTTAAATTTAAAATTAAAAAGCATAACAATCCTAAAAAACCAAACATTTAATGGATAGTTGAGGTGCTTATCATCCATAAATAGGCTATAAATCATTAATTACATTCCCAATTCGTTTAATTTAATGATGCTTCTATATTGTGGTCTTTTAAAATAAATTATTCAATAAATTAATAACTTCAACCCACATATACTAAAGTATTAATACCACCTCAACACCACCCTATTTCGACCCAAAAATCCTTGTAGATCCTAAAATCTATTCGTAATCCTCTCATACTATCTATTACCACATACATGTTCTTTTATTCTCTCCAAAAACCAAATCCAAGGTCCTTAATGGTCTTTCATGGAGAGGATATTCTAGAAAAAAAATTCCCAATTTACCACTCTTAATTTATTTTCATTTTCTAACTTATCTTCACCACTTTCTTCGATAAATGAATTATTTTTCTAGAATCATCATATACTATAATGTTATGTTTCAAATGGCATATCAAATATTCATTTTATTTCTCACCTCCTCTTATTCAAATAAACCCAATTGTTTTCCATGTTATGCTAGTTAATCTCCTATACGAATAATAATTTTGTTTTTTTCTTATTCCACATTCATGGTTGGTATTAAAACCATTATTATGGTAAATTAATATATTATTGTTTATATTATGAAAAAATTTATGTTCTGGATATCATATGTTAAGCATAACATCATGTTATTCATATTGTTATTAAATGATAACATCATTTGGGGACATGTGGACTACCACCTCCTCACAATGATGTGATTTTTTCAAACATCACGTGGAATGTATTAATGTTTGTTTGATAGAAATATTTTATATAAATAAAATATTACTTCTTCTATAATTATATATATACGTATAAATATTTATATACATTTCCTTTAATTTCAATCTTTTTATGCGAAGGGAGTATAAAAAATGGTGGTCATGCTTACGTACATCCTACCATCTCTACGAATTTTTTTTTCTTAAAATATTATTATATATAATTATATAATGAAGATATTATATATTTATATCATTTTTTATATTCGTGATATAATAGGTTGATGACCATATGGACTATTGACATCATATCAAGATTATAATTGACTCAAGAACTGAACATCGACAAAATAGCTAACACGAACACAAATTAAAAAAATAATTTTTATAAAATGGTAATAAGTGATATAAAGGGAATAATAAATGGTAAAACGTTTCTCATGCATGTATTAATTATCCTTGGATCATTATTCATGATGATAAATACTCTATATGACGAGTCAGACTGAAGGTAAGGAACTTCGTCTAAATATCCTTCCATTAAGCCATATTTATATAATATGAACCACCATATTTTATATGGTGTATAATTATCCCCTTTAAATTTCAATATCATTCAATGGTTTTAAAAAAAAATCTATTTCGATGAAGTGTTTTACTAATTGGAAAAGGGATTTTTTAACATATACAGTGACATAAACTTCATTGCCTCCAAAACCATTATTTGGTATTTGGATTTATCTACAAGATATAATATTATTAAAAGGGTACTAAATTCCATATTTTATTTTTATGTATTTTTCTATTGAATATGTTTTTGATAATTGATTTATTATGTTAATTTTTTTGAATGAAATCATATGAGTAGGACGTATAAATAATATTTTTTCATTCTGCATGATTTATGTGTTGTTCTTAGGTTTTGGATCATGGGAATTGATTATGAATACATGGTATTCCATGATAAACTGGGGAAGGATGTGCCCTTTATAGGTCACCATTTAATTGTGAAATAATACAATGTTCAATGATAAGGATTCACCTAAGAGATTTAGTTAATATACAGGGATGGGTATTCTATTTATAACCATGAAGGTTACTCCCTTAGTAGCAGTGATAACTTAAATGTATTATTGATATGGATGCCACAAGTAAAAATTATATTTTATGATTTATTATTTGTTTTTGAAGAATCTAATTATTTCACGAGGTAAGATAAATATTTTATATTTTATGGGTGAAATGTACGATTTCGTGGAAATTTTTACATGGACTAAATAATTTATTCATTAATTTATATCCCCTATTGAGATTTTTTTATTCATTCCATGTTTTTTAAAATATTTCCAAAGTGTTTGAAGTTGTGTAATATAATGGAAGAAGTCATGATTATTTTTATCATGAAAGTACATTGTGTTCTATTTTTAATAGGGTTTCTTTTGGTGAAAAAATTGATAATGTTTTCTTAGTATCTTATAGTAGGATTTTGGGTTGTTATGTATTAATAATGGCCTAATTATCAATAACACTAAATATGAAAATATCTCCAAAGTGAATTCTTTAATTAAGTAATAATTATGTAATTTATAAGGATGAGAAAATATAATTGGTGATATAGGTTTATATTGATAACTATAGTGGTTAGGATATTTTTAATAAGATATCCATAAATGATTTTTAAATTATGATAAAATTGAAATGATATATAATTTTAAGATTATCATGTTGCTTCATCGATGATATGTCCATACTGAATGATTTTCAATAGAGGAAACATGGAATCTATACTAGGACGACATTTAAATGAAAACAACCTTGCAAATTAGAAAAATATTATTGTTGGAATTAGAACTGAACAGTTAGTTATATTGATGGTGCAATTAACTCAGACTATAAATTGTGGTGGTATAAAAGATTGAGATCATCCAGATCAACCAGATTAGAAAATTCCAGTATTGTATCATTTCATGAGGATACATCCTTGATCATTTATACGATCATATAACTTCATGAAAACTGAATTATGGATTAAATAACTATAAATTATTTTCAATGTCATGGTGTGTTACGAAAATAAATAGGACATTCTTTTTGTTTACTATTTTGAAGGTGAAGCCAATCAATGGTGTTCTATTGTTACGAATATCACAGATAGTGAAGAGATGGATTTTATTGAGTGGGATGAATTCAGATATATATTTATTAAAAACTATTATCATGTTGAAGTTCAAATTAGGATGGAAATCAATTTTCAGAATTGAGGATGGATGATGTCTTGGTGGCTAACAATGATGATACATCCACTCGTGTGGAAAGGTATTCATTAAATTTCATCCAAGATATTGATTTTCAAATCATTTAATTATTACTAAAGATTAAATCCAATGTATCAAATAGATTTTTCTTCTAATGAGTTCAAAATTTGTGAAAAACTTTTTTGATGTTTGAATATTGTGGAATTGGTGTTTTTAATTATCAGTTGTTCTTTGAAAAACAACACATTAAGATGTTATGGTGGTAAAAGAAATTGAATAATGTTTCCAAAAATATATTGGTAATAATATTTACATTATATTTTGAGAGTATTTTTGTATGAATAAAACATAGGAATTCCATTTGAATTCTAGTAAGTGCTTCCGATTTGGAAAAATGGGACATAAGGCTCGTAGATTCACAAAAAAAGATAACAATAGTGGTAAGCCCAAATTTTATTCACAGTCAATAAATTTTTTATGTGTAATATGATAGTTAATTATGAAAAATAGTGTCTGATGAAGAACATGAATGAAGGCAATCATCCAAACTATAAGCTAAAAAGACTGGTGAAATCCATTGAAACTAATAAATAAAATGTTGTGCCATTAAATTAAGTGGTATCCAAAACATTGTTTGTTTACTCAGATTATGAAAATGTTTTTTTAGGTTATACAAATTCATTCATTTTTATAAAATTTAAGGTAAATTTTAAATTCCACCACAATAAATGAATCCGTAAATTATGGTAAAATCACAAGGGATAAATTTTGAGGCAAAAAGAAATTATAAGAATCCTTCTGTCTTTGACAGTGGAATGAATTTACTTTTAAACCTTGTAGTATTTACTCTAGTATAGATTGATGTTATTTTGGGCATAGATTGGATTTTTTCTCTTTAGATGAATTATTATAGATTTAATGAATTTTAATTTATGAAATACTTTTAGTTTGGGAACAAGACTGAACACTTATCATTAAAAACATATCAATATGTTGAGAAACTAGTAAAATTTAGAAATGAATTCTAACTATAACATACTATTTAAAAGAAAGGAATAATTCATATTAATGATGTACTTAGGATAAATGAGTATATTGATGTTTTCTCATATGAGTTTTCTTGTATTATAACAGTTCAAGGAGATATATTTACTATTTACATAGTTTCTCAAGCAATGCCAATTTAAAAACCTAATTAACAAATGGCTAATATAGCATTTTTAGAGTTGAATAAGCTATTTTATGACTTTTATTTAATGATATAATTTGACCTATCATATCACCAGGTGGTGTTACAAATCTTTATTTAGAAGGAATGATGATTTACTGAGACTTTACATTGATTATAGATCCTTGAATAACATCACTCATAATAAAATGATTATATTGCTTCATATTGATGATTTATATGATCATCTCAAGGGTGAATAATAATTTTGAATGATTAAATTGAGTTCGATGTACCATCAGATTAATGTAATCGAAGAAAAAATCTAGAAGACATCATTTCATACTTGATATGGTTGTAATGAATTTCTATTTATTTTATTTCGTTTAGCTACTGCACCTGTTTTATTCAATAATCATTTGAATGAAACATTACATGAGTTCATGGATATGATTGTGGTTGTGTTTATTGATGAAATTTTTATATATTCTAAAAGTAATGTAGAGAATTAAAGTCATCTAAGTGTTATTTTGAAAAACATAAAAGAAAATATATTATATGTGAAATTTAGAAGTGTGAGTTTCTATTACAAAAAATTTCATTCCTTGGTCACATTATTTCTAAAAATGGAATATCAATTGATCCTTCTGAAATAAAATCTGTCGAAGAATGGACAAGACCCAGAAATATAACAATGATTCATAGTTTCCATGGGTTTTATTGCTATTAATAGAGATTTTTTGAATTTTTTTTATGGTTGTCTAGAATAGTACTATGCTAACTCAAAATGGTGTTATGTTCATCATGATAAAATAATGTGATTATTTATATTATGAATTGAAAGATGATTTTTTTATGCTATATTTTTAGAACATACTTACAGAAATGGTGAATTTTTTATCTATAGTGATTCTTCATGGAATGAACATGATTATTTCCTAATTAAAATATATCATGTAATTGATTATGAATCACGTTTGTTGAAAACTAATGAAATAAATTACCTTTATCATGACTCAGATTTAGCTGCTATTTTTTTAAAAAAATTGACGCATCATCTTTATGAAATAAAATTAGATATATATACTAACACGAAAATTTTTAAGTGTATATATTCACTCATAATGAATAGATTATGTGATAGAGAAGATTGTTCGAGCTAATCAATTATAATGACTGCATTATTTATTATGATCCTTAAAAGTAAAATAAAATAGTTGATTTTTTGAGTCTAAAATATAATGCTACATTAACCATATTATATTTCGAACATGACCATTTGATTAATTATTTTATAATAATTGTCTTGTCGGTTGTTGATGCTGGAAATTCCTATGTTTTTTATAGTGTTAGTAAAATCATCTTTATAAGACATAATTATGAAATCTCAAAAGGAATATTGTGGGATGTTGAAAAAGCTAGAATTGGTTCATCAGGGCCAGTTACCTAAATTTTAAATTTATAAAGATAGTGTTTTGAGATTTGAGAAGAAGTTAGGTGATCCTTGAGATTCATATTTGAAGAAAGAGTTATTATGTTATTCTCATATTTATCCAGTTTCATTTAATCCTAGAAGTACTATTATGTAAATATAACAACGATAGTGTTACTGGTGGGATGGAATGAAACGAGGTATTTCTAAATTTACTACGATGAATTTGACATGCCAATAGGTGAAAGCATAATGAATGTTTACAAAGGGGATGCTTCAACCTTGGCCAGTGATTGATTTGAAATGAGATAATGTATGCATAAATTTATTAATTGTATTACCGAAGACACCTCGTTGTAAAACTGCTATATTTTTTTGGATTTATTAACTAAATATTCTCAATTTTGTCTTATTGGAGATACTTTTTCTGTAAACCAGCTTTCTTTGTAGTATAATAAATAGATAGTTTAGTTAAAGGGAGTTCATCACCCCGTTGTATATTATTGTGATCATTTGTACACTTATATATATTTTTAAATGCCAACAAAAGTCATTGGTTATTGAATTATATATCCATAAAGCATATCATCCTCAATCAGATGAGTATCCCAAATGAAATATTCATATTTACGATGATATCCTTTGATATTGTTCAATTTATTACCACTGGTGTTAGGATCCATATATTTATTTGGATGAGATTTCATATAATAATAGTTTTTATTCTAGTATACATATGATACCATTTGATGAATTATATTGAAAGTGGTGTGAACTCCAACTTTTTTTTGATAAAGTAGGTGAAAAAAAGTTGATGGGACCAGAATTGACAGAAGAGATTCCTGAAAATGAATAGTTGATTCGGAATCATATGAGGATAGTTTAGAGTAAGCAGAAAACTTAGGCGGATAACTGGAGGAAGTTCATTGTTTTATGGAATGTGATCATGTCTTTATAAATGTTTCTTTATGGAAAAGTGTGATGCATTTTGTTAATAAAGTGATGTAATATCCATGTCTCATTGGAGAAAAACCAGTCCAGATTATTGTATACATAGATAATGTATTGTGAAATAAGGATATTAATCAGCATAAGGTTTTATGAATAAACAATATGGTTGAGGAGAAAACATGGGAATCTGAAAAATCTAGAATGAAAAAATACCACAACATATTTGCTATGTGAATAAATATTCTGAGGTTTCAATTTCCTGAAAGGGAGAAGGTTGCAACGTACATTGTTATTATAGAATAAGAAATTTTCATATCTATTAATATTTATGATTTAGATATTAATTTCCCTTTATTTGGGATAATATGTCCTATATCATACCTGACATGTAATAATGGGATTCTATTAAATCTTATGTTGCACACAAGACTGAGTTATACCAAAAAATAAACCATTATTAATATTATTATTTTAAATGATACTTATTAGAAACAAATAGTGTTGGTTTGAATGAATATATATATCTATATTATGTTTCAACATGTTTATTAAATGTTTTTACACTCTCCCAATAAATTTTATCATATTAAATAAGAATAAATACAATTTTAGGCATAAAAACTATAATATTTATAAATATAGTTTTAACACCATTTGATGGAGAACACATTTTAATTTTTTTTAAATATTTATATTTTCTATTAGAAATAAAACTTATTTATATGTGGGACATAAATTTGTTTTGATAAATGTTTTTTCTTTTTCTGATAACTTTCATTTTTAGATAATAGTGAAAAATATTGAATATTAATTCAAAAAAAAATTTTGTTTATTAATTATATATATTCTTATATTATCATTTTAGTTGATTTTAATGTATATTTAGACTATTTATTATTATTTAATATAGTTTATTCATTTTTATCATTTTGAAACTGAAAATAGATATTAATACATTTAAATATTTTGAACGTTTCTCTTTAATATTTTTTTTTAGTTTTGTTTATGGAATTAATTTCTAATCAACTTTTCCAAATTCTGTAAATTGAATTAGATAAAATGGATTCATTTTCATAATCAGAAGCTCCAAATTTGGATGTATGGTCAATTTTAGTTTCAGGTATAAAAATGATTCCATTGTAAAAAAAATCGGCACTAAGGTAAAAGTGAAATTTCAACACATGTTAATGTTAATAGTTTAAAGAATAACATACCTAAAAATTAAACCATTTGATCGGGTTTTAAGGAGTTTTTCAAGCCTAACCATACTATAAATCATTAATTACAATCCAAATTTATGTAATTTAATTCCACCTCTAAATGGATGGCAATTAATATAATTTCTTCAATAAATTAATCACTTCAAACCACCTATCCTCTAGTATAAATATTACATCTCCACTACACTATTTCGACCCAAAATGCGTTGTAGCTCCCAAAAAATCTACACAACACTATATTCCTTACTCTCCAAATGTCCAGTCACTATTGGTCTCACAAAAATACTAATTCCAATATCCTCAAGGGTCTTTCACGAAATTGATAATGGAGTGATAATTTTATCAATGTACCTCTCTTAATTTAATTTTTTTCAACTTTCTCTTATCCTTATTCACCCAAAAATTCACTATTAAAGCATAATAATGTATATAATTCATTTTCATTTTTCTAATGGAATATCTCATATCCATTTCATTTCTCACCTCCTCTTAATCAAAGAATCAAAATTGTTCTCTATGATATGTTGGTAAATCATCTCGGTGGATAATATTTTTGTAATTTTTCCTGTACCTCTTTCATGGATGGTATTAAAACCATTATTATTGTCAAATAATATTTTAATATGTATATTATCATATATTTCACATTATTTATAGTATATATTAAACATACCTTTATGCTTTCTTTATTATTGTTATATGATAACTTTTTCTGGGGATGTGTGGACTACCGCCTCCTCAAAATGAAGTGATTTTTTCACACATCACGTGGAATGTATTAAAAATTGATTTAGTAAAAATATATTATATAAATAAAAAAATTAAGGATTCAATAATTATATTATATTTTTATACATATTTATACACACTTTATTTAATTTCACTATTTCAATACAACAGGTCAAACGAAAAAGTCATTAATGAGAATGTACGACCTACCATTTCCTAGAATAGTTTTTTATTGACTTCAATGATTTTTATAAATAATTATATAATCACTATATATGATATTTATATCATGTTTAATATTTTAGAGAAAATAACCATATGACCCCATGGATTATTGACGACATTCCATGTTTGTTTTGAACTCTAGAACCGAATATTGACAAAACGTCTAACATGAACTCAAATAAATAACTAATATTTATATCATGGTTATAAGTTATATAATGGGAATAATAAAATTGAAAAATATTATCACACACGTATGAATTCCCTTATGTTTATTTTTTAGGAAGATAATGATTGTATGTAATGATTAAAAATCATGGGAGGAAACTTCGTCCCAATCTCCTTTCATTGAGGCATATTTAAATAATATAAAAAACCATATTAAATATGGCGTGACATTATTCCCATTGATTTTTAATTTCAATCAAATGTTTTTAAACGAAATATTTTTCTATGAATAATTTTACTAATTTACAAAAGGAATGTATTTTTAAAATATAATGTGAAAATGAATTCCTTGTCGCCATTAACATTATTTGGTATTTGACTTCCTCTAAAATTTGTAAAAATTTTTGATGGAATATAAATAACATTTTATATTTTCATGTAATTTAGTATTAAAAATTGTTTTGATAAGGGATTTATTTCGGCAATATCATATAATGATATCCTATGATTACAATGTGGAAATGTAATTTATCTATTTTCCATGATTTATGTTTTGTGATTATGTTATGGATAATTAAAATTGATTATTTATATGGGTTGTTAAACAATAAACATAGGTCGGGTAAGCCCGTCATATCACTCTAGTGTATTGGGTAATGAGACAGAGTTACACGATAATGTTTCTCCAAATAGATTTTGGGAATATACATTGATGGGTATTACAAATGTAACAATTAAGGTTACTCCCTATGTACCTAAAAAAGCTACAATGTAACAATTATATAGATTCCAAAATTTACCTTTAGGTTGTATGATTACTAAGTTGTTTTTTAGGAATTTCTTAAGATTGTGAGGTTTGTAAAATAGATTATATTTTATGCGTAAAAAATGATTTTGAATAAATTATTTCATGTATTAACATTTTAATTCCTTAATTTATATCCCTTGCTGACCTATTTATTCTCATACCATGTTTTTGAAATTTAGTCCATATTGTTTAAGGATTTTTATGAGAGAGGAAGAAGCCCAAATGTTTTTTATCAAGAAATAAAATGATGTTTTATTTTTAAAAGGGGTTCCTTTGTTGAAAAAACTAATTCTATTTTGGTAGTATCCTCTAATATGATTATGATAATTCATATAAGAAGGATGTCCCAATTCCTTAAAAATAAAAAATCGATAAGATCCAAAATGTAAATTCTTAAATAAACAGCAGAATATGTAATGTTTATGTATGGGGCCTAATAATTGGATCGAAAGATCAATAATGGTATTTCAAGTCAATATTTATCCCTCCAGTTATCATAAAAATTAGGTAGCATAGGGTACAAAATATTCAAAAATATTATTTATGTTTTGTAATACATTATTCTATAAAACCTCATCCAACATTCAGGGTGAAATACAATAAATTTTTAACCTTATTAACATTACAATAGATTAAAATCTATTGATTTGGAAAGAAGGTCTCTAAATTTTCAAAATCAAATTATCATTAATCCCCCAAACATCTTGATGTAGCTCTTAATTTTAACACACCATACATGTTAATATCATTATAATGTATTTTTTTGAAACATCATAATAACCTAAAATACCATTAAAAATTAGTGAAAATTATAATTTTTTAAAAATTGAGAACTTTCATCATTCTATATGTAATGCCCCAACCCCTGTTAGCCAGAGTCGGTTTATAATTACCTAAATTTGGCATGATCACAATGATTCAAATCCTAAAAACTGATATGATTAGTAACCTTTTAAGTACTAGATATACTTATAAGTTTAACATTACATTATAAAATGAAAATCAACAACATCATTTTCTCTATTGACCACATTCATATCTCTTCGACGATCCCATCAGGTCAGTATCAATATACTCTTTCGCATCCATAGAAAAATAAATCCTAGAAAGGGGTGAGATCAGATGCTCAATAAGGATAACAATATAGTGGAAACATTCTTAAAATATGTATAATCATTTAGTAAAATATATAAGACTAAAACAAAATCCTTTTAAACATACTATTTTGCAGAATATGGCCAATATAAATCAAATAATTAAATTTGTTTATTCACTTGTATATTATACTAGTCGAATAATCACATTCAATATCAATAGCCAATTTTATAATGATAGAATTCATAATTCCTAACATCATAACCACACAGCCAAGGACTTTTTCCAAGAATAAAATAAGATTTTGTCAAGGCCTTATTCCAAGACACTATTTTGTCTCGTGAGACCTACCGATGCGTTGCGTAGCGATAGCGGGCTCCACCCATCACTTACTATGTCTAATGAATTCCTCATATTAAAGGGTTTAAACATAAAATATACATTTGTATTTAAACTATCATACGAAATGATAATACATTAACCATATATCATGAATGGTATAAAAATAACACATAGGTATCCATGCATATCATTAAACCTTCAATTAAAAAAGAACTATTTGTATCTTAATAAATCAACTTCAAACATGTTTAAAATCCGTCAATGGTTGTTGACATTGATGAAATTAAAACTAATGGAAAGAAATTGCTCTTTCTATTTTAAAATCAATTTAAAGTGTCATAATTATAAAAGAATAAAATTATTTTGAAAATATTCATAAAATTATTGATGGGAAGCATCGATTATGATATAATGGTGGAATATAGCTGCACCATCCATATAAGTTAAAAATATTCACTCTTACAATAATTTTGTCGACGAGGTTATAAAGTACATTGTTTGGAAAATGACAGAAATATTCATTTCAAAAAATTCATAGTCAAATGAGGGTATAAATTAATTTAACACATATTCTAGTAAATATTATAAATGTTATGGATTTAATTTTTATGAAAGCATAGATGTTGGTGATAAAGAGTTCCTTGTAGATACTTACATATTAACAACCTCAGATATGTAAAGAGATTGTCGGATTAACTATTACCATGTACCTTTCCTTGGTCGAGGGTATGTTAAACTCATTTATAATAGTGATATAATTTTTTCTAAATTATACACGAATAATATACATAAATATGATATCATATATTATTTTCCAATATTTAATTGGTAATAATATTTCATTAGAATCATTGTTTCTTGTGTTAACTGATTTGTTTTCCTTTATATGCATGGTTACGTAAGACTTGTTTCTTATGGATAGGAATTATTTGTTCCATATCTATAATTATATTAATTTTTCAACGTTATTCTAATTAATAAAATGAAAATTATTCTTGAATGAGTACGGTGGGGAATGAATTTCATCGTGTTCGTGGAGATGGTAATCCGTACGTACGAACAAGAAAAATTATCAATATATTGATAGTGAAATCGTATGTTATTGGATGGTATATCTTATATACATAATCATTAACAGGTTATATTTATTATTTAAATCATTTATACTCATTATTATACCCATCAAAATAATTAAGTGTTCAAATAACAAACTACACAACGACGTGGAGATGGTAAGCCGTACGTAAGCACGTATGGTGACTTTGTCATTCATAAGATGTATAGAATAGTAATACAGTTGCAACATACTTATAATAACATCATATTATGTAGGAGATTCATTGGTTACTATTTTTATATATTAAAAACAATGAAAGAGGGTGTGGATGAAGAAAATAACATGAAAAAGGGTTGTAAAATTATTACCTCTTCTTCGGGTGTTTCTTTTTGAGTTGATCAAAATTTCTCTATTGGTTGGAATTCTGATCAATGTAAGGCCTCAAAGATGATGTTAGAGAATTTGGAAAGATACTTGGGTAGGTTTTGACAAATAATAATGGCTTTGGAGGTATGAATTAAGAGAAGGTGTAGTATTCTTTTATAGGAGAGGTGAAGGTCACTTTAGGAAATGCATGAAATATTATTTTTTAATAAACTCATTTTTTCATTTTAATGGAAAACAAATGATTTATTTTGACAATACAGTATGGATGGGTCGAGAAACCATCAACTAATAGGTTTAAATATTTTCAAGTCACCATATTTACCATATCTTTTAGATTTAACTCTTAGTTAAATAGTTTGACATTTACCATGTCTCTAGTATTTTTATATTATATGGTTAATAATCATACAATAATAAGAAAAAAACCCAAGTGGTTCACTATTAATATAAATTATCTTATTTGTGTCGTTTGGTCGAACTATGCATTTTTAGGAATATTATATCATTTAATAAAATAATATTTGTTTTAATGAATTCATTTATGTCAATTTTGACACTATTTAGTATTTTGTTTTAGTAAAAGTCATAACAGCATGATTAATTAGAAAACAAATTTATGCAATCAACCAAAAAATGTCATATTAACCTAGAAAATTAATGGAATTTATCAAAATTCTCAAATTAAATTTATTTAGATATTTATAAAATAATTTTTTTAATCCTTCATTAAAAATGTAATTATTTCATCATCACCATGTCATTAATTAATTAATTTATTTAATGTATAAAAAATCAAAATAAAATAAAATTATGTAGGAAATTATTTTATATTTCTAATGAATATTTTTTTGTCTAAATTATCTTATGTATAACCTTATATTAAAAGTATTTTTGTTATTAAACATTGAATTTAACACTTTTAACTCTTCTTTAAATAAAATAATAATAAATATCATATTCTAATCCAAGTGGACCAAAGGGGGTAAAATTTTATTCCCAATTTATTTTTTGGTCAAATTACACTTATCCAATATTATTAGGACATGTGTTAGGGTAATTATATTGTCATTTATACACTTAATTACCCTATTTACTTCTACTAGTGGTAAATAAAAGCCCAAATTTACTATTCACTAGAAATTATTTTCAACTTATTGAACCAAATTTTACATAATGATGTCAAGTGTGTCTCTCAAATTTTTAATATTCAACTCAAAGAGATGGTAAAATTTTATTTATGAAAATTTACAAATGCTCCTAGATGGTGAGTAATAGATGGTAAAAAGTTCAATAATACATTATATATCGAAACATACTATTTAATGACTCCAATGAATTAAATTTTACATAAATAAATATTATATATCTATTTTGACCTAATATAAATAAAAATAAAATTCCTTATTATTTATATGTAAAAGTTATTTTTAAACAATCACACAATATTTTTCAATATTCGTAAAAAATTGAATGTTTTCAGAAAAATAAAAAAATTCATCCTAAGACAATTCAAATATTATGAATCCAAAAATGAATTACATTTTAAAAATTAAAATTTATAAAATTTCAAAATGTTGGTATTATTATTCATCATGGCTTCTTTCATTATTAGTGGAGTGTTAAAACTCCATGTTGCATACAATGCAGGGTACTTCATTTTCAAAGGGAATCATACCTTTGAAGTTTGTGGTGTTACATTATCCCTCCATTAAAATAATTGTGTCCTCAAAATTTTTAGAATTTTACAGCATAAAGAATACTCATGTGGTTCTTCAACATATGTTCCTCAAGTTCCCACTTTTCCTCTTCCTTCTTATGGTTTCTCCAAAGAACATTCACCAAACGAGTAATCCAGTTTCTAAACAGTTGTTCTCTAGTATCAAGAATTCTGATAGGCTCTTCGCAATAAGAAATGTCAGGTTCAAGTTATATTTCATCATAGGTGAGTACATGCATTTTTTTAGGAATTTATATTCTCAACAATGAAACGTTGAACACATCATGAACTTTGAAGGGTCTTGGAGGGATTTCCAAACGATAAGGTTTAACTCTAATTCATTCTAGAACTTTGAAAGGTCCTATGTACTTGGGGTTCAATTTACCCTCGTTACCAAAAAGTATTACACCCTTACATGAAGATACCTCCAACAAAACATGTTCTCCTACTTGAAATTATAACTACATACTTTGGTTATCAGCATATCGCATTTTCCTACTTTGGGGTGCTTTGATGTGGATGTGGACAATCTTCAACTTTTTCAATGTTTCCTCAACATGTTATAGTCCTACGAGTTTTCTTTCAACAACATCATACCAACATGTTGGTGTACAACTTCTCTTTCCATATAACGTTTTATATGGTGCCATGTGAATACTTGAATGGAAGCTATTGTTATAGAAAAATTATACTAGAGGTAAATACTTATCCCACATTCCTAGAATGTCATGTGAGAATGATATCAACATGTATTATATGTTTTGAATAGTCCATTGTGATTGTTTATCAGTTTGATGGTGGTAGGAAAAGCTCAAAAGAATTTTAGTATCTTGTGCCTTCTGAATACTTTTCCCGAATTTTGATTTAAAACGGGGATTGAGATCAGAAATAATCACTTAGGGTAAACCATGGAGTCTCACTGATTTATTAATATATAGTCTTACAAGAAATTCTTGTGGTAAATATTCTCTTATAGAATGAACATATGCTCACTAGGTATGATGATAAAAAATGACACATATTGCATCATTCTTCAAGGAGTCTTCTGTAGGACCATGACAATGTCCATCATAATATCATTCCATATCCACTCAGGTATGGGAAGAGGATTCATAACTCCTCAAGGATGTTGTCTTACAACTTTTACAATTCGACAAACTATATATCTTGACACATAATAAACAATCTCCATCTACATGTTGTCCAACCCAAAATGACCATTCAAATTTCTATACATCTTGTTGCTCCTTGGGTTTCTAGAGAAATTAGAGTTAATAAAATCATCCAACAATTTCCTTTTCTGATCATGTATTTATTGAACACAAAGTCTCGACCCAAATTTAAAATTTCCATCTTTATATACGAGGTCAGTCAATCTCCCATCATTTATAGCTTTAATCTTTTTTTGAAACATCACATCACTGGTCTGAGAACTTTGTATCCATTCTAGTAATGTTTTTTGGAAAGAATTTGAATAATTATTGATGTTTAACATTCTGTGGATATTCCCAAATCCATCATTAATAGATCCATGGAAATACTATAACTTTAAACTATTATACTGTACAAAAATCCATGATTATCTCTGCTCAAAGCATCTGCCACCTTATATGTCTTTCATGGGTGGTAGTGTACAGTGCAGCCATAATCCTTGAATAGTTTAATTTGTTGTCTTTCCCTCATGATTAGATCTTTATATGGGAAAATATAATTCCAACTCTTGTGATTAATATATATTTTACATTTCTTCAACATAGAGATAATGTCTACATATATTCCAAGAATTGATTATAGCTTCTACCTCAAGATCATGAGTATGATATTTTTTTTCATTATTTTTTAGCTGTCGTGATTCATAGGCAATATTTCTATCATTATTTATATGGACACTACCAAGTCATTTCATTGTAGAATCACTATAAATAACAAACCTATCATTCCCTAATGGTAGAGTGATGATAGTATCATTAACTAATTTTCACATATGTGCTTCCATACATTCATCTCACTCTTATGTCCAATATAATTTTACACATTTACGCATGAACATGGTTAATGGGATATCCAAAATAAAAATATTATAGAAAAAAGGTCGATAATAGCATATAAAACCAATAAAACTGCATACATCAGTTATACACATCAGTGCTGGCCATTCATGGATTCCAATGATCATTGAAGGATCAACAAATATAACATCCATAAAGAAAATATGGCCATGAAAATAAATCAATTGAAACTAGAATTCACATTTGATAATCTTCCTAAATAATTCATTTCATCTGAGGGTTTTCAGAATAGTGAGCAAGTGATTTTATGATCTTTATATCTTTTTATGTATACCATGATATCATCAATAAATACCACTAAAAAGTCATGAAGATTTTCTTTGAAAAATCTATTCAATAGATCCATGAAGACATAATGTGAATTTGTCAATCCATAAGGCATAACTGTAAACTTGCAATGCCTACACCTGGTTCGAAATACTGTTTTGGAATGTATTCCTTCATTACTCACAACTGGCAATATCAAGATCGAAGGTCAATTGTTGAAAAATATTGAGCTCCTCGAAGATGGCCGAATTAATCATCAATGCACGATAGTGGAATCTTGTTCTTTATTATTATAGAACTGATCTCTTTATAGTCAAAAAAACAATCTCATAGATCCCTATTTCTTCTAAACAAAAATGACAAGGGCTCCCCAAGGAGAAACACTAGGGAGAATAAATCCTTTATTACTCAATTCCTCTATTTGTTTCATTTGTTCCACTAATTCCACAGTGTCCATTCCGTAAGGGGTTTTCGATATGGGCCTTCAACAAAGATTTAAATCAATAGAAAACTAAATTTCACATTCTATAGGATTTCCAAGTAATTCTTCTAGAAGCACATGAAGATTTTCTTGCACAATAATTAAATCCTATATTCGAACATTATTTTCCTCACCCAAAATTATTTCACTATATTCCTCCAAAATAATTGAATTTTATAGTGATAGAGGGTGGATATAGAAAAAAATCGTGTGGTGAAATTTCTCCTCTAACGATAAGGTACTATATATAATCATTAAAAATTGTATCCTCCTTCATACAATAGATTTTCTCATCATGGTCTGAAATCCAATCCAATTCGAGGATTATATAAAATTATAGCATGGGTATTAAGATGAGATCAACAGATAAAGAACATGTATATGAACTAATTTGAACTAATTGAAAAACAATTGTTGTGGTGATACATCCCTTATAAGTTTTTACTAACGACTACCTTGTAAAGTCTAATTGAAAATATCTAATTTTCTTAGAAAACTGGGAAGATATGAAATAATGTGGTGATCCAGAATCAAAAAAATCATTGGATAAACTTCAGGAAACCATTAAATTAACTTCCACCACATCTTTCAGAGATTCAACCTCAGTTGTAGTGATATCAAATGCTTGGACTTTCTCTATTGGACTTTTTTGAGATTTGTTTCCTTGGTTCTTAAGAAATTCGTTTTCATATTGTTCATTTTATCTACAACTATAGCATTCAGGATTGACATTCTCTTTATTCCCCTTAAAATCATCAGTTTGGTGGAATTTTTCAATACACATGTAACCGACTCCCATTCCCGCCAGGCATGTACCAGGGTGTTTCATCCCACATTTATAGTAGGGTGGATATTCAAATTTTCCCATTTCCCCGTAATTTCCATTTCTAGAGTGTTCAATATATATCTTCATATCTTGCTTTTATTTGAAGTTGTAAGCCATAAAGAGTTTTTTTTCCTTGATATCGCATGAGATAATGTATACATATGATGAAAAGGAATGTGAAACTAATGCTCGATTTTGAAATGGATTTATCCAAATAATGAATCGATGAATCATACTCCTTGGGTAACGTATATAATCTACTACATACCTTTCTAACCGTGTAATGATAGCCTCATAATTTATGACATTCTCATCCTCATTATTTCTGAGACTCAGAAATTTTCTTTCCATATCCAGTCAAAGGTCACATGAATGGTATTTTTCTATGAAAATCACAATAAAATCCCATCATTCCATGTTCGATACTTCTTCATCTTTCTTTGTGTTTTTATTAATGACAACCATTGATCTGCAAATCCCATGAGGTGATAAACATCCATGAAAATATATTTTATTTTTTCGACTCCCCAAAGCATGAAATATTTTTTCTAAGGAACTTATCCATTCATTATAAACTAATGGATTTTTACTACCATTAAATGTTAGAGGTTGTTGCCTCTTGAAGCAGTCTAACATTGAGCCACCCTATTGTGGATAAGGGTTCTCCATATTGGGAAGGTTATTTTTCATATCCTAGTCGAGTTATCCCATTATGGTGAAAAGCTGATCGGCACAAGCAGCATCACTAGCTACACTATAATTATCTTGAGTAGGAGGGAAATCCGTTTATGGATTACATGCATTGATATGGTTTCCATTCTTCCAATTAGAACCATTTCTAAAAAATAGCATAAAATATATTATTTTATGAATTACAATACATAATTAAAAAACTATAAAGAACATAACATAAATTGAACAGTTTATGGATATAATCAATTATCATAAAAATGATTTCATTTTAGAGGTATATACTCATTAATAATTCATAATGGTCTGTAATGAAAATGTGATTTTTCCTAATCATACCCCAGGGAGTTTTGTAATAAAGAGTGTAGCAAGGCCCATTGTCGTGTACTAGGATACCCCAGGTCAAGCATTAAAGTCCTTGTCAGAGATTTTACTCTAAGGTACATCTATGCCAGAGCTTCCTCTAGAAGTTCGTTACCAAAAAGGGATGTATTTCATGGAAAATACCCAAAATATAAACATTACCAAAATTATTGGATGTTCTTCTATACTAATCCTCAACGTCTATCTTAAGATAATGTTCTCTAATCAGAGTTTATCTAAATATAGTTTCAAAGGTTTGTATTAAACATTTTAAGAAATCAACTATAATGCCCCAACCCCAATTAACCAGAGTCGATGCAATTATTACATAACATTGGCATGATCACAAGGGATCAAATCCTAAAACACAGATTAGTTTAGAAATCTTGGAAGTAGGAGATACGTTTATTTGTTTTACATTACATTATAAAATGAAAAAAAACAACATTGTCTCCATTGACCACATTTATATCCCTTAGAATATCCTTGTATGTCAGTCATAATATACTTCTTCGTATCCTAGTAAAAATAAATCATAGAAAATGGAGTGCTCAAATGCTCTGTAAGGATAGAAATATAGTGTAAACTTTCATAAATAAGTATAAACATTTAAGGAAATGTAATAGACTAAAACGACAGCCATTTAAACATAAACATCTACATAATATGGCCAATATAAATCAAATAACACCATTTACATATTCAAATAGATATTCTACTAGTCTAACAATCACAGGCAATACCAATATCCAATTTCATAATGATGGAATGCATAATGTGAGACTTCATAACGACATAGCCACGACTTGTGATAAGAATACAAATATGATTTTTTCATGGCCTTGTGCCAAGACACTAGGTTGTCTCAATAGACCTACTAATATATCGAGGAGCTATAGCAGGCTCCCCCCGTCACTTATTAAGTCCAATGAATTCCTCGTATAAGAAGGTTTAAACATAACCTAAACATTCATATTAATACTATTATATTAAATGTTAATACTATAACCATAAACCATGAATGATATAAAAATATAACATCCACAATCAAGAATATCACAAAACCTTCAATAGAATATGGAAGTTTTGTATCATAATAAATCATCTTCAATCGAGTTTAAAATCCATCAACGGATGTTGACATAGATGAAATGATAACTGTTTGAAATATATAAATTTTTCTATTATGAAATAATTTAAATGTAATATAATTATAAAAGAAAAACTTTATATTGAAAATATTCATATAATCCATTTTTGGAAGCTTTGACAATGTTACAATGGTAGAAAATAGCCTAACCCGCCGCAAATGATAAAAAAACATATTTGTACCATAATTTTATCGAAAAGTTCATAAAGTAAATTCTTTTGAAAATGACGGAAAGATTACTTTCAAAACATATATGGTCAAATAAGGGCATAAATTACATTAACCCATATTCTAGTAAATATTTAAAATGTTTTGAATTAATTTTTTTGGAAACACGGATGTGTATGATAAAGAGGTCCCAATAGATATTTACATATTAACAACCTCAGATAAGTAAAAAGATTGTTGAATTAACCATTAACTTTTACTTTTCCTAGATTATGGGTATATTAAACTCATGTATAATAGATAAATAATTGATATTAAATAATACCAGAATCATATACATAAATATGATATCACATACATAAATATGATATCATATATGATCTTCAAATATTTCTTTGTTAATTATATTTTAGTATTATCATCATTTCAGGTGTCAAATGATTCGAATCATTTTATATTCTTGGTTATGTAAGAAATTTATGTTATATATAGGATGTATTTGATTTATATAATGAATTATATTTAGTTCTTAAAATTTATTTGTAATCCAAAAATAAAAATTATTCATGAAAGATTAAGATGGGGAATGAATCTCATCGCGTTCGTGGAGATGGAAATTTGTACTTACGCACGAGTGATAATATCAATATATTGATGGTTAAATCATATGTAATTAAATGGGATATCAAGTATACATAATAATTAAAATTCCATATTTATTATTTATATCAATTATACTCATTATTATACCCATACAAATAATGAAGTGTTTGAATAACAAACAACACCACGACGTGGAGACGGTAAGCTGTACGTACGCACGTTTGTTGAATTTTTCATTCATAAGATGGATAAAATTACGAATATGGATGTACCATATTTATAACAACATAACTTTATGTAAGAGGTATTGTAGTATTTATTTTCATATGGGAACCACAAAGAATGAGGATGTGGAAGAATAAAAGTATGTGAAATAGGGTGGTGAAATTATTACCTCTTCTTTGGGTGTTACATTTTTAGTTGATCAAAAGGGCTCCATACGTTGGATTTATGATCATTATAGGGCCTCTATGATAAATTGGGATATATTGGAATATATTTGGGTAGTGGTGGGCAAAGAGAAATGGCTTTGTATGTTTAAAATTATGAGAAGGGGAAGTACTTTTTTATAAGAGAGGCGAGGGTCATTTTCGGAAAACCTTGAAATATTATTTTATAATAGAATCATTATCAGGTTATAATGTCTTTAAAATGATTTATTTATAAAATAAGGTTAGTATGGTTCAAAAAACATTCAACCATTATGTTTTATACCGGTTTATGTCACCATATTAACATAATCCTTAATATTTAACTCATAATTAAATAGTTTGACTTTTACCATATCTCTTTGTATTTTTATATTATACGGTCAATAAACATACTATAATAATACAATAGAACTCCAAGTGTCTAATAATTTATATATTTATCCTTATCTATGTCTTTTAGACACTCCTTATTTTTTTGGAATTTTATATCATTTAATAATATAATATTTGTTTTAAAAACAAATTTATGTCAATTTAGAAACTATTTAGTATTTTGTTTTGGTCGAATCCATAACATCAAGATTACATTGATCAATAATTATTAAATTGACCCATACATTTCATATTAACCTATAAAATTTCTGGAATTCATCAATATTCTAAAATTAAATTTATTTGGATATTTATAATATCAATTATTTTAATCGTTCATTAATACGGTAATTACTCTATCATCACTGTGTCATAAATGTATTTAATTATTTAATGTATAAAAATTATAAATAAAAAACCATTATTTATGATTTTTTTTCTTTATAATTAATATTTATTGTTGAATTTATATTATGAATAACCCTATATTAAACATTGTTTTGTTATTAAACATTGAATTTAACACTTTTAACTCTACTTTAAATAAAATAATAACAAATTTTCTAATCTAATAAATGTGTAACCAAGGGGGTAATATTTTATTCCTAAGGCTTATTTTGGATGAATTACTCATATAAAATAGAATTAGTATATGTTTTAGGGTAATTATAATATCATTTGTACCCTTAGTTATTATATTTACTTTTAACCATGGTAAATAAAATTAAACCATTACTATTCACCAAAAATTATTTTCATCTAATTGAACAACATTTTATTTAATGATGGTAACCTTGTCTCTTTTCTTTTTGAAATTAAACTCACAGAAGTGGTAAAATTTTGTTTTATGCAAATTTGAAAATGCTCAATGAAGTTGAGTTAAAGGCGGTAAAAGTTTAAATAGAATTTTATATATCTAAACTTAATATAAGATGACACCAATGAATTATATTGAACATATATAAGTATTAAGTATTTATTTTGACCTAAAATAAATTAAAATAAAATATCTAATTATTAAAATAAAGAAGTTGTTTTTAAACATTAGCAAATTGTTTTTCACTATTCATCAAAAAATTAATGTTTTTACAAAAATAAAAAAAAATCTCTTAAGCTAGTTTTTATATTATGAATCCAAAAATAAAGTCCATTTTGAAAATTAAAATTTATAAAATTTCAAAATGTGTATATTACAATTCATAATGTATAGTTTCATTGGCCATGGTGTGTTAAAATTATAAGTTGCATACAACACATCCTACTGCATTATTCAAAAGGAAACACACTGTGGAAGCTTGGGGTGTTACCCCATAAATCCAAAAATTATATCAACATAATCCATGATATAAAAACTATAATATCATCACACTACTGATCAGATCAAAAATATTCAATATTATCCCATTTATTTTATTAAAATATTACACTTCCTTATCTCATTTTTACCTCAACATCATGGTCATATTTCAGGTAATCATTCACTTAATCTAGTTCTCTCAAAATGTATAACATTCCCACAAAGTCAAATTTCCAGTCAATCATTATCACTCATCATATCCTTCAATGTAATTACTAAAAAACTAATGATAAAAAAATTATATAAATCATAATTTCTATAACATTGTAATTTACTTCTATAAAATAAAATCTATTTGTATCCATCTTCTTTCTCAAGAGTACTTTGTAATTCTTTTCCTTCACACCTATATATTTTCACATGTAATTTGTACTCTCAATATTACAACCACTCAAACCACCTTAGATATTTCCATCATCAAATTCCTCATAATATCATCAATTTCCCTAATTACCATACATTCAAATTCGAATATTTCATCTATTGATAATACCTTAGGGATACCAATATTCACATCCATTGAATTAAGTGAACTCTTTATTTATTTATTACAGTTCCTTACTTTTTTACATTTTCATCAATCAAAACAACTTCCTATATCAATATTTTATTCACATGGTTGTTTCTTCTGACATCCTAAACATGTATAAATTGAACCATATTTACCCAATGGTCACCAATACCAAACTTATTAGATAACTCTTTCCCTATAATATTTAGGGAGTCTTAGAGTTTTTTAAGGAACACATTGTTAATCATGTTTCATGACAACTAATTAAGAATAATCACAACATCCTACAATCCTGTAATCATTCCATTTTACTAATCATCATAAAACTGTATGTCACATTGAGTGTTAACCCGGTTCTTTATGGATCCTACCATTGACAAAAACCAAAATGAATAGTGCGAGCTATATTAATCAAAATGGGAAAACCACATAATCAAGGGTAGTTACATTTAAAATTTAAATCTTTGAAAAAATAGATTTAATCCTAGGTTATTCATGATCGTTATAAAAACACTATGATTTGTAACCTAAACATACACTTATGGTTCATACTATGATAATCTAATACCAGTTTTAAATGATTATCTAAAATTTTAGCTGATACCAACTATAAAAACCGAGGTTTAGAAAAAATATAAATTACATAATTTAAAATAAATGTTTAATACATTACACAAATAGATAAACAAAGAACATATTATTTCAGTACAATTGGACTCTAGAAAATTTTAGTAACTGATACGTAGAACTTCTACAACATCTCCCACCTTTTTTATTTAAAACATGAGTGATTTTTTGACAAATCATAATTAATACATTTCTTTGTGACCTGGAAAAAATAAACAAGGTAATGAGTGGTATAATATTATCATTAATGGTAAACATGTAAGATACTTAATCATTACATGCATTTGATGGGATGAAATGTATGAAAAACATTTTATGACCTAAAAATATAAATAAAAAATCTTAATCCTGAGTAATAGATTAAATCATAAAAATTCGTAAGACATGAATCATACAATAATTACTTGTAATAAGACATAGAAATGTGGAAAACCCATAATATTATAAAATCATATCCTTATTAGTCAGGGATATTTGGAAAGACTATTCTAGTAGATAAATTTTAATCCCCAATCAATCATAGTATTCAATGATCATTTTAATGATTTTTATGGTTGATACGTTTTTTAATGAATTAGTTACACGTCCCATTCTAGTTCTGTCTGAACTATGCTCAATCCCCATTCAAGTCCTATATATATCATGATATATAATATTATTATTAAATTCTTTGAATAGATATATAGGTCTCACAAAAAATTAATGAAAAAATCCAGATGTGTTTCAAAATAACAGAAACCATTCATTATAAACCAAAACTAACCATAGAATCTGTTAGGATAATATCATTGATTCAAAACTCTATTAAATCTTTTTTAATACCAAATAAGGTTATATTAAATTTGATATGTTTATAAAATATCAGTTGAAATAATTATTGAGGGAAATATATTATAATCTTCTGAAAACACTTTAAAATATAAAACATTATCAAAACATTTCCATTTAAAATCCCCTTGATAAATATAAAGAAATATTTGATATCTATTTCCATAAATATATTTACTAATTCATTTGGAAACATTTTTGAAACAAAATTATATTACATATATTTTAAATAAAATAAATTCAAGAGGGAAGAGAGAATAAAATTATATGAAACAGGTAATATCATGAATATATGGATATTTATGATATAAAATGTCAAATTTTAGTATATAAATACAATAAATGAATATTGGTGTATAAAAATCAAGTGAATTGATGAAGGGTAATTCATAAAACATTACCTTATCGATAAGGTAATATTTGAACTGTAATAAAAATAAACGATAGATCAGAAATATGGTATGTAATTACTCATATAATTTAGGATACAGATCATAGAAAACATTCATGTCTAGTAAATACACCAAAAAAATATGTGTGTGTTGAATATAGAATAAGCCTCACAAAAATAAGTATGAGAGTCGAAATCCAAACCCATGAATCTTGACTTCCTTAGTACACATTTAAAAATATTATATAATGTATATATGTTAAATATTATTATATAACAGTACAATATTCATATATATCTTGCCATATATAATTTTCTTATGGTTTTATATTTCCCATTTATTAACAATCCCAAGATAAAATTTCATTTCGGGTAACAACAACTATGTTTTTAATACATCATTTGGCTTATTATTTTTGGTACACATTCTTGGATCATGATTTAGTCATTTAATGATTTTAAATAATGGCTTCATATTAAATTTGTTAAATTAAAATATAATTATAATAATTTTTATAAAATTGAGAAAATAAATAAAAATCATCGTTCAAGGAGATATTAGGTCAAATGTTCGCATTAACATTGTTTCCATTTTATTATCGTATTGACTGAAATAAATATAAATGTTATATATATATATATTATAGTAGAATTATTATAAAATATATTCCACATAATGATGTTAAAATTTTCTGTAATACAATTCTTTTAACACGTGAATGAATTACATTTTTTCGTAAGGCAGTTGTCTGTCAAACACATAAATGATGTTAGAATATTCAATATAAATGGAAAAATTGAATGTATTTGCTATATAAAAATTTAACGATTATAATATCATCTTAAAAATAATATATTTCATATTTAAATAATAAATTCATCATTACTCCCAACCTCGAAGGGTGGTAATGGAAGAACAAATGACATCAGTTCATGAGGAGGTCGTCCACTGTACACATGAATTATGATTGTGTATCTTATTTAATGGGAGTGTATGAAAGGGTAGGTTATATCTTTAACATATGAAAATATAATTATATTTAATAAATTTATGATATTATATAATCAAGATGTAATAATAATTTAATGACATGAAGAAGAAATAAAATAGAAATATTTGATTAAAAATGATACGTATTCTTCAGACAAACTCTTTTTCTTAACACCTAAGGAACAATAATGTAAGTGTGATGAATAAAATAAGAGATCTATAATATGGATAAGTATTATAGAACGTTATTTGGGTATATTTTTTCTGAAGAAACAGTTCTTATGTGTCAATTAATGATAATAATAGGATTCATTTTATAGGATAGAGGAGGGGAACTCATGAAATTTAAAAAAAAATAATTTTTTTAAATTAATATTGAATTATAAATATCCAAATATTTATTTATTATTAATACAGTAATATTATGGTTGGAAAATAATTTTTAGACATGTTTAGGACACATTTTTACCCATATCATTTGGTTTAACACTTATTTAATCTCTTTCACTATTACAATTACAACATGTATTGTAATAGTTTGAGGATTAATATTATAACTATTAAATTCCGAAAGATACATAAATGGATCAAGAAGTATATTTTTAATATTTCTCCAATAATTTCTCTAAATTACAGTTTTTTTGGAATATTTTATCATTTAATAAAATATTATTTATTTTAAAATATCATTAATGTTAATTTCGAAACAATTCATTACTATGACACTTTAATATATAAAAAATAAAGATAACATCGGCCCAAAAATTTTAATAGAATCATAACATGTAAAATTAATCTATACAATATTTTGATATCATTAATTATATAAATTTTATTTAATCCAATATTTTTAATAACATTTATGTAATATTTCCATTAAAAAATTATTATTTCATCACTGTTATGCAAGAATTTAAGGTTATTATATATAAAATGAAAATTAAAAATAAATTACCATGAAATAGATTAGTCCATTATATTTAAAATTACTATTAATAGCCGATCAAAGCTCTTGGATACCCCCCTTAGTAAATTTTTTAATGTTTTTTCTAATAAGATTGCGACTTCTCAATTTTTTTAAAATAATATATTAAAAATTTCATAAATAAATATAAATGGAATCCAAAGGACATATTATAAAAAAGGGATATTTGAAATAATTTTATTATCACATAAATTTGGTCTATCTGTAAGGGTCATTTTATAACACATTTGCTAATATCATTACCCTTTATTACATAATTTTTACCCATGTTACCCTTTATCGTGGTTACAAAAATTACAAAAGTTTCTTGTCAAATTAGTCAAATTATGAGGTTCTTATTTAATAAATTTTGAATTTGTGATTCAAAATATGGAATGAAATTTTTAGAGTTAAATTCATATAATTTTATAAAATTAATTGAAAATAATTCCTGTAGACGAGACAAAACATCAAGGTTTTAAATTAAAAATGTACAAAAGTTTGAAAAAAAATTACATCAAATTTCTATATATAACTTAATATAATTATGAGAATTGTATTAATATATTTAATGTTGATTTAATTTTTAATATAAACAATTTAAAATATATTTTAATGTTATATATATTTTAGAAGATATGTCATTTTATAATTAAATTGCATCATTATTAACTATTCATCAAAAGAATAAAAATATTAACAAATTCAAAATCAATTTCATCCAATGTAGATTATCATATTCCACATTAAAAAAGTGATGTTTAAATTTTCAAATTAAATTTATGAAAGTGTCAATATTTAATTTTTAAAATATGTGTATCAACTAAAAGTGGTAAACTTCCTATTAAAAATACTATATTATAATAAGTGTTAACATGTATTTATTATTATCCTACGAATGTATATTGGATGAGTGTTAAAACAATTAATAGGATTATGTAAAAAAAAATTATAGGTAGTCTTATTCATAACCAATAATATAAGAGTTAGGTTATATATATCATATTAAAAGATAATATTTACATGTTCGTTTAAAGTCGATTTAGCATAACATTATGAAATCAACCATTGGGATTTCTTTAAATATTTCATGATGTTATAATACCACTACAAAATTCGAATACCCTTATAATTATCTACAAATTCCACATTCTTCATCATGTATAGACTCACTTCAAAAAAAGGGTTAGTCAATGGTATTCCCCATCATAACAAACTCTCTAGATGACCATTGTCTAGATAAAAGGTCCACTAAAATCTAAATATATTGAACATAAGGTGATTGATAAATAAATCATGTCGGTGTTAAACAATAAATGGTTCCATGAAAAATAGACACATTACAAACCCTTATTTTCACCTATATACATTGGACCATATTCATATCCATTGAATGTAATCCCACATATCTATCTATTAACACATTGGGGTGATCAAGAACTAGCCATAGGTGGTGATTAATTGAGAGTATAAATACATAATCCATTATCAAGTACTATTTCACCACCCAATCCATCACAAAAAAATCATATCTACAATAAATATGATTTATAATAAAGATGTTCCAGATCACATCAAAATCTTTGATGTGGAGGTCAATCTAGATAACCTCTCAAGATATAATTAGGTGAAAGGATTCTCATCTATAAGAACTTGGGATTATATTTTCAATAAATTTCTAATCTTCCAACACACACATTGGTTACTCTGAAATTGGTTGTGCTTAAATAATTCATAACCACAACATTTAATATTTCCCATAGTAGTATTTTTCCAAACCAATATTCCCAAACAATTTCACCTCAAAAAATCCTAAAAACACTTTATTAACATTATAATACTCAGCACGTACTAAAACATAGTCATACATCCCATAAAAGAGTATAACATATCCATGTAAAACAATTTCTCAGATAAGATATTAAACCCTATTCACGTTAGAAAAGTCTTATCAATATTATAGTAAAGATAAATTCCCTACATCAACCATTTACTATGTCATATATGGAGTTCATAAAATAATTGATATCATGTTAGATAATATAATATAAATATGAAAAAGTATGTCTCATTCTCCAATCAAACCCTTTTGCCTATTGATCAATATTTCCTTTTATGATCGTGAAGTTCATATCATCTTATTGCAGATTGAATACTCTATATATGTTTAGTATTTTATAACTCAATGGAAAATACAATCCTATATACAATATCCACTTGAAATGATTTGGAGGGAGAACCTGACTCAAATTTTATGGAATGAATGTCACTCAAACAAGTCTAAAAAAACTAATCATTATCATTCACCAACTGGTGTTGAGAGGCCCAACTAAAAGAACCTATACATCATCATCATCCCTCTATACATAGGCTGTCTATCTATTCATATAACCCATACTTATATATGGTGATCAAATAAGTATTAGAGAATATTTATAGAAAAAAAATTATAATGGTGATGAAAAGTCATGGATGACAATTACCTGACACATGTACCGTTGTGGTTATATCCTGTAATGATGCCCCAATTTTCTAGGATGACTATAATGTTATCTATGTGATAAAGAAATTATATGTCATTTGTTGAACCTATGATGGTCTCATGAGTCTGATATGAATCATCAAGACCCTCTTAACATAGTTACCCAAAATCCCAATCAAATCCTTAGTGAACTACAAACTCAAATCCCCATCCACAGGGCTACATTTTCTAATAACACTTTGATATGACTTGACCCACCGAGGCCAGTCATTTTAGTGGAAAGCTGAGTGGCCCACTCCAGACATGTCTCTATTATGTCATGTGTTGGTGAAGATCATGAAGACTTTTAAACACTCAAATGGGAGGTCATAGCCTAATGCACATATACAAAACACACATCTATTTACATGTGACAAAAAATAGTATAATAGTAACTATACTAATGTGAAATTAAAAAAATTCTTAAATTATCCTCTATTTATTTTTTTGAGTAATTCAATTTATATCTATATGATGAAGAAGAAACTACTCCCATTAATAAGGATATTGATTTTCATAACATTTAATAGGGGATTGAACGCTATACATAAACTCTAGAAACTATCTGCAACATATTTTCTCACCACTAAGTAGTTCTATTGAGTACCCACACATGTTCCTCTATGATCACCACAAAATTATGTTCATTCTACATAAGAAATGACACATGTTGAAATGATTCCCTTGTAGGGGTGAGTATATAGAAATCATGTAGAATTCTACAAATAGAACAAGGGAAATATTATAAAATTATTTTTTAACATAAACCAAAATTAATGTTGTTAGTAACATACAAAATTATATATGATTAAATTATGAGAACATACGAAAAAAAAGAAGAATATATCTTTAGAACCACCTGTCATTGAGAATTGGTTTGAACTCTATAAAATCAATCAACGTAGAATTAAAAACCTATGTTACCTTCTTAGAATCAAAAAAGAGATTCAATTTTATACTAGAGGAAACCACAGTTGAGGGTGTTCGATATGGAGATATAAGATACCATGTTCTATGGTTAATAGGGGGTGTTATTCAATAACTATAGGTAGATAAATAGAATCCCAAAACTCATGAAATAGTGGAGATACCTGACCCAAACTGTATAACATATAGTAGATAAAAACTACCAGAAAATGGGGTTTCACAATGCCTTCCTTTAATAGTTCTAAAAATAAACTAATAAAGGGGGTGCCATTATTAATTATTTAAACTAGATTAATTTTAACTACTCAATTATTAATTAACATTTCTAAATTTCAAATTATTTTTTATATATTAGTTGTTTTAAGTTGATAATTAATCATTATTTGTTATCTGAATAATATATTGAGTTTATTTAATATGTTATATAATAGTTATAACACATTTATTGTGACTCAATCCACATAGTGTTGTTTGTAATAGTACAATAATATATCTATGACATTGACATATCAAGTCCGACTAGTGAGAGGAATAATAATCTATGAAAAAATTACATGGAATAATAAAATAAAAAATCATATTTTTTGAATAATTATTTCCGAATTTAAAAATTAAATATGTATTTCTACGATGTTTTGAATCCATTATAATAGGGTACCTAATTCCATAATTATTTTTGAAATCATGGATATAAAACTTTTTACACAACAAAAATGATCATAGTTTCCATGTAACATATTGTTGATATTTTTACGTATTCATGCACACCTATTCGTATCGTGCTTTGGTTGTGTCTTGTTTGGGGTTATTTCAAGTTTCTATTTTATGAGTTTTGGAAATTAAGGACTACTTCAGGGTTGGCACAATGTTTTTCTAAGGTGTGTTCCCTATCAGAAAAAACTGTGCAACCTATAGTAGTAAGATCTTGCATCATTGATGAATTGTTATTCAATACATTTTCCCACTTTGGAGAACCATAGGAACCATTTATAAAGGCTTCTTGGATTTCACAATGTTATTATAAACCATTCACATCTTCCCATAAAACCTTGTGTATGAGTTATTAATTGATGTCCAATTTAATTAAAAATTACTGAATCATTCTTTTAGGTCCCTAATAATCTCTTAAAATCACAAACTATTTCTCGCATCCTTACAGCTCAAAGATAAGTTTTTGGCACCTAAAATCTACCCATAAGGTGTTTGATGCGCGGTACATTTCAATTGATCTTCTTCGAGTTTGTTTCCATTTCATGTTCTCATTCTCCCCCTAATATCTCTTCTCCTCCCTAGTGTTTTATGGAGTCTCATATTAATATTTGTATCTAATACTCATTGTTTTACATCTAATCCTAGGATTGTTTCATGTGTTCTCTTTGATGTCATTCTTTTTTGGATATTTCTGTGTATGACTTTGTGATTCGAGATGTGTAGATCCCAAGGTAGGTGATTACATTACGATACCCTATTTATGTTTACCATAAATTGATTTTTTAATTCAATTATATTAATTAAATGAGATTTCATGGTATTGATTAATTATATTTCAATTGCTTTGTTGGAAAAACAAAATTCCATTGAATTGAGGATTCTAAAAAATGGTTTTTTGGAATGAAAATAAAAAATACCATTTCTATTTAATTGAAGTGTGTTTATAGAAATTGCTCAGATATGACATTTTTAAAATTAAATTGTCATATTATTTCAATAAAATTATTCAATTTAATTGTGGAAAAATGGTTTGATGGAAAATTGTCAAAAATCTAAATTCCAATGAATTAGTGGATTATTATGATATTGGGTGAAATTTTTTTGGGAATTAAATTGTTTAATTTAATTTGGAAGTTTTATATTTATTAACATGGACACATGAAATACATAGGTAGTTAGTGATTTATTTTGATTGTACTTTATGATTTTCAACGTTCTAAAACAGAATACATGCATAACGCATCCCTTGAGAGATGCAGATGAGTCTTATTTTTTCTAGGTTTAGTTAGACTTATCAATATATTGAAATTAACCATGATTGTGGGGTCCCAATAGACTCTATCTATCATACCATATTTTTAATATGACCATGTTTCTTGATTTGGTGAATTTCAAAAGAATATATTCAATTATTGTAAACTTTATTATATTCCTTGTGAATTTATATAAACTATGTTATATAAAAAAAATTTATTAATTCTATTTGTTAAATGTTCTATTTTTGTAATGAAATATTTATGAATTTATTTCAATCAATTTAAATGTGAGGATTTTGTTTAAAATTATTTCCATCATTTTTAATTATAATACATGATTTTTTTGGAATGCTCTGTTAATATTCGAAACGTATTTATATGAAAAATTTGAAGCACTTGTTTAGTTGATTTGATATTGAAATATGTTCTGGAATCTTTAGTATAACCCTACTAGGATTTTAGATCACAACATACATTTTTCTTTAGGATTCTGTGTACTACCTTCGTTTATGTTCAAGTAGTGGTAAATAATCTCTTGGAGATGGTTCTAGGTGTTTAACTATAGACTTGGTTAGTTGCGTATGAGTTGGTATAGGGAAATTTTATCATCTTATATTTCTTGTAACTTCATTTTAAACATTAATTTATTCATGCATGTTTGATTATAGATAAACTACCCCCATTGAATATTATTTTGTATTTAAAATGACTTTTATCTTTTTCTTCAATATTTGTTGTGCAAAAAAACATTCCAACTTTCATTTTGTATGATTCGATGTTCTAGTCTTCGACCTGTGGGGATTAGGAACACCCCTTTGGTAATGTCAAGGTGGCCTTGGTTATCATGTAACTGGAGTACCAAGGCTGGTTTGTTAAAATCCAGAACCCCAATGACCGACCATTTCATCATATTTTGATTCTTCATTCATAATTTTAATCATTGATAATATTTCATTTTTTATTGTAGCGAGATCATTACTAAAATTATCAGGAAGATGAAAACACTAAAAATATATAGTTTAATCGTCCATCCAAAATATAAATATTTTTATTCCTGGATAATTCAAATGGGTAGGTCACGCTAAGGTTTAATACATATGAATTATCTAAATTAATTTTTGATGGGTATGAATGACCCTAATAGGATTTGGTACCTAGTGTAATAGAGTTGGGAATTTTATATGATTAATATGGAGAAGACTTTTCCACATAAATATTTAATAATTATGTGAGATATGGTCAACATGACTTTTTATAGAAAAAAATTAATGTTGAGGGAAATTATAATGTAACAAAATATTCAACAAAAATATGGATCATGATCATCAAATATATATATATATATGTATATAAATTATTTATTATGTCATCATCGTAGTTGGGTTATGTTTAATAAAACATCATATTGATTTGATATAAAACATGATACTCACACTAATAATATGTTACAGTATATATTTTGACATGATTTATCAAAATAATGTAAAGTTACACTCTTGGATGGACTAATAGTTTCATAAAATTGCATATAATATTGAGGCATTTTGTCAGGGAGAAACATTTTATGCATCATTGTGTGAATGATATAGAAATAAATTTCCATAATTCATAATCTTGATATTCAGTTATTTGGTGTTCATCAATGATATGTATTATTGTTATCAAACATAGAAACTGTAAGGAAATTATTAAAGGATATGTTTATGTGTAACATATAATGGGGATATTTTTGAAGGGTTTTTACTGAGAGATCCATACAGAAATCTATAAGGGAAGTTATTGAATTAACTCTTTACAGTTCCACTAAAATGTATAAATATATTGTATTTATTATCTTTATAGAACTGTATTTTCCTATAAAGAAGATTGATGTCATTAGATATCAAATTATATTCTAATGGTTTGTTATGTTTTAATTATTTATTTATTTATCAATGATTTACATTTGTAAATCCAGTAGAAAAGATATATTACCCATTCTCATTAATTGGATTATCCAGTATGTGTTTAATGAAAACTATTTTCTCTCAATGGGATCATTATGCATTAAAAAATGAATGGTTTTAATTGGAATGTTTTAAGAAACACATAATTTACATTGGTATTGATGAGTTGTGAGATAAATGTGTTCTTATAGAACACATGAATATGTATAATAATTAAGTAATGAGTGCATACTATATATCCCTCAATGAATTAGTTAAAAAACACATAGATAAAATTTAATAATGAAGTCAGGATTGATCTATAATGGGAAACATGTTTTCTTGTTTGGTCTGAAACAGGGTGTAGGTGAGGGAATCATGATCCACCAATTGAAATAGGTGGGTGATGATTCATCCACTAATAAAATATGATGTTATATTTGATCCACTATTCCATGATTTCTATTCCTTATTAATTGTAGTCGTTACCAAGAATACCTTGTTTCTACTATGTGAATAATTTATGTAATGTATTATTATATTATTCCATGAATTATGATAAATGATATTTTTGGTATGAGAATCATATATATCCTTATAATACTGATATTATCCTGTTATTCCAACTTATGAACATTTTTATTGCTTATATTAACCCTTATAGAGCATATAAGATCACCCCTTTCTTTTGTATTCATACCCTATGTAATGAGATATGAAATGATTAAATATTTTAGAATATTATATATTTTTTTGAATAAGTGAGATATGGTGAATACATGATAAGAATTAATTAGGTTCTTATATAGTGGGATAATGTTAATTAATTTGAAAAATACAAGGTCATTTGTAGTTATTTTTTACTAATTATCTCAAACACTAAACATAAAAAGTCTTTGTAATTTATTTTAATGGAATATATTTTTTATTTTATGTAATTATATGATCATGTCTATAGTCTATTATAATTTTTATTAGATAAACGTTTATATAATATTGGATATTGTGATGTTATTAATTGGGGTTAATTTTATAGTAGGAATAGTCAATAATAGGGGATATGTTATGTTCAATGAAATTTTCAATGGTATGATTACCATTTTATTAAAAATTAATGGTATTTGACATTAGTATTATATAAAGTTATAAATTACTATAGAAAAGTCTATATATAGTACAAAATAAAAAAAATGGTAAAGTTGTATTTTTTTGCTTTCCCGGAAACAATGACATTGTATTTATTATATGAGTACATATAGTCTATAAAACAATTTTAATATGGGATAATATCCCTAACAAGAGAATGCTGGTTATTAAATCAATTCTCCCTTGGTATACGATAGAGGTCTAACAACATGTCTGGTCTGGCACCATAAAGATATATTCTTGGGCTAATGACATTCTATTTACAATCCATTATCATAGATTTATGATAGTAAATAATTTATATAATAACTAAAGGAGAACCCAAAATAAAAATCAAATATTTAGATTAGAGTGATTTAGGTTTAATTGAAACATAATATGACTTTTTCATCAATAATAAATTTAAATATTTAATTTCCATTTCGACATTTATTGTAATCCTATTACGATGCTAATAAACTCACATTTCCCTCTTCTTGATTTATTAATGGATTATTGCCAAAGTTACCAAGTAGATAATATATTAAATAGAAAATACTGATCTTGTTATATTAGGGAACCTGATGTTATATTATAAAGAGTATGGAATATTATGATTATAATATTCCATAAATCAAGAACTATGATGAAAATCAAGAAAATAGTTGAAATCCCAAAAAAATTATATAAGTATTGAATCTCATGAAAATTAAATTGAAAATCTTGATGAAGGAAAGAGTGTTATATTTCATAAATTTAAAAAATGTGGCATTTATCATTAAGGAATATTTATTAATGTAATTGAGATATTTTTATTTTGTTGAAAAGGAGGTCATGAAGAAACTATAGTTTGGGAGATGATGGAGAGAATAATCGAAATGGAAAATGGAAAAAAGTGTTCACCTTAGGATTACTATAATAGTTTAATGTCTTAATTTTGAGAATATTTGGAAATATAAATGATAATAGACTAATATCTGGGCTAATAAGAATGATATGCATTCAAAAGTTCTATGGAAACGAGAACAAGGGAAATCCTATAAGAAAACAACTACAAAATTATGATTCTAAAAAATATAGAGTAATGTAATTCAACCAACCAATTAAGAACATCTAGTTTTGTAATTTCATCTAGTTCATCCAAATCCATTATAACTTTCATATTTTTTAAGAACATCAAGTCACCATCCTAATGACAAGATGTTGAATTATCAATAAAAAATTGTTTTGGTACAATTATTATATCACTTTTATATGACACTATTCTAATAGATGTTTAAAGGACTTACCATTATTACAAATTATACTATCCTATAATTATTCAAATTTGATGTTTTTTTATACATGGACTTCATTTCATGATAATTTCAGTTTAAAATATATGGAGAGAAAATAGGAGAAGTGACCAATGATCACTAATTACTACAATAAATCCAGTAATATACCTTTGAAACATTACCAGGAATATATTAGAGAATTTAATACTATATGGTAGAGAAAGCATGATGATAGTTGAATTCTAATTATAAGTGAAAATAGTAGTTCAGTAATCAAAACAATGTTTATTAGGATTAAATCTCATTGGGATTTAAATATAGAGTCATTTTTATTTTATGTACAACTTTAATTCTTCCAGTAGTTATGAATAATCAAAAATGTGATGGCATGATTTATTTAAAGAGGGGAAATGTAACCGACCTAAATTTTACTTTTTATTTTCTAAAAATAAAAATTGTGTATGATTCCTTTGTTCATACCAAACACCAAACTAAAATGATCCATAATATAATATATAATTTTTTAAAAACATTTAAGAAAAATAAAACATATAGTATATAATAATATAGTAATCATTGCTAAATTTTGAAAAAATAATATTAAGAACAATTATCATTCTAAAAATGAATTTTTTTATTAATGAAATCATAATATTTTACATTCAGCTAAAATAACATAAATATTTTCAAAATTTACGTTTTTAAAGTGAATATCATTTTTTCTTTTATCATACCGTAATCGTACTATAATGATATTTTTTATTTTTTTGAAATTATTCTTTTTAAGTAAATTTGAAAAATACTATATTTAATCAATTTTTTTATTTTATGACATTAATATATGATAAATAAAGATATGTTCATAAAATTTTTTAATGGATTAAATATTTATTTAATGGTTTTAACTATTAATTTCAAAACACCTTGATCGTAGAAGACCTATTTTCAACATTTCTAAACATAATCATCATTTTATTCTAATTAAAAAACAATTTTATTATTTTTTTAATTAAAAAATTAAATGGTAATATTCTACTTTGGAATGTTTTTGAAACCATATATATTTATTTGGATAACCCAATTTATACTATGAATTTTAGTTTCATGGAATAATTTATACTACATAAAACCATTATTCTTAAAACAATAAAAAACATCTAAAATGGAATATATGTCTTGTTTGCATGAATATTAATATAAAAAAGGAATACCGTTATAATATTTAAAAATATTTTTATATTTTATAACAATATATTTTAATAATTAATACATTCAATTTCTATTTTTTCATTTAAATATGTTAGGAAGGTAAATATTACTTAACACTTCAGAACAATTATTTTTAAATGACTATTAACATTCAAAGTAATGTTTATTTTTTAAAATAGATTTATTTTAAATTAATAAAATAATATAATGTTTAAAAATATATAAAAATAAATTATTCCATCATTTAATTATTAATAAATGTAAAATAGAATTAATGGCACATATTGTCTAAAATGGAATTTTTTCTACAAAATGTGTTTTTCAACAAATTATATATTTTAATTAGAAAACCTATTTCCCCATATTTAAAAATTTAGTTAGCTAAAATTGAGTCCAAATATTTATTCATCACATTTAAATCTATTAATTATGTTTATCTTATACTTTTTTTATAATATAATCACTATTTCTAAATTTTTATAAATATTAATAAGTGTAAAAATTGGTAATCAAATATGGATAATATTTTACTATATAAATTTCACAATTATATCATATTGAATATTATTTTAATGTTTTTAAGTCTTAACTAATTGTATCACTTACATTGACCTTATAAAATATCATATCACTTATGAAAATCCATTCTTACCAATTATTAAACATTATTTTCCAATGATTTCTCTAACTTTTTCACTTATGAATGTATATAACTTCCTATCACATAAATTCATGCATATACTTAAAAATTAAAACAAATAAAAATATAATATATGTGTTATATATTCTATATATATGTTTCTAATCCTCTATAATAATCAATTTTATTGTAGTCCTTCATTTCAAAATGTTACTACAATAGAATATCAAAATTCTAATCATAACTATTACTTGCACTTTTATTTTCATTCTTTATCCTTCCAATATACCATCATAAAAAAATAGAAATCAAATATATATAATGAAATCGGTAAAAATAATATACTTTATTTTTTCATATTTAATTCATATAAATTAACATCTCACATCTCCATCAATTTAAAAAATCAGATCGTTGCTCATGTGTGTGTGTGAACAACCGCCTCCAAGGCAGACACATTTCATTTCTCATTACTATATTTTTTTTCCATTATAGAAATGGGTTTAGAGAATATATTTTTTTCTATTTATAGAATTTTTTTATTAAAAAATTATTCATTCAATATTTAGTATTATAAATAAGAATTTAATGAAAAAGTAACCACCTAAAACGAGCATACCAATATGAAAACTAATTTATTTATAAGTGGAAACGTATTTTACAGTTTTCATATTTTTATAATAGAACCCTATTATTATGAATAATATTTATTAAATCAAAATATTTTCATTAAAACATTAGTATTATAATATTATATTAAAAAACTCTCTTCAATATCCATACTACCAAATAAACTGTTGCATGCTATTTTTTGGTCGGTTTCACCACATACCAGAAAATTTATATACATTGGTATAAAATTTCTATTTAGATAATTATTATTGTATATTATTAGTAAATACTTATTTTTGTTTTTTTATTATGATAATATAAAAATTTATCTTCTTAATTAAGTCACCATTATTCATTTGATATAAATCACAAAAACATGCTCACTGCAAATTTCCTCTACAATAATCTACAATAAAACTCTCATAAAATGATATTATATTATAATAATTTGTGAAAAAAATTAATTTATAACATCTTTTATGATAAATTTATTATAAATTTTTGGATAACAATGAGGAAAACCTATAATATTATGAAACATGTTTAAGAGGATCAATATTCCTGACAACTAATTTTAAAAAATAAACCAAAAACATACAAATATATTTTTAAATAATATTTTTAAATGATTTTTATAAATTATTATAAAAATATATAAATCGATTTATTTTTTATAATGAATTTTTTTTGTTATATAACATATTTTTGTGCACGCGCCTGAATAGGAAAACAATGTAGGTGTTTCTATATATTATTTTCAACATCATAAGACCGTTTTGATATTGGGAAACATTATATATTTTATATAGTGTATTAACAACCAAATTTATTTCACATAAGAATACATCATCCATTTAGTGATATTTTAATTTTAATTTAATTATTTTCTTATAATTTTCCTTGTATTAATAATTTCAAATTCTATAAGACTGTCATCAAATCAATTTCTAATTCAATAGGTTATAGTAATTCTTACATGATTACCCTTTTCAATATTTATTAGATCATTAAATTCCCCTCTTTTTATCGTATTTCAATTTTTTATTTGGATAAATTACATCACATTATAAATAATCAGTTATTTGATATAAATATTTCTATAACAAATGTTTTACGTTGGAATGAATGGCACTCATTGTTACAATTGAATAATTTCTTCTATGTATATATTTTCATTCCAGCCAATGTTCTTTCTTTTTGGGAAATATTATAAGCATTATTTTATATAATTTCAATAATTCTCTTCAACCTTTATCAGAGGGTAAATTAAATACTCTTTATACGTTGTGATTTTTCAAAGAATGGTATTTATAAAAAATTTAATAAAGGGTTTTCCATCCTAAAAATTATAATGATTTATCTTACACCCCGTTAATTAAAAAATTTTATGATAACATTTTTCAAAGGGAACACATATTTATACCAAATTTTCTGTTATATTTCAGGTATTTTATCTAATTTTTCATCATTTATATAAGATGTTATTTTATAGTATATTATTAAAATATTTCATTTATATTTTTTTCAAAATATCAATAATATTTTATATTTTATATTCTAATTTTTATTTTTTAGAAATATTAACAAATATTTTTCATCTTATTCATTTAACATTAACATATATTATTATTGATTTAGGATATTCTTCTAATGCTACACACCAGACTATTTATCTAAATTTATTATGTTATTTCAATCACATTTAGAGAATTAATAAATCCCATTCTTATTCCTACTTAATCATCCTAGGTGAATAACAATAACATTTCCTCAAGTGGATTTACATTATGAACAAACTATTTATTATTCATTTTATTGAATGGTGTTAACCTATATTTCTATATAATAATTTATTGTGGGTAGTTATTGTTCATATCGATATACAATTTATCTATGTATTTAGATTATATATTCTTTATTATAATAAATGAATGGTACTTACAATGAAATATATTTATTTTCATTTAATAAAAATTTATTTTATATTAATTTATCATGTTATTATTTTTATAGATTTATTAATTATTTATATATGTATATCAATTTTTAAACAATATGAAACACATTTTCATTCCATAGGTTCTTTAGTATATATAATGTGAGTAAATTTCAATAAAAACTTATATGAAACAATTCTTATTTGTGTGTTTAAATATTGTGATTGATAGATTTATTTTTATGGAATACAAGTGTATAATTATTCTTTTAAGTGATAGGATTTCATTATATAGCCCTCAAATAAAAATGGTAAATATTTTGGTCTCATTAGATAATTGTGAATTAATTAGTGATGCTAAAAAAATTCTTTAAAATGTTGTGAAATATAATATTTTATGGGAAATAGGTCAATGAAGCATGATGCATAATGGAAAAAAATTGGGTGAATCCTTATCTAATAAGGATAAAATGTTTTAATACCCATTATTATGTGTTACTATTTCAATGCTTCAAGATATTCCATAATTATCATTATTTATAATCTCTAGGATTTAAGTAACATCAATTATTAATTACGATATTATGAAATTATGAAATTATTTTTTATATATGCATTTTTATGCTTCAGTTTCTTATTTATCTTTATTATAACAATTTTCACTTTTATAATGAATTATGATATTTTATTTTTATCTCTTAAGGTTTCCCTTATCATCCATCTAATCTCACAAATTTATTATGTTTCTATTTTCCAACGTTATAAAGATAACAATAGTATAAAATTTCTATAATAAAATCATATATATAGAATATGTGGGTGATATGGATGACCTGTTATAGATTATGGAGTTTATTATATAATGGGAATAATTCGCAATATTAAAAAAATAAATGAGTTTTTTTAGTAATTTTTGTCATAATTCTATAAAATTTATATCCTAAATTTTTTTTATAATGTATTATAATGAAATATTTTCATTATGTAATATAATTATATTTTTATGTCTATAAACTTCTATATCATGACCTTTTTCAAGAAAATTATAATGAAATTTTTAACTCTTTCTATATGGGTGTTTTTATTCAAAATATGAAAAATATACATTATTTAAATTTTCCATGTGAAGACATATTTCATTTATAGTTCTCATTTTGTCGGAATCATTTAATATATATTTAATTTTATATAAAAGAAATATTTATTTTTCTATTGTTAAAAATTATTTCTAGTTTAACAATTATTTTATAAAGGAAAAAATTTAAATTATTTCCTAAATTATAATCAAAAAAATATTTAAAAATGCTTTTTATCTAATTCAATTACACTTGAAATTTATTTTTCTTGATAATGTATTTACCAAAAAAGATTCCATACAATATATATCTTGAAATAGAATATGAAAATTTATTTTCTATCAGACAAATGTAACATCATATCCATTTTTCATTACTAAATATCCACTTTTAATATGATTAAATTTTATCTCAATGCCATCCATTTTTTATTTTAATATCTTCCATTTCATCCGTAGAAGAGTTTTCACCTAGATGTCATACATATATTGATAGGGGACATTAGTAAAAACATTGTTTTCCAATTATCTATATGGTTAAATACAATATGAAACAATGAATGGTATCTTCCTAGAATTTTATTTAGTGTCAATGGATATCAATTTATAATCTATGGGATTGTCATGTTTATCGATAGAATTGTGATAGTTTTTATTATATCATTCCATTTGAAATATTTATAATACTGTTTTTCATTCCCTGGGTTCATTATAAGGAATTATTTATTTCTTATAGAACACATAAGTAATGATGATGATTGGTGGGTTTTTATATCTCCATCCAATTTGTTGGGTAATGATGGATATATCATGGCAGAATTTTATTTATGAATGAATCAGTATTAATTTGAGATTATTTCACAAAATCATGCATAGAACAAGTTATTGTTATGTTATTTTCAAAAGATAGTACATTTTAATTGGTATATATAAGATATGTTTACATAATTTTTCATTAACCTAGTCTTGGTTAATCTATTTTCATATGACTATCTGTGGACCAACTTATGTTTATGTTGTGCTCACATGACTATTACTGGACCATGATATGGGGAAGCTACATTCCTTAAAGTATGTGTTGGCTTAGTTAAGGTTAAACTATGTTCACTATGTTATGTTCTTTTATACCTATTATTGTCCCACCTCTGCATATTTTTTTTCAGTGAACAATTGTTAAGAAATTTTATATATGATTTTATTCTCATATCCTTATCAAATGATATTTTTTGAATGAACACCCAATAGAATGATCGTGGATATTGATTGTGTTATTATACAATAGTTTTTCTAATGAACACTTTAAAAAAAAATTTGTCTATAATGTTTTCCATTATTGATTGTTTGAGACACCATTTAGTTTTTGTAAAATACATTCTATGTTATGAAGATAAGTATAATGTATTATGATTGTAGAATGGAGTTTATTGAGAATTACTTATTAAGAAATGGTCAAAAGTGTTGTAAAATATATTTCTTATGTAGATAGTCTATAAAGACACTACACCATATATTTTTTGGGAATGTGTGATATTTGTGACATGTAATGTTTCCCTAAGGTAAATTTGGTAAAATGAAGTCATTTTATCATGGACTGTTATATGCCTAATCATATTGTATGTAAATCAAAACCACAAACATGGCCCTCTCACATAGGGTAATGGTTCACAAAACCCTATAATTGATAAAATATTATCAATGTCTCAATATTTACACCACAATAAACATCTCTCGAACTCACTTCTCATGTATCTCTACCATAACCTTTAAAAAAGTTAAACAACTAAGCATGTCCAATAATGTTATGAATTTTGTGCTGATAAATTATCAATAAAATTTATAAATTCACCATAAAAAATAAAATTATACCTCATGAACACATGTGTATCACTAAGAGAGGTTACTACACAACTGAAACAGCCATTGAATGAACAATCAATGGTCAGATTAATTATAATAACAACTACGATCTATTTCAAATATATATTTATTTTAATACAAATTTACTCCATAGAATAAGTCATCAAACAAATTGTTTACCATGAACATCTTGCACAGAATACAAGAAACTACATACAACAACTTGTCATCAATGACCTGCCATAGATCATAATTCAAAGGCATACACTGATTCCATAATATCCACTTGGGAAAAATTTCCCATCCACACAAAAATCATCAAATCCATTCTAACCACTAACATGATAGTTGATATTATATATGAATATGATGACCATAATCACTATAGCATAGGGGTCTCTATCACTATTGATAAAATCCCAATATCATTTATATAATTTGGAATTCATTGCTGAAAGAGTAATAGTTATCCAATTCATACTAAGGTGGGTACCTATAATTACTTAGGCTTAACAAACATATAAATTGCATCATTTTTTGGAATATTTCATACCTATTGAAACACATGCCAAATGATTGTATTAGTTTAGTGCCATTGGGAACTTGTAAACCCATATAACATGTTCGTAGAACATCTATATCATTTACCACCTATTTCCTTCAAACTAATACCATTTTTTACAAATCATTATTTATACAGTAATTCAAATACTATTGAAAATAAACATAATAAAGGGTCAGATTACATGATCCATAATTTTAAATAAGGGATATATGTAAATAAGGGATATATGTAAATATAACATGAACATAATGTTATGAGAAAATAATTATATAAATTAAAAACCATACCCTATATATCAAAGATCATAATATTGATTCAAACAATAAATCAAAGAAATATATAATACATGAATATTAAATGAATAACATGGAATAAAACATGAAATTATGGTAAACACAAAATCATATAAAATCAATTCCATAGTAGTCAAGGCACATTTCCAAGACAGTCATTGTGGATTGGGTTTACTCCCTATATCAACGTTGTATTCATGGTTAACTCATGAGACTATTATGGTTGAAACATTACTTTAGTAAATCCACTTAACTTCCTATTATTTTAATATTCGAATCAGGGTTAATCCACATTCTATTTTTCTCTATCCCATGAGATATAATTTAATTACCAAATTCATTTGGGGGAGATATATGACACACCCATCAGATAATGAAAACCATACATATGTATGAAAAAAGAACCCTAATAGTACTACATAAACATAAAAAACCATATAAAGAATAAGGATAAAATCCTTGAATCATACCCCCAATAAATTATTGGTATCTTCAATTAATGTTATCATAAATGGAAAATTATTTTGAAATATTATTTGGAATAATTATTGAGGAAAACATCATTTTCATTATTGAAAACTAATTTTAAATCTAAAAAATCAAACATTTTTCATCTAAAATTAAATTAAAATATTATGATGTAATATCTGAAAAAATTTAGAAATAATGTAAATCATTTTTCATTAAAATTATTCATATAACATTTTAAAAAATTAAAAAAATTTATAGAATACAGTGGGTTTGAATAAAAAAATTATGATGGAAGAGAGAATAAAACTATGAGAAACCTATAATATCATTAAAATAATAATATTCATAATAAAACTAGTTAACATTTTGTATATACACTTTTTAGAAGAATATAGGTGCATACAAAATATGTGTCTCAAAGATGGAAAACTGTTACAAAATTGCATTACAAATTTGGTAACTATTTAACAGTAAACCCCATGAAAGGGATATCAATAATTGGATATGAAAATAACCCTATATATAATTAAAATTTTCATATACTACATTATTTTAGAAATATATACATAACATAAAATTAATGAATGTTGAATATTTCCTAAGTCTCGAAAAAATCAATATGAGACTCGAAATACCCTACCATTATTCACGACTTCATTATAAACTTTAAAACCACCTATATAATAAATATATATTTTTTAAAAACATATAATAAAATCATATTGTTATATATTATAACATATATGATAATATTATGAATTTTTCTTACCCATTTTATAAAAATATCATGTTAATGTTATTTTTCGGGTAACAACTGCTTTGTTTTTCAAACATGTTTGTACTTGTTATTTTTTGTCATCTTACATGGGTCATTATTTTATAATTTCAATAATATAAAACATCATATAAATATTATATATATTCATTATAAAATTATATATAATAATCAATAAAATATAAAATATGAAATGAAATACACTATTAATGGAGATGGTTAGATGTTTGTACCCATGAACATTGTTTTCATTTTCATATCATGTTGACCGATATAAATGAAAATGATATAAATATTTTATTTTAAATTTAATTATTATTTAATATATATATTATATAGATATATAAAACTCATCCTTAATATATTCCATGTAAACTATGAATGAATAACATCACTTAGCGATGTGTTAGTCCACTGTACAACCGAATGATGTTATCATATTCCCATTAAATGGAATGCACTAATATCTATGTTATATGAAAATTAAATAATAATAATAAATTCATAACCATAATATTTTCCATATATAAACAATAAATATATCATTATTCCCAACCTTGAATGGCGGTAATGGAATAACATATGACATCCGTTCGTGAGGCGGTAATCCAATGTTCATATGAACGATGATTGTGTACCCATTTGATGGATGTGAGTGATGATTTTGGTCACACCATTAATATAGAAAAATATAAGGATATTTACTATATTTAGGAAATTATTGTTTTTCCTTTTAAATATATATTTTATTTTAAGAAAAAATATTATAGAAATACAAGATTAAAAATGAAACCTATTTATAGGACAAACTCCTTCACTTAACACTAGAGGACTACTAAGGTATAGGTTTTTCCTAAAATATGATATATAGAGTGTGGTAAAGGGAATTATTTATTAATTTTTATAGTATTGGGTTGGAAATGTTTTTTTATTTTGTAAATAATATAGAAGAAGGTGTGTCTTTTTCTAGGAGAGAGGGGTTCCACACTTAGAATTTCTCAAAATATTACATTAATTTAAATTAATATAAAATTAAATTTTGCTTGAATGTGAGTTATTTCAAAGATATGATGATGGTGGTAGAAAATAATATCATAAAATTAATTTAATAATTGGTTTTTCACATTATCATCATTATCTTTTTATTTTAACACTTATTTATTATCTTTAACTCATACCCACACAACATGGATTTTTATATATGATGGATAATATATATTCCACAATAAAATAGAGTCCAATAAATGGATAATTTATTACTATTCACATTTTTATAAAATGAAGTTGAATTAATTTCATAATATAAGGAATTTTAATTCATTTAATAAAATATTATTTATTAAAAAATATCATTAATGTCAAATTTGACACTATTCACTACATTGAATTTTATAAATATCTTAATATACATATAATGTTTTTAATAAATCATTTCAGTCAAAGCTAATATGTTAATGATATATAAAAAATTATATAATCATTTTTATTATATAAAAAGATATATATATTTCAATATTATTAATAACATTTATTTGATATTTCGACTAATAAAATAATTATTTCATCACTTTTGTGAAAGAATTAAAGGTAATTATTTATAGCCAAAAAATAAAAACTAAATTTCCATAATAAAAATAAAACATTTTTATTTAATATTAATATTTTTAGTCTATCATATCCTCTGGAAAACCAGTTATTAGAAATATTTTATTTACTAATATTATGATTGTGATGTCATTTTATTTTCGTAAATTAAAATATTTTAAATTTTATAATAATTGATAAATGTCAAAAAGTCAATATATTTGATCCTTGAGTTCTTGTGTACATAATTGTCTTATAAAATAACATTTGGTTAAGTGTAGGGTAATTTTATAATCCTGTTCATATTTTTTTACTCATAATTACTCAATTTTTTCTTGATTTACCCAGCACAATAGGGACAAAAAGTACCAAGTTACTATTCATAAATTCCCAACATAAAGGTAAATATTTGATAAATTAGGATATTAGGATTAAAAATATGTGATCCATTTTTCATGATTTATTTCAATGAATATTTATAAATTAAATTAAAAACAGTCCCACATATGGGACTATGAAATGAGTTTTTAAAGTAAAAATGTGAAAACATTTGAAATGTTTTTATATCAAATTTTAATGTAATATTGAAGAAAATTAAATAATTTGGATTAATATATTTACAATTTTTCATGATTTACGTTAAACCCATTTTAATCTATAATTTCATAGTTTAAATTATTTAGATGGAAATTCAGCTATCAATTAAATTGCAACAATTTTTTAATATTCATCAAAAATTGAATCTTAATGTAAAATTTCTGGAAAATCATCCAAAAGATATTTTAATATTAAAATTGTAAAAAATTTAATATTTCATATAAAATTTATCAATGTGTAAAAAAATTGTTTTATAACATGTGAGCCATCAAAAGGGGGGAAATTATTTTTAGAAAAAATATTGTTTTAAGTATTAAACATGATTTATTATTTTAAAATGAAAATATATTGGATGAATATAACAAAAAATAAATATTTTTAAAAAAAATTATTTAGTCAAATTCATACCAATCAATTTATTGTATAAGTGATATCTACCATATTAAAAAATAATATTAAATTTTTCGTTTAACCTCAATGTGACGTATCATTATGCTATTAAAAACATTGTATACTTTTAGAAATACATTGTTGTTACATTCTACCCCTAATAAAATGCAATTTTCCTTCGAAATTCATCACTCAGTTATAAAAAATGGATTTTACAACTACCTCATCACGTATTGATGTTTGAACATAGCATGCTCAAATTAGTGGTTTAACCACAAAATATTGATCTCAACGAGTGATCTTGTTTCATAGACCTTTATACATACAATCCATAATATATCAGTTATTCATTATAATAATGATCTTAATTTAGTAGTACAACCATTAAGTTACTACATATTAATTATCAGGTACATAAATCCTCATGATATATATATGGAACACATCATCAAATTGGGACAGATTTAGTGAAGAGCTAATTGAAATGACACCAACATGATATGATCAAGAATTTTAAAAAAATTGTTTCCAATTAAATATTAAATTGAATAATAAAATCAAATATGAATTTCAAAAAAATCATTATGGTAAACTGAAATCAGAAACTAGAAAATAAAACATCCTCTTAAAAGAGGGAATGTAATTGTGAAGATTACTGCATTACTAAAATTCCGATTAGTAGAACACTAGTGGAAGAAAACATGGTCACTGAAAAGAAATAAAAATATCAATTTCAAATGGATAATGATAGAGAATATGATCATTTGAAGGTTAATGACCACAAAACCATAGATCAAATAGGTCTAAAGAAGTCCATTGATATCATCATAAATGCTGATAATTAGATAACATATTATTTCATCACAATTAGAAAATATAAAAATAATATATTTAACATCACAAGTACCATATAATTATTTGGATTTTACTTTATCAAATCATGCTTCATTTCATTCTCCAATGAATGGAGTAGTTTTTCTAGTGTTTGTAGAATAAGTGAATCATAAATCCATAATGGGATAAAAAGTCATTATTTCTTCCAATAGTTATCATAAACAAAATAGTTAGCACAAGTTATCCAATATGTATATATATTAATATGGTAAGGTAATAAATTAATTTATAAACCCTTATCCAACATTCAGTGTTAAAAATTCCTAAATAGATACCCTAAAAAACCACCGAAATGATTAATATCAGAAAATTTTGAATAAAGGACTCTAAAATTTTAAAATCAACTAATCATTAATCCCCCAAAATAATTAATGTTGATATTAATTATCACACACCATATTTTTTAATATAATTATAATTTATTCTTTTGAAACATCATAATAACATAAAATACCATAGAACATTATTGAAACCAAGAATTATTTAAAAAATGTTCTCTTTCCACATACCACAAATTCAAAAACGTTATACACCCAATTTATTATGTAATAAACCACAATATCATCGTATTACTTATCAGTTCAAAAATTACCAATATTATCCCACTTATATTATTAAAATGAAACATATCCTCATATCTTTATTATATCAACAACTTGAACATATTTGAGGTTATCTATCCCTTAAAAGTTTGTTCTCAAAAATATCAAATTTCCACTAAATTACATTTCTAGTCCATCAACATCACTCAACACATCCTTTAAAATACATAATGAAAAAAAAATTACAAATAATAATTATATATTTCCTGATTTTTATAACATATTCTTTGAATTAAAGAACATAAATAATTTTTTCACCCCCTTCCTTATAATGAAATTAACTAATATTTCTCAACATATTCCTTACCACTTATTTCCTTTCTCATTTAAATTTATGTCTCGATATATTAATTACTTATACCTCCTTTCTAATTTTATTTATTAAATTTCCCTTCTGAACAACAATTTTTATAAAGCCCATACATTCCACATTAAAAGAATTCATCTATTGAAAATACCTTATGAAGACCCATATTTACATGCATTGGGTTAACTGAACTCTTTACTTCTCTTTTTTAGTTACTTGCATTATGTAATTCTTTTCCACAGTCAAAATATTTTTTTATTCCTCTTAGTCATCTAATTGGGAGTTTTTCCCACATCCTCGGCATGATGATACTTAATATTATATCGGTTATGGTATCCACTACCCATAATATAAGATAAACATTTCCTTCTCTTATTTGTTGATTCTGAGAGTTTTTAAGGTACACATTGAGAATCATGTTTCATGATAATTGATTAACAATAATCACAAAATCCTCCAATCTAGTCATCATTCCAATTTAGTTCTCATTAGGAAATTATCTATGACATTGAGTGTTAATGCAATTCCTTATTACTCCCACCATTGACTAAAACAGTAATGAATATTGTGAGATGAACTAATCATACTAGGAAAACCACAAAATCAATGGTAGTTACTTATAAAATTTAAATATATGAAACATACTGTTTAATACTAGGTTATTCATGATCGTTACCAGAACTCTTGGATTGAATCCTTAAAATACACATCAGTTTATTACTAATATTTTTTAGTTCTAGCCTCCAAAAATTATCTAATCATTTTCCCCAATACCAACAGAAAAAACCCATTCTTTACAAAAATATAAATTAAATCATTTTTGGGAAATATTTTATACATTACACCATCTCATGCCCAAAAGATTATTTTTTGGTTTCATTGGAATCCTAAAATAATATATAACTTGTTAATAAATCATATACATTATCTATCTCATATTTCTACAGAACTAGAACAATTTTTGAACATATGATACTTATTACTTTTATCTATATCCTAGGGAAAATAAACATAATAATGGTTGATCACATATACTCATCAATGGTAAACATAAAAGATATATAAGAATATCATGAACATGAGTATATGAAATCATAAGAATATAAATCAATAACCATACCCTATATATAATGTATCATACTCATTAACCAAAGAATAAATCATAAAAAATTATTATTCAATAATAATAATATAATAACATGGAATAAAACATTGAATAGTTGAAAACACACATATATATAAAATCATATCATTAGTAGTCAAGGATACTTAGAAATACTATCATAGTGGATTTTGTTTTCACCCAAACCATCAAGCTACATAATATTAACTCCCAATACTATCCTAGTGGAAAAGGTCCTTTACTGAACTACTTTCAAATCTTATTCAAGTTCATTCCGAACTAAGATCAATCCTCATTTCAGTACTATCTATCTCATGTGATATAATATAATTATACCATTCATTGGAGGAATATATATATTTCACCTGACACATAATGGAAGACATACATATATGTCCCAGAAGAACATAAATAATCGATTATAAACAAATAATTATAGGAATAATATAGATTGAATCCTTGATTCATAACCCTAGTAATTCATATGTCATATCTAGTAATGGTATCTTAAATGTGAAATTATTTTAAAATATCATTTGAAATAAATCTTGATGAAAATATCATTTCTATTTTGAAAAATACTTTTTATATCATAAAACATTTTCAAAACCTTTTCTATTTAAAATGAAATTAGAAACATATAAAGGAAGCTTTTAAACCCATTTAAAACATATTTTTTATCTATATTTTTTAAAAATCATAAAATTTCATTTAAAAACATATCTGAAATAATTAGATGACATCGTTTTTTAATAAACTAAATTTAATATAGAAGAGAGAAACAAATTATTTAAAATATATAATATCATGAATATAATGATAATTGTAACACCCCAGGTAAATAAATAATATGAAATTTTTATATTTATCCCTATTTTTGAAAAAATATTAATATTATTTTAAAGGAAACTCTATGCTCGATGGCGTACCCAATACGCGACGACAAGTTCCTTTAAAATCTTACGTTCCACTCTAATAATAAAATAATATTATGCCTATCCATTGTAGTGGTGGGAAATAACGGAACTAAATACAAAATAATTATATATGTTTGTCAAATATTTTTACTTTTTACAATAAATTTTAGAGGATTAAAAATTCGAATGAATCCAATTTTAAGCGCAAACATTCTAATATTCATTAAAAGGTCAATTGAGCACCTTTTGATGGTGAACCTCTTTTAAATCCACTTTTTGAAAATTTTATGTGTTATATTTTACATAATAAAATTTTTCTTTAGAATCGGGACATTAAAATTTACTTTCTGTAAATTTTTGTTATATTTCCGATAAAGTTCATTTTTTTTAATGAATAGTGAAAATGTTGTATTTTAATTCAAAACCCCTTTTAAATCTAATTTATTTATATGATTATATTATCTTTTGAATTGGTTTTAGATTTCAATTAGAATATATATTTACCATTTAATCCAATGGTGGTCATTGGAATTAATTTCACTTTGAAATTGGACTTAAACTAGTGTCAACACTTTGATGCATATTGCTTCTTAATAACATGCTATTTGATTTGACAGCGGGAATTAATTATTAAATTAATTAATGCAACATATATGTTTTTAATTTCATAAAATATACATCATTTTAAAATTTGAAATATCAAATATATCTTAGGGTGAAGTTTTGGTATTTTTCTGAAAAAACTTAATTTTTTATGAATAGTGAAACCACAAAGTGGTAGTTACAAAAACTGATTTTACTTTTAAATGGAACTTGGCCACTTCTATGATTTGAATTTAAAAAATCCAATATAAATTATTTTCATTATTAATTAAAACATTCTTCAATGGGATGAAAATAATTTTTGATGAAAAGTAACTTTTATGTTTTATTAATCATGATTAAAGTTAATTAGTGTAATTTAAGGTAAAAGTGATATTATAATAAAATGAAAATATATTGAAACTTTCCCTACCCCTATTGGATGAGTCATGGCCAACCAGTAAAACCCATGTGTCGATTTTTGGGACCCCATGGAGCCACTTGGGTAAGATAATGACATTAATGCTTTTTAATTAAAGTAAAAGTAAAAAATGACACAAACATGAGTTTTTTTACTAAAACAATTTTTAAATGGGGATATACAAGTCATAATTTTAACTATAAATATTCATTAGAAATATAAAAAAATTTCCTACATAATTATATTTTTTTATAATTGGTAGACATTAAATAAATTAAATTATTTATGACACCATGATGATGCATTGGTTACCTCATTATTTAACGATTTAAATAAGATGAGACGATAATGTAAAATATAAGTCCTACACTTGTAAAAAACCTATTGTATGGGTTTATTTAGAACCCTTATCACCTTATCATAGAAATATATAATTTTGGGACCTTTAAAAAACGAAACTCATTTTATAATAAAGTATCTTTTCTTAACATTCCAAGAGTGCCCCTCCTCTCCTCTTATAAAAGGCCCCCACCTATACCTCCTTACCCACACCTCTCAAGCCTTTGGTTAGGCCAATCTCTCTCATTTTGTCTCTCCACATCCCTCTAATAATCCTATAAGCCTTACCTTAGGCATGAAGCTCTTCAAGAAACCCTTTTGGTTCAAACCAATGGGAGTTACCAAATTTTATGGTAAAGTCTTCTCTAATGTTCTTTTGTTATATTTTGATTCTCCAACCCTCTAAACTCTTTTTATTCCATTCATTTCTGAAAACACCAGTATCTTTAATATACTAGGATGTTTTTATGTGAAGGATTCTAGCTACACTTACACACACCTTCTTCTAATAGTTAATGAACATATTGTTTCTATGGATCGCAAATTTATGCCTCATGAAACGATGATTGTTCCATATTCTCTTAACACCTTTCATGGTGGCCATTATTATGTCACTATTTTTTATATATGATATATATGGTATTTATGTTTTCTATATGCTTCTGAAATATATTTTTAAAACATGCCTTTATGCTTTTCATGTTGTGAAAATGCGATAATTTCATACGAGGAAGTGTGGACTACCGCCCCCTCAAGTGATGTGACTCGTTAATTCAATACATGGAATGTATAAAGAATGAAATTAATGAACATATGTGACATATATAACATATATATTATACTTTAATTCTAATTTATATATCTGTCAATTAATTTTAATTCCATTAATATAACAAAGAAATGAAAGTAGCGTTCATGCGTACGTACGACCTACCGTCTCCATGAACGGTGAATTTCATTTATTTTTGTCTCCAAATGTTATGGAGTACTATAAAATGAATATTTACTTGATATATATGATATTTAAATCATTAATACTATTCTGGAGATGATTTAATTATAACTACATGGACAATCATTTTCATACAAGTTCATTTTTGACTCATGTACCAAACATCGACAAAAACGTCTGACATGAACTCACATTATTATCCATTGATTGTAACATTATAATATGTTATATGAACTGAATAATAATATTTTAAATAGGTCCTTATGAAATTATAAATTGTCCAAAGTTTATTATTCATGGATATAAAGAAACAAACAAGACATGTCAGACTTGAGGTAAGGGATCTGACCTCTCTCTTTCTTTTTAAGTACTCTCTTTTATGTCATTTCTTTTAAGATCATATTTATTATGTTGGGGGATGTTCTTTTATAATCCTCATGATGTAAATTTTATGTTGATATGATGGGATACCCTATTTGATCTCATCAATCCATTTTTGATGTTTTAAGTGGTGCTATTAAGCTATCGAGTTTTTGTAAGGGATTTTTCATCTCACTTTTATTCCTGTGTGATTTATGCTACATTTTCCACCATTTCCTTTGAGTGGTGTATGTAATTCCCATTATTCTAATATTTGTGTAGTATAATTTTGTTTATGTGTATTTACATCAATGTTTTATAGTCCTTATTTATTGGGGTGTACGTTTCTTAAGTTACCCAAGTCGGTAAGGGTACCTTTCAGCCTCCTCTTTTTAAAAGACTTATTTGTGTTATGTATTTTAATTTACATATTTTTATGTTGGGTTATGTTATTCTATATAATTATTTATGTAAAATTTATTTCCATGTAATTACATACCCCTTATTGTCTCATCAACTCATTTTCTGAATTTTAAAGTGACGCCGTTAAGCTGTCGAATTTTTACAAGGGAACCTCTTAACCCAATTTCGATTTCTTTGGGTCAACTTGTACATCTTGAACATGTAATCCAATGAATATGTATTAATGTCATAAGATTGTTTCACACATAATATCCACTTATATTGGGTGTATTTATATTTATCACTCATAATTATGTGATTGATTTTTTCTTAATCTAAGGATACCATCTTTATAATGGATTTCATCTCAATTTACATTTACATTGAGACTTCATTGTTGTTATGCACTAATTCACTCTTATATGGTGTATATACTGTACGTTGACCTATAATATCATGAATTACATTATTCTCATTATATTATAATGTTATTATTAAATGTTATTCCACAATTAATTGTATTCAATAGTCTCTCATTTTGTTAAAAACTCTGTAACAAAAATATCGCTTTAAATGTTTTAAAGATGTATTATTCTCAATATTTATCTTTAATGTCCACGTTTTCAAAACGAATTTCAGTATTTATTTATATGTACAATAATGTTTTAAAATTATAATTCCATTAAAATCATAAAAGTGGTATGAGACACTTTGATTCAAAAATCTCATTTAAATTGTTTTTGAAAATGGATTGATTAATTCAATATATTGGAATTAATTATTGTGATTGAAAATGAAATGTTGTTATTGAAATGTTTATATTTGCAATATTATATGTGTATTGATAGTACTTGAACATTTTACAGGTGGTTATGTGATAAACCACATGACGGGTGGTGCCGTGAATACCAGGACGGGTGGTTACGTTATAACCTCCAATGCATTGGGTATGGAAGTCGGCCGTATGGCTATTCCATTAAGTATGTGAGGATGTCGACTGTATGGTTATTCCATTTAAGTATGTTTACGTCCCAAGTTACCTTTATATGTTATGTGTTCTTTATAGGGGTTTTATGGTAGTATTTTGGTTACAAAAGGGTATGTATTGATCTGTTATTCAGTGAAGAGTTTTTACTACTTCATAAAGGTGAAAAGTATTACTTTGGTAAAGTATTCATGGTTTACTTGTTGTTTTGAAAAAATAAAAGTTTTTCTTTCTTTGTGTATCCTTTACTGGGATTTTTATGCTCATTCCAAGTTTTTGAAATGTTTTCCACATGAAATAAAGATGAATAGGGTCAAGGATAGGATCAAGGAAAGAATGCTATCTAAAACATTGAACTAGACATGTTTCTTTTTAAGTGTTCTTTTTTATTTTATGGAAACATAGTGGATGTGTATACTATGTAATCTTTTGAGATGTAATATTTATGATCTAATTCTCTAAAAATATAAACCTAAAAAGATCCCCAATGTGAATTATTCATTTAATTCAATATTAAGTAAGGTTTAAGGCTGGGGCCTTACAATAATAATGATAAAATATGTCTAAAGGAAATATATAACCTTTATTAAAGTATATAGGTGTATAAGAAAACTCTTGTCTTGAAAAAGGAATGTCGAGAGAACATTACCTTATCGATTTTGTAAAATTTGAACCGTAAAATAAATGAATGTGATCTCAGTAATTGGATAATTAAATACCCATGGATTTAAGGATAAGTATCATATAATAGATTTGTTGGAAGTATATAAACCAAACAAAATAAACCAGTGTTGAATATGAAATATGTGTCATAGAAATAAAAGTGATACTCGAAATCCCCATACATAAATCAAGAAAATTGCTATACACGGTCAAACATTATCTATAATTTATATATGTTTAACATACATCTATAACAACACAATATTAATATATATAAAACCATATATTATTTTCTTATGACATTATAAAAACCCTCAATTAACAATCCCATGTTATAGATAATTTTTGTGTAACAACAACTTTGTTTTTCATAAATATTTTTACATTTTATTTTTAGTCATTTTAATTTTAACATGATTTCATAATTTTCAAAATGTAAATAATGATTTAATATTAAATGTTTTGATTATAAATATACATATAATAATCTATAAAATATAGAAATAGGAAATAAAATGCATTGTTGATAGAGACAGTAAGTCTTATATATGTATGAATAATGATTCCAATTTCTTATTTCATTGAATGAATGAAAGGATAATGAGGTATAAATTATATTTAAATTATAATTATTACGTAATATATTTCAAATACATATTTTAAAATCTTCTTCAATACATTTCATGTATTTCTTGAACAACTTGCATCACTTCGCAAGGTGGTTTTCTTTCATTCACATATATGATGTTATAATTTTCTCATAGAATAGAAATCATGAAGGTATTTGTTATATGAAAATTAAAAGATCATAATAAAATCATAAAAATATGATATTTCACATAAAAACTATAAATTCTACATTATTCCCAACATCAAATGGTGTTAATTGATCAATTAAAAACATAGGTTCATGAGGCGGTAGTCTGTTGTACACATGTCTGATGAGTGTGTATCCCATATGATGGATGTGTGTGATGGTTTAGGTCATAAATTTTACATTATAAAATATCAGTATGTTTAGAAAATTTAGGGTATTATATATTTTTTATAGAATAATAATTTAAGTATGAGGATGAAGATGTAAAAGACAAATATTTGATTAAAATGAGAACATTTATTCGAACAAACTCCTTTTATTTACACCATAGGACCAGAAAAGAGGTGTTGTGACTAAAATAAGACATCCAAACTGTGTACATGATACGGATTTGGGTAGATATTTTCCAAAAAAAAGGCTTTATTCATGAATATATGAGAATAAGATGAGTCATTTTATAGGAGTGGGGAGATTCACTCGAGTAATTTCTCAAAATATTAAATTAATATATGTTAATTGTAAATTTGAAATTACTAAAAAGTGGGTTATTACAATGATAGGATAATTATGCATCTAAATAATCTCATCCCATAATTTATATACATGTTTAGGAGGCATTATTAATCTTATATTTTCTATTTAACCGTGAATTAATAACTTTTTCTCCTACCTTGTAAACAGGGAATTATTAAATTTTAGGTTTAATATAGTTACTATGAAATTAAAAAAGACAAGTAAATGGATAAATGATGATATTTTTAATATTATCCAAATAATTTGGATGAATTAATGTTTTTATGAATTTTTTATCATTTAATAAAACATTATTCATTTTAAAATATCATTCATTTCATCTTTCAAACTATTCATCACATTGAAATTTTAAAATATCAGAAAAGAATGATAAATTCAAACAAAATAGTTAACTAAAAACCTAATATTTGAAATGAAAATATAAAATCAATTGATCATATTATTTATTTAATATTATAATTATTTATTATTTTTTAATAATATTTATTTATTATTTTCTTCAAAATAATTACTTCCTCACTGTTGTACAATAATATAAGGTAAATAATTCTTTACTAAAAATTATAAAAAAAAATCAAATAAAAAATATAAATCCTTTAAATTTAAAATTTCTATTTTATAATTGATAATATCTCTAAGAAAACTCCTTATTAGAAATGAATTTTTATTAAATATATTATTTATATATCTTTGATAAAATACAGTGACGTAATTTTTTGAATTTTTATAATATTTTTTTCTTTTATCAAGGATTTTTACAGGGCTCATAAACGGGGCCCTTTTTCAATGCATAAAATAAATCAATGATAAAGGACCCTTTTATCAGTAATGGTAAAAAACGTCTTTATTTTCATTTTTTAGAGATGATAAAAGGGGTATTTATCAAAGCCTTTTTTGTACTGATAAATTGGATACCTTTTAATGGTGCTTCGATTGTGAGTTCTTTTTTAGCATTGATAAAACCTTGTTTTCTGGCTGTCAGAGGGTCTCATTCCCTGAGTTATTGAGGATATATAATATTAGCTATGTGTTGAGATGGATAATCTTACACAATATCCCACAAGGGTTTATATATATATATATATATATCTATAAACAACACATCGATAAAGGATCCCATATGACGATCAATTGGGGGGTCCTGACTATACATAGGGAAATGAATTCTATGATTTCTTTACTAATACATTTTATCATAAACTATGTAATGTATAATCGAATACTATACTCATATAACCCAAACCCTGAACCCATATTTCATAAAATGGTTATTGATGTGATCTATATAAAAAAATACTCTAGATAGGCTCTGTACTTTTCCAAAATAGACTACCAATGAAAATGTTTCATTTATTCATTTCTAACAGAAGAAATGTTTTATTATAGGAATCATGTAATATCTTTGAATATGAATTATGCATAAAATAATGGTTACCAATGTCTTTTCTTAATTCCATGAGCAGGATTTTGCAAACAATCCTAGAATCTGACACATTAATAAGAATTTATATCCAAAACAAGAACATATGGTGACGAAGATGATTCTATTATTATAATGATGATTATTATTATTATAATAAATATACAATTTATGTATAATCAACAATAGTTGGTAAGGGTTCATGAAAACACCAACCATTTCCATTAAATGTGTGGCCGGTCTACTCTATATAGATTATTAATTATAATAAAATATATATTTACATTATTTTGTTTTCTAAATATAATATATGTAATTATTTTATGGGTTTCATAATAACCCCCTCCCCAATTAATTTTTCCTAGTGTTGTAGTGGCAAGATTTCTCAACACTCTTCACACTCAATCGTATGTAGTGTGGCTGGTTCGTGTGCAATCACAAACCCTAATTGCTACCAACACCTTGGGAGGATATCTTATTATATCCCACAACCACTCATCTCAAGTGAGAATTAATAATAGGTAATATATATATATTAATAGTAAATGGTAAATAATAAAAAAAATATATTAGTAAATTCCATTTAATAATAATTTATAGGCATTGAATATAAAATATTAATAAATAATTAGTAATTTCTACTGAATAAAAACGGTAATTTTTCTTTTGTTAATAATTTATAATTTATAATTAAATATTCGTGTAATTAATAATTACTATTTTTTATTAATTAAAATTTAATAAATGGTAGTTAATAATTTAAAATTCTAAACCACAATTTATTTTTCCAAATTATAAATTATTAATATCTATTTATTATTAATATTTATTTATGGAATATAAATTATTATTAATTATTAATTTGAAATTACAAGTTACAATTAATAATTTTCTAATTTTATTAGGAACTAGTTAAAAATTATTTGTGAGTAATGATTAGTCATTTGTTAATTGCTATTAAGTAATATTATTATTTTATATTTTTTGATTAATTGTAATTAATTATTAACTAAAAAAATTATTGATTGTTAGTAACTACTAAATAAATTTTTTATTAATATGAATGATAAATAATAAATTATTATTTTATAATTAATTAAAAATTTATTTTTTATTTATTTTTGTTTATTATAAATAATTTTTATTACATAATGGGTCATTATTATATTATATTAATTATTAATCAGTAATTGTTTATTTTTTTTAATGAGTAGTTAATTAATAATTAATTTAAATTTATATTACACACTAAATAATAATTTTAATTGCATCTTATTAATTATTAATTAATATTTATAAATTCAAAATTATCTATTATAAAATATTGTTATTAGTTAAAAATTACTCATGATTTATTTTGTTAATAATATAGTATGTTTTTATAATATTTTAAATAATATTTATATCACATTTAGTGTAAGTAATTCCACATAGAGCAGTTTGTAAGTGTACTAGGATATAACCCAGAGATTGAGAGATCAAATCTGAAAAGTGAATGGAATAATACTTAATGAATTAATAATAATGAATAAATAAGAAAAAAATAGTTAATAAATAAATAATATTATAAAAAATAAAAATATATATTGTCATAGTTTTAAATCATATTAATACGGTTACCTCTTTTTCAAAGGTTTGAAGCCATGACAATCGGGTAAGTTTGACAATAATGTTTTTTGAAATATTGGATATAAATCTATTTCCACAATAGATACGACCATGAATTATATGTAACATTCAGTTATTCTTTTTAGGTATACCAAAACCCATCTTTTTATAGTGCTTTATTTGGGTGGCTTGTTGTGGGATAATATTTTCAGTGTTCCAAAAATTCTTGGCTAGTGAAGTATTGGAACATAGTTTTCCCAAAGTATAGGAAATTTTATATAAAATTATGAAACTCAAGGTAGTGCACATTTTCATTGTTGACTCACTATTATTAATGAAATTCTCCCTCTTAAGAGAACTATGTCACCCATTTATAAAAGGCAGACAACTTCTGAATGATTTTTTGAAACCATGCGCCATTACCCAAAAGACAATGCATATGTGTACTTAACTGGTTTGGATTTTAATTAAAATTCTAGAACACCACATTTTTCTCCTTGAAAGACTGGTACAATCCCAAATAGACTTTTCCCATCCTTGGAGCTTCCATTAAGCATTTTTCCCTTGGATCCCTCAATAATGCGATTTGAATATTGAAAAAAAATCTTAGATCCTCTTCTAGCTTGTTTCCTTTTCATATTATCACTCTATTGAGATCTATCATTCCACCCAAGGGTGTCATGGATTCCCATATAGACTTGTGGATCTAATGTAAAATATTTTCAACCTGAACCTAGGTTTGATTCATGAATTCTCATTTTCATCGTTCTCCATTGGATTCTTTCATTTATAGATTTATTATTCGAGATCTGTTGATCCAGATGTATGTGATCCCATTAGGATACCCAATTTATATAAACCCCAAATTTAATTTTTTAATTTCATTTTTTAAAATAAATTAATTTCTATTTATTGATTAAATAGATCTCAATTGTTTTACTTTAAGGCCCCAATTTCATTGAATTGATATTTATAAGACAAATGATTTATGTCATGAAATTGGAATACCACCAATTACATTGAATTCGTATATGTTTTTTGTATTTGGTGGGATTTAAATTTTTTAAATTTGAATTGATATATTTTTTCAATTAAAGTGTCAAATTTAATTTTCAAACAGTATTTGATAGTTAATTGTGAAAAAACACAATTACATTGAATTGGGGGTTGGTTATGTAATTGATGGATTTTTTTGGAAATTAAAATGTTGAATTTAATTGTGTTATTGGGTTGTAAAATTGAATGTTGAATTTATATAAAATCCATGTCTTTTTAAATGGACTAAAATTGTTTTCATAGACACATTAAGGTATTATCATTGATAAAAGGCTTGTTTTTTATTAAAAATATTTTCTGGTTTTAATCAGAGAACCGGAATATTTGAAATAGAGAATGTAATGAATCATATTTTATGGTTTCTTGAAATAAATTACGTACAAATTTTATTTTTCAGAACATGAAATATTTATGTATTTAATATGTTATTTTGATGAAACTATATGATTTACAAAGATCTGTGGCCAAATATTTGCACATCACAACCCTTAACTGATGGTGATGAGTTCTATTTAACCATGGTTCAAAGGTAATTACATGAATACTTCAGTTCACCATGTGTCTGAGGTCCCTATATCCTATATCAATCATATCATATTAGACATATGACCATGTTTCTCACTTTTCCGATTTTCAAATTAATATATTCCATTGTTTTAAAATATTTTACAAGCCTTTGGAATTTATAAAAACAATTTTTTATATGTGTTATTATTTAATCCATTTGTGAAACATTTTGTCTATGTAAATAAACATATTTAAATTTATTTTCATCAATGTAAATGTGAAGGTTTTGTTTAAATGTATTTCCATAATTTTTAAATGTAATGCATGATTTGTTGAAATATTCTCATTATATTCCAAACCTGTTTATTTGAAAAATTAGAATAACTTATTTGGTTAATTGGATATTAGAATCTGTTATGGAATCCTTGGAGTGACAATTCTAGTATTTCTTCTCAAATCCTAAATTTTCCTTTGGTTGTTTGCAGATTACCTCTTTCTAGGTTTGAGTAGAGGTAAATAATCTGTTAGAGCTTGTTCTAACTTCAAACTTATAGACTTGGTGAGTTTCATATGATATGGGACGAGAGATTTCTATCTTCTTATGTTTCTAGAACATTATTGTGGTACGTGGTCTTGTTTATAAATGTTTGGTTTTTGGTACACTACACCTAGTGGAAATTATTTTTTATATATAGATTTTTTTTTCATCCCCATTGTTTGTTCAAAAAATCATTCCCACTTTCATTTTGTATTGTGATAGGTGCGAGTATCTATCCCATTAGGATGTGGAATTCCCATTGGGAATTGTAATGGTCATCATGGTTATCATGTTACTAGGTTACTCGAGCTGGTTCAATAAATTCTAAAACTATAATGATATACCATTAAAATAGTTCTAATACTACTTTCATGATTTAAAATATTGATAATATTTTATTTCTATTAGTGTGTGATCAATAATAAAATATAAATGAAAATAAAATCATTAAAAATATATCGTCTAAGATTCATTCAAAAATGAAAACATTATTATAAATTGATCTTCTAAATGGGTAGGTCATGATATAGATGGGTATAAATGAATTATCTCACTTATTTTTTAATGGGTATGAGTGAACCTAATAGGATTATGTTCCAGAAATAATGTAGTTAAAAAATTTATATAATGAACTAGGAAATTAGTTTTCCACATAACTATTTAAGATTTATGTGATATATGATTAACATTACTATTTACCAAAATAAATTAATGTTGATTTAAATTCCCATGATACACAAAATTCTAAAAAAACAAAATATTGGTCTATAAATAAATAAATATATATATATATATGTGTGTGTGTGTGTGTGGGTGTGGGTGTTTGTGTGATTTATGATGTCGTAATTTTAGTGGGGGTATGTTCAAGAAAACAAATTATTGAATTGATTCTTAACATCATTATCACCCTAATAATATATTAATTTATAGATTGTGACATGATTTATAAATTAGATCTATAGTTATATTCTATGTTGGACTTATAGTTTAATAAAATTACATATTAGGTTAAGAAGTCTAGTCACATAGAAATGTTTTATGCTTCAATATGTGAATGTTATAGAAAATAATTTCAATTTTTCTTACTCATGAGTATTAGATATGGGGTTTTCATCATATATTTTTATTATTGTAAAAAACATAGAAATTTAAGAGAAATTATTACATTATATATTGATCTATAATGGATAATATTGAAAGAGTTTTTGAATTATACAAATAACCATATTATCTTAATATTTATGGTGGATTAATTATATATATTAGAAAATTATTATGGTGTTCCGAAAATAATTATAAATTATAATTAAATATCTTATAAGGAAATGAAATGTTTATTAATTGTGATTAAGAACAATATATTTTCATTATACATGTATGAATGTAATTTGGTCATAGAAATATAATGAATGATTTATATATCATGGGAATAGAAAATAGAATCAATGACATTAAAGATAAATAGTTAAATAAATATAATTTTAACATTATGTACCCATGAACACCGATATATAATTTATAAATCATATATATATTTAATGATGGTGTGGAGAAAAATGGAAAGAATCAAATTTAATAATTGTGAAACTTATTGATTTTTATAAATAAACATAAAATTTATTAGTATAAAATCAGAACAGAATAGTGGGTTATTTATTCTAATACCTAATGATATATGTAGAATAATTAGTACACATAAAATTTTTGGTCTAGGTACTTCATAAATTACAATGAGTCAATATAGGATGATTATCTTTCAAATCATGAGTTTGAAACAAGTTTAATATTCACTGATTTAAAAAATTAATTATAAATTCAATTATATAATAGTATAACGATTCATTTATTAGATTCTATTTTTGGATACATTTGCTTGGAGTTTATAGATCATTTGAGTGATACTGGAATAGTTTCATTATTCACTCGCCCTGTACAAATAATCTCTAAGGGTGTGTCATAAAATGAATATTTATAAATCTTTGGCAATGGTATCATCATTGAGGAGATAATGTAGTATTTCTATATAATTTTGGGGATATGTTTGATAGATAACTAGATTATCCAATAACAAAATTCCAATTAAGTAAATAATAATGTCACCTTACGAGATATGAAAGATATTTTTTCTCAATTGTCCTTTTATAAGGATTTCTGTTTGTGAAGCATTTTTGTGACATTTGGTTTTAAATAATCCTTTTTAAAAATCAAAATATATATTATTTATTTGTTATCCTAGGGAAACAAAGGGAAATTGATTTCTTAACTCTACTAAATACATTGTGTTTTTAATTTAAACATTCATTTTCATTGAGAAGTAAAATATTAGTTACAGTGTTTTTGGGAGAAATTTTGTACTTGAATATTTTTATGACCACATGGAGGGATATTTTTCATGATCTAATAAGATTATGTTTTAATGAACTAGTGGAAATTAATTGGATCATAATACACAAGAACCATGATTTCCTAGTAAAAATCCATAAGAACTAAAAATGAATATTTTGTAAAATTATTTTCATTTAGTTGTTTTTATATAGTAAGGACAAACTATTAATTAAAATTCAACTACATGTTTTGATCATGACAAATGTGTCAAATATATTGAATTGAAAATCGACAACATGTACACTATTCATATTTTTATAGTTGGGGATGAACAAAAAGTGATGAGTTCTAGAGGGTGAAAGTGGGTCTTCATTATAAAACCTATCATGGATTGTAAAATCTGAATGTAAAATGCTCAAATATTAGAAAAGACGTACACAATAGTGTTGGTATTTATTATAATGTGAAATTTTAACCTTTTTAATGATAATGTCAATTTATATATTTATTTCATGAGAAGGATATAACAATAATGTGATATATCAAATGGATTTGATGAACATTTCATTTTATTGAAATTTATTTGTTTATATATATATATATATATGAAAAAACCAAATGTTTTTAGTATCCAAATGACAATTCTATGAAATAAATTATTCAAAGAAGTATTAATGGATTAAAGAAATATTTTCTAGGATATATTATCTAATTTGATAAGGAAATTAATGAGTTTATTTTATTAATAACCTATATAAATATTTTCTGTAAAATACTATTAGTGATAAGGTATTAATATTTACTTTATTTTATTTAGACTACATACTAGTCATTAATAATGATATCCTAGATTTACATTCATTGATGTAATGGTTTATAATATACTTTTCAATGAATGAAATTGGTGAGGAATAACACATATTAGATCTAAATATCTATTGAGATATATTGAATATATTTTTCGGGTTAAGAGTCCTAAAACCACTATTTTCATTCATTAAGTGTTTTATGTGTGTTTGAGAGGGAAATGGGAAAACGAAAAGGATAATTTATGCAGAAATATAATATCCCGTGAATTTTACACCATGTATTATAGGTGTCATACCATGGATAGATATAAAAATGGATAATTAATACAATATTTTTATGTGATAAAAAAATGGTTACTAATGGTATATATGGATGAAATTTCTAGGAAACAGCTCATGGTTTTTTGGTAATTTATTATGAAAATTTCATTGTTTTATGGCATGGTTTGATATGATTCCATTAAAAAATTTGGAACAAAAAATAGTTCATGTTTATATAAAAATATCATGGTGAATTTTGTGGGAAATTGAGTATTCAACTGAGTGATATACAGACTAAAACTTGTCAAGGATTATTTTTAATGGCATTCTTATAGTTCAAGAAACACCTAATGGTTTACATATATAGATTTTGTTGAAAATCATAATGGTGTAAATATATATTTTTGATCATTTTCAAATAATGCTGGAGGAATCCAAAACATATATTTATTTTCAGATCATTGCATTATTGGTGAAAGAATACCCTTTTGGCATGTACACATTATGGTTTTATAAAAATTATTTTTAAAATATAACAACCCACTTGTGAAATCTCTATTTTCTCTTTAGTATTATCTAGAACTATGAAAATGACTAAAGAGAGATAAGGGAGATATTAATGAGTATCTTTAATACATTATGGTATATTTAGGTGAATTTACTAGGATCTATGCTCGGATTGTTGGATAGTATAATCCATGTTATATTTATTTTGGTGACATAGTCAACCATTCTATATTAATGATTCTATTGAGTGGATTAATTTTTTAGATGATAAATCATATTTATTTTTTACTATAGATAAATATTTTTATATATACCTACATATTTATAAAATTTTATCAAAATAATCAATACATTGATAAGGATTGTGATATGAAAAAACATGTATTATTTTTTATTATATTGAATTTATCAGACATTACATCTTATGGTAGGATAGATAAAAGTGGTAATATCGTAAATGTGATTGTTTATTTTATTAATAAGAGTACAATTTCATTTTATTTATATTTATATATTCCATTATATTATCTTCTTAAATTTAATGTGTAGTAAACATATGGGATACTATGGAATAATTGTTGTATTACATAATAAATAAATCATTTTTCGAATCATGAGGAGTTAGAAAAAATAATACTTTCATATTATTTATGTCAAATTATTAATTATTTAGATATTCATATATTCTATTCGATTAGATCATAAAGGATATTTAATTCCGAATTAAAGACCATATGGGGTATTATGATGATGTTAATATGACATGAAAATTAAGAAAATGTAATAAAATATTAACCTATTTAGAGGATGATTTTTACAATCAATATTAGAAGTTAAGAATTTATAAAATGAGAAACTGATATAGTTAAAATACCTGGAAGAGGGAAAAATTAATAATATTAGGTGTTGTGATGGGGATTTAATTATTTTAACACTTTTCTAAGCACACGGATATGAAAATGGTCATGCCCGTCTTATATATATATATATATATTATATTTTAATTTTTTCTATTGGGCATTAGATAGTTTGGGTTGAGGTCTGAATTAAATTTTACTTGAGGATATATTTTAAACGGAAGTTTATTTTTCTTTTCCTTGGTTGCATCCAACACGCTGCGGTTGAAGCCGCGCGACCTCGCATGGGTCGCCGCGTGACCTCGCCCCGCTCACCGCAAGCTCTGCCCAGTGTTTAAGGCAGTTAAAGACAATTTAGTGAATAATAAAATGTAGATAAAATAAAAACAAGTGTGGTAAAATTTGACAAATTATTTTAATAAAAAAACAATATTATTTGAGATTATTATTATTATTATTATTATTATTTCTATTTTAGTTTATTGAAAATATTATTGTTTTGTTAATTTTACTATTATTATTATTATGCTAATTATTATCATTAGTATTATTATTTTTACCACTTGTTTTGGTTTTGAGTTCGTTTTATGTTTTTATTTAGTTTTATTTCTAACTGAATTTTGTTTCAAGTTTCTATTTAGTTTTTTTTTCTCATCCTTTTTTTTTCTTTCCCACTTGTGTGACCTAGCTCTCCCCATTCCCTGTTGCTTTTTTTTCTTTCTTCTTCTTCATCCCGTCGAGCTCCTTGGTTCTGCGCCGCCTCCCTCTGCACCAGTCCAGCGGCCTCCCCCTGTCGGCCCAGTCAAGGCGTGACCACCCCCCTGCCATGTCCGCCTTAGCAGGCCGCCACCCATCTCCCTCGCACCTGGTTTTTTCCCCGCTCGGAATCGCTAAACCTTCGCAGGAACCCTCCTCCTCCCAGCCGCCATTGTCATCGCACGAACCCCCTTGGCCTCTCCCCGGATTTCGTTGTTTGGTCGAACCCCCCTTTCCCCCCTTGTTGTCCGCTCGAGCAGCGCCCTCCCGGCTCGGAACCGCTGCTTCCTTTTGGAAGCCCGCCGGACCCCCTGTTTCTAGCCCGAAACCCCACCGGACCTCCCCTTTGGTGCCCCCTCCCGTGACCGCCGTTGTCCAGCCGACCTGCTGCCCCGCGACCCCCTTCGCGCAACCACACAGCCACCCCGCACCCCCTTTGCAGTATTGGACAGCCTCCCCACACCTCCTCGCATGACTCCAGCAGCCTCCGTCAACCTCCGGCCGACCTCCCGCACCCCCTTTGTAAGTATGTTTTCCTTGTTTGCTTGTTGTTTAATCATGGTTGAGTACATCTAGCGTTTTGAATCGAGTTTGGTTCAATTTTGGTATAATTGGTCCGATGCATTTTTGTTAGGTTCTATTTGGACTTTGTTTGAGTTGCAGTTGGTGTGCGACGGTTCGTGTGCACCATATTTGCGAAGTCTTCTATGACAAGGTAGGTGGTTCCATGCCATACCATCTTTAGATAATTTAAATTGCTCATTAATTAAATTATAATGTGTTCTAGTGATAAATTGCGTGATGCAAATTTTATTTTTAGACATGCTTCAATATTCATATTGATGAATTTGAGTTGTTTTAAGTAAACACCATTGGTTTTCATGCGCGTTGTGTTGTTGAAATTTTCAGACATGTTTTAGTTAACCGTTTAAGGTGTGCAAATTGTGTTTTCAAGAACGCTTGAGGTACGAATGTTATTAAATTGAGTTTTTCAAAAGAGGGAAAACTATTTTTGACGTGTTAATTTTTATTATGAACATTGAGTATGTTTTAGGGGTGAAAATGAGGTTTTAGAAGGGTTGAGATGTGAAATTGATTTTCAAAGGGTTCTGGCATTTAAAATATGTGTGTTTTAATGTGAGGCCTTGTGGTATGCATATGTGATGTTTTATTAATTGAGCAACTGTTTAATTAAGTGTCGTTTGAAATGCGGAGTATGGTTGGGAAGGTTTTAGGGGTTGTTTGGTACGTGCGAAATGTGTTTTCAAGTTCTTTGAGGTGTCTGTGTAATTAAATGTAGATTCCAATGAAAATGAGTCACTTTGGGTGTGTTTGTTGTGTTCCGTACTATTAGAATTTAATTGAAAATTGTTTACACAATGGGAAAACATGTTTTAGTTTGTATAAGATGCACCTTTTGTTTTAAAGTGACGTTCATATATGAAATCGAGTTCATCGTTCTGGTGTAAACCTTTGCTTTCTAATTTTATGTGTTTTTATAATTTGTTAATTGCACTTATTAAATTATATGTGGAGCGCGGGAGTTGTGTTTGACAGAATTATGTGTGTGTTACATTTTTAAAGGCATTATTACATGTGAAATTGGAAATGACTCATGTGAAAACTCTTACTGTGTATTTTTTTAAGATCTTCAAATCGTTTAAATAGTTTATCAAGTCATGCAAGTGTTCTGAACTATGTTATAAAATGGTTTTGGTGTGCGTGTGTTTTTTTTATGGTGTTTGGGTATGCAAACAGTGACGTGTGTGTTTAATGTTTTGTTGGGTTTGGGATATGTGAAAGTGACATACATTATGTGAATGTTAATCTTGTTTGAGCACAAGGGAAAACCCTGGGTATCTAGGTGGGCGGACAAGAACTAGTGCGCTAGTGAACCGGATGGGTATCGTCCCTGTTTCACTTAGCTGGATTGACGATTGCAACACTAACTAAAAATATGATATCTGATGGGCATGGCCTTCTAAGCCACGTGTTCTGAGGGTCGTGGCCTTCTAAGCCATGTTTTCTGAGGGTCGTGGCCTTCTAAGCCACGTTTCACCGAGACACGAGGTTTCTAGGGTCCCACTCGAGCTAGATGAACCTTAGGGGATTTACCCACAGTGCTCTACCATCAATGGTGGTGCCTTCCGTCAGCATATGGGGGACCACTTGGGTGTTAGCGTGTGTGTGTGTGTGTGTGTGAGTGAGTGAGTGTGTGCGTGTGCGTGTGCGTGTGTGAGATTGTGTGTGTGTGTGTGCCCATAATGAACTTCTCTCATCCTTTTTTTTAAAAAATCGTGTCTATGAAATGAGTTCATTTTAGTGTTTTCCTTTAGCATTTGGTTTGTAACTGTTTTCTTTAAAAGTATTTTGAAAGTATAATTTTTAATAAGCACTTTAAATTGTCTTTTGATGTTGTGGCATGGATCTTATTCTCTGTGGCATCCTACTAGGCTTTTAGCTCACACCCTACATACACCTTTGGGTGTATGTAGATTCTTGTTTCTTGTGTATTCCAGGTTGTGCGTCGTGCTTAGTGATGGTGGTTGGTCGTTGGTGGTCTTCTTGTGCAGGTTAACGTTTGTGACGTGTGGATGTCGCACTTCTCCTGTTGCTTGGAGGTTTGAGTTTGAGGTGAATTTCTTTTGTTTTCGTTTTCTTTTGGATGTCGGTTCATGTTGTAATCCTTTAAAGTCGATTTTAGTTAAGGTTATGATTGGTGGTCGGTTCATAGTTTTATTTTATTCAACTTATCAGGGGGTTTTTTGTTTATTATTTCGGGTAAATCGTTCCCACGTGCTAGTTTTGATACCCGGGCACTTGTGCCAGCCCATGGGGATCGGGAACGCCCTTTGGGCCTTGCCGCGGACCGGGTGGGGCGCCGGGTCGGATGGCGACCCGGCCTGGTTCGTGACAAAATGGTATCAGAGGGTAAGGTTTTCTCTCTTGGGTCGTTTTCTTTTGGGATAGAGTCACAGTGGACTTGAGTTACGGTTGTCGGGACTCGACGTCCTAGCTACGGGTAAGGTGCCTGGCCCGCACACCTCGTGGCGGGACTCAAGTTACCAACGTATGTTTAGGTTTGTCTGAGTTTTTGGTCCTTGTGGAAAATCTTGTCTAAGGGAAAAGAAAAGGGGTTAGGTCAGTGGTCCTAGTGAGCTCGCAGGGTCTGGAAAGCCATGTGGAGCTAGGGACGCTGTTCTGGAATACCCTCTGTGGCAGTGCTGTGATTGGCGTATGGCCGCCAACCATATGCTCCAGTCACCCGCTGACACAAGTTTCTCTTGCGTCATTTCTTCTCTCTTTGTTTTGGATTCGTGGGAATTTGGTTTTTAAGTAAACATGTTTTGGTCTTGGAAATGTTTTCAAATAAAATGCTTTAAGAAGAAAATGAGGTATGAGGTTTGAAAGCTGTGGGTTGAATGTTTTTGTTTTGAAAAAAAAATGTAATGGACTGATTTTAATCCTTGGTGTTCTCCTGGGCAACCACATGCATGAGTGTATAAGGGAAGAGAAACGGTTAATGGCACGAGCGTATGGGTGCTTGGATGGATGTGATGTGGATGCTGGTGCGGCACGGGAACATGCCTGTGCGAGGCCCATGGGACACCATTGGTGTTTGTGCAACCCACAATCTTTGCTTATTTTCGAAATGTTTTGTTAAATGAAAATTTGGTGTTTTAATGATCGGTGGTCGTGTGATGTGTCCTTTTATTTTGGGAAGTGTTGGATGTGAGGCGTTTCGAGCCGAGAATTTTTTTTTTACTGAATTGTGTTCGAGTTTGAATTTTTATTTGTAAGTTGGTATGTAAGCGTGTGGTTAGTAAATTCCTTTGAAGAGTACATCAGGATGCCCTTGAAACTATTTCCCCTTCACACCTAGTGTTCGCTTGTGGTATGTCTTGACTATTGGACTAGTTTGGTTGGGTCCATGGTTGTCTTTCTCCACTAGTGTATGCCCCCATAAAGTGTTTACATGTGATTAAAGTGTGGCCACAGGCAATTCGTCGTTGGTCGACCCTCCAGTTGATCAGAGGAATCTCTTCTTGAATTCTAGAATTGAACCCACCTCTCTTTTTTTACAATTAAGTGCATCCTCTCGCAACATGATGACAGATGTGAGAGGAGTTAAAGGGAGTTTTGGTCTTTTGAGTGTCTGACTCATCGGGTATGATGTTTGACATTGTCATGTTGGAAGGTTTCCCCCTGGAATGGCGAATGGAAATCCAGCGGGGAAGGGTGAAGGCAGTTCCAAATTTTCAGTGTTGACCAGAGTCTTGAAGGGGTTTGTAGTATTTTTCATCGGTTGTAAGGGTCGTTTTCAGTGTTGTTTTGCAGTGTGAGTTCTCTTTGATTGTGAAGCGTGAAGTTTGACCTCATTGATTTGAAAGTTCTGTTTGGAAATAGTGAAGGAGAATCCAGTGGGAAAAAGTTGGAAGCAACCTAGAGTGGCCGGTGCAGTCCATATTCGAAATGACCTTTGGGCCTTCGTTGGTTTCGTTTAAGAAAAGGTCTACGTTAGGCCACTAGTGGGGCAGACCCAGTCACATGGGGATACTATGGTCGTTTGCAAGAATAATGTGTTGTTCAGACACGGTTTAAAGTCTTTCTCAACGTAGTGTTTCTCTCGACAACAATGATCGTGCTCGGTGACATTTTGTGGTGTTGTGTTCTCATTCAGTGCGACAAAGTGTGATGCACATGCACCATTTCGGCTCTTGTGTTGGTGAATATTCTGCGTACGATCAGTTGGATGTCGTAATGTGTTGTGGTTGCTGGTGTTTCCTTGGTTGTATTGTGATTGCGTGTGCCACAAATAGGAGAAGCTCCGTTCGGGAGTCTTCCATGCCTGACTACGAGGCAGAAGATGCTTCGAACATCATGGCTCCAGCCATTGGCCTCGGAGTGAAGCTGGCGCGTGGTCAGGAACCCCAAGAGTATATGAGACCCCGACCTTATTTCTGTCATCGGTGTAGAAATTAGAGGCAATTTATATTGTTTCTATGGTTGTTCCGTTCCAAACGAACCATCTGGCTGTGTAAGGTTTCCATGACTAGGTGGAGGCGTGTTCGTCATGTTACCTTAAAGTCTTGGGGGTTGCGTCCCACTAGATGTAATTGCTTTAGGGGTCTTTATGGGGTATGTTGGTTAAGTCAGTATCAAAGTTTAATGGGGCTCATCCTGGGATGTGGAGATGCCGGTTTGTCTTGGGTTGTGGGTTTGACGCCCGGTAGTTGGGCCCGACCCTCCCCGCCCCATGTGGTGGGGTGCTTGGTCCCCGTCAGAGAGTTTCTAACGTTTTTTATCTACTATTAGTTCCAATGGTGGGCAGACCCACATTGGATCTCGCACAAAGGTCTCTAGAATATAATCGGTGTTGGACTTTCCTTAATGATGGGGAGTCCGGTCTGACCTCCCCATGTTGGTTCTAGTCTCATCTTGGGTGTTGGTAGGTTCTTAATGGTGGGGAGCCCTTAGGATTCCCCTTGTTAACTTTTTGGTTCTGTTTCTAAAGATGAGTTGGCATTAGCTGATTAGGGTGCTTCTTGGTCATGGTTGGTCTCGTTGTTCGTTTCAGACAGACGACGTGGTTTGACCTTGTTTGTTCATTCTATCCCAGTGTTGTGGTTTTTGTTTAATAGTGTATGAGATGTCTCGACTTGGGAAGTTGGGTTCTGTGGGTTTAAGAGTTCGTTTTCTAAAACAATCAGCTGGAGGCATTCTATCTCTTTTTGGTGGGCGACACATATCAGAAAGTCCTTCTACGTGTTTCTTGATATTGTCTTTAAGTCACTCTCTCTGAGCACGATGTTTTTTGCCTCTCTTTACTTGATGTTTGGGGGGATCCCATTTGAACCTTAAGGGAGTGTAGTCTTCTCCTTTGGGGTTTGTTTCTAGTTGTGGCTTTCCGGGGAAGGAAAGATTTATGGTGGGGAGAATTGTCATACCCGTCTTTTATATATATATATATTATATATTTTAATTTTTTCTGTTGGGCATTAGATAGTTTGGGTTAAGGTCTGAATTAAATTTTACTTGAGGATATATTTTAAAATGGATGTTTATTTTTCTTTTACTTGGTTGCATCAAACACGCTGCGGTTGAAGCCGCGCGACCTCGCATGGGTCACCGCGGGACCTCGCCCCGCTCACCGCAAGCTCTGCCCAGTGTTTAAGGCAGTTAAATACAATTTAGTGAATAATAAAATGTATATAAAATAAAAACAAGTGTGGTAAAATTTGACAAATTATTTTAATAAAAAAACAATATTATTTGAGATTATTATTATTATTATTATTATTATTGTTATTTCTATTTTAGTTTATTGCAAATATTATTGTTTTTTTAATTTTACTATTATTATTATTATGCTAATTATAATCATTAGAATTATTATTTTTACCACTTGTTTTGGTTTTGAGTTTGTTTTATGTTTTTATTTAGTTTTATTTCTAACTGAATTTTGTTTCAAGTTTCTATTTAGTTTTTTTTTTCTCATCCTTTTTTTCTTTCCCACTTGCGTGACCTAGCGCTCCCCTTTCCCTGTTTCTTTTTTTTCTTTCTTCTTCTTCATCCCCTCGAGCTCCCTGGTTATGCGCCGCCTCCCTCTGCACCAGTCCGGCGGCCTCCCCCTATCGGCCCAGTCGAGGCGCGACCACCCCCCTGCCCTGTCCGCCTTAGCAGGCCGCCGCCCATCTCCCTCGCACCTAGTTTTTTTCCCCACTCGGAATCGCTAAACCCTCACAGGAAGCCTCCTCCTGCCAGCCGTCCTTCCCGTCGCACGAACCCCCTTGGCCTCTCCCCAGATTTCGCTGTTTGGCCGAACCCCCCTTTCCCCCCTTGCTGTCCGCTCGAGCAGCGCCCTCCCGGCTCGGAACCGCTGCTTCCTTTTGGAAGCCCGCCGGACCCCCTGTTTCTAGCCCGAAACCCCACTGGACCTCCCCTTTGGTGCCCCCTCCCGTGACCGCCACTGTCCAGCCGACCCACTGCTCCGCGACCCCCTTCGCACAACCACACAGCCGCCCCGCACCCCCTTTGCGGTATTGGACAGCTTCCCCGCACCTCCACGCATGACTCTAGCAGCCTCCGTCGACCTCCGGCCAACCTCCCGCACCCCCCTTTGTAAGTGTGTTTTCCTTGTTTGCTTTTTGTTTAATCATGGTTGAATAAGTCTAGAGTTTTGAATCGAGTTTGGTTCAATTTTGGTATAATTGGTCCGATGCGTTTTTTTAGGTTCTATTTGGACTTTGTTTGAGTTGTAGTTGGTGTGCGACGGTTCGTGTGCACCATATTTGCGAAGTCTTCAATGAAAATGTAGGTGGTTCCATGCCATACCATCTTTAGATAATTTAAATTGCTCATTAATTAAATTATAATGTGTTCTCGTGCTAAATTGCGTTATGCGAATTTTATTTTTGGACATTCTTCAATATTCATATTTATGAATTTGAGTTGTTTTAAGTAAATGCCAATGGTTTTCATGCGCGTTGTGTTGTTGAAATTTTCAGACATGTTTTAGTTAACCGTTTAAGGTGTGCAAATTGTGTTTCCAAGAACACTTGAGGTAAGAATGTTATTAAACTGAGTTTTTCAAAAGAAGGCAAACTATTTTTGACTTGTTAATTTTTATTATGAACATTGAGTATGTTTTAGAGGTGCAAATGAGGTTTTAGAAGGGTTGATATGTGCAATTGATTTTCAAAGGGTTCTGGAATTTAAAATATGTGTGTTTTAATGTGAGGCCTTGTGGTATGCATATGTGATGTTTTATTAATTGAGCAACTGTTTAATTAAGTGTCGTTTGAAATGCGGAGTATGGTTGGGATGGTTTTAGGGGTTGTTTGGTACGTGCGAAATGTGTTTTCATGTTCTTTGAGGTGTCTGTGTAATAAAATGTAGATTCCAATGAAAATGAGTCACTTTGGGTGTGTTTGTCGTGTTTCGTACTATTGAAATTTAATTGAAAATTTTTTGCACAATGGGAAAACATGTTTTTGTTTGTATAAGATGCACCTTTTGTTTTAAATTGACGTTCATATATGAAATCGAGTTCATCGTTCTGGTGAAAACCTTTTCTTTCTAATTTTATGTGTTTTTATAATTTGTTAATTGCACTTATTAAATTATATGTGGGGCACGGGAGTTGTGTTTGACAGAATTATGTGTGCGTTAAGTTTTTAAAGGTATTATTACATGTAAAATTGGACATGTCTCATGTGAAAATTCTTATTGTGTGTTTTTTTATGTTCTTAAAATTGTTTAAATAGTTTATCAAGTCATGCAAGTGATCTGAACTATGTTATAAAATGGTTTTGGTGTGCGTGTGTTTTTTTATGGTGTTTGGGTATGCAAACAGTGACGTGTGTGTGTGTAATGTTTTGTTGGGTTTGGGATATGTGAAATCTACATACATTATGTGAATGTTAATCTTGTTTGAGCACAAGGGAAAACCCTGGGTATCTAGGTGGGCGAACTAGAACTAGTGCGCTAGTGAACCGGATGGGTATCGTCCCTGTTTCACTTAGCTGGATTGACGATTGCAACACTAACTAAACATATGATATCTGAGGGTCGTGGCCTTCTAAGCCACGTGTTCTGAGGGTTGTGGCCTTCTAAGCCACGTTTTCTGAGGGACGTGGCCTTCTAAGCCACGTTTCACCGAGACACGAGGTTTCTAGGGTCCCACTCGAGCTAGATGAACTTTAGGGGATTTACCCAAAGTGCTCTACCATCAATGGTGGTGCCTTACGTCGGCATATGGGGGACCACATGGGTGTTAGCGTGTGTGTGTGTGTGAGTGAGTGTGTGCGTGTGCGTGTGCGTGTGTGAGAGTGTGTGTGTGTGTGCCCATAATGAACTTCTCTCATCCTTTTTTTTAAATAATGTGTATGAAATGAGTTATTTTTAGTGTTTTCCTTTAGCATTTGGTTTGTAACTGTTTTCTTTAAATGTATTTTAAAAGTATAATTTTGAATATTCACTTTAAATTGTCTTTTGATGTTGTGGCATGGATCTTATTCTCGGTGGCATCCTACTGGGCTTTTAGCTCACACCCTACATACACCTTTGGGTGTATGTAGATTCTTGTTTCTTGTGTATTCCAGGTTGTGCGTCATGCTTAGTGATGGTGTTTGGTCGTTGGCGGTCTTCTCGTGTAGGTTAACGTTTGTGACGTGTTGATGTCGCACTTCTCCTGTTGCTTGGAGGTTTCAGTTTGAGTTGAATTTATTTTTTTGTCGTTTCCTTTTGGATGTTGCTTCATGTTGTAATCCTTTAAAGTCGATTTTAGTTAAGGTTATATTTGGTGGTTAGTTCATAGTTTTATTTTATTCAACTTATCAGGGGTTTTTTTGTTTATTATTTCGGGTAAATCGTTCCCACGTGCTGTTTTTGATACCCGGGCACTTGTGCCAGCCCGTAGGGATCGGGAACGCCCTTTGGGCCTTGCTGCGGACCGAGTCGGGCGCCGGGTCGGATGGCGACCCGGCCTGGTTCGTGAAAAAAATAATTTAGAGATGTGGATATATTATTTTTATGTGTAATGTGAATATTTTATGGGGATTATATTTGATGAACATATAGTGTTGGTAGACATTAGCTTAAAAGATCCATCATAGTGAAGAGATGTTAATATGGTTTTGATTGTAGGGAGTTTATTGTTGTAAATTTTATTATTTTGGTGATGGATATTGTGTTACTCTAAATTAACAATGTTATTACCACTTGATTTTGATTTCATAAGATCAAATTTCTATATTTTATTGAATCCCAATTAGATCCCAACATCTAGGATTTAATTTATAACAATCTCTCAACCTCTTAAAATGTGTATTTTTTATGTTGTATTACACTTACCAATGTTCTGTTTAATTAATATATATACAAATGCGATGTCATATTCTAAAAGTATGTTGTGTTACATTTTATTATATATTATTGGGAAGTCGGATTTGAGCCATCATTATTTATTATTATTAATGATGTAGTATAATTTTAAGAAATATAAAGTTGTATTAAGTGAGTGAAATTATAGAGATATTGGACATTAATGATTTTCAATGGGATGAGATATATTATTTATTTTTCTATTTCATTAATAGTTTATTGAATATGATTCATCCACAATGAAATGGGTGGGTTTGAGGAAGAACATAATGATTCTGTTGGAATGCACACACATAATTTTATGATTCACATATTAATTCAATAATTTTAAATGTTTTGATGAGGAATAGTTTTTATAGTGCATTGTAAATATCAATATTCAACAAAAAAAATTTCTAGTTAGAAATAAAATTCCATGGTTATCAATAAAATTTTTTATGAATCATTAGATTATATATTAAATTTCATTAAATATAATGTTTTTTTAATATATGGGCATTAAATATAGATGTTGAATGAAAACTCTTATTGTATGAGAAATAATATCTGAAAAAATAATCAAACATATCATTTTTATTTTAAATAATTTATTAAAATTATATATGTATTTAATGTTTATTGGTTCATCAGTTAATATATAATTGAAATTTTTCATGGAATAAAATGAATAGGAAGAAAAATCATCAATATTATTTTATTAAAAATTATTCTTTGTGATAAGTGATTCTTATTTCTTTTAGTAGTTATCGAATAGTCCCAAAATATTATATTGTGGATGGTAAATTAAATTTTTGGATAATAAATTCTTTTATGGTTTTGGTACAGTTACTAAACCTCATGAAATCATTGAGATATGGAATTTTACCATGTGTTATTTCAATATTTTAAAATAGTTGAGCCTTTTATATGAATATTTAAAAAAATACATAGATATATAAGTCTACAAAATCAACAATAAATACTATCGTTGTATAATTCATTTTATATAAATATCTATTTATAATAATTTAAATTAAAATTTATTATTATTACGAATCTATTGACAATTTTATGTTTAAAATATTTTTAAGATACTACATCTTCTTCATGTAATTTTTCTTTCTATCTAATAACTTATTCTCATTGAACCTTTTATTTTTATCAAATTTTCACATTATTGTATGTAGTTACCATCAGAATAATTCATTTAACATAAATAATTTAATATTATTAATATCACAGTTTTTCAAAATTATTATTTCATTGGAACAGTTTTATTTGAATAATTTCCAAAAATATTCAAAATAATAAATTGGCCCAAATATGTCGGATTTACATACGAGTCAAATACCTAGTATCATTAAATTTGTATTTTATATTACTCGCAAAATTTTATCAAGATAAATAGAAATGATGTACGACATTGTTAAACACAAAAACAGTAATTAATAATTTTATTCATATTAGATAATCATCTTAAAAAAGTTTATTGGAATTTTAAAGACACTACATATTGTATTTTTTTAATCCAGTATTTGGAAATTTTACCATTTTTATAATATTAATACACTAGATAATGGAATGATATATTATCATTTGAAGAATATGATGAGTATTAATTAATTAAATGGTTAGCAATTACCAATTTTATTTTTTTATGATAATTATTACAATCGAATATAATTTTGAAATGAAATTAACTATATTTGGGAACACTAAAGCTAAGACATAATAAAATTATTACAGATATAAAGTCCAAGTATGAAAAATTCATTATTTTTATCAGAAAATTGGTATACTTTGTCTTGAATTTATTTATTAAATTTATCAATTTTTATAAAAATATAGAATGATTAAAATTTCTAGGCGAAGAACTTGATGATGGTACTCTAATTAATAATTGAATGTGGGTGATATTCAGAAGAGAGAATGATGAAATGAAAAAAATTTATGATATATGGAATTTCACATTGATTATTATTGAAGTAAAAATTGTTCAATTTTACGACATGAAATTTGTTGGGACGATGGAGAAGATATAAATTTTGGGCTTTGGTCGCGTGTTCTTATCCTCTTTCTCTATGATTCAACCACTCTCTCGGAGGTGGATCTGAGTAGAGGTCATCATGGAAATTTGGGATGTGTGAGAGAGATATCTCCGACATATTTTGGAGGATCTATCTATATTGGCTCCAAATTCTAGATAATATTCAATGAAATGATTCAGATAATGTTTTAGAGCTGGAAGAATTCACCATATCATGGCCATATGAATTTGGATAAAGGAGAGGGTATGTCCTTTAACACCGCTACTAGGTCAGTGGAGGCCAAGAGGTGAAAGCTTTCTGGGATATCATACGATTGTGGAGGCATTCCATAATTATATATTTGTTTGGGAGGGTATTTTATTATAGTATTAATCTATATTTTCATTCCTTTTAATGGTTTTTATTTTTTGAAGTTGTTAGAGTTCACAATTAGACTTTAAAATTTTCATTTGAAAATAAAAAAATGGATTCTGGGATAATGTAGAGAAGAACCATATATCCCAAAAAATATTAATTAAACATTATTTAGAACAAAAAATAGTGAGATATATGATATCTATGTGTTTTTTAATTTACATTCATGAATGGTCAACCATATGTATTCATGATACTGAAAATTCGGAGGATTGAAAACTCAAAAAATATTATGACCGGATGAGAAATACTCTATGGGGGTTGGTATGTACTTTAAATTTTGAATTGTGTATTTTCTATAATTTTTTTCCTTTTTGACATTCTTAGAATTGTAATTTAGAATATATGGATCTCTAATAATCGTTAATTATATATATATATATATAATTAAGGAATATAAATCATACATGAATTACATGGTTCATCTCTATTTTATTTGAGAATACAATGAGTATGATTCACTATCTATCTTCTCATTCAATTCCTTGAAATCAAAACATTATCAAAAATATGCCTTTAGTATACTTTTAATACTTTAAATCTTAATAATCTCTATATTATTTGAATTAATACCACCTAAAATATATTTCTAAACATAATTTGAATTATTTCAGAATTAATATAACGAAGAAATAATGTAACTCATATTTGTTAGCCTTTGAAATTAACTTAATCTTTTTCATATCCATGAAAATCCATTTTCAATTATTTGAATCATAACACGATAAATTTATCTCACCTCAAGGAAACCCTTGAAATTTCCTATATATTTTTTTAAATATCAATGTTCTCAATATGTTATGTATATATATTAATTTATATCTCTATAAAAATATCTAATTTATTTTTAATTTTCATACATTCCATCTATAGTTTTGAGTTATTATATCCTTCAATTTTTTCATTAAAAATGCATCTAAAATTCAATTAAATCACTAATAATTACATTTATAAATGAGATAGGAACCCTTATTTTTTATTTAGATTTATTTAAACAATTAATTATTTTATTATACTTGAACATTTTTATTTTGGAAAACTATTTCATATAAATTCCATGATTAAAAATTTTATTCTATGTGGAGTATCATTTACCTTATTGTTTTGAAATATTGTATGATAAATTCATCCTAATAATTTCATTATTATTATACCAATTTATTTTTTTATATTAGGAAAATAGCCACCAAGAGATGCCACTCTAAATTTTCCTTGGAAATTTCAAATACGAACACCATAACTAATATTATTTACCATTAAAAAACCCATGATGTGATTTTATTATCTAAATATTGAAATAAAAGGGCTTTCAAAAAAGGATTTTTGGAAACACATTTGACATGAAATGATTCATATTTCATGATAATATAGTATATATTATGACTCATTTCATATATAGAAACATTTTTTGTAGAATTATTTGATATGTAACACCCCATGTATCATGTAAATTTCCATTCTATTATGTAGTATTATGTTATTTATTATGTGGTTTTAGTTTTTAAAAAAAATTGTATGTTATTGGATGATTTTTTAAGAGTGGATTATAATTCACTAAAAATATAAAAGGTCAAACTATATGCAATAGATTATGTTATACGCCCCACCAAACCCAAAAATTATGATTATTTAAATATTTTCAATTAAACCTATTTATTTATTTTTGTATATAAATAGTTGTAACTACATTATAATATATATATTTATATATATGTCATACTAAATATAATTATATTGATAAATTATTAGTAAATAATAACTCCATTTTTAGTAATTTCATTTCTTACTTAAAAATAAGTTCTTAAAAAAGAAATTTTATTTCTTTTATTAAATAATTGTTATAATTCATTTATATAACAAATAAAAATTGTATTCCATAATGTGAACATAAATTTTGATATATTCATCATCATTATCTTATTCATTTATCTCTAATACCAAATTATTGATATATTAATCCATATGTCAATTATTTTTTTATGATTCCTTATAAGTGAAATATATTTTACACTCTCTAATTATAGGTTTAACAAAATCTGTTACTATACTAAAATTTAGTATTATATTCTTCTATTTTTATTTATTTTCATGAACTTTTTTTGTAATTAGTATACTTAATATCAATTGGGTTTTACCCATGACATTATAAAGATATCTTTACCTTCCAACTGATTTCCGAATAATTATAGATCATTTATCCACTCTCATTATACCTTTTACCTAAGTCGTTACTATTATGAAATTTAGAAAGGTATTTGTCTCTCTTCTATTATATTAAAGAACCTTATTTTTCTCTAGCCTTTTGAATATAATTTTTTTATAATTCTATGACATTATAAATAAACATCTCCCATTAATATTATTCATAATGAAGAGATATCATTCATCCCCTCTCGTTAAAGCTTTTACCAATGTCATTATTATGTAGAAATTTAGAATGAGGCCCCCTCTTTCTTTTAGGTATTCAATAACTTATTTATATATTGACATCATATTAAAATTACTATTTATTTAATATTATTTCAAAACACCTCTTACTACTCTTATAAATTCAATGTGATTATACACCCCTTCAAAATTCATTACTTCCATCCATGATTCATTATGTACACCCATAATGTTGCTAAAATTTCACGGTTATTCTTCATTATAATCTTTTATATAACCATTATTTTAGTCATATGTTTTTTTATTTCCTATTGTTTGTGTTGGATTGTGTTCTTACATATCAATATCAATATAATTTTTTATTCCATTTGATTGGATACCCTTTCACTATCATTGATCAAATTTATGGATCATTAAGTATTTAAATTATGGTACCGAAATTTCATTGTGATTTTCCATGACAAACATTTTAGAAGTGTATACCCATAATCATTTTCACTCATAGGTATTCACCTCATTGTTACTATACTTAATTAATTGAAAACATCCATGTATATAACCCACAATATTTAATCACTGAAATAAATTTGATGGAATATGTTATTATGTTACATGATCAATGTGGCTCTTATATTCTTGTACATTATATGACTATGATTAGTGCAACCGGATAGTTGTCCAATGTATTTGGTATTGTTTTAGTCTCGAGATATTATATGCATAGTGTACATGAGGCTATCTTATACACATTATGTTATGATGTCTTGGTTTTAACCTTAACTTTTGATTACGATGTCATGTCTAATGATTTTATCACATTTCCATGTTGCCTTTCTGTTATCATGTGATATAAATCCTTACTATTCACAATAATAATTCACACCAATTTTATGCTCCATTTACATCTTTATTGTCAACAATTTGTGATCTTCTTCAATTTATTATTTTTTTCTTTTCTAGTTTTCAATTCTCTCCCAATTTTTAGTATGTCCCCTAGTAATTCATATCATTTCTACGAATGGAAAAGTCTTTTTATCATTATAAAAAAGTCTTTAATAATGTGGATTATCCCATATTCATGATGTTAGGTAATGTACCAAATTTACAATAACACTAGGTATATTGATCTCCCATGTTGTATTATCTAAAATATAATTTAATAAATTATGAATTAATATGTAACAAAGACATGGTCTATCATTTTTTATCAATGGAATGTATAGTTATTGTTGGGAATAATATTATGAACTCTAGAAAAATCCATAGGGATAATACTACGCAAATGTAAACATCCCTATGTCTTAGTAAATTAAGCAACATGTTCCTTTCCTGAAAATAAATACATGTCTAGATACAGTATGTAGATGTGAATTCCATATAGATGTACATATAGGTAACAAAAAAACATATTATTGAAGTAAACATTATCGACAAATGGTGCACGACAATGGGACTTGCAAAACAATTTGTTTGACACTCATAGGGTGTATTATTTGTAAAGTTTATAATATCATTAGAAGACATTATTAAGGGAACAATGATTTTAATAATATAATATTTTAGGATGTTGATCATGGATAACCAATATTTTTGCCTATAATTCATAAGTTAAGGAATATAAATCATTTATGAATTATCCAATAAATTTTTTAAGTTTCAAATTTAAATGTTTAATTATTTCAAAATGAACATCCTTAATTTTCCCTTTATACTAGTCAATGATTTTAAATTGGTGGATTCAATTAAATAACCAATGTGATAGGAAATGATATTTTTAGAGACCTAATTTCAATCTTGTATGTCATTTGAATATTTACATATATATTTCTAGAGCTAGGTCTTGAGAAAATGTGTAATTCTGGGGACCATTGTACACACAATTATTTTTATAAAAATAGTAAAAGTATTTAATATGGCACATGAATATTTCTGAAAAAATTGGATATCACTAAAATAAATACTTAAATAAATAATATGAGAAATTTTTTTTGATTGTAATGAATTATTGACTATCACTACGACCTAAAATAGGTCCATGCGAGGCATCTAGATATCACTCCAATCGAAGAAACATTTAGTTAGTAAATTAATTAAATATAGATAGTTAATTAATTAATTTATCCTAGATATTATTTCTATAAGAATACTTCTCAATCAATTTCCCAGGGATTTCCTCATACTCCTAATACCTAAGACTGCTTTTCCATTATTTTTATATAAGAAAATCATATCAAAAGATTATGAATCATTGGATCTAAAAATATAATGACATAGCTATTGAAAAAAACATCATTCGATCGTTGGTGTGTGCATTCTTTGATGAATAATTATCCAATATATAGGTAGTACTCATAAAATTATGATTTCATCCATTTTTTATTTCAATGATAATGTACATAAAAACCTTTTTTGATCTCTTACAATTGTGGAATTTTCATGCACCTTCATACCAATCTATTTATTTATTCAATTGTTTTCTTACCCCATATATCCCTATTTTGGATCTTTGGACAGGAAAATAAGGAAATGATCGATAAATTGGGTTTGTGTTGTATTTCTACACAGTTTCATTATGTTCTTAACTGGTCGAAAAACATGGTTCCAATTCAACATTTTTTTGTGGTAGCGAGGCTTATCAAGACCCTATATTCATGATGATTTGAAGATCGAGGAATATATTGATGAATTCGAAATAATTCAGGGTAATTTATGAGATCATTTTGATTTATTTGACAAATAGATATCAAATCATGAATGTTGTCTAATATCGAGGTGTGTGTGATTGATTTATGAACCACTATCGCGATGGAAACTGGTTTCCTACCATTAGATGGCTAGAAAAGATAAATCCAGACCACCTCTACAAATCTCAAGTAGATAAAATGTGAGATATATAGTGAAATGGAAATATTTTATGGGTGGAGTGTATATAAAGAATTTTAGAAATTTCATTATTACATACCATAGAGTTATTAAAAAAATGATGTGACAGGTCCTGGTTGTTGAAGGCAGGGTTTTAGTGGGTTATAGGCATCACACGTCATCTGGGACCACCACATATTGTATGAATTCATGATGGTGGACTCAGTGTGTACATAAGGATTATATGGTCTTGGGAATGACCAGAAACACCGCATTCCAATGTACATAGACTAGTGGTAAAGTACACAGACACGACATGGCTACACATACATGCCAAATCACCCAGGCGGGACCCGTAGCGGCATAAGAACTCCATGCATTTCCCATAAACACAGTGTATCCAAAGATGGTTGGTTATCCATGTACATCCACATACATGATTTGGCTATGATGTATGACCACATGCCATGTGGTTCTACTCAAATGTTGTGATCCCCCTTGGTTCTTTTTGAATAAATTGAAATCTTCTTTATTTCCTTCATTTGAACTCAGATTTTGGGTTGTGAGTAGCTTTAAAGTGTTATCTTCCACATAGAAGATGATGGTTCACTCTATTTTGGGTTTTAATGTTCAATTTCAAATGTTCCACGCTTGTAACTTATTTAGTAAATATATGATGTTTGTAGTGATCGAGAATTAGATCTATAAATACAAAAGAGTGGAACCCCCATCTGCATTGGTGTGGGTCCTCTGCAAATACTTATTCTGGGATTCACCCAATCAAATAGTGTGTATGTCCTTGATGACCAGAGGGGGACCCACTATCACTCTAGGGTGTAGTTCCTTGACCAATAGTGTAGACCCCCCCCCCTCCATTTTCTTGATTACATGAACTCTACAGATAATTATTGAGTGAATCCCCCTATCAGATATAATGCAGACCTTCGATTAAAAGTGTTAAACCCCATCTGTCACACCCAAGCATAAGTCTTAAACCGAATGAGTGGAACCACAATTAGAATAGATGAAAGTCTTATACCTTTGGAGTGGAACTCCTTATCATATAAGGTGCGGGTCTCCATGACAATATATTAGAACTAAAATTATCTGAACTGTTATAAATAAAAACACCATTGTTATTTCACCAAATTTATTATTATGTATTATGTTTATAGATAACACATGAACTTATTTGGATTCATTTTATCCAATCAGATTTAAAAGACCATTATGAATTGTTACCATTGATAAAATATTTATTGAATAGTTATCATATAATCAGTATAAATATTTGGTTTTGAAAAATCCCATTGACAAACAAAAATGAAGTGATTACCAAAGAGCATAGAATCATACCCTATGAAATACTTCTATCTGAGTTTCTGTGGGGTATAACATCTCGGGGAATTCCCCTTGATGAATAAAAATATGATGTGAATCATCATACGCATTAGAAGAACTGTTTGTAGTCTATGGTCATGTTTATTGAGATCACGACCCAAACCATGTATTCTGAACCAAACTATTAAAGCCTCATCATCATGCACCATACCCTTAGGGTATTTTATGGTGTATTTAAGGGATATATATCGATAAAATTACAAAATGAATATGTATATATTTTTTAAAATAAAATAATGTGAATATTTCATTGTTTTCAATTTTTTATAAATGGTTTTAATTCTTATATAGTAAAATTGAAATTATTCGTTTAAAGGTATTAAATTTCTAGTACGATGTATATTTTGATGAAATAATATATTTTTGAAATAAATATTATTTTAATATTATTAAATAAATTTTATCAAATATAAATGATCATATTATATTTATAATGTCATGTTTAATTTTTTTTATGGATCAAAAAATATTATAGTTAGATACCATAATTTCTCAATAAATTCCTATTCTTATTTAAAATGAGAAAACAAAAATATATAGAAGTTAATTTATATAAAACTAATATTATTTTTGGAATCATAAAATCAAAATTATCCATAGGACAAACCTTAAAAAAAATTAGAGCTACTGAAATTTTGTGGTATTAATTACATATTTTATATAAATATAATATATATTATCACATCATAATTACCAAAAACTGATGTAATAAATATTATAAAAGATATAAAAGACAAAGTAAATGTTATAGCTTAAAAATAATGAGATTTATGTTTATTGTATTAATTTTATAATTTTGTTATGGATGCTCCAAAACCATTAATATATTTTAAGTTTTTAAATTCATTTCATTAATATTTTGACCCACTTCCACATAATAAAGGATATTTTTTTTAATTTAGTCCTCCATTATTATAAAATAATTAAAATCAATCCAATTTATTTCTGAAAATAAGGGAATAAAGCATGGTAATGTTTTTGGTTCTGGAAAGCTTATTATATAGAGTCCAAAACCTATGTTTTAGAAATAATAAATAATTCCCCCTCATTTTGTATATAAATATTATTAATATCCCATTTATATTTACTCTAAATACATGGAACATGACCTTACTATGCCATTTTGTCTATTGAATCATCCCTAGGTTCCCCTAACCATTATGGAAGCTCCACCAAAATATTTTCAGTCACACACTCATGTAAGGGATCACCACCTTCTCTTCTTTATAAATGTTTCATGGATATATTATTCTAACATTTTATAATTATTGATGTTGGGATATGTACTTACATTCCCATTTTATGAACTATTTTTTGTATAAATTTGAGAGATCCCATTTTATCTCATTAACACATTTCATTAATTTTTATTTTATGCTATTACGCTGCATAAATATCACCTTAATTTTTTGAGCAAAAACAATTCTTTAGTGAATACAATGACCATTTACTATCAAGGGATTCATGAATATGAACTCATATATATTTTAATTTGTAGTTAAATGTATGTATTCCACAATCATTAATTGTAGAATAAATCATTATGTTGAATCAAAAACTAATTTTTTATCTATATGTCACACATAAGTATGAGAATGAAATGAATGTGATGGGTGTACCAAAAATTATATATCACACCAATGAATTGAGATGTTTTTAGTCTTCTAGGTTGTGAATTTGGGAAATATATGGAACCAAATTTCATTATGGGACTTCTTCCATTATTAGGTATTGGATGTTAGCCTTGACCTATGGATTATGATGTAGTGTTTTATTTTGTTCCCACATTTCCCATTTTACATTATTTATCATGCCATATCATACTTTATTGTTTGTGTTTATGATTATTATTCCATTTAGGAACATTTTATATGTTTATTCTCTTAAATTTATTAATTTCTTCTTGTTATTCAATGATTATTACCATTTTGTGTTTTATAACTCACCCAATTATTATGTATGTCTCTAGGTTATCCCATGGATTTTTTTAGTATGAAATAATATTATGAACTTGTTAAGGTGGTTTTCAATAAAGACAATGTATTACTTATTTTAAGTTGTTATGAAATGTACATAATTCCCATAGACATAAAAAATATTGATCATCTCAGTTGGATTATTTGTACTCTTATATAAAATATATACAATTAATATGTAAGAAAGTGTAAGGTTGTTATAATTGGAATAAAAAAAATTGTAGTTATTTTGGGATTTGGATTTCAAAAATCCAAAGAAATAGATAGGGTTTAGACCAAGTATAAAAAAATTCCTAATTTTTTCTATTTTTAATGAAAGTGGTTCATCCTGAAAATACATCCTCATCTGAATACTACATGTTTTTTGGCTCTGGAATAGATGTACATGAGGGAAAAACCTGTAAACACTGCATTGTGCGAGACTTGAACAAGAATTGGGGCACGAAAACAGGCCTTGATACACACCTTGTTTGACACTCCTGGGCGGTATGATTTAGCAAATTGATAATATCAATAAAGATTATTATTAATGCAATAGAAAATTACATATGATTCTATGTTATGAAATAGATCATAGTTAACATATATTGGGACCTATAAATTCATATGAAATGGTAATATTTAGAATTTATAGGTTTCCCCTTTAATGTAATCGGATTTCCCATTATGTGTTTCATAGGTAAAAAATACCCAACCATAGTTTTCTATTTATTATATATGATGTATGGAAATTTGTGGAATTGGGTAAACAATCAATGTTATGGGAAATGTGATTACAACCCAAAAAAGATTTCAAACCCATTGAAAAAACGAATCACTATCATTATGATGATACTCTTTAAGTTAATTAAAGTTATTAATAGAAACCTTTATCATGAGGAGCATGAAAATAGACCTTATATAGACCAAGATTATATTGAGGCCATTATAAGACATAAGCGCCTGAATTTCAATGGATTATATGATCCCTTAATCCTGGATCAATGGAACCACTCAATTTAGAGTATATTATCCTTCCATATATTTTTTCAAAAAGATAATGTTCTACAATTTGATTATAGTAAGGTGGGACAAGATTATTATTGGTGGATATTGATAAAAAATTATTAATTCTGATGATGAAATTAATGCGATAAGGTGGATGGAATTCCAGAAAATATTTTTTGATAAAAATTTTGTTCACACTATCCACCAAAAAATGAAAAGGGATTTCATTATCATAAATAAAGAAATACAATTAATATATTGAGGTAAATAATGAAAACATAATAATACTTTCATGATAAACCTCTAGCTTTTTCATTACCACCATATTAATAGTTGACTTCTTCATTAATTGGCTAAAACATAGTCTACTAAATTCTGGATGATCTCAGATATCAATTGATGTGAGGAAATTTTCTTTTGTCCCCTCAATGTGAAAAAAGTGATATATCAATCTCAAAAGTATCAAGGTGATATAAATCAATAATATGAGTTCTATTCTGGTAGTCTAATACATAAATCTATTAGTTCCATGAAATTTCAACATCCAAATTGTTAAAGGTTGAGAAAGAATAACCCTAAAATTTTCCAAATGAGAGTGAGAAGATTCATTATGTTTTGTAAAGAATGAAAATAGCGATTGTCGATAAGAGAAACACAATAATGAAATGTAGGTATGGAATTATATGTTCAAAACTCATCACATTGTTTATTTATTCAACTATAATGAACCAAGGAACATTTCAAACCAATGCATGTATCCAAATGTTTTTATAGAAACCCAACTACATATCAGGTATAAGGGAATGTTTTTTCCATCACATCTACTAATATAGATCTGGAAAATAATGTGGTGATAGGTATTTTAGTAATTAATTCAATAATATTGAATTTAAATTTTTATTATACTTCTATGTAGTCCATCATATAAATAATGTTTAGTATAACTGTTAAAACACACCCACAAAGCATGGAGGTGGATTTGATGGTGAAAAGCTAAAATAAAAAAATTATTAATTATAAAAAACATAACTCATCCTCTATCACAATTTGTGGGATAAACATCTTATTGATCCACTTCATAATCCAATTTGTGGAATTTTATACAATTCATGCATGGATGGGGTTTCCCTATATAGAGCACACATAAAATTCTAGGAGATGGAAATCACTCTCCACATCACAAATATTCCTTTAATTCTATTCAAGTGAAAGGGGGATGAAAAATATTTTTTAGAATTGGCATCTAATGAAAGGATATTATCATCCTATGACTAAGAATATGTAGCTCAATTGAGTGTGTAAATGGAAATAATAATCCTTAATGAGCATCCATATCATGAACCAGCATAGGTTAACCTCGATCAAGCACCATATCTGATTTATGGGATGGTCTTAATGGAGTTCATGATCCTCATGGCCTGAAAAATAGTGCTAGTATTCATTCAATTATACAAGGGATTTATTTCTACCAATAAATAAAAAAATAGGATAATGAAATGGACCTCTCAATATTATTTAATATATAATTTAATTGAAAATAATTTGTAAAAGAAAATAAATGTTAAATAACACAACAAGACCAACCGAACATAAAGACCACACTAACTCTATGTGACCCACCTAGTCCATATCCTACACAACAATCATGTATCACATAACGTGATCAAACTCAACCTGAATCCAGAAAATGTGATAAAAACTGAAAATAACTATAGTTTCATCAATTAAAACATAGTAGGAATGCTTTATAATCTATTCTCAATTCACTTCCTTAAAATAAATGAGAAATTCGTTTTCATGTATGAACAACCATATATAAAATTAATGTTTTCTGCATGTTTTCTCAAAAACATGAATGATCCATTATCCTTATTTAGTTTCCAGAACGAGATTCATTTCACAAGTCTACCGATATCATTTTTAATGGGTATGTGATTCATAAATTTTTAATATTTTTACAAATAGGGGAAAAATCATCAGAAACTGTTTTCATGAAACTTATTTAAAACAGTCCATCAATTTCTATGGAAAATAATACACAAGAAGTCACAATAGTAAAAACACAAAAATTTAAAACTGAATATACATACAAATATCTTCTGAATCACTGAATGGAAAAAAAAATCCACAAGACATGGGTGAAACTATGAGATAAAGAATAATCTAGAAGACACCAATACCAGAGACCTCATCCTTATTGACATGTCACGCACGATGAAATGAAAATTCTCAATACTTATGACTATCATTTCTTATAAAGGAAATGGGAAAATTGCATACTAATAAACCCAATTTATCCGAAAACAATGGGCCACTAGTGAGTACCATAACATACCAGTGAAGGAATTATTCTTATAAAACTCTCTCAATATGACAGGTTCCCATGCGTCATGAATTAAACTAGGGTGATCCAACCAATTCCAGTCAAGGATCCCATTGATAAACCCTTATAATAGATCCTAGGGATTCCTCAGCAAGTACATAACAACCATTCGATGTTAATAAGCTATGAGAAACATCAAAGGGATGTTTTTATAACAAACACATTTCATCATTTTCATTGTGTGTCCAAATGAGCAATTAAATATTTCTCTCAAAACTATCCTAAAAAAAATGCCACACATCTATCAAAGATTAATAGATAACAACATTACCATGTAATGTTTTTATAAAACTACATCCAAAAAAATTATATCACTTTCAAACCAACATCGTTTTCTATGAAAAGGACAACTAGACCACAATTCATCATCACTAGTTAAACTGATTTCAAAAGACAAATATACACTTATTTTAACTTAAAAACATTTTAATGAAAATTTAATAATAAAAACCTCATTTTAGAAGATAAATTTGTGTTAAAAAATCAATCCCACACTTGACATACCCTAATCTACTCACAGAATCCAACATTGCATTTCATTAAACCCTTGATGTGCGTTATTTTACTCAAACATTCTATTTATCACGATTCAAGACATAAAACACCACTTTTCACACAAAATGATTTATCTAAATAAAACAAAAAAGCATACTACATATATATAATGTTGTTAAATCAATTAATTTATTAATTGTAAATTATAAAATAATGTTTTTGGGATATTGTACCTCAAATCCATGATGTAATGGAAATATACACTCGAACACACCCATCACGGGTTCCAAAACACTAGATCTACAAAGACGATCCCTAAAAGAAGAAAAAACACTTAAAACCTAGGGAATACAAAACCCTAGGATATGTATTTCAAGACTATAAGTGAAAACCATGAAAATGGAAGAATAAGGAAGAGGCTAGAGATGAGAAGAGAAAATGAAGAATTTTGGGAAGAATCATTGACCTTTGATGAGAAATCTCCCAAATGGTGCCCTAAAACGAGGTAGAAAAAATGTTGGTGCAACCAAGTCAATAGAAAACACCTATGGATTTAAATAATAAGTGGAATCACAGAAATCCCATTTTTATAATGAATTTTATTTAGCATGTAATTGGTTGTACGATTTTTCTACATGGTTTGAAAAATCGTGTGTAAAACGTTTGTGGGATAATTGAATGATTCAAAAACATGTCATGGTTATTTTTCATTGTTTGGGAAAATTGTTCTCAAGTTGTGTAGACCGAAAAAATTGATAATACCCCTCAACTGGTCACCTAAACACAAGGTAACTCCACCCAATGATTCTTGAATGACTTAAACACAAATAGGTGACATTGTAGGGGTCCAAAACTGTACAACATTCCTCTTTCTCCCAATAAAAACCAAGAAAAACAGAGATTGAAATCTTACACAATGGAAAAACATCTAAACTAAATCCTATTTACACTCAGGATATGAGAAAAAGACATGGATTTCCAATGAATGAGACCATAAACCATGACATGGAAAACTTTGTGTGACAATTCTATCCACCATTAACGCTTTCCTCCCCCGGAATGCCCTAACACATTCTAGATGATTTATAAAAAACTATGGAATCCTTATAAACACGATCCAACCTCTTATTACAGAGGAAATATCATCTCCCATTAACATAACATATGACTCTTTTCCATTCAAAACACAAACTCACACCCACATCTCAAGAAACAATAAAAAGATCGAGTCACGACCTCCAAACCAAGCTAAGGACATGATTTCAAGGACTTATATATATGAAACCATTGATCTCCCAATCTAAATAGCACCAATAAAAACCAAATATTCTAGGTTATGTAGGGAATGTACTTCCCGACATTAAAACCAAACTATCATCAACCAAAATTTTAAGAGGAATCTCCAAGAGTCCTGTGGTGGGTATCCTAACCATTATGAACCAATGATCAATAACTAAATGATAAATCTACATGAACAAGGAATGATCTCATCCCTAACTGGTCTACTAAAAATATTCCAATAATAACCTAACAACCCATTCTACGAGGAACACTACATAAACACTAAATCCTCCCAATTCCGAACATAGGGAACAAGAATTGGGCCAATAATTTTTAAAAAGACCAAAAACCCCCCACCACATCAGATAGGGAGGGAAGGGGACCAATTACTGGACCACTAGACCATAACCAACAACGTCCCAATGATGGCCTCACCTAATTAAACTAGGAATCCCACTCATGAAAATGAATCGGGAACTTGCATTCCAAAAAACATCTTTTGAATCATTGTGTGATTGTTATGTCCTCCACAGTACATGAAATTAGAGAGTGTTCAAATTTATAATGAAACCATAAGTGAATACTCGAACTGCCTCACCGCAACAGTGGAAAAACAAACATCACTGTAAATAACACTCCACTGAGATTCCCGACTTTACACCAAATTCACACCAACACCTATGTCAGGAGCTCTGTTGAATAATGCATCAAATTTCTCACAATCAATAGATCATAATCCATAAATGGAACTCTTTACCTTAGTTACAAACAATTCCACATAACTCACCTAGGTAGACACACTATATCAATAGGTATTATGAAAATAGCTTCCCAACAAAACTCATTTACCCAAAGAAGATCATGGAGATACACAGCATTATTTTATCTTACTCTGTATGAGGTGAAGAATGACCAAGGAACACAAAAAAACCTACTAAAAATCACTAAGAACAACTGCTACAACCAAGATAATCACCATAACATAAAGGCACATTAAATAGATCCCAAACAGCTCTCTATTCCGAAAAATTATTTGAGGAATCATTCTAATTGGTGTATTTTACACTTGAAATGAATCCTCTAGTTGATCATCTAAGATGACTTCCAACAGAGAACTATCCAAAGCAACATCACAACATCCAAAAAAAATAGAAAACTACTAAACATTTCTCTAAAACCAAGCCACCAATAACATTTCATCCCAAGACAGAACCATGGTATCACTTATGAATCACGAGGATGCATAATAAATAAAAGACACTGCAAAGAAATAAAAAGCGATGACACAAGAACAAAAATATAAAAAACATCACAATTTTTCAGGTTAAAACATATTTGAAAAATAGAAAAAATAAAAAATGTTGGATTTCCACATTCACAAATGGTGTTTCATCATGTCTCACTCATAGGCACATTTTTTTGCCACCTCGGGCACCCAACCACCATGTCATATTGGGCATTAATCGACATATCCATATTAAACCATGCATGTGAGCACCCATGAATACAGAAAATGATAAAACAAAACAACATCATTCCAAAAATTATATACCATCCTTGGGTTCATTATCCACAAAGTCAAAAACCATTTTCATATTTCCCAAAAATACCAGTATACCATACCTGAAAAAGATACCCCTTAGGTCTCCATAAAAATCCTCTAAATTTATTTAAAACATTGTTCAGAATGTCAACAAAAAAACAAATTATCATCAACCATTTGATAATAAATCCATTCCATTTCTTATAAAATAACTACCAAACCCATAATTTCATTTCATAATTTATTTCCCATATCGAAAATAAGACAAGGAACATTTTGTAAATCAGATATCCACAGGGACTAAAACCCATTTCATAAAAAAAACCCAATCTCTCAAAAAATAGTCCAAAAAAAATAATCATATTAAACAAAATGTTAGCATCCCAACACATCCCATTAAAAAAAATAGTCATATTTGAAGAAAGTTTTATTATGTGAAGCTCATAGTTCTCCAATTTCATTTCATCATGAAAGTACTATAATGTAAATATAACATTGAGAGTATTACTGGTGGGATGGAATGAATAGCGATATTTCTTAATTTACTATGATGTGTTTGACTTGTCAACAGACGAAAGAAGAATGACAACTTCCAATGGGGATGCATCAAACATAACCAGTGATTGAGTGGGAATGGGAAAATATCTCCATTGATTTGGTAATTGTATTACCAAATACATCTTGAGGTAACAATGCTATATGGGTGATTTTTTATTGATTGACTAAAACATCCCATTTTCTCTATATTGGATATACTTTTTCACTAAATCAACATGATTTGTTGTATCATAAATAGATAGTGAAGTTAAATGATGTTCCTATCCCCATTGTATCTTATTGTGATCATTTTATCACTTATATCACTTTTAAAGGCCTTCGAAATTCATTGGTTACTGAATTATATAACAATAAAGTATCTCATCCTCAATCAGATAAGCAGTCCAAATGAAAAATTCAAATGTAGGAAGATATCCTATGATCTTGTTCAATAGATTATCGGGGAAGATAGGATCCATATATTTATTGTTTTGAGTTTTCTTATAATAATAGTTTTTATTCAAGTATACATATGATACCTTTTGAGAAATTCTATATAAAGTTGTGTGAACTTCACTATTTTAGGATGAAGTAGGTGAAAATAATTTGATGGGATGAGAATTGGCAGAAGATATGGCTGACAAAGTATCTATTATTAAGAATAATATGCGGACAGTTCTACATTAGAAGAAAAGTTAGGAAAATAATTGGAGGAAGGTTCTATGTTTTATGGTAGGTTATCATGTCTTTCAAAATGTTTATTCTTGGAAAAGTGTGATGTATAGTGGTAATAATGGGAAGTTAATTCCATTTTTCATTAGACCCTATGAAATCTGAGAGAATGTTTGATCATTTTCTTACTGAGTGGATTCACCTCCTAGTTTTTCACAGGAACACAATGTTTATCATGATTCAATGTCAAGAAACTATATATCAGATTCAACTCATATGTTGAGTCATGAGGTAGTTTAGTTTGAAGATAATATTTCTTCTGTGGAACAACCACTATAGATTCTGGAATACAGAGAGAATGTATTGTGAAATAAGGATATTAATCAGCATAAGTATATATAAAAAAACTATATGTTTGAAGAGGAAACCTTGGAATCGAAAAATTCTATGATGGAAAAATACCACAACATATTTTATAATTGAATAAAAATTCCGAGGATGCTAGTACCAAAAGGGAGAAGGAAGCAACATAAATTGTTGTTATAGAATATGAAATTTTTATATCTATTAAAATTTATGGATTGAATATTAATTTTACTTTAATGGGTATTCTATGTCCTATATCATACCTGACAATTATTAATGGGTTTATCCGAAATCTAATTTTTCACACGTGATGGATTTATACAAATATAAAACATAGATTATTATTATTATTATTTTAAATGGTAGTTATTTCTAATCCATAATGTTGGTGGGAATGAATATAAAGAATAATAGTACATTTACACATGTTTATTAAATTCTTTTACACTCTCCCAATAAATTATATCTACTTAAATAAAAATAAATACATTTTTATGAAAAAAACAATAAAATATTAAAATTTAGTTTTACCCCCATTTGATGGAGAACACATTTCAATAATATTTATGAAATATATAAAAGTTATATTTGAAAAAATAAGCATTTTATTCGAAAGTGGGACATCAATTTTTTTGGGATAAATATATATTTTTTTCTAATAACTTTCATATTTTAGATAATAGTGAAAAATATGTAATATTAATTGGAAATTATTTATTTGGAAATAATTATTTATATTTTTAAATAATAACTTTAGATTATTTTAATGTATATTTAGTCTAAGTTTTTATATATTTATTCCAGTTTTTGTCAAATTAATCAATTTGAAATTAGAATCAGATATTAAAACATTTCAATCTTTTGAACGTTTCTAATTAAAACCCATATTTTTAGTTTTATTATTGAATTATTTTTAATCAAATTTTCCCAATTAAATAAATTGAATTAGATAAAATTGATTCCATTTTTGTAATCAGAAGGTCAAAATTAGGGTTTATGGTAAATTTTAGTTTTAGGTATAAAAATTATACCTTGGTAAATGAATTATCCACCAATGTAAAAGTGATATTTTGACACATGTTAATGTTAACAGTTTAAATATTAACATAACTTAAAAATAAAACAATTCATTTTTTATTGAGGTGTTTATCGAGCCTAAAAAGATTATAAATCAATAATTACAATCCAAATTTTAGGAATTTAATTCCACCTCTATATGGGTGTCTATTAATATAAATTCATCATTAAAATAATCACTTGAACCCACTTATCCTCTTTTACAAATATTACCTCTCCACCACCCTATTTCGAACCCAAACACATTGTAGCTCCTAAAAAATCATCACAACCCTTTCCTCCTTACTCTCCCAATTTCTAGGTGCTATTGGTCTCACCGAAAGACCAAATTCATGGTCTTCAAGTGTCTTTTAGGGAGGGGATATTGAAGTGGTAATTTTCTCAAAGTACATCTCTTAATTTCTTTATGTTTTATACTTCCTCTTAAATTACATAAACTCTAAATTCACATTTAATATAGAATCATGTATATAATTCGTAGTTATTTTTTAATGGAATATCTTATATCCATTTCATTTCTCACCCTTTCTTATTCAATGAAAAAAATTTGTTCTCTATGATAAGTTGTTAAATCGTCTCGATGGATAATATTTTTTTGATTTTCCCCTTATTGCATTCATGGATGGTATTTAAACCATTATTATGGTAAAATAAAATTTTAATATGTATATTATCATTTATTTCAATGTTTAGGGTACTATATATTAAAGATACCTTCATACTTTCCATATTGTTGTTATATTATACCTTCGTTTAGGTATGTGTGGACTACCGCCACGTCAAAATGATATGATTTGTTCACACATCACATTGAATGATTTAAGGATTGTTTTAGTAAAGACATATTATATAAACGACATACTAATTTTACTATAATTATATTTTATTAGTAAACACATTTATAAAAATTTCATTTCATTTCACTATTTCTATAAAATAGGTCAAACAAAAAAAGCGTTAATGAAAATATACGAAGTACCATATCCAAGAACAATTCTTTTTTTTGACTTCAATGATTTTTATAAATAATTATATAATCAATATATAATATATTTATATCATGTTTTATATTACATAGATAATAAACATATGGCCCCAAGGACTATTGATATTATACCATGTTTGTTTTCAACTATAGCAACGTATATCGACAAAACGATTGACATGAAATCAAATAAATAACAAATTTTTATTATATGGTGATAAGTGATATAAAAAGAATAATAAAATTTATAAATATTATCACATATGTATGAATTAACTTATAATTATTTTTTAGGATGATAATGATTATAGGTAATGATTCATACTCATAGGAAGAGACTTCGCCACACTCTCATTTCATTGAGGCATATTTCAGTAATATACAAATCCTTATTTTATATGGTGTATAATTATCCCTTTATATTTTTAATTTAATTCAACGGTTTAGAAAAATATTCATTGATGAATCATTTTATAAATTTACATAAGGAATTCATTTAACATATATTGTGACAATGACATCTTTGTCGCCAAAAATGTTTTTTGGTTTCCGACCTCCTCTACAAGTTGTAATATTTTTAAAAGGAATATAAATTTCATTTTACATTTTCATGTAATTTTGTATTGAAAATTGTTTTGATAAGAGATTTATTTTGGCAATATCATGAAACAATATCATGTTATTGCAATATGAAAATGTTATTTATCCATTATAAATGATTTAGGTGTTTTCTTTATGTTATGGTTCTTGAAAATTGAATATGTATATGGGTTGTTAAACAATAAACAGAGGGAGAGTAAGTCCGTTATATGTCATTAGCACATTGGGTAATGAGAGAGAGTTAAACAATAGGGTTTCTTCTAAAAGATTTTGGGAATATACTTTGATGGGTTTTCCATACGTAACCGTGAAGGTTACTCCCTATGTACCTGTGGAAGAAACAATGTAACCATAATATAGATTCCAAAAGTTTCCTTTATGATTTATAATTACTATGATTTTTTTGGATTTTTATGATCTTGTGAGTTCTGTAAAATAGTTTATATATTATGGGTGAAAATAATGATTTAGGTGTTCTCCTTATGTTATAACCCCATGTTTTTCAAATTTATTCCATAGGGTTTAAGGTTTTGCATTAAAAAGGAAAAAGTAAGGATGTTTATAATAAAGAAAGTAAATGATGCTTTATTTTTAAAAGGGGTTCCTTCAGTGGAAAATCTAATTCTATTTTGGTAGTATCCTCTTATATGGCCAAGATATGTTATGTAGTAATGATGTCCTAATTCCCTAAAAATTAAAACATCACAAGATCCTAAATGTAAATTCTAAAATTTACTATAGAATATGTAATTTTTATGTAACAGGCATGATTATTGGATCGTTAGATCAATAATGGGATGAAAACTCCTTATTTATCACCCTAGTTATCATAACAAAAATAATAAGCATAGGTTACACAATAGACATAAATCTTCTAATGGTTTGGTAGTACATTAATTTAGAAAACCTCATCCGACATTTGGGGAAAAATATTCATAAACTTTTAACCATATAAACATTAAAAAAGATTAAGATCCATTAATTTTGAATGAAGGTCACTAAATTTACAAAATAAAATTATCATTAATCCCCCAAAAAAACTTGATGTGGCTCTTAATTTTAACACACCATTCATGTTAATATCATTACCATGTATTCTTTTGACAAATCATAAAAACCATAATTAGCATTAAACATTAGTGAAAAGATTAATTCCTTATAAATAAACTCTTTCCACTTACTATATGTAACTCCCCGACCATAGGTACCCAGAGTCGATGCATTATTACATAACATTGGCATGATCACAATGGATCAAATCCCAAAATACTGATCAATTAAGATGCCTTGGATGTACTAAATCCATTCATAAGTTTTACATTACATTATAAAATGAAAAAACAACAACATCGTTGTCTCCATTGACCACATTCATATCCATTTGATTGTCCCTACTGATGAGTCATAATATATACTTCACTGCATCCTGGAAAAAATGAAACATAGAAAGGGGTGAGCTCATATTCATAGTAAGAATAAAAATATAGTGGAATCTTTTATAAATAAGTATAAACATTTATGGAAATATATAAGACTAAATCAAAAGCATTTTAAACACAATATTAACTATAATATAGCCAACATAAAACAAATAATTCAATTTACTTATTCACTTGGATATTATAGTAGTCTAATAATAAATGAAATACCAATTTCCAATTTTATAATGATGGAATGTATAATGCCAGACTTCATGACCACATATTCAAGGCCTTTTTCCAAGACTACAAAGAAGATATTTTCAAGGCCATTGAGAATGACACTAGTTTGTCTTATTAGACATACTGATTCATCGAGCAACTGTAGTAGGCTCCCCTCATAACATACAATGTATAATGCATTCTTCATATGAAAAGTTTTAATCATTACAAAAACATTTTTAATAAAAATATCTTACGAAATGTTAATACATTAACCATAAACCAGGAATAGTATAAAAATAACACATCCACAATCAAGAATATCAAAAAACCATCAATACACTATAGACGACTTGAATCATAAAAAATAAACATCAAACAAGTTTAAAATCCACCGAAGTATGTTGACATAGATGAAATGAAAAATATTTGAAATGAAAACTTCTTTCAATTTTTAAATCTTTTAAAAGTCACATAACTATAAAATAAAACATTTATTTTTATAATATTCTTATAATAATTGATTTGAAGCATCAATGATGATATAAATGAGGAATATAGCCACACCCGCTATATGAGTTACAAAAAACATTCATAGCCTAATTTTTTCAAAAAGGTCATAAAGTACATTGTTTAGAAAACGCTGGAATGATTCCTTTCAAAACATATATTTTCAAATAAGGGTTTAAATGAAATAAACCCATAGTCTATTAAATACTTAAATTTTTTGAATTTAATTTTTAAGAATACAAAAATGTGGATTATAAATAGGTTATAGTAGATACTAATGTATTAACAACCTCACATATGTAATGAGATTGTAGAATTAACCCTTACCATGTAATTGTCCTTTGTCGAGGGTACGTTAAACTAATGTATAATAGTTAAATAATTTTCATTTAATTATATGAGATTCATATAAATAAATTTGATATCATATATGATCTTACAATATTTCTTGGCTAATAATATTGTTGTAGTATCATCGTTATGGGTGTTAACAGATTCGTTTTTTTTATATGATTCGTTATCCAAGCCATGTTTCTAATGGATAAAATGTATTTGATTCATATAAATAATTATAATATTTTCTTAAACCATATTTTTAATAATAAAATAAAAATTATTGTTGAATGATTATGATGGGGAATGAATCTCATCGTGTTTACGGAGACGGTAATCTGTACGTACACACGAGCGATAATATCAACATATTGATGATGAAATCGTATGTAATTGGATGTTATATCATATATAAAGAATCATTAACAAGTTATATTTATTATTTAAATAAATTATACTCATTATTATACCCATACAAATCCTTATGTGATTGTATAAAACACTACACTAAGATGTGGAGACGGTAAGCCGTACGTTTGCATGTATAGGGACTTTGTCATTCATAGAATGTATAGAATAATGAACATTATTGTAACATATTTATAATAAAATCATAGAATTTAGGAGGTAATGAATTTATTATTTAGTTATGGTAAAAACAATGACAGTGGATGTGGAAGAAGAAAATAACTTGAAAGAGGGTGGTAAAATTATTACTTCTTTTGGTATTTACTTTTGAGTTGATCCAAAGGGCTCCTTAAGTTGGGATTCTAATAAAATTAAGGACTTTAGGTTAAAGTGAGCAAATCTGGGAAGATATTTGGGTAGGGGTCGGCTGCGACAAATGAATTTGGAGGTTTCAAATTAAGATAAGGGGTAGTACCCTTTTATAATAGAGGTGTGTGTTATATTGGTAAAATCTTGAAATATTATTTTATAATAAAACCATTTTTTGTTTTTAATGGTGCCAAAATGATTTATTTAGAAGCTACTGTGGGTATGGGTCAACAAAAACTCAACCAGTATATTATAGATTTGTATATATTACCAAATTAACCTTAAATTTTAGATTTAACTCATAATTAAATAGATTTTCATTTACCATGTCTCTTGTATCATTATATTATATGGTTAATAAACATACTATAACAAGCTAAGAGAACCCCAAGTAGTTAATTATATAATATATAACCTTGTCTATGTCCTTTTGTTGAACCATATATTATTAGTAATATTATATCATTTAATAATATAATATTTGTTTTAAAAATCTCATTTTTTCAATTTTGACAATATTAACTATTTTTTTTGTTTAAGTCATAATAGCATGATTACATCGAAAAACAAAATATTTAATCACCTCTAACATATCATATTAACCTATAATATTAGTATAAATCATAAAAATATCAAATTAAATTATTTGGATATTTATAATATCAATTATTTTAATCATACATTAATATGGTAATTACTGCATCATCATTGTGACATTAATATATTAAATAATTTAATGTCTAAAAATTATAAATAAAATTCAATTTTGTATGAAATAATTTTATATTTGTAATGAAAATTTGTATTATAATTTATCTTATGTATAACACTATATTAAAAGATGCTTTGTTATTAAACATTGAATTTAATACTTTTAACTCTTCTTTAAATAAAATAATAATAAATGTCTTAATCCAATCCATGCTGATATAAGGGGGTCATATTTTATTCCTAATGTTGTTTTTTGTCGAATTAAACTTATCCAATATTATTAGGACATGTGTTAGGGTAATTATAATATCATTTTTATCCTGAATTACCCTATTTTCTTTTAATTGTGGTAAATAAAAATCAAAAGTAACCATCAACCAAAAAATATTTTCATCTTATTAAACCAAATTTTACTTACTGGTTTCAATTTTTTCTTTCGGATTTTTGAAATTCAACTCACAAAAGTGATAAAATTGAGTTTTATGCAAATTTTCAAATGCTCTTAGAATGTGGGAAATAAACTATAAAAAGTACAATGAAATTATATATATATATATATATAAACATGTTATAAAATGACTACAATGAATGAAATTGATCATATATTGGTATTATGTATCTAATTTGACCTAAAAAAATTAAAATAAAAAAACTAATTACATAAATAAAAAGGACAATTTTAAACAATAACGCGATGTTTTTCATTATTCATCAATAATAGAATGTTTTCAAAAAAATACCTAAAATTGATCATAAGCTAAATTTGATATTCCAAATCCAAAAATAAAGTCCATTTTCAATATTAAAATTTATAAAATTTCAAAAAGTGGGAATTACTATTCATAATAGCTAGTTTCATTGGTTGTGGTGTGTTAAAACTCCATGTTGCATACAACGCAAGATACTGCATTATTCAAAGGGAAATATATTGTTGAAGCTTGGGGCACTACATTATCTCCACCTTAAATTAATTTCATCCAAAACATTTCTAAAATATTACTACATAAAAAGATTCAGGTGGTTATTCATCATATGTTCCACAGGTCCCCACATGGCCTCTTCCTTCTTATGGTTTCTCCTTTTATCTTTTACCCGACAAGTGATCTGGTTTCTCAAAAATGTACTCTAGTATCAAGAATTATGATAGGATCTTCACAATAAGACAGATCAGGTTCCCATTATAATTCTTCATATGTGAGTACATGTGCTGTTTCAGGCATGTATTTTCTCAACAGTGATACATCGGACACATCCTGAAGATTGGAGAGTCTTGGAGGCACTTCCAAATCATGACGATACCTCCAAGAAAACATGGTCACCTACTTAAAATTAAAAATCCTTACTTCAGTTATCGACATAGTTCTTTTACCAACATTGGGATTCTTTGATGTTGGTTTGGACAATCTTCACATTTTTCTTTATTTCCTCTACAGGTTCAAGGCCTATGAGTTTTCCTTCAACAACATCATCCCAAAAAGTTGGTGTGAAACTTCTCTTTCCATTTAACGTTTCTTATGGTGCCATGTGAATACTTGAATAAAAGCTATTGTTATAAGAAAATCTTACCAAAGATAACTACTGATCCCACTTACCTTGAATGTTAAGTGAGTAAGATATCAACATTTCATCAATGGTTTGAATAGTCCATTCTGATAGTCCATTAGTTTGAGGGTGAAAGGAAATGCTCAAATGAACTTTTGTATCCAGTACCATTTGAAGAAATTTCTATATTTTTGATGTTAAATGGGGACCCTGATCAGAAACAATCGATAGGGGTACACCATGGAGTCTTACTACTTCATTAATATATAGTCCTGCCAGACGTTGATGTGGGAAGTCTTATCTTACAGCAAGAACATGTGATGACTTTGAATAAAGATCAACAATGACATAGATTGCATCATTCCTCCTAAGAGTCTTTGGTAGGACTATGACAATGTCCATCATAATATCATCCCATTTCCACTCAGCTATGGGAAAGGGTTTTCATGACTCCTCTAGGATGTTGTCTTCTAGCTTTCACTTGTTGAAAATTAGTACAACTATACAAATAATAATCAATATATCTCTTCATGTTGTCCCACCATAAATGTTTTTTCAAATTTATATACATCTTGGTGCTCCCATGGTGTATAGAGAAATTGGATTTATGGGAATCATCCAATAATTCCATTTTTAGATCAAGTATATAGGGAAAAAAATATGTTTTCCCAAATTTCAAAACTCCATCTTCATATACGAAGTCACTAAATCTCCCATTATTCATAGCTTTAATCTTTTTTTAAAGCTCTTCATCATCTTTCTGAGAACTTTTTATAATTTCTAGTAAATATGGTTTGGAAACCAATTGAAAAAGTCCTGATGTTTCACCTTCCAGGGATATTCTTATATCCATCTTTATTATATCTATAAAAATGGGATCCCATTCAACTCACGCCTTGTTCAAAACTCCATGATCATTTCTTCTCAAAGCATCTCCCACCTTATTTTCCTTCCCTATGTGAAAATGTATACTGAAATTATAATCCTTGAGTAGTTCTAGTCAACATGTTTTCCTCATGTTTAGTTATTTATGTGAGAAAATATACCTCAAACTATAGTAATCAGTATATATCCCAAATTTTTTACCATATAGATAGTGTCTCCATATCTTCAATGTATTGATTACAAATGATAACACTTGATCATGAGTAGGATAGTTTTGTTCATGATTTTTTATTTATCATGATTCATGGGCAATAACTATATCATTCTGTAAAAAGACACAACCATTCCCTTTCATTAATGTATCACTACAAATAACAATCATATTGTTCCTTGATGGTTTTGGGATGATAGGATCAATGAATAATATTCTCTTCAGATATTCCACACATTCTTCACAATCTTTTTTCAAAAAAAATTTAACCCATTTACTCATGAGCTTGGATAATGGGTTATACAACTGTGAAACATTCTGGACGAAACGTTGATAATTTCCTTCTAAACCAATAAAACTGTGTACCTTGGTTATACTCTTTGGTTTTGGCCATTCTTGGATTTCCTTATTCATTGAAGGATCAAAAAATATTCCGTCCTTAAAGAAAATATGGCCAAGAAAAATAAATCTATGGAATATGGAATTCATATTTTCAAAAACATCCCATATAATTAATTTCTTCTGAGGGTTTTCAGAATAATGAAAAAGGGATTTTCATGACCATCATATAATTTTGGGTATACCATGATATCATCAATAAATACCACTACAAGTTCATCAAGATAATCCTTAAAACCCCGCATTCATTATATCCATGAAGACAAAAGGTGCATTCTTCAATCCAAAAGTCATTAATGTAAACTCGTAATGCCTATACCTGGTTTGAAATGCTATTTTAGGAATGTCTCCCTTCATCAAACACAACTAATGATATCCAAATTAAAGGTCAATCTTCGAAACATAATGAGCTCCAAAAATTTGGTCGAATAAATCATCAATGCGAGGTAGGGGATACTTGTTCGTTATTGTTATTCTATTGATCTCCCAGTATTAAATGTACAACCTCATAGATCCATCTTTCATCATAAAAAAATGATTGGGGATTCCCATGGATAAACACTAGGGTGAATAAATCACTTATTACTCAATTCCTCTATATTTTTCTTTAGTTCCACTAATTCCATAGTGGCCATTCTATAAGGGGTCTTCGATATGGGCCTTGAATAGGGAATTAAATTAGGTGAAAACTCAATTTCTCATTTTGGAGGATGTTCAGGGAAATACACTGGAAACACATTAACATTTTCTATCACAAAATGTGTGATCTATATTAGAACATTTTTTCCCTCACCCAAAATTATTTCACTCTTTTCCTCCCCAACAATCGAATTTTGTAGAGCTAGAGGGGGATGATCTAAATAAAAAATCAGGTAATTACTTTTCTACTCAAATTAGAAGGTACTCTTTATTATCATCAAAAATTGTATCCCACTTCATCATACAATAATTTTTGCATCATGGTCTGAAAGGAAATACATTCTGATAATTATATCAAATTCATTATTGGGTATGATGATGAGATCAATAGATAAATATCATTTATATGACCTAATGGGAATTGATCCACAAAACATTGTCCTGATGATACTTCCCTAATTATTTTTGAATAAAAAATCTCATGTTATTTCAAATTGAAATTTTTAAATTTTCTTAGCAAACTGGGATTATTTAAAACAATGCCATGATCCAGAATCAAATAAATCATTGGAAAACATAAGGAAACCATTAAATTACATGCCACAACATATTTCAGAGAATCATCCTTAACAGTAGTGATCACATATGTTTGGAATTTCTACCTTGTCTTTTTATGAGGAATTATTCCTTGGACCTTAGTAAATTCATTTTCATATTTCCCCATTTCTCTAAAATTGTAGCATTCAACATTGACAGCCTCTTTCTTATCCTTGCAATCATAAACTTGATGTCCTTTTTCACCACACTTGTAATAGACTCCCATTCCCTTTATGATAGTACAGAGGTGTTTCTTCCCACATTTAATGTAGGATGTATATTGAACACTTCCATTTTCCCTTTATTTCTATTTTCGGAGTGTTCATCAGATCACTTCTTCTCTTGCTTTTCTTTGAAGTCATAAGACATAGAAAATTCTTTTTCAGTATTGACAGCGCATTAGAAAATGTCTTCGTACAATAAGAAGGATTGTGATACTAATGATTAACAAATAAATGAATTTAACCCATCAAAAAATAGATCAATATAACTCCTTCGGTTTCGTATATAATCTACTACATGCCTTGGTAACCTTGTTATGTTAGCCTTATACTTTGCAACATTTTTTTCCTCCTTTTGGTTATGACTCGAAAATTTTCATTCCATATCCATTCGATGGTCATGAGGAAAGTATTTTTCTAATAAAATATATTTAACCTTCATCCACTCCATGTTCTATACTTCTTCATCTTCCGTTGTGCTTTGGATTAAGGACCACCATTGATCTTCGTCTCCCGTGAGGCGATAAACAGCCATGGAAACTTTTTCCCATTTTGATAATTTCCTAATCCTGAATTATTTTCACTAAGGAACTTATTGATTGAATAGCTATTAATGGATTTGTTATCACATAATAATTTTGGTGGATTTTTGCCTCATGAAGTAATCAAAAATTGATCCTCTGCATTGTGGATCAGGGTGCTCTATACGGGTAAGGTTATTTTTTATAACATTAATGAGTTATACCATTATGGTGGTAAGCTTATCAGTACCTGTTGGATTACTAGATCCACTATAATTAACGTTTGTATTAGGAAAATCTCTACATAGATTACATGTGTTGATATAGTTTCCATTCATTCCTTTATGTTATATTTGTAAAAAATGGCATACAATATATTAGTTTATGAATTGCAATACATAATTCCAAACTTGTAAAACAAAAAAAAATAGAACAGTTTCTGTATATAATTAGTAATCATAAAAAATTCATTGTAGAGGTATATACTCATAGATCATTAATAAGGGTTTGTAATGAAAATGTGAATTTTTTCTAAGCATATCCCTTGGGAGTTTCACAACATAGTGTGAAGTAAGTCCAATTGTCATGTACCAGGATACCACGTGTCCAGCCTGAAACTTCTTTTCAGAGTTTTCACTCATAGAAACATCTCTTCCAGAGCCGCATCTACATTCTTGTATCTAGACAGTGATTTATTTCTTATAAAATACACAAAATCTATAAATTAAATAAATTCTATGATGTTCTTCTATACTAATACTCAAAGTATATCTTATGTAAATGTGCTCTAATAAGTGTTTATCTAAATATGGTTTCAATGGTTTGTAACTACAATCCTATGATATGAACTGTAATGACCTGACCCTAGTTAAACAGAGTGGATTCATTATTCTATAACATTTTCATGATCACAAAGAATAAAATCCTAAATGATGGATCAGTTTAGTATCCTAGTTAGTACAAGATAAAATCATAATTTATATATTACATTATAAATTGAAAAAAATATCATTTTTCTTTTGAACACATTCATATACTTTAGACTATCCCTATAGAATAGTTATAATATAATTTTTTGAATACCGGAAAAAATAAAACATAGAAAGGGATGAGCTCAGATGTTCAATAAGGATAAAAGTATAGTGGAAACATTCATAATTAATCATATACATTTAATTCAATGTATAAGAATAAAATAAAATCCTTTTAAACATAAAATTCTACATAAAATGGCCAATAAAAAAAATAATTCCATTTACTTATTAACATAGATATTCTACTAGTCGAATAATCACATTAAATATAAATATCCAAATTCATAATGATGGATTGCATAATTCGCGACTTCATAAACACATAGTCAAGGCCTTGTGCCAAGACTACAAATATGATTTGGTCAAGGCCTTATTACACGAAACTAGATTGTCTCATTAGCCATAATGATGTATCGAGGAGCTATAACAGGCACCACTCGTCACATAATATGTCCAATGAATACCTCATTTGAAAAGGTTTCAACATAACATAATCATTCTTATTGAAACTATCTTACGAAATGTTAATACCTTAACCATAAACCGTGAAAGATATAATAATAACAAATCCAAAGTCAAGCATATCCCAAAACCTTGTAAACAATATGGAATATTTTTATCCCTATAAATCAACATTAAATGAGGTTAAAATACCTCAAAGGATGTCTACATAGATGAAATTAAAACTATTTAAAATAAATACTTTTTTCTTTTTTGAATTCATTTAAAAGTCACATAATTATAAAATAAAATATTTATATTGAAAATATTCTCATAATCATTAATGGGAATTTTCAAGTATGTTGTAATGTCGAAAAACAACCTCACCCTCCACATAAGTTAAAAACATACATTCTTACATTAATTTTGTCAAAATGGTCATAAAGTACCTTGTTTTGAAAATGACAGAAAGATTCTGTTAAAAACATATATGGTCAAATAATGATATAAATGATATTATCCCATAGTCTAGTAAATAGTAAAAATGATTGGAATGACATTTTTAGGAAAACAAGGATGTGTATGAATAAGAGGTCCCAGTAGATACTTGTGTATTAACAACCATAGTTAAATAAGGAGATTGTTGACTTAACACTTAACTTTTACATTTCCTTGGATGAGGGTACATTAAAATCATTTATTATAGTTAAATTATTGTTATTAAATTATAACGTAATCATATAAATTAATATGATGTCATATAATATCTTTGAATATTTCTTTGTTAATAATATTTCTGTATTATCATTATTTCAGGTGTTAACTGATTCGTTTTCTTTTATATGATTGGTTACCTAAGCAATGTTTATTATCGATAGGTTCTATTTGATTCATATTCGGAATTATATTAGGTTCTTAAAAATTATTTTTGATCATCAAATGAAAATTATTCATGAATGATTATGATGAGGAATGAATCTCATCTCGTTCGTGGAGACGGTAATCCGTACGTACGCACGAGTGATCATATCAATATATTGATGGTTAAATCATATGTAATTGAATGGTATATCAAATATAATGAATAATATAATGTTATATTTATTATTTACATCAATTATACTCATTATTATACCCATCCAAATAATGATGTTTTTGAATATCATATTACACCATGGCGTGGAGATGGTAAGCCGTGCATACACATGTATGGAGACTTTTTCTTTCATAAGATGGATTGAATAACAGATATAGTTGTACTAAGTTTATAATAACATAAAATTATGTAATATGTACTAGAGTTATTTTTTTGGTTTGGGAACAACAATGAAAGAGGAAGTGGAATAAGAGGAGAAAATGAAAGTGGGTGGTGAAATTATTAACTCTTCTTTGGGTGTTTCATTTTGAGTTAATCAAAAGGGTTCCATAGATTTTGTTTGATAAAATTATGGACTCTAGTTTGATGTGAGAAATGTTTGTATGATATTCAGAATGGTTGGGCCCTGAAAAATGGCTTTGGATGTGTGAAATTATGAGAAGGGGTAGTTCCTTTTTATAAGAGGGGTGAGGGTCACTTTAGAAAAAACTTGAATTTTTTTTATAAAAAAATACTTTTCAGTTTTTAATGGCTCAAAATTGATTTATTTTGACAATAATGTCGGTATGGGTCGAAAAACACTAAAAAAATATGTTTTAGATATGTTTAGGTCACCATATTAACTTTTTATTTTAGATTTAACTCTTAGTTAAATAGTTTGACATTTAACATGTCTCTTTGTATTTTTATATTTTATGTATAATAAACATACTATAACAAGACAAGAGAACACCAAGTGGCACATTGGTAATATATATAACCTTATATATGTCATTTTACCGATCCTAATATTTTTTTAAATATTATATCATTTAATAATATAATATTTGTTTTAAATTTTTTTTGTCAATTCTGACACTATTTAGTATTTTGTTTTTGTTAAAGACATCACAACATCATTACATAAAAAAATTATATAATCAACCCTTACACATTATATTTACCTAAAAAATTAGAGTAATTCATCAAAATTATAAAATTACTTTTATTTGGATATTTATAATATCAATTATTTTAATGTTTCATTAATAAGGTATTTACTGTATCATCATTCTGTCATAAATAAATTTAATTATATAATGTCTAAAAATTATAAATAAAATACCATTATATAGGAAATATTTTCATATATCTAATGAATTTCTATTGTTAAATTTATATTATTTGTAACCCTATATTAAAAATATGTTTTTTTATAAAACATTGAATTTAACACTTTTAACTATTATGTAAATAAAATAATAATAAATGTACTACTCATAACCTAGAGAACCAAAAGGGGTCATATTTTATTCCAAAAGTTGTTTTTAGTAGAATTACACTTATCAAAAATAATTAGTACATTATTTAGTGTAATTATAGTTTTATTTTTTACCCTTAATTACAATATATAAATTTAATCATGGTAAATAAAAGTAAAACATTACTATTCACCAAAAATTATTATCATCTTATTAAACCACATTTTACATACTGATGTTAATGGTGCCTCTAGAATTTTTTAAATTCAACTCATAGTAGTGGTAAATTATGTATCTATTTTCAAGGAAAATAAAATAAAATAAAATAACTAATTATTTAAATATAAATGTCTTTTTTAATCAATAACGCAGTGTTTTTCACTATTCATGAAAAATTGAATTTTTTCAGAAAAATACCAAAAATTCACCCTAAGATAATTTTGATTTTCATAATTAAAAATGAAGTCCATTTTGAATAGTAAATTTTTTAAAATTTTAAAATGTGGGTATTACTATTCATAACGGCTAGTTTCATTGGTAGTTGTGTGTTAAAACACCATGTTTCATACAACGCAATCTACTGCATTATTCAAAAGGCAATGCACCGTGAAAGCTTGGGTTGTTAAACCATAAATCCAAACAATACATCAAAATAATCCATTCTAAAATAAACAATAATATCATCATATTACTGATCAGTTTAAAAAATTTCAATATACTCCCATTTATTTTATTAAAATATAACATCTTCTAATCTCATTTCTATCTCATCATCATCAACATATTTGAGGTTATCTTTCCCGTAATCTTATTTTCACAAAAAATATCACATTTCAAATATGTCATATTTCTAGTCAATCAATATCACTCATCATATCCTTCAATGTATATAATGAAAAAATAATGATAAAAAATTGTATATTTCATAATTTATATAACATTTTCATTTAGTTCAAGAATATAAATACTATTTTTTCCATATTCATTTTTAAGAATGCTTATTCATTTACTTCTTTAACACCTATATCGTTTCACATTTAATTTTTAGTCACAACATAACCACAACTCATACAAACATTCATATTTTCATCATCAACCTCCTCCTAAGAACATAAATTTCTCTAATTCCCATATATTCAAATTTGATCGCTTCATTTATTGATTATACTATAGAATGACCAATAGTCAGATCCATTGAGTTAAGTGAACTCTTCATTTATCTATTTTAGTTCCTTACTTTTTTACATAATCATCAGTCAAAATAACTTCCTATACCAATATGTCATTCACATGGGTGTTTCTTCCCACATCCTAGACATGTACACACTGAACTTTCTTTACTCCATTTTCTTCATTACCAAATTTATTAGATAACTCCTTCCTTCTTTTTTATGTATTCTGTGAGTTTGTTATGTAACACATTGTTAATCATGTTTCATGACAATTGATTATGAGTAATAAAAAAATTCTCCAATCCAAGAATCATTCCATTTTACTGATCAACTTAAAACTTTCTGTTGCATTGAGTCTTAATGAAGTTCCCTAAGGTTCTTGAAATTGAATAAAACCAAAATGAATAGTAAAAGCATCATTAATCACAATGTTAAAACCACATAATCAAGGTTAATTACTTATAAAATGTCAATTTATGAAATATTATATTTAATCATAGGTTATTCATGATCGTTACAAAAACATTATGATTGGAACCTAAGCATACACTTATGGTTCTTACTATGATAATCTATTACTATTTTTAAATTATTATCTAAAATTATAGCTGATACCAACTATAAAGATTTAGCTTTAGAAAAAATAGGCATTACATAATTTCGAAGATATATTTAATACATTACACCAATAGATGACCAAATAACATATTAGTTCAGTACCATTGGAATCTTTAAAATATAAATAACTGGTTCATAGAATATCTACAAACTCTCCCAACGTTTTTCATCAAAACTAGAACCATTTTTTGAAATATCATAATTAAAAAATTTCTTTGTGTCCTGGGGAAAATAAACATAGTAAAGGGTGATATAAAATGCTCATTAAGGGTAAATTGGTAAGATACATAAGCATAACATGTATATGATTGTATGAAAAGTAAGAGTAATATTTTAAGACCATAAAATTTATATCAAAAATCATAATCTTGAGTCTTAGAATAAATAATAAAAATTCATTGGATTTTAATCATATAATAATAACATAGAATGAGGCATTGAATTGATTAAAACCCACAATCATATAAAATCATATGCTTATTTTTCATGTATATTTGGAAAGACTATTTTAATAGATAATTTTTAATCCCCAAACCATCATAGTATTCAAGGATCATTTCAATGATTTTTATGGTGGATAAGTTTTTTTACCGAATTAATTCCACTTCCCATTCCAGTTCTGTCTAAACTAATATCAATCCTCATTTAAGTCTTATCTATCACATGAGATATAATATCATTATCAAATTCATTATTGAGAGATGTTGGTCTCACACAAATGATAACGAAAACAATTCATATGTGTTTCAAAAGATCATTAACCATTCATTAAAAACAAGAACTAACCCTGGAATAAGTAGAGATAGTATCCTTGTTTCAAAACCCTAGTAATTCATTATTAATATAAAATAATTTTATCATAAATTTTATAAGAATTTAAAAGATAATTTGAAATAAATATTGAGGAAAATATATTTTTATCATTCGAAAACACTTTTAAATAAAAAACAGTAATCCAACCTTTTCCATTTATAATCCCCTTTAAAAATATAAAGGAACAATTAAAATCAATTTCCCTGAAAATTCATACCAATACATTTAAAAACTATTTTGGAAGGAAATTATATAACAAAGCTTTTAAATAAAATAAATTTAAGAGGGAAGAGAGAATAAAATTTTCTGAAACATTCAATATAATTAATATATGTATATTTATGATATGATATGTCAAATGGTAGTATATTCACCTTTTAAATGAATATAGCTGTATAAATTAGACACATTTCAACCCTTTATTTTAAACTATATAAATTGTACTATATTCATATCTATTTCATGTCATCCCACATATCTAACTATTAGAAAATTGGGGTGAACAAGAACTATCCAAAGGTGGTGATTAGTGTAGAGGATAATTATATAAACTATTACCATGTATTATTGCACCACCCAATACACAACAAAAAAATCATCTCAATAATTAATATGGTTTATAATAAAAATGTTCTGGATCACATCACAATCTATGATGTGGATTTTTATCCACATAACTTTTTGAGATATCATTATGTGAAAGGATTCTCATCTATCAGTACATGGGAGTATATTTTCAATAAATTTGGAATATTACAACACTCACATTGGTGACTCCAAAATTTGTTGGGCACAAATAATTCCAAACAACAACATGTAATATTTCCCCAAGTTGTATTTTTCCAGACCATTATTCTCAAATAATTTCCCCACAAAATTTTTTAATAAACACATCATTAGCATTATAAGACTCCACACATACTTAAACATGGTTGTACTTCCCAGAATAGTGTACAACATATGCAGGTAAAACAATATCGCAGATAAGAGATTAAACCCTATTCATGGTAGAAATGTCTCATCAAGAGTATAATAAAGATAAATTCCCTCCACCAACTAATTATTATGTACTATATGGAGTTTAACAAATAATTGACATCAAGTTAGATAATATAAGACCATGTCTAAAAAGTAAGTCACATACTCAAAATAAATCTGTTTCCCATTTGATTAAGCTATCCTTTTAAGATTCTGAAGTTCTTATCGTCTGAATTCACATAGAATACTCTATATATGGGTAGTATTTTCCAACTCAATTGTAAATAAAATCCCCTATAAAATATCCACAAGAAATGATTATGAGGGTGAACCAGACTCATATTGTAGAGAACGAAGGTCACTCAAAAAATTCTGAAAAAACGTAAACATTATCATCAACCAACCGGTGTTGAGAGGCCAAACTAAATGAACATATACATCATCACCCTACCTCAATTCATAGGCTGGCTATCCATTCTTATAACCCCTCATTAAAATTTTAATTTAATGATGATTAGATAATATTTATTGAATATAAATTATAATGGTGATAAAATGTAATGGACGAGAGTTACATGATACATGTACCAATGTGGTTATATTCTCCAATTATTCCTCAATTTTCTAGGTTGACTATAATGTTATCTATGTGATCATGAAATTATATGTCATTTTTTCTCCTACACCGATCTCAAGATTCTGACCAGAATTCTCAAGACCATCTTAACATAGTTAAACAAATATCCCCAACCAATCCTTTTTGAACTACTAACTCAAAACACCATCCAAAGGAAAACATTTGTTAATATCAATTTTATAATACATGACCCACTGAGACAACTCTTTTTAGAAACAGGCAGAGTAGGCCACTCCGAACACATCCCCATTATGTCAATGGTTGAGGAAAATCATAGAGTATGTAAAACACTCAATTGGGGGGGGGACATGGCCTAATGCACATACACAAAATGTACATCTGTATACATGTGACCAAAAAAATAGTATAATAGTAACAATACCAATGGAACAATAAAAAATTCATAAATTAACCTCTAATGATCTAGTAGATTAATTCAATACATATCTACATAATGAAGAAAAACTCTCTCTCATTAGTAGAATATTGGTTTTCCTAATATTTATGATGGGTAGTGAACCACGCCGATGAACTATACAATCTATCCACAAAATATTTTCACCACCACTAAGTAATTCTATTCAGTACCCACACATGTTTCTATATGATCACCACAAAATTATTTTCATTCTACCTAAAAAATGACACATGCCGAAAAGATTCCCCTGTAGGGGTGAGTATATAGAAATCATGTATAATTACCAAAACAAAAGAAGTAAAATCTATATAATTTATTTTTCAACATAAACCGAAATTAATGTGGATAGTAAGGGAATAAATTAGATATGATTAAAGAATAAGAACGTATAAAAAATGAATATGTGTCTATATGCACAACCACCAGTAAGTGAGAATTGGTTTTTACACTACAAAATCAAAAAACGCATAATTAAAAACCCATTTACCTTCTTCTAATCAAACAATAGATTTGATGCCTTGCTAGAAGACACCTTAGTTTAAGGAGTTCGACATGGAGATAGAGGATCCAATGACATATGGATAATGGGGGCTTTAAGACACTACCTATAGGTCGATAAAGAGAATCCCAAAACTCAAAAGACAGTGAGGATACCAGATGCGATCTGTATAACAACTCGTAGATAAAAAATACCACGAAAAATGGGTTTCATAGTGCCACCCTTTAATATTGCTAAAAAATAACCGGCAAAGTGGGTACCATTAATAAATAATTAATATGTTCAATTTTAACTACCCAATTATTACTTAATATTTAGACATTTCAAATTATTTATTATATATTACTTCTTATTAGTTGATAATTACTCATTATTTATTATTTTTAAAATATATTATGTTTATTTAATATGTTACATTACAGTTATAACACATTTATTGTCAGTCAGTCTACATTGTGTTGTTTCTAAGAGTTCACTAATATAACTAAGATATTAAAGGATCAAATGCGACTATTGAGAAAAATAATAATTATTTAACAAATTACATTAAATAATAAAATATAAAATTATATTTTATTAATAATTATTTCCAAATTTAAAAATTGAATACATATTTTAACATTTTTTGTCCATTATAACTAGGGTCCCACTTTTTCTATGGTTTAAGGCCATGATAATAGGGTACCTGTGGACATAATATTTTTAAAACCATTGATATACATCAATTACCACAATATAAATGACCATGTATTCCATGTAACATTTTTTTGATATTTTATGTATTCATAAACCCCTATTTCTATAATTCTTTGGTTGGGTCTTATTGGGGGTTATTTCAAGTTACAAATTTTTTAGTTTTAAAAATATTGGACTACTTCATGGTTGGAAGACATTTTTTCCAAAACTTTTTTGATATATGGTTTGATGGAAGATGGTTAAAAATCCAAATTATATAAAATTAGGGGATTATTATGAAATTGATTGATTTTTTTGGGAATTAAATTGTTTAATTTAATTGTGTATTTTGATATTGAAACTGAACGGTGAATTTATTTGAAATCCATATTTTTTAGTATGGATTATAGTTTTTTTTATATAAACTGTAGGGTTTTACCATGATGAAAAGGCATGTGTTTTATTAATAACTGTTATTGTTTTTGAGTGAAAAATATAATATTTGAAATGGAGATTTGGGTGAATTATATTTTAAGGGTTTCTGAATTAAATTCACTATAATTTTTTAACTGGATCACATGAAATAAATATGTAGTTAGTAATTTATTTGGATGTCACTTTATGATTTATAACATTATAAAACCAACTATATTCCTAAAAAATCCATTGGGAGATGTGGATGAATCCTATTTAGTCTAGGTTTAGATGTACTTGTTAATATACTTCAATTCACCATGAGTTTGAGATCACTATTGACTAGATCAATAGTACCTTGTTAGTAATATTACCATGATACTAAATATTTGGAATTTAAAATGAATATATTTAGGTATAATAAAAATTATTATATTCCTTGTGAATTTATATAAACTATGTTATATAAAAAAATTTATTTAAAAAGTCTGTGAAATGTCCTATATGTGTAATCATCTATTTATGAATTTATTTCAATGAATTTAAATGTAAGGATTTTATTTTAATGTATTTCTAAAATTTTTAAATATAAAACATATATTTTTTAAAATATTTATTTATACTCGAAACCTATTTATTTGAAAAATTTGATGTACTTTTTCAGTTGATTTGATACTGAAATATTTTATGGAATATTCAGTATGACCCTACTTGACTTTTAGCTCACAACCTACTTATTCTTTTATGTGTTTATGGATTACCTCCATATGTGTTCATATAGTGGTAAATCATCTCTTAGAGTTAGTTCTTGGTGTTGACCTATGGACTTGGTGAGTTGTGTCTATGTTTCTATAGGGGAATTTTATCTTCCTTATTTCTTGTACTTTCATTTTACACTTCTCTTATTTATGCATGTTTGATTTTTGGACCACTTCACGCAGTGAAGATTATTTTGTATTCAAAATATCTTTTATCTTTTTCTTCAACAATGAATGTGGAAATAATCTTTTCAACATTCATTTTATATGATATGATGTGCGAGTCATCGACCTATGGGATCAGGAAAACCCCTTTGGAAATGTCAGGGTTGACTTGGTTATCATGTTACCACAGTACCAGGGCTATTTTTTGACATTCCAGAACCCTAATGATATACCATTGCATCATATTTTGATTCTATATTCATGATTTTAATAATTGATAATATTTCATTTTTTATTGCTGTGAGATCCTTAATAAAATATTGAGGATGATGAAACTACGCAAAATATATAGTGTAATATTCCATCCAAAATATACATTTTTTTATTCATGGATAATCCAAAATGGTAGGTCATGCCGAATTTGGGTACATATGAATTATGTAAATTAATTTTTGATGGGTTTGAGTGACCCTAATAGGATTTAGTACCTAGAGGAATAAAGATAAGAAATTTATATGATGAATCAGGAAAAGAGTTTTTCAACTAACTAATTAAGAATTCTATGAGATATTGTCAACAAGACATTTTACTGAAATAAATTAATGTTGAGGGAAATGATAATGTAACCCAATATGAAAAAACATGGATCTTGATCATCAAATATATGTTTATATATACATATACGATCTATTATGTCATCATTTAAGTTGAGGAATGATTTATAAAATTTTCTATTGATTTGATATAAATCATGATACTCACACTAATAATATGTCATATTGTATATTGCGACAAGATTTATCAAAATAATGTAAATTTACACTATAGGTAGGACAAATAGTGTAATAAAATTGCTTATAATATTGTGGCATTTTGTCAGGGAGAGATATTATATACATCAATATGTAAATGTTATAGAAATAAATTTCCATAATTCTTAATCGTGATAATTAGTTATTTGGTGTTCATCACAGATATGTATTATTGTAAACAGACATAGAATATGTAGATAAATTATTTAAGTAGATGTTGATTTATAATGGATAACAAGGATATTTTAAGGGTATTCACCATGATAGCCATACAGAAATCTATTAGGGAAATTTTTGAATTAACTATATACAGATACACTAAATTGTATAAATATGTATGATTTGTTATCTTTATAGAATATTATTTTCCTATAATGATAATTGATGTCATTGGATATCAATTTATATTATAATGTTTTATCATGTTATGATTATTGATGTAATTATAAATTATTTACTTATATAAATCCATTTGAAAAGGATATATTAGCCACTCTCATTATGTGGATTATTTAGTAAGAAATTAATGAAAACTATTTTCTTTCAATGGGATCATTATGCCAGATAAAATGAAATATTTTAATTAGAATTATTTAAGAAACCCATTATTAGTCATTTGTTTTAATGATCTGATAGTTATATTTTTTCTTATGAAACATGTGAATATCGATAATATTTATGTAATGTGTATCTAATATATATCCATCCAGGAATTTGGTACATAAATGCATCACATAAGAGAATATTGAATCAAGTAGTCATGATTGATCAATAATGAAAAAAATGTTTTAGTTATCTGGTGTGGAAAGGGGAGTAAGATAGGGAATCTTGATCCACCGATTGAAATAGATGATTGATGATTCATCCACTAATAAAATAATATTAGATATATGATCCACTATATTATGATTCATATTATTCAATAAATGTAGTAATTATCAAGAATATAATGTTTCTAGAAAATGAATAATTTATGTAATGTATTATTATATTTTCCATGAATATCATTGATTTTTTTGGTATAAGATTCATATATATAAAAATTATACCGATATTATCATGTTATTCTCACTTATGATCATCTTATTGCATATATTTACCATTACTGATCATCCAATATCACCAATTTATTATGTGTGCAATCCCCATGTCATGAAATAAAAAATTATTAAATATTATAGAATATTAAATCATTTTTAATAAGATATATTTGTTGAATACATGATTTAAATTTATTAGGTTCTTATATAGTGGGGAAAAAGTTACTTAATTAAGAAATACAAGGGGGTTTTTAGTTATTTTTTAACTAATTATCTCAGACACTAAACCTAAATGGTCTTGGTAATTTATTTTAAGGAAATAAAATTTTTCTGTCATATAATTATACGATCATGTCAATGTGTTGTTATAGTTGGTATTAGATCATTGTTTATATAGAATTGTATATTGTGATTTAACGAATCGAGGATAATTTCAATGTAGGAATAGTCAATAAAGTTTTATATGTTATGTTAAATGAAATTTTAAATGGTATGATAAAATTTTATTTATTTTATTAAAATTTAAATATATTAGACATTAGTATTAGATAATGTTATAAATTACTAGAGACAAGTCTATATATAGGATAGAATCTAAATTTTTTGGTAAAGATGAAATTTTGTTGTTTTCCTGAAACAATGACATTGTCTGTATTCTATGAGTGTATATAGTCTCTAAATCAAATTTAATATATGATAATATCCCTACCAAGAACATTTTGGTTATTAAATCCATTCTCACTAGGTGTATGATATAGGTTTGACAACATGTCTAGTCTGACACCATAATGAGATATTCTTTGGGTAATCACATTCTATTTAAAACCAATTGTCTTGGATTTACGATGTTAAATAATTTAGATAAGAACTAAAGGAGAACCCAAAATAAAAATTCAAATATTTAGAGTATATTGATATTTGTTTAATTTAAATCTATTATTAATTTTTTCTTGAGTAAGACATTTCAATATTTAATTTTCATTTGGAAATTTATTATAATCTTATTAAGATGCCAATACACTCAGGTTTCCCTCATCTAGTTTTATTATTTTCTTCTTCTTATAGGTACCTAGTAAAAAATGGATTCCCTAGACAATACTGATCTTGTTCTTTTAGGAAAACTATTGTGATATTAGATAAGTAAAGAAATATTATGAGTATACTATACCATAAATGAATAATTCTGATTAAAATCAAGATAATAGTTGAGATCCCAAAAAAACTAAATAATATATGTATTGAGTCTCATGAAAATTCAGTGCATAATAACGATGAAGGAAATAATGTTATATATCATAAATTTAAAAAATGTGGGAAGGATCACAAAAGAAACATTCATTATGAAACTGAGATATTTTTAATATGTTGAAAAGGAGGTCATGGAGAAACTAGATTCTGGGTGAACATGAAGAGAATAATAGAAATGGGGAATTGGAAAATGTGTTTACATTAGGATTACTATAATAGTTCAATGTCTAAAAGGTGAGGATATTGGTACATATCAACAATAATGGCCTAATCTATGGGCTAAATATAATGATATGCCTTCACAAGTTCTATGGACAATAGACCAAGGGAAATACTATGAGAAAACTACTACTAAATTAATATTCTAAAAAGTATACAGTAATGTAAATCAATCAACCAATTAAGTACATTGAGTTTTTTATTTTATCTAGTAAAACCAAATCCAATGTACTTTTCTTGTTTTTTAAGAACATCATTTCAGCATACTATTGACTAGATTTTGAAATATAGATATAAAATTGTTTTGGAAAACTTATTATATCACTTGTATACGAACCTTTTTTAATAACTGTTTATATGAATTTCGTTTCATACAAATCCTATTATCCTACAATCATTAAATTTTGATGTTACATTAGTCATGGACTAGAAATCCTGAAAATTAAAATTGGAGTGATATGAAGAGAAAATATAAAAAATGAACCATGATCAGCAATTAATACAAGACATCGAATAATATCCTTATAAAAATTTACCAATAATATATTCAGGTATTCACTACTATATGGTAGAGAAAACATGATAATAGTTATATACTGACTATGAGTGAGAATAGTAGTTCACTAATCAAAACAATGTTTTTTAGGATTAAATCACATTTGGATTTAAAGATGGAGTAATTTCTATCTTACGTACGCCCTTAATTATTCCAGTACTTATGAATAATGAAAAATTTGATGACATGATTTATTTAAAGAGGGGAAATGTAACGACCCAAAATTTGAATATGTATTTTCCATAGATCAATATTGTGCATGATAGCTTGGTTCATTCACAATACCAAACTAAAATGACCCATAATATATTATATAATTTTCTTATAAAAACTGATGAAAAATAAATTATATATAATAAAATTTTAATCATTACAAAATTTTGAAAAAATAATATTATGAAAACTTATCCTTCTAGAAGATTATTTTTCTATAAATGATATTTTAATATTTTACATTCAGCAAATATAATTTAAATATTTTCGAAAAATAAATTTTTAAATTGAATATCATTATTTAATTAACTGTATCATAATTATCTTCTGATGATATTTTTTAATTGTTTTGAAATTATTTATTTTTAAGTAAATTGTTAAAAATTTTGTATTTAATCAAATAAATTTATTTTATGACATTATTATATGAGCCTAAAATAAATGTTTATAAATCTTTTTAATGGATTAAATATTTATATAATGATTTGAACTATGTATTTTATAAAACCTTGAACATAGAAGGCTTAATTTAAAAATTTTAGAACATAATTAACATCTTATACAAATTAAAAAACCAATTAATTATTATATTATAATTAAAAAATTTAATAGTAATTATATAATTTGTAATGATTTGGAATCCATATATATTTATTTGGATTATACAATTTAAATTATGAATTTTTGTGGCATTGAGAAAATATATACAACATAATAACATTATTCTAAAAAACAATAAAAAAGCACTAAAATGTATTATTTGTGTTATGTGCACGAATATTAATATTGAAATTTTATAACATTATAAAATTTTAAAATAATATCAAATTTTATTACAAAATTTTATAATAATTAATAAGTTCATTTTCAATTTAGTCATTCAAATAAGTTATAATTGAAATATTATTCAACACTTTAAAACAGTTTTATTTTGAAGATTATTACATTTAAATGTAATGTGTATCTTTTAAAATAATTTTATTTTAATGTAATAAAATAATATAAGGTTTAAAAATATATACAATTAAATTAATCTATCATTTAATTATTAATAAATGTAAAATAGAATTACTGTCACTTAATGACTAAAATGACATTTTTTCTACAATTTGTTTTTTCAAAATATTTATATATTTTAAATAAAAACATTATATCCACATATTCATAAATTTATTTATATTAAATGGAGTCCAAATATTTATTCATCACATTTAAATCTATTAATTAGGTTTATCTTATATTTTTTGTTATAATACAATCACCATTTCTAAATTGTAATCAATATTAATAAGTGTAAAAATGGGTAATCAAATATGGATTGAAATTTACTATTTAAATTTCACAATTACATCATATTGAATAACGTTATAATGATTTGAAGTCAATACTAATATTAACTCTTAGATTTTCCTTGAAAAAATTTATATCTCTTATAAAAATCAATCCATACCGCTTATTAAACATTATTTTCCAATTATTTCTCCCTCATTTTCACATATGAATGTACCCAACTTCTTCCCTCATCAAGTCACTCCTATTAATAAAAATTAAAAAAAAATAACAATATAATATTTGTTTTATATAGTCTATATATATGTTTTTAATCGTCTATCATCATCAAAGTTCCATAAGTCATTCATCTTAAAACGTTACTTCAAGAGAATATCCATATTCTAATCATAACTATTACTTTCACTTTGAATTTCATTCTTTTCCCTTCCAATGCACCATCCTAAAAAAATGAAATCAAATATATATAATGAATTCGATGAAAATAATGTACTTTAATGTTCCCATATTTAATTCATATAAGTTAACATCTCACATACTATCAATTTAAAATTGGTATCGTTGTTCATTTGTGTCTGTGGACTACTACCTCCATGGATAACACATTTAATTTATCATTACTAGATTTTGTTTTTCATTATAAAAATTGGTTTATGGAATATATTTTTTTATCTATTTTTTTATTTTAATTGTATTAAAATAATTTTTTTCATTCGATATTATGAATTATAAATAAGGAATCAATGAAATAATTACCACTTAAAACGATCATACCAAGAGAAAAACTAATTTATTTATATGTGGAAACATATTTTACATTTAACATATTTTTATAACATAACCTAATTATGATATGTCATATTTATTAACTCTAATTATCTTCATTAAAATATTATTACTATAATATTATAATAGAACAATATCTTCTCTATCCAAACTCATATATTGACTGTTGTGTGTTTTTATGGCTCTGTTTAACCACACACCAGAAAAATGATACAAAATGTTATAAAATTTTGATTTTTTAATTTAATATTGTATTTTAATCAGAAAATAATGATTTTTGTCTTTTTATAATGATAATATAAAATTTAAACTCTTAATTTAAGTCAACATTATTTATTTGTTACAAATCACGGAAATAGGGTCACGAAAAATTACTTCTACAATAATCTATAATAAAACACTCATTAAATGAAATTATTTGTTAATAATATATCATAAAAATTAATTTATAATATCCTTTATGATAAATATATGATAAATATTTTGCGAAAAATGAGGGACACCAATTCTATTATGAAACATATTTAGAACAATCAATATTACTGACACACAGTATTGAAAATTAAATAAAAATTGAAAAATATATATGTAATGAATATACTTATATGATATTTATATACTATTAAAAAAATCAATAACACTATTTAATTTTTTATTAAGATATTTATTTTGTTATATAACATATTTTTGTGCACTCAGTTGAATAGGGAAACAATGTAGGTGTTTCTCTATATTATTTTTAACATCAAAAAAAATTTGATATTGGGAAACATAAGATATTTTATACAGTGTATTCACAACGAAATTAATTTCACCTATGAATATATCATCCATTTCATGATTTTTTATTTTCAATATCTTTATTTTCCTAAATTTTCCCCTTGATTCATATTTTCAAAATTCGTACCAATTTCATTGAATCAATTTTGGATTGCATATGTTATAGTAATTATTACTTGATTACCATTTTAAATATTTATTAGATACTACCATTATACTATTTATTATGGTATTTCAATTTTTTATTTGGAAAAATTACATCACATTATGAGTAATCACTTATTTGATATAAATATTTATGTATCAAAAGTGTAACGTTGGAAAGAATGCCTATCATTCTTACTGGTTAAGTTTTTCTTCTTTGACTATATTTGCATTCAAGGCAATTTTCTCCTATCATTTTGAGATATATTATATGTATTATTTTATATAATTTCAATAATTTTATTCAAACATGATCAGAAGGTAAATTTAATACTGTTTATATGTTGTGATTTTTCAAACGATGGAATCTATATATAAATTAATAAAGGGCTTATCCATCTTAAAAAATTAAATTTTTTATCATACATCCCATGAATTTTAAAATTTGATTATTACATTTTTCAATGGGAACACGTATTTACACCAAATTTCATATTTTTTGGAATTTTCAAAAATATTATTGGTTTCTATAAGAATTTTTTTAAAAAATATTTCACTTATATTTATTAGAATGATCAAGGATATTTTATATTTTAAAAGTTATTTTCCTAGAAATTTTGAAAATATATTTTCATCTTCTTCATTGGACATTAAAATATATCATTATTGATTTGCAATATTCATCTAATGTTACTAACAAGATTATTTATCTAGATTGATTATATAATTTTCATAACTTTTGGAGAAATTATACAGCCCAATCTTATTCCTTATAAATCATTATAGGTGAATAAGTGTAATTTTTCTTATAGTGGATTGACTTTATGAATAAACTATTTATTATTCATTTTATTTAATAGAGTTAACCTATATTTCAATTAAATAATTTATTGGGGGTTATAATTTTTCTTATCGATATACACATTATCTAAGTAGTATAGATTAAATATTATTCATTATCTTAATTGAATGGTATTTACAATGAAATATATTTCATGTCATTTAATCAACATTTATTTTCTATTAATTTATCCTGTTATTATTCTTTTGGATTTATGAATTATTTATATGTGTATATCCATTTTTAAAGGATATGAAACACATTTTCATTCCATGGGTTCTTTAAGTTTTATATTGTGAATATATTTCATAAAAAACTTTTATGAATCCATTCATATACCTGGGCTTTAATATTGTGATTGATAGATGTATTTTTATGGCATACAAGTGTATAGATAATCATTATGTGACATGTTTTTCCTATATATCCCTTAAATAGATGGAGTAAATATTTTGGTCTCTATAGATAATTGTGAAAAAATTTGTGATTCTCAATAAAAAATATGAAATAGGCTATAGAATATAATCTTCTATGGGTAATAGGTGAGTCAATCTTGATCCATAATGGGAATAAATTAGGTAAATGCTGATCTACTAAGGGATAAATGATTTAATACATATTCTACTATGTTACTATTTAAATACTTCTAGATACTCTTCTATTTTTCAGTATTTCTAATGTCTAGGATTTAAGAAACATCAATGATTAATAATTATATTATGAAATTATTTATGATATATGCTTGGTTATGCTTCTTTTTCATATATATTATAATTATAATAATATTCACTTCTTTTAATGTGTTATGATATTTTAGTTTCATCCCTTATGGTTTCCCTTAGCATACATCTAATCTCACACCATTCTTATGATTCCATTTTCCTTGGTTATGAAGATAATAATAGTATGAAATTTATATAATACAATATTATATTGAGAATTAGTGGGTGATATGGATGACCTGCTATAGATTAAGGAGTATCTTATATAATATGAATAATTACCTTTATTTAAAAAATACATGAGTTTTGTTATTAATTTTATTTCATATTTCTCTAAAATTTATAACCTAAATGGTATGTGGAATGTATTTTTATCAAATATTTTTATTATTTCATATAATTATATGGTTATTTCTGTAGGTTTCTATAGCTTTACCTTATTCTTGAAAAGTATAAATAAATTTTTAACTCATTCTATTTGGGTGTTTTTCTTTAAAATTTGAAAAGTACCAATTATTAAAATTTCCATGGGAAGACATATTAATTTTATAGTTATCATTATCTAAAAATAATTCTATATATTTTTCATTTTACATAAAAGAAATAATTATTTTTCTATTTGTATAAATTATTTCTAGTTTAATAAATTTTTTCTAAAGGAAAACATATAACTTATTTCTTAATTTATCTTCATAATACATTTGAAAATTTTTTTTAATCTAAGTTGATTACCTTTTAAAATTTTTATGCATGAATGAGGATTTTCCTAAAAATATATCATCCAACATATATCTACAAAAAAATATAAATTCTTATTATCTATCATATAAATTTAACATTATATCCATTTTTCATTACTAACTTTCCACATTCAATAGGAACAAATTTTATCTCAATTCCATCCCTTTTTTAATGTAATATTTTCCATTTCATCGATTAAAGGGTGTTCACCTAGATGACATACATCTATTGATAGTATACCTTAGTAACCACATTGTTCACCCATTATCTTTATGGATAAATACCATATTAAACTATGAATGGTATATTCTTATAATGTTATTTAGTCTCATTGTATACTAATTTATAATCTATGGGTTTTTTCATGTTTATTGATATAATCTTGAAAGTTTTCATTATATGATTCCATTTTAAAGATATATAAAACTAATTTTCATTCCATGGGTTCATTATAAGGAATTATTTATTCCTTGTGGAACAAATATGTATTGATGATGATTGGTGGGGTCTTATATCTCCCTCCAATTTGTTGGGTAATGATTGATATCTCATGGTAGAATGATATTTATGAATGAATCAGGATTAATTTTATATATGTTAACAAGATCATGCATGGACCTAGTTATTGGTATATTATTTTCAAATAAAGGTACATTGGAATTGTTATTGACAAGTTATGTTTACATAATTTTTCATTGACTTGGTTTTGGTTAATTTATGTTATATAAGTCTGTGTATATAAACTAATGTTTATGTTGTGCTCACATGACATTAATTGGACCTAGATATTGTGAAGATATATTCCTAAAACTATGTGTTGGCTTTGTTAAGGTTAATCTATGTTCACTATGTTATGTTCTTCACATCCCCATTATTCTTCCTCCTCAGCATATTTTTGTTTTGAACACTTGTTATTAATTTTTTTATAAGATTTTATGCTCATATCCATATCAAATGATATTTTTTGTATGAACACCACATAAAATGATCCTGGATATTGAGTGTGTTCTTGTAAAATAGGTTTTCTAATGAACACTTTTAATATTTTATTATTGTCCCTAATGTTTTCAATTATTGATTGTTTGAGACACCATTTAGTTACGTAACAATTTTCCTATGTTATGAAGATGATTATAATGTATATGAATACTAGAATAGAGTTCAGTGTAGATCAGTTATGGAGAATTTGATAAAAGTGTTGTAAAATAATTTTCATTTGTATATAGTCCATTAAGAAAATACACCATCTATTTTTGGGACTGTATGATATTTGTGACATTTAATGTTTACCTAATGGTAATTTTTTAAAATAATGTTTGTTAATCATGGTCTTTTATATGCCTAATCATATGGTATGTAAATCAAAACCACTACTATGGCCCTATCACATAGGGGAATGGTTCATAAACCCATATTGATGATAAAATATGATCAATGTCTTCATCGTTACACCATAATCAACATCAATAGAACTCACTTCTCATGTATCTCCACCATCACCATGAAAAATGATACTCAGCTAAACAAGTCAAATAACATTGTGAATTCGGTGCTGATAAAATATCAATAAAATTCATTCCTTCCCCATGAAAAAAAATTATACCTCGTGAACACTTGTGTCACACTAATAGAGGTTACTACACAACAGAAATGACAATAGAATGACACAATAAATCATAAGATTCATTATAAGAACCGATATGATCTATTTTAAATATATTTTTTTTTATAAAATGTTATCCCCAGAGGGATTCATTAACCTACTCGTTTTACCTCAAACATCTTACTCAAGAATGAAAGACTCTATATACAACATCTTTTCATCAACGACAAACCATATATAAACCCTTTAGAAGCACACACCGATTCCAAAACATTAAATTTGGGAAAATTTCACACCCACACAAAAATCCTCAAAGCGATTCTAACCACTGATTGGGTAGTTGATATTATATATGACTTAGATGACCTTAATCACTATATAGTGCGGTGTCTCTCTTACTATTGATAAAGTCCACAAAACATATATATAATTATAAAGTCTTCATTGGAAAACTAATAGATATGCAATTCATACTAATGTGGGTAATTACAACAACCTAGTCTTAACAATCATATACATTACATCAATTTTTGGAATATTTCATACCTTATTGAAACAAATTCCACAAGAATGTATTAGTTTAGTGTCGTAGGGAACTTTTAAACAAATAGAACTTGTTCATATAACATGTACATCATTTACCACTCGTTTTTTCAAACTAATACTATTTTTTTAATCCTTCTTTTTACAGTTCATCATATACTAGTGAAAAAAACATAATAAAGGGTGAGATTACATGATCCATAAGTGTATATAACGGAGATACCTAAGTATAACATGAACATAAAGGTATGAGAACAGATTTATAGAATTTGAATATCATACCCTACAAATAAAAGATCATAATATTGAGTCAAACAATAAATCAAAAATTTCATAATACATGAATCGTGAATGAATAACATGGAATAAAACATCATATTATGGAAAAAAATATCATATAAAATCATACCCATTGTAGTCAAGGAACTTTTCCCAGACTATCATAGTGGATTCCATTCACTCTCTAAATCAACGTAGTATTAATGGTTCACTCCTGAGATTATCATGGTTGAAACATTCCTTTACTAAACCTGCCTCACTTCATATTCTTCTCATATCAGAATCATGTTCAATCCACATTCCATTCCTATCGATCCCAAAATATATAATATAATTACCCGATTCATTGGAGGGAGATACATGACACACCGATCATATAATGAAAACCATATATATGTATGCCAAAAGACCACAAATAGTTCATCATAAACTTAAATACCCATAGAAATAATATGGATGGTATCCATGAATCATAATACCAATTAGCTATAGGTAACATAAAATAATGTTATTCAAAAAGGAAAATGATTATTAAAGAACATTTACAATAATTATTGTGAAAAAATATAATTTCATCATTGGAAAACACATTTCAAATCATAAAAAAGTATCAAATTTTTTTATTGAAAATTACATTAAATATTATAATTTATTATCTAAAAACTATTTTAAGAAAAATTTAAATCATTTTCCATTAAAATTATTAATATATAATTTAAATAAATTAAATTATTTTTAGAATATATTGGGTTTGAATAATAAAATTACGATGGAAGAGAGAAATAAACTATGTGAAATCAATAATTTTATTAAGAGAATAATATTCTTGAAAAAACATGTCAAACTTTAGTATATAAACTTTGTAAAAGAATGTTGGTGCATAAAAAATATTTGTCTCAATGATGGAAAACTGAGACAAAATTGCTTTTCAAATTTGGTAACTATTGAACCGTAAACCCCATGAAAAAGAAATTTTTAATTGGTTATGAAAATAAAAATATATATAAGTATAATGATCATATTATATATTATTTGGTAGTATATATATAACATAAAATTAATGAGATGTGAATATTTCATAAGTCTCACAAAAATAAAAGAGAGATTCGAAATCCCTTAACCTTAATCATAACTTCCTTATAAACATTAAAACAACCTATATAATAAATATATGTGTGTAAAAAAAATACAATAGATAAATATTCTTATATATCATACCATATATGATAATATAATGGATTTATCATAACCAATTATTAAAAATCTCATGTAAAAGTTAGGTTTCAGGTAATAACTGCTTTGTTTTTCAATCATGTTTGTACTTGTTATTTTTGGTCCTCTAACATGGGTCATGATTTTATAATTTCCATAATATAAATCATGATATATATAATATATGTATTAATTATAAACTAATGTATAATAATAAATAAAATATATAAATATGAAATGAAATACACAGTTAATGGAGATGGTTGTTTTTATGTACACATGAATGTTGTTTTCATATTCATAACATGTTGACAGATATAAATGCAAATTATATATATATATATATATATTAATTACCATTAAATTATTATGTAATATATATAATAGATATATATAAATATAATCCTTAATATATTACATGTAAATAGTGAATGAATCACATCACTTCACGATGTGGTAGTACATTGTAAATCCGATTGATGTTATCGTATTCCCATAAAACGTAATGCACTAATGTCTCTGTTATATGAAAATTAAATAATCATAATAAATTCATTACCATAATATTTTCCATATGTCAACTATAAATATATCATTATTCCAAACGTTGAATGGAATTAATGGAAGAACAAATGACATCAGTTCGCGAGGCGGTAGTCAAATGTACATATGAACGATGATTGTGTATCTCATTTATTGAATATGAGTGATGCTTTTGGACATAAAATTAACATAGAAAAATATTTTTATATTGATTATATTTAATATATTATATTTTATTTATTTTAAAAATATTTATGGCATTTTATGATGAACGAATATAGAAATAAAAGCTTAAAAATGACACCTCTTTTTTGGAATAACTATTCTACTTAACACCATAGGACCACTATGGTTTAGGTTTTTCACAAACTAAAATATCTATAGTGTGGTATGGGATATTATTAAGGTATTTTTCTAGATTTGGGATAGAAAAAAAATTTAATTGTGAATAAAAGTGAAGAAGGTGTTTCCTTTTATAGGAGAGAAGGGGTCCACTCTTGGAATTTCTCACAATATTACATTAATTTAAATTAATATAAAAATTAAAATTGCTCAAAATTGAGTTATTTTTACGATAGGATGATTGTGGGTTCAAATATTCTCATAAAACAACTTTTATAAATGTTTTGCTGACATTATCACCATTACCTTTTGGCTTTAACCCTTATTTAATACCTTTATCTCATACACAGACAACATGGATTTTTAGTCCTATAATAAATTATATATATTCATCATACATAAAACATTTCACTATATCCTAGGGAAAATAAATATAATAATTGTTGATATAATATACTAAGTAAGGGTAAACATAAAATATATATATTAATAACATGAACATCAATATGTTAAAACATTATAATAGAATTCAAAGATCATACCCTATATGTCCAGTTTCATAATCTTTAGTCCTATAATAAATTATATATATTCATCATACATGAATAAAAAAATAATAACATGGAATAAAACATTGAATAGTGGAAAACACAAAAGTATATAAAATCATATCATTATTAGTCATTGTTCCTTGGAAAGACAATCATTGTGGATTTGTTTCTCCCAAACCATCAATGTACTCAATGTTAACTCCCATGACTATAATGGTGGACAAGGTCATTTACTAAAGTGGTTTCATTTCTTATATTATTTATTTCTAAACTAAGATCAATCCTTATTCTAGTACTATCTATCTCAGAAGATATAATATTATTATACCATTCGTTGGAGGGATATATATGTCTCACCTGACACATAATGGAAAACATACATTTATGTCCCAAAAGAACATAAATAATTGATCATAAAAAACTAACAGTAGAATGAATATAGATAGTTTCCTGGATTAATAACCCTTTTAATTCTTATGTCAAATCATGTAATGTAATCTTAAATGTGAAATTATATTAAAATATTATTTGATATAATTCTTGAGGAAAATATAATCTCAATTTTGAAAACACTTTTTACATTATAAAACATTTTCAGACCATTTTTCATTTAAAAGAAACTTCAAAACATATACCATATGCTTTGAAACCCATTTCAAAATTCTTTTTAATAAATTTCATTGATAATTCCTAAATTATAATTTAAAAACATTTTTGAAAAAAATTAGGTATCCTTTGTTTTGAATAAAATAAATTTAAGGTAGAAGAGAGAATAAAAATATTTTTTATATATAATATCATGAATATAATGAAAATCATGAAACAATATGTCAAATTGAAGTATATAAACCTCATAAAATTATATAGGTTTATAACAAAAACACATGTCCTAAATAAAGAATTTTTCGACAACATTACCTTATCGATTTGGTAAAATTTGAACCATAAAAACCATGAAATGGATCTTAGTAAGTAGATAGGTTAATAACCAAGGATTTAATGATAAGGATAATATAATAGATTCATGAACAATGTATAAACCACAAAAAATAAATGAGTGTTGAATATGCAATAAGTGACAGAGAAATAAAAGTGATACTCGAAATCCCCAAACATAATTAATGAAATCTACTATACATGTTCAGACCTACTATATAATTTATATAATTCTAATATACATTTATAACAACATAATATTCATAAATATCTTACCATATATGATTTACTTATGACATTATAATACCCATTAATTATCAATCCCTTGATAATGTTAAATTTTGTGTAACAACAACTTTGTTTTTTATACATATTTTTACCTTTCTTTTTTGGTCTTATTAATTTTAACATGATTTCCTAATTTCTAAAATGTAAATAATGATTTAATATTAAATATTTTGATTATGAACATTTCTTTGGATCTATTTTCACACCGTTTTCCTCATCTTTTTACTTTATTTTTAATAATTAATTATTTATTTAATCACATATTACTAGATAATTGTACTTTTGTATTTTTATGAATAACATTTTTTATTAATCAATTTTTATAATTAATTATTTAATATTATTCTTTAAATTAATAAATTTAATATTAATTATTTTATCTAAACTTGTTATTTGTTTATTAATTGTTTTAATGTCAATCTGCTCATAATTTAGTAATTTGACTTTAATAATAAATAATCTTTTTACATACTTTTTTGTGTTTTAATCAAAATAGACTTTATTCTAATATTTAATTCTTTTATATGAATTCATTAAAATATTTTAACAATATTTATTAATATATTTATCCGTCCAACAAGTAAATTATTTTAAGATTTTTAGTTTAAATTAATTAAAATAGTTCACTTTTAATTTTATGTATTCAAATAATTAATAAATTAATAAATTTTTACTTTTTAAAATAAAAATAATTTAATCATAATCATTGAGTTAAATTATTAAGCCACTAATTTATGTTTTTAGTCTACCGGTGAGGTAGACAAGAGCCAGTGATGACCTATTGGGCCACACATTCTATCCTTTTTTACTTTTTATGTATTATTTAATTATATTTAATTAAGGTCATTTTTCAATTTTGATTATCAATTATCCTATTTATAATTTAGGTGTTATCAATTATTAATTAAATTTTCATTTTTAAGATTTATTTTTAGAATTTCTTGTTTTTAATTTACGTTTTTTAGACATTGTTTAAATTTTTAATTTTAACTAAATGTCGTTTTAATTTTATGTTTAATTTATGTAGTTTTAATTATTATGCCTAACTGTTAGTTTTTTTTAATATTGATGATGTGTGTTATTCATCCATCAGTAACCTTTTGCGTAACTGTGACCTTTTGCAGCATATCAGAAGCTTTTGTTCGAGTATATCAGAAACCTTATTTATAAAGAAACTGATGACATTTCAATTATCTGCATCAGTAGTCTCTAATTTTAAACTGAATGTGACCATTTAATTTTAAACTAATGGGGACACCCAACCCACAGTTACCCATCGTACTGGTGACTATAGTGTTTATTTTTTTGGTGACTCTTTCCTTTTTGGCTCATATTTGAGTTTTTAATTTTATTATATCGGTGACCTTTGTTTTCATTTAAACTAACGATAGCCTTTATTTTTAGCCTAACGGTGACTTGGGTTTATTTAAACCCTATCGATAACCTTTTTCTGATAGTTACCTCTTCATTCCTCAACATCAATCTTTCATTTATTTTCATTCAATGAGAATCATTATGTTTATAGGTAACCCACACCCTTACTGTCCCCTGTACCTCACTGATAGTTCTTTTTTTCCCTCACTATTAGGCAACGTCCCATCACGCCGATTGTTTCCTCAGCTTTATCAACCATTGCATTGACAACCACATCTTCTCATCCATAATTCTCATTGTTCTTAAAATAAAATCACCTTTGCTTTCAACCAAATTCACACCACAATACACATTCAGTCCAACAGCAAATTCAAATCATATTATAAATACAAATTCAATGTAAAATCTCAATTATGAAACTCGGATCATACATTAAAAATCCTGAAATTTGAGATCAGATCTATCTGGTACCTACAGTTGTGGAGATATTTTGTTTCCTCAAGATGAAACCTAAATCCACATAGAATCTTCACGTTTTGAATGAAGAAGGAGTAACAATCTTTCATAGCACTATAGTGATCTTCCAAGACCCGTTGTACCAAATCACTGTAAGGGAAATTGGTGTCGCTGCTGGAAGTTCACTATCGCTATAAATATGAATTAATGAAACCTATGTGGAGTGAGAAGAAGGAGTTCAATCCACCATTTTGCATCACATGCTGATAACTGCACTGCCGTGATAAGAAGAGAAAGGTTTAGCCAACTCACCGCTGTTGGAGGAGTGTTGTGCTGCTGATCCAGTTAACGACCGTCGCATCAGAGATCTTGATGATTCAGGCCACCAGAAGGAAGTCACCTCACTGCTGCCACAAGTTAAAGACATAGCAACGTTGATTGGATTAGTAGGGGCCAGTACTTCTTCTTCCTGGAGAAGCAACCTGAAAACCCCTCCATTGTAGCAGTGCTGCGAAGAAAGATATTTGGTGGAAGAGTAAAATGAAATTAAAAAAGAAAACTAAAATTAACAAAAAAATAAAAAATAAAAAAACCTAAATCTATATTTATAATATATAAATATAATAAATAAATAATTTATGAATAATACTAATTACTTAATAATAATAGAATTAATAAATGGCTAATTAATTGAATAAATTTTCATGTTTTAAGAAAATTTAATATTAAAATAAAATAATTAAATTTAAATACTAATTATAGATTAATTTAATATTGAGTAAAATAATTATAAATTATAATAGCATTCTTTAATTGTGTAATTATTTTGATTAACGTAATAAACAAATAAAACAAAAAAGATATTCAAAATATAAACACTAATAATTTAATAAATTCTAAACATCTAATTTAATGTAATTACTAATTAATCATCTTCATAAATTAAATAAAAAAATAATAGCAAATAACAAAATTAAATTAAGCTAAATCATTTTCCTTAACAACTAAAGTAAAAACTAATAATTATTGATTTTTATGTGTTTTTTTCACATTGATTCATTTTTTATGTTCTAACTATGCAGGTTCATTCAAGAGGCATGTATTCTTCCGGATTTGCTTAACTAATTCACTGGGAGTTAGTTATTTGAGAAATGTTTGTGTGACGTGCCAGTCATGAAAAAACGCATGTGTGTAGTGCATAAGTGAGGAATTTTTTTGATGTAGGTGGAAATGTGTATTGACATGTAGAAGTTGACATTGGGGTTTTAAAGTAAATATAGCCGCAGGTAGAGGGGGGGTCTCATTCTGATTCTACGTCAAAGAATTCGAGAGTGAAACTCCCGAGAGACACCAAGAGCGGTACTAGTGATTTAGTGTTGTAGGAGCGAAGCAGCAGTACACGATCTTCATCTTCAGAGGGAGGATATATCTCTTCCTCTGTTTTTATATGTTTTAAATTGTACTTTCTACTAATATATTGATAATGATCTTATATTAATTTATTTTTCTCGATAATTTTGTGTTTTATGAGTTAGAACATTTATATCCTTCAATTAATTTCATTAATGAGAATCTGATTCTTTCGACAAGATTAAATTTGGTTATTGAACATAAAATTGAATAAACACCAATAAAAAATTAATTCCAAATCAATGATCTTTTGGTGAGATAAATCTTTGAGACAGTTCATCAAACATTCAAATTAAAAATCATCATAACTCTCTGTGAGATAGTTTTCTGATGATAACCTTTTATAAATTTTTTGTATGTGGTTTTTGATTTTGAATACATTGAGAACTATATTATAGAGTGTTATATCTTCTGGAGAGGAATAATTAACAACTAATTTTCTAGGTGTGAATTTCATCACATGATGATCATTCAATTAAGCAAGTAAGGTTAAAATCTCTCGAGCTTACTTTTTGATCTACCCTCAAAACTCCTGTTTCATTCTATTGTTATTTTTAGTTTACACTATTACATTTTTTATAGCATTTCTAGTATAGGTAATAGGTAATTTATAAACATTTTTCATACTTCCTTATTAAAATAATCATAATAATTATAAATTAATGAGATGTCTACCTCATTGCTGGAAACAATGAGGTTTTTAATTTTAAAACCATAGAATTCACTCAGCTACCTTCTCTGTGGATCGACCATGCACCATTGTTCTATTATTGTGTTGTAGATGTAATTTTGAGGGTCGTAACGACCTCCATCCTTTTCAAAATTTGGTGTTCTTCCCGTGGAAGGCACACACTGTGTGTTCTATGTTTTATAAAATCAAAAATAAAAAAACATAAAAAATTATATAAAAAACTGTTTTTTTAAACAGCATTGAACTGGACCCTACAGATTGTGTTGTTTTTATAAAATATGATTTACTTTGAATGTTTTTGTGTCTAATCTCAGCCGGGTTTTGTTTAAAAATGGGTGTTAATTAAAACTGGGATCAATCGGGGCCTCATTGTGTGTGTTGTGGCTGTTTAGGGCACACTTCCTGGCAGTGTGTCTATGACCAACCACAAAAGATTTATTACATATAATAAAATGATCAATATGAGTTTATTCCTAACTCCCTAGATAAAATTGACCTAATTTAATCAAAATTGGGAGATAGGGTCAAACTAATTTACACTTGGTTAACTAAAACCCATGAAATTTAACTTAGAGATTCTCAAGATAAAGATCAATGAATGAGAAGATTAGAAAACATGATCTATTATTTAGAACAAAGGGATAATGAAAAGGATTAATTTTAGGAAAATTAAACATAAAATTTTTAGAAAATATTTGAAAATCAAATTATTGTATTGAGTGATTGTGAAACTGGGCAGAACACTTTCACTTTGAAGAGTCTGAAAATGTTGAACCAAATCTAGAAATAACCAACTCATTAAGCAAAGAACACATTGACGAAGACCCCAGAACAAATTTAAATGCTGCTGAGTTAGAAAATCATAAAGCTAATTTAAAATAGATTGAAGAAGAATTCCCAGTTCTTTTCATAATTCATACTTTGGAGAAAAATCACTATTTTATGAGTTTGGAAAAGGAAGTCATTCGGGTAGAAAAAAAATTTTAGATTGAAAATTTGAATGTTAAAAACTCTTCACCCAACTTTTCTAATGTTATAAAAAATGAGCCAGAACAAAATATTGGGAAGACATTGGAAGATAACCTAATGTTGGAAATTGAACAATTTGAAATTTGTGAACTTCAATTGAAAACATCTCTTCTATGTCTTCAACCTATGAACCCAACAATTTTTGAAATTTTGTTGGATGATGAGGATGAAGGAATGATATTTTAAGAGAGACTATGTGATGTGTTTTAATTTCAATATTATCATAGTAATAACTTTTTTGATACCTTTTGTAGTGAAAATGGAAATAGTGTTGATATACGTGGGATTAAAAGATTAAATTTGATCAATCTTGGACATGATTTTATTGAAGCTGAATTGATCATTTATTTCTTTGAACATAACTTTATAGAACCTACTACAGATCAAGTTTTGGGAAGTGAGTTTTTTGAACATGAACTTAATGTGACGTTTGAGTAAACACATTCATTCGGAAGAATTGATTTGATAGAAGCAGTAGATGATCGGTGTGAGTAAATAGATAAGGATCTTTTTGAAGAGGTTTACAAAATTATTAGACTTGATTCTCTTTGTGATAAAATAAATTCTCTTCCCGGTCTATCACATACTTCATCAACTATGACGGGTTATGAGCCTTCTCATTATTCTAATAATAGTCTAGAGGGAGAATTAGACATGAGTTCCATTGTACATGATTCTGTTCAGTACTCTATTGAATATGTTCATGAACCTACTATTCAATATTCACCCTTCTTCACCATTGAATTTGATCTTTTTGGTGTTGAGGTCAAGAGAGATAGTTGTGAGTTCAATGCCACACCCTTTGAAGCATCAAGTATTATGCAGTCCCTTCATGTGTATTAAAATCTTGAAATGTATAAACTTATTATATATGTGGATAGAACTATAACTGTTATTGTTAGAGGGTGATACTTAGGTGTTATTTTAGGCTATGAGAATTCAGTTATTGATGTGTCAAGGCTTTTTTCCTACAAATCTCATCATTTTGTAAAAAATAATTCGGCCAAACACATTTGGTGGTTCTTATTAAGGAAAACAAATCCACCTAATGATTACAGTTAGTTTCTGGGTGAGTCTGGCTGGGGACTGTAACCCTAGCGCAGTATTGGAGGAAACCCACAGTTTTTTAATGTTAATAAGTAAAAACACTGTGATTAAAAAAATTATAACTGAGACTTTAAATTTAGGGATTCATGGGAGTCATCCCATGCTATTTCATTGTATTCATTTTTTTTACTATTTTGTGTTGAATAATATGTTGCTTTGTTGTATTCTATATGCTCTATCTCTGCTAGAGTTTTGTTCTAGGGTTACAAGATCTATGTTTCTAGGATGATGTTACTGTGCCATTTAAGGAGTGTAATTCCCACGATCATTTATTGACAAGAACATAGTCAGAGAAGTACATCAACCTTTTGAATTAATTTCTGCTCCTGTTTTTGCTAATAAAATTATGCTCACTGAAAAATTCTCCTTTTATTAGAAATTTTTTCTTTATGTGTACATAAAATTATATTGCATGACCTGAAGTGTATTAAATTATGATGCTTGTTTGTTTCCACTACAATATTATGTTTGTAATAAAAAATTCTACATGTACTTCATTGCTGAAAAGTAAATTTAAATATTATTAAAATCGTCTACTGCTTGAAAAAAAGTGTGTGTGGGGGGGGGGGTACATACTGATGGTGTTTTAAATCTTATTAATGTTGGGATTATTTGTATGAACATTGTTTTTTCACCAATTAATTGTGAACCCACACCTTATATACTACTTTTGAGCTATATTGAAAATCACTTTCACTGGACATAAAAGTTAATGATTATACTTGCTAATGAACCTTCTCATTATTTATTCACTATAGAAAACAATATTGTTGTACTTATTTGTGACCCATTATATATCTAATAAATCTGTTATATTGAAATATTTGTTTTGAACCTTCAATTTTCAAATTGGTCCTCTCCACATTAGAAGTCATATTTAGGGACAATTATTTGATTTATGTATGGTGGAGGGGGTCAATTATTGACTAAACTAAACTATGTTTTACTATAAGCTCATCAATTCCAATTTAACCTCAATATTTTTATAAAAAGTAGTTAATTTTTTTCAAAATACTGTTATGTTTCTAAGCTTTACACTATACTCAATTAAGTCTTGCCTTTGAACAGTTCTTTGATTGATAGTTTAGAACTACTCTGAATCTGAAATTAATAAGAATGAATGATTTCTAAGTGATCTTACATATTGATTTGAAGGAAATTTGATTTAAGAACTACTTCTGAAAGTTTTATGGGTATCCTTCTAATGTAATTATAATCATAACCATTGAAACTGGAAGAATGATTCTAATTCAGGGGGCCCCATTAATCTTTTAATTATTAAAAATAACCATCTTAATGAGACAGTGTAAATGGTTTTTTTAAAAACATTTGAATCTAGAGTAGTCTAGAAATCTAGGATCCCACAGTGAGTCTCTGAGACCCTAGATGTTGGGTGTTGTTTTTTACTATAAGCCCTCTGTACACTTTGAATAAGTGGATTTCACAGTGCTCCGCACAATGATACATGGCTTGGGAAAAATAAAATAAAGTGCCTATGGTAAAAAATGGGTTTATTAAGGTGATGGGAATTATGAACACCAGATGAATAAGGGTCCAATTGGTTTATATGGGAGTTATTTAGGTTGTATCATTGAAGTGATTCACAAAAAAAATATTTATTTTTAACCTAGGTGAAAAAGTCAAATTATAAATTTCATACTGTTATGTTCTTAATTCAACATAAATTTTAACTTTTGTTACTCTATGACTTTGTACATTTGCCTATATTGAGGTTAGTCACTAAACTGTATCATATATGAGGCATGCCGTCTTCTTTGATGGATGGTCTTGTCATTCTAAATTAACCTTTAGTATTTGTTATATGTAAGATTCATATGAGCAATTCATTTTCTAAATTCATGCTGTTATGTTTGGTCCTCTATTTTTTACTGCTAGACTTTTAACCTTTTGAGAAAAATAATAAAAACATCACTATTTTTCAAAGATAATAAAATATGAGATTGTTTGAGGGAAAACAATAATTAAGTGTGGGTTAATTTCATGTGGCTCTATTTTTACATATATTTTCTATATATTTTCCATATATTTTTAATGATTTAATTAATTAATTAATTAATTTTTACAAAATAATATTAATTTTGTATTTTTGTAATTAAAATTTTCAACTATTAAAATTTTATTATTAATTATGTATTTTTAGTCTTTAAATTAATAATTTTAATCTTACATATTTTATCTAAACATATTATTTGTTTATTAGTTGTTTTAATACCAATATGCTCACTATTTTATAATTTTAATATAATAAAAAATAATATTTTAACATCCTTTTTTTGTTTTAATCTACATAGACTTTATTATATTATTTTATTCTTTAAAATGGATTCATTAAAAAAAATTACTTTATTTATTGATATAATTAGTAATCCTGCAAGTTAATTAAGTTAATAATTTTAGTTTATATTAAATAAAATAATTCTATTTTAATTTTATGTATTCAAATAATTGTTAATTTATTTAATTTTGTTTTTTTTAATATTAATTATTTAATCTTAGGCATGCAGTTAAATTATTAAGCCGCTAAATTTTTTTGTCTATTGGTGAGGTAGTCAAGAGCCATCGGTGCCCTATTGGGACAACGATGGTATCCATTTTCAGTAATTATAGATTCTTTAGTTGTTTTTAATTTATATCTTTTATCAATTTAGTATATCAATTATCCAATTTATAATTCAAGTGTTGTCAATTAATAATTTAATTGTAATTTTTAAGCATTATGTTTGATAATTATGTTTTTAATTTATATTGTTTAGTCCTTGTTGTAATTTTTACTTTTAATTAACTACATATTAAATATTATATTTATTGTATGTAGTTTTATTTAATTTTCCTAACTGTTAGTTTTTTTAATGTTACCGATTTTGGTGATTCATCCTTCAGTGAGCATTTACGTAACAGTGACCTTCTACAGCTTACCGATAACTTTCATTCAAGTATATCAGTATCCTTATTTTTAATGATACCGGTGACATTTCAATTATCAACATCGGTAATATCTATTTTTAAACTAAAAGTGACCCTTTAATTTTAAATTAATGGTGACCCCCGACCCGCAGTAACCCATCCTACCAGTTACCTTAGTGTTTAGTGTGTCAGTGTCCTTATTATTTTTTGATCAATTGCGATTTTTTAATTTTATTCTATCGGTGACCTTTGTTTTCTTTTAAACTAACGGTACCCTTTATTTTTATCCTTACGATGAACTTTTTTAAACACTATCGGTAACCTTTTGCTGACAGAGACCTCTTCTTTACTAAGCATCAATCTTTTAATTATTTTCAATCAGAGAGCTTCTTTAATACTATAGGTATCCCACACCCTCAGTGTCCCATAAACTCAATGATTTTTCTTTTTTCCCCTCATTATTAGGCAACTTCCCATCATTCCAATTGTTTCCACAGCTTTATCCATTGTCGCATTGTTGACTACATCATCTCGTCCACCCTACTCACTGTTCTTAAATTAAAAAAACCATTAATTTTATCCAAATTTTCACCGCAATACACATCCAGTCCAACAACAAATTCAAATCGTATTATAACTAATGAATCAAAGTAAAATCCCAGTTCTAAAACTCTGATCAAACATTAAAAATATGGAAGTTTGAGAACATATCCATTTGTGGCCTACTGTTGTTGATATCTGTTGTTTCTTCATTATAAAATATGAATCCACCAAGAATCATCACGCTGAAAATGAATAAGGAAGAGGAAGCTTTCCGGTCACAACATCGATCTTCCAAAACCCACTTTTCCGCATCGCCATAGGAGAAATTGGTGCCACTGCTGGAAGTGAGATATCACTACGATGATGAAGAAAGGAAACCTCTATTGAGGGAGAAAAATGATATTGGTCCACCAATTCGTGTCACCTACTAAAGACCGCACTACCGTTATCAGAAGATAAAGGTTTAACTGACTCCCCGCTGCTGGAGGGGAGTTGCGCTGATGATCCAGTTGAAGAACACTGATTCGGAGGTTTGGAAGATTCATTCCACCTTCGAGAAGTCACCACACTACGGCCACAGGATGAAGATGGATCACCATCCCCTAGAGGAGCAGGGGCCGCTGCTTCTTCTTCCTGGGGAAGCAACCCAAAAAGACCTCCCCTATATCATCACCACGAAAAAGGAAATTTGGGGGAGGGGTTAAATGAAATTAAAAATTAAAACTAAAATTAAAAAAACATAAAAAAACTATCTTAAATATATATTAATAATAATTATATATAATTAATAAATAAAGTATGAATAATATAAATAAATTCATAATGATAGAATTTATAAAAATATTATTAATTGAATAAATTCTAATATTTTAAAAAAATTTAATATTATAATAAATTACTTTAATGTATATACTAATTATAGTTTAATTTCATTTCGAGTAAAATATTTATAAATTTTAATAACATTCATTATATGTATAATAATTTTGATAAAAGTAAATAATAATTTAATCAACATAAATATTAAAAATCTAAACACTAATAATTTAATAAATTCAAAATTTATATTTTAATATAATTATTATTTAACCATATTCATAAATTAATTAAATAAATAATATCTTATAACAATATTAAAATAAGATTATTAATTTTCTTAAATAACTAATGTAATAACAAATTATTATTTAATTTACAATTTTTTATAAAAGTGTATTATTTTCACATTGAATCATTTATTGATCTTTCTGTTTTAACTGTGTAGGTTTATTAAAGAGGCTTTTATAGATCCAAATTCACTTAACTAACTCACCGTGAGTTACTTATAAGAAAATAGTTAATGTGACGTACTAGTCATGAAAAACGCATGTTGGTGTTGAATATGTGAGGAATTTTTGTGAAGTCTGTGGAAACATTCATTGAACTGTATCAGATTACAATGGTGTTTTAAAATAAAATTAGCATCAGGATGAGGGGGGTCATTTTTCTTCCATGTCACACAATTCATGAGAGAAACTCATGGGAGACACCAAGATCGGTATTAGTGATTTGGAGTTGCATGAGTGAAGCAGCAGTATGCGATCTTCATCTTTAGAGGAAGGATCTCTCTCTTCTACTTCTTTTATATGTTTCACATTGTAATTTCTACTGATATATTGATAATTATCTTAGATTAATTTCTCTTTCTCGATAATTTTGAGTTTTATTGGTTATAAATTTCATCTCTTTCAATTAATTTCTTCAATGAGAATCAGATTCTTTCGGTGAGATTGAATCAGGATCCTGAACATAAAATTGAATTAACACTTTTAAAAACATAATTAAAAATTGATGAAATTCTGGAGAATAGATGTTTGAGAAAGTTCAGCAAACATTCGAATTCCAAATCATCAGAACTCTTGGTGAGATAGTTTTCTGATGATAACATTTATCAATTTGTTTTATGTGGTTTTTGATGTGGAGAACATAGAGAACTATACTACAGAGTGTTATTTCATCATGAGAGGATTAATTAACAACCAATTTTAATGGTGTTAATTTAATAAAACGAGGATCATTCATCTAATTCAGTTAGGGTCAGATCTCTAGAGCATACTTTTTGATCCACCCTCAACACTCTTATTTCCTTCTATAGTTATTTTTAGTTTACACAATTTAATTTTTTGTATCATTACAATATAGGTAATAGGGAATTAGATAACTTCTTCCTACTAAATTATTAAATTGAAATAAAAATAATAAAAATATAATAATATAAACTGGTCTACCTCATTGGTGACAATAGTTAGGTTTTTATTTTTATGACCTTAAAATTCAGTCACCTACCTTCTCTGTGATCGACCCTCCACCACAATGCTAGTGTAGGTTATTAAATGTAATTTTTAGGGTCATGATGACCTCTGGACTTATCAAATATACTCATGATAATATATTCAATATATAAATAGGAATTAAATATAATTTTCAGGGAGACAACAAGTTGTATTTACGTATGAATAATGTTTCAATTTTCTTATTATATTGAATAAATAAAAAATGAATGAGATATATATTATATTTGAATTATAATTATTATGTAATATATTTCACATTCATATATTAAGATCATATTTAAGACATTTTATTTGAATCATGAACAACTTACATCGCTTCGCAATGTGGTTGTCTTTCATTCACTTGTACGATGTTATCATTTTCTCAAAAATGGAAATCATGAATGTATGTGTTATATAAAAATTAAATGATCATAATAACGTCATAAAATTATAATATTTCATATATAAACTATAAATTCAACATTATTCCTAACATCAAATAGTGCTAATTGAATAATGGTAAACATAGGTTCATGAGGGGGTAGTCTGTTGTACACATGACTGATGAGTTTGTATCCAATTTGATAGATGTGTTTGAATGTGTAGGTCATGACATTTACATTAAAAATGTCATTATATTTAGGAAATTTAGAAATTATATATTTTTTATAGAGTAATAATTTAATGATGTATATGAAGAAATAAAATAGAAATATTTGAATAAAAATGATAAATTTTATTTGAACAAACTCCTTTTTTACACAATAGGACCAATAAAAGAGGAGTTGTGACTAAAATTGGACATCTAGAATGTTAACATAATAGTTATTTTGTTAGATATTTTCAAAAAAATGTTTAATGAGTTAATATATAAGAATAAGATGAGTCATTTTATAAAAGAGGGGAGAGGCACTCGTGTAATTTCTCAAAATATTAAATTAATATAACTTAATTATAAATTTGAAATTACTCAAAAGTTAGTTATTATAATGATAGTTTTACTATGGGGATAAATTATCTCCTCCAATAATTTTTGGACATGTTTATTGGACCCGAATAACATTATCATTTCCATTTATACAGGAATTAATCAATTTATCTCCTACCATGTAAACATGTAATTTTACAATTGAGGGTTAATCTAATTAATATGAAATCAAAATAGACACATAAATAGTTATTTGATGATATATTCTATATTATCCTAATAACATGGATGATTTATATTTTTTACATATTTTTTATCATTTAATAAAATATTATTTATTTCAAAATATCATTTTTGTAAACTTTGAAACTATTTACCCCATATAAATTTTAAAATATCTGAAAATAAAGATAAATTCAAATCAAATCATTAAATACAAACCTTTCATTTTAAAAGTATATATAAAATCAATTTATCATATTAATTATATAAAATTATATTTATTTCATATTTTTTAATAAAATGTATTTATTATTTTCATTAAAAAAATAATTATTCACCACTATGGTAGAAGAATAAAAGATAAATATTTCATCACTAAAATGTATAATAAAAATACAATAAAAAATTTAAATCTTTTAGATTTAGATTTTCTTTTCTTATTCGATAATATCCCTATGAAAAATTATTATTAGAAATGATTTTGTTATTAAAAATATGATTTTGATATCTTAGATAAAATGTGGTGATGTGATTTGTTTTTTTTTACTTTTACCATTTCTTTACTAGTGCTAATAAAAGGGGTCATTTTACAGTAAAAAAATCTGTGATAAATGACACTTTTATCAGTGATGATAAAAGGCCCTTTTATCACTAATGATAACAGAACCTTTTATTTTGGTTTTTTAGAGATGTTAAAAGGGGTATTTATCATACATTTTTTTTGTACTGATAAGAGGGATGCCTATTAATGGTGCATCGATTTTGAGTTCATTTTTAGCATTGATATAACCATGTATTGTTGATGTGAGAGGATCTCATTCCCTTAAGTGATTAAGGATATGCAATTTTTGCAATGTGTTGTGATGGAAAATCCTATACAATATCCCACAATGGTATACCAATATAAATATCTATAAACAACATGTTGATAGCGGATCACATATGACGGGAAATTTAGGGGGGGTACATGACTTTATATTGGGAAACAAATTCTATGATTTCAATACTATTACATTTTATTATAATCTATGTAAAGAAGAGTCAACTATAAAACACATATAACCCATACACCCCCCCCCCTTATTTCATAGAATGGATATTGATGTGATATATGTGAATAAATGTTATAGATATCCTTTTTACTTTTTCAAAATTGACTACCAATGAAAATGATTCATTTATTAATATCCAACAAAATAAATGTTTGATTTTAATACTCATGGATTGATCTATGAATTGAAACTATACATAAAATATTGGTTAAGAATAATTTTTCATAATACCATGATCAGGATTTTGCAAAAAAAAATCGACAATATAACACCTTAATAAGAATATATATTCCAAACAAGAATATATGATGACAATGATGATTGTGTTATTATAATAATTGTTATTATTATAATAATAAAAATAAAATAAATGAAAATTCAATAATAGTTGGTAAGGGTTCACGAAAACCCACAACATTTCCATGAAACATGTGGCTGGTCTCCTATATATGGATTATTAATATAGTAAAATATATATTTACATTAATGATTTTTTTAAATAAAATATATGTAATGATTTTATTGGTTTCAAAAAAACCCAAACCCTATTCAATTTTCATATTTTTATAGTGGCCTGATTTCTCACCACTCTTCACACTCACCCCCAAGTAGTGTTGTTGGTTCATCTAGAATCACCAACCCTTATGGCTAACAACTCCATGGGAGGCTATCCCATATTGTCAGTGTTGTTCCCCTTGAACACCTACACTACTCAGCCCTCCTCAATCCACATCACAATACCACATATGACCATTTGTCACTCCTCATCAATCCACACCATCACTCGGACTTCCGTCACATCCTCAAATTATCATGAAATTGTTTCCCCGCAACCACTCATCTCAGGTGCGAATTAATAATGGGTAATATATAGAAATAAGTAGTAAAAGGAAAAAATTAATAATAATTTATTAGTAAATTCACATTAATAACAATTTATAAGTATTAAATATAAAATAGTAATATAAAATTATTAGATGAAATTGATTAAAAACATTAATGTTTCATTTATTATTAATTTATTTTTATTAATTACAAATTCTTTTAAGTAATAGTAATTATTTTGTATTAATTAAATATTAATAAATTGTATTTAAAAATTTCAAATTAAAAAATCATTTTATTTATCCAAATTATTAATTAATAATATCTATTTATTATTCATATTTATCAATGAAAAAAATTATAATTAATTATAAATTTAAAATTACTAATTACTGTTAATAATTTTCTAATTTTATTAGGAAGTTGATAAAAATGATTTGTGATTAATGATTAGTCTTTAGTTTTTAGTTATAAAGTTTTATTAATTTTTTTTATATGTAGATTAACTATAATTAAATATATTTAATTATTAATTACAATTTTTTTACTATTTATTAGTAACTACTAATTAAAAATATTTATTAATATGAATGACTAATAATAAATTATTAATTTATAATTAATTAAAAAAGGGTCATTTATTTTTTCTCTTTATTATAAATAATTTTTATTACATAATGGGTTATTATTATAAATTATTAATTATTAGCCAATAATTATTTATTATTTATTAAGAATTATAATTAATAATTAATTTAAATTTATATTAACAACTAATTAATATGTTTATTTATAACGTATTAATTATAAATTAATATTTATAAAATTCAAATTATTTATTAAAAATTATTGTTATTAATTAATAATTAATCAAGATTTATTTTTTTGAATAATATAATAAGGTCTTATAATATGTTACATAATATTTATAACACATTTACTGTATGTCATTCAACATAGTACCATTTATAAGAGTACTAGAATTTAACAATGAGATTGAGGGATCAAATATCAAATTTGATTGGAATAATATTTAATTAATTAATAACAATGAGTAATTAAGTAAAAAATTATATTTTTAGTTAATAAATAAATCATAATATAAAAATAAAAAAATATATTGTCATATTTTTGAACCATTATTATAGGGTTCCCACTTTTTCCAATATTTGATTCCATGTCAATAGGGGACCTATGACTATATTTTTTTTAAAACACTTGATTTAAACCTATTTCCACAATAGATATGACAATAAATTCCATGTAACATCCATTTTTTCATTTATGGTATTCCAAAACCGCTATTTTTATAGTGCTTTGGTTGTGTGTGTTATTTTGGGAAAATATTTTATGACTTTCAAAAATTATGGGCCAGTTAACTATGGGTGCATAGTTTTCCCAAAATGCATGACCTATTAGAGAAAGCCATTAAACTCAGGGTATTGGGAATTTTCACATTTAACTCACTGTTAAACCTGAAATTCTCCCACTTAGGAGAACTATGTCACCCATTTATAAAGAGAACATAAATATTTAATGGTTTGTTTAAACCATGAACCTCAACTAAAAAAACAATGCGGATGAGTTTTTACCATATTTGGATTTTAATTAAAAATTATTTAACCACTCTTTTTGGTCCCCGATAGATTGGTACAACCCCAAATTGATTTCTACCATCCTTGGAGACTCCATGAAGCATTTATCCCCATTTATCCTCAAGAAATATGATTTGAATATTTTGAAACATCCTTCGATCTTCTTTTACCTTGTTTCATTTTCATATTCTAATTAAATTGAGATATATCTTTCCTCTTAATGGTTTTAGGGACTCAAATTTTGACTTGTAGATCTAATTCAAACTATTTTAAATATAAACCTAGATTCAATTCATGGATTCACATTTTCATTCTTCCCCAATGGGGGTTTTCATGTACAAATTCTTGATTTGAGATCTGTGGATCCTGATGTAGTTGATTCTATTATGATACCCAATTTATATTAACCCTAAATTGTTTTTTTATTTTTTAAATAATCTAATTTCTTAGTATTTTTTAAATGGATTTTAATCTTTTTGTTGGAGTCCCTCAATTTCATTGAATTTTTATTTTTATGAAAAATTAGTTATGTCAGGAAATTCAAATACCCCCAAATACATTGAATTGGGGGATGTTTTTTTTAATTGGTTAGATTAATTTTTTTAAAATTAATATAGTGATTTTTTTTAAATTTAATTGTTCTATTTTATTTTGAAAAAGTATTTGATGGATAATTGTAAAAAACATCAATTCCATTGAATTGAGGGTTTGTTATTTAATTGTAGGATTTTTTTTGGAAATTAATTGTAGAATTTAATTCTGATATTTGGTTGTAAAATTCAAAGAAGAATGTATTTCAATTCCCTTTTTTTTAAATGGATTTAAATTGATTTGATAGAAACCATAATGTAGTATCATTTAGAAAAATAATGTTCTTTATTAAAAATATTTTCTGGTTTTAATGATATAATTTGAATATTTGAAATTTAGAATATAATGAATTATAATTTATGGTTTATCGAATTAAATTACCCACAATTATTTTTTATTTCAAGACATGAATTCATTTGGTATTTAATAATTTATTTTGATGAAACTAAACAATTTACAGCATTCAATAACCAAATATCAACAGATCACATCCATTAGTCGATGGTGATAAGTCCTTTTTTTACCATGGTTCAAAGGTAATTATCTACATACATTAGTTCACCATTAGTGTGAGGTCCCTATATCCTAAATCTATCATACCATATTAGGAATATGGCTATGTTTCTGACTTTTTTTAGTTTCAAATTTTTATATTCCATTTTTTCACTATTTTACATCCCTTTGGAATTTATATAAAGACATTTATATATGTGTTTTTATTTATTCCATTAGTGAAACGTTTTATATGTCAAAATAATCATTGGTTAATTTATTTTTATCAATGAAAATGTGAAGGTTTTGTATAGAAGTATTTCCATAATTTTTAACTGTAGAGCATGATTTGTTGAAATGTTTTCTTTTTATTCCATAACTATTTATTTGAAAATTTTGAAGAATTTATTTGGTTAATTTGATTTTGGATTCTATTATGGAATCCTTGTAGTGACCCTGATAGAATCTTAGATCAAACCCTACATGTTCTGTTGGGTGTTTGTATGTTACATCTATCTAAGATCTAATAGAGGTAAATAATATCTTTGAGGTCACTCTATCTTCTAACTTGTAGGCTTGGTGAGTTTCATCTTATATAGGATGAGGGATGTTTATATTCTTACATTTCTATTACTTTCTTGTGGTATGTGGTCTTGTTTATAAATTTTTGATCATTGGAACACTACACCCAGTGGAGATTATTTTGTATGCATACAATTTTTTTTCTTCCTCGTTGTTTGTTCAAACAATCATTCCCACTTTCATTTTGTATGGTGCTAGGTTCTAGTATCTAACCCACTAGGATTTGGAATTCCCATTGAGATATGTAATGGTCATCTGGGTTATCGTGTTACGAGGTTACTCGGGGGAGTTCAAGACATTCAAAAACAATAAAGATAGACCACTAAAACAGTTTTTATATTACTTTCATGATTTGAGACGTTGATAATATTTTATTTTTTATTTGTGTTATATCTATTGTAGAATACTGAGAAAAATAAAATAATCTAAAAATATTTAGTGATATATTCCTTCCAGAATGAAAACATTTTTGTAAATTGATCATTTTAATGGGTAGGTCAGGCTATTGTTGGGTATAGTTAGATTATCTGAATTATTTTTTGATGGTAATGAGTGACCCTAATAGGATTATGGTCCAAAAGTAATAGAGTTAAGACATTTATATCATGAACTAGGAAAGTAGTTTTCCACTAAACTTTTTAGGATTCATAAGTTATGTGATAAACATAACTATTTACCGAAATAAATTAATTTTGAGAGAATTTCCAATTTAACACAAAATTTATAGAAACCTAAATCCTAGTCTATAAATATATATGTGTGTGTGTGTGATTTATGATGTCATCATTTTAGTGGGGGTATGTTCAATAAAACTCATTACTTAATTGATACAAAACATAATTCTCACCCTAATAATATGTTATATTATAGACTGTGAAATGTTTTATAAATAAGAATTAATGTTTTATTCTAGGTTTAAATTATAGTTTAATATAATTCCATGTTATTTTTAGATGTTTTCATAGGTATAAATGTTTTATGCATCAATATTTAAATGATATAGAAATAAATATCCATTTTTTTACTCATGGTTATTAGATATCGTGTGTTCACCATATATATGTATTATTATAAACAAGCATAAAAATTGTAAAAAATTATTAATGGATAGGTTGAATTATAATGGATAATATGGAAAGAGTTTTGGAATTATAGGTATAACTGTATTATATAAATCGATAAGGTTTCATTATTATATAATTAGAAAAATATTGTTGTGTTCCAAAAATAAAAATTAATTAAAATTATATATCTTTTTTGTAAAATATTTTTTTTTATTTGTGATTAACAACAATAGTTTTTCTATATACTTGAATGAAATTTTTTATGTTATAAAAAATATGATAAATGATTTAGATATCATGGGCATAGAAAATAGAATCAATGAAGTTAAAGATATAAAGTTCAATAAATATGATTTTAACACTATGTATCTTGGGAACACTCGTATATGATTTATAAATCAAATACAAATTTAATGAGGGTATAGAGGAAAGTGGAAAGAATCCAATTTAATATAAATTAATCTTATTTATTTTTAAAAATAATCATTTAATTTAATATCATAAAACCAGTTAATAATAGTGGGTTATTTTCTCTAATACCTAAATATATATGTATAATAATGGCTACACAATAAATTGGTGGGTATTGGTACTTCATAAATTGCATTGTGTCAGTATAGGAATGTGTTTCTTTCAAATCATGAGTTTGAAAGAAGATTAAAGTTCAATGATTTACAAAATTACTTATAGAGTCAAATATATAATAATATAAATATTAATTTATTAGATACGATTTTTTAATACATTATCTCGGAGTTTACAGATCATTAGAGTGATAATATAATAGTTTCATTATTCACTCCCCCTGTAATAATATTCTCAATGGGTGTGTCAAAAAATGTATATTTATAAAAAAATTTCCATGGTATCATCATTGATGAGTTAATGTGATATTTATAAATAATATTGGGGATACATTGGAGAGATTCTTCACTAACCACATTCCCTTCATGTAAATAAAAATGTTACCATATGAGATATGAAATAGAAGTTTTCTCAATTTATCTTTTATAAGGATTTCTATTTTTGAAACATTTGTGTGACATTTGGTTTTCGATCATCTTTTTCCCAAATAAGAAAATATATTCTATTTATGTTATCCCATGAAAACTAAGGGAAATTATTTTTGTAACTCATCTATATACATTTTGTTTAGAATTTACACACTCAATTTCATTGAGAAGTAAAATATCAGTTAAGTTGTATTTGGGAGAAAATTTGTACCTGAATATTTTCAAAACAACTAGCTGGGATATTTCTTGTGATTTAATTATATTATGTTCTAATGACCAAGTGGAAATTAAATGGACCATATTACCCAATAACATTGATTTTCTATTAAAATTTATTATGAACCAAAAGATGACGAATTTGTAAAAATAATTTTGATTTAGTTATTTTTATATAGTACGGACAAACTATTTACCGAAATTCAACTATGAGTTTTGATTTTGGGAAATGGTTCGAATACATTGAATAGAAAATGGACTACATATACACTATTCATATTTCTATAGTTGGGGATGATCATAAAAGGATTAGATTCAGAGGGTGAACGTGGGGTTTCATTATAAACCCTATCATCATAGTAATATTTCTATTTATATTGTTTAAATATTTGTGCATAGGTAAACAATATGGTCGGTATTGACTATAATGTGATATTTTTACTTGTTTTGATGATAATGTTATTTTTTTATTGGTTTCATGAGAAGGTTATTATAATAATGTTATATATCAAATGTATTTCATGAACATATTATTTTATAGAAAATTATTTGTATATTTATATATGTGTACATGAAAAAACAAAATGTTTTTGAGTTTCCAAATGACAATTGTAACGCCCCGACCCCAGCTACCCAGAGTCGGTGCATTACTTCGTAACATTGGCATGATCACAAAAGATCAAGTCTCGAAAGACCGATTATTTTAGTAGCCTTGGAAACAATAGATACATTCATAAGTCTTACATTACATCATAAAGTGAAAAACTACAATAACAAAGTCTCCATAGACCACACTCATATCCTCTTCTAACAATCCCTGCAGGTCATTCATAAAATACTTCTTCACATCCTGGAAAATATCAAAACATTGAAAGGGGTGAGCTCAGATGCTCAGTAAGGATAACAATATTGCGGAAGCTTTCATAAATAAACATAAACATTTAAGGCAATGTATAACTAAACAAAAGCCTTATTAAACTTGAACTTCAGCATAATATGGAAAAAGTAAAATCAAATAATGCCACTTACTTATTCACATGGATATTCTACTAGACGAATAATCACATGAAAGATCAATAACCACTTTCATAATGAGGGAATGTATAATGCCAGACATTCTGAAACATTTTGTCAAGGCCTCGTCCAAGACGTCTAAAATGATTAAGGCCTCGGCCAAAACCATAAATCAAATTGGGAAAGGGCCTCGGCCAATTCCACGTCTAGTTGTCTCTTAAGACCTACCGATGCATCGAGGAGCTATAGAGGGCTCCACCCGTCACTTATTAAGTCCAATACATTCCTCATATGAATAGGTTTAAACATATCATAAACCATAACATAATCGTATCACATAAACATGCATAAAGGAAATATAACATTTCCACATTTCAATCACAAGATATAAATACAACACATTGATATAATAAAAACGCTTTCAAAACCATGTTCAATACCAACATAAAATAAAGTTAAAACTTTGTATTTATTTTTCATTAAAAAAAATGATGGCTTGTAGGGGAAGCCGAACTCAAATAATGGTCACGGCGGCGGAGAAGTCATTGTCGCCGCATAAGTACGGAAAGAAAAACATTCCCTTTTGTCGTTTAGCAAAACGCTTCGTATAAAAAGATTACTTTTGAATAAACGTAAAATTCAAAGGGGTTTATACACTGTACAAAAGAAATTTGTGTATAAAACAAAATATGCCTCAATGAATGGAGATTGAGACGAAGTCCCTTAAAAAGATCATTTTTAAATAAAATATATCTATTATGTGTATTCACTGTATGTACACATAAAGAAATTATAAATACAATATACAACATAATAATATCATGACATAATTTGAAAGTAGGAGATTAACCCAATGAATGGAAGTTGGGTTATGAAATTCCCTTACCTCGTGTGTGACTTGACTCAACCGTTCTTTAACCTCCTCAAAATCGGGTAACTCTTTTTGATTTGAGCCAAAGGATTCCTTGAGAAGAGTTCTGCCCAAAGTGAGTCTTCTAGGAGTAAGGGAGGGAAGTTGGGAGAGTATTTGGGCAGAGGTTGGCCGAGCCAAATAGCTTGAAGGTGTGAATAAGGTGGGAGAGGTGGGGGCCTTTTATAAGTGGAGAGGAGGGGCACTCTTGGAAAGTAAAGAAAATTCACTTTATTATAAAATGAGTTTCGGATTTTAGAGGTCCCACACTTATATAATTCGAGGATAAGATGATAAGGGTTCGAAATCTACTCATCCAATAGGTTTTTGACAAGTGTACACTTTGGATTTTACATTATCTTTCCATTTTCTTTAAATCGTTAAATAATGAGGTCATCACTGCATCATCATGATGTCATAAATAATTTAATTTATTTAATGTCTAAAAATTATAAAAAAACTACTATGATGTAGGAATTCTTTTTAGATTTCTAATGAATATTTATAGTCAAAATTTGTACTTGTGTAACCCCACTTAAAAACTTTTTTAGTAAAACAACTCATGTTTGTGTCAATTTAATTTTAACATTAAATATATATATATTAATGTCATTTTCCAACTAAAGTGGCTCCATGGGGTCCCCAAGTTGACCCATGGGTTTTCTTGGTCGGCCATGACTCATCCAATAGGAGTAGGACAAGTGTCATTCTCATCTCATATTATTAAAACATTATTTGTACCTTAGACTACAATAATTACCTCTAATCGCGATTAAGAACTTAAAAGTTACTATTCACCAAAAAATTATTTTGATCTCATTGAAACACATTTTACTTCTTAATGACAACCATGTATGTCGGATTTTTGAAAATCAAATCACAGAAGTGGTAATATTTCATTTAAACAAAAAATCAGTTATTTAACTACCACTTAGTGGTTTCACTATTCATCAAAAATTGATGTTTTTCAGAACAATGCCAAAATTTCACCCTAATCTATAATTGATATTCCGAATTAAAAAATGATGCCTATTTTACAAAATTCCAAACATATAAGTTGCATTAATTAATTTTATAATTAATTCCCACTGTTACAACAAATAGCGTGTTTTTAAGAAAAAATTTATATCAAAAGATTGGCAATTGTTTATGTCCAATTTCAATGTTAAATTAATTCTAATGACCACCTTTGGATAAAATGGTAAAAATATATTCTAATTATACTTTAAAACCACTAAATAGTATAATTTATCACTATAAATTATTTTGATTAAAAAATTTGTTTTTAAGTAATTTTCACTATTCATAAAAAAATAGAATTTCTCAAAAAAATACCAAAAATTCAACATAGGCTAATTTCGATATTCCGAATCCAAAAATGAAGTCCATTTTGATAAATAAAATTTATAAAATTTCAAAAAGTAGGTATTACTATTCACAACGGCCAGTTTAATTCATTGTAGTGTGTGTTAGAGCTCGAGGTTGCGTACAACACACACTATTGCATTATTCGAAGTGAAACGTACCGTGGAAGCTTGGGGTGTTACATTCTCCCCTCCTTCAATAAATTGCGTCCTCGCAATTTGAAATTTTTCTTTGAAAATAAAAGGTTGAAAAGAGAAAATACCTTTGAGGAAAACCCACATCGGAAATAAGTTTAATAAATACATAACATTAAAAGAAAGCAAGATAAGTACAAAGGTCACCCGATATAGCACATTCTAGGATTCTATGAAAATATGGATATGGAGGAGAAACAAACCATCAAGGTCTGATGGAGAGTTATAGAAAATAGGATTAGGAGAAAGTTTAACCACAAGAAAATCAAAAACTTGTGATTGGTTAAACGGTCATTGAATCCCCAGTTGGAAAAGATAACCGACAACATTTTTGTTTTAAGTTACATTTTATAATGTTGAGGAATTTATTTAGGAGATATACTAAGAGCGTAAGGGAATATACATACTTGTTATGTATACTTTCATTCGTTAATAAATTTTTACCACAACCCAACTTTTACTCCAAATGGTAACGGAACTCAAAAATATTCTATTTATCCTAATTGTATAAGGTTCTAAATGTTAAAACATACCATTTAGATTAGTACAATTATTTTGTAATAACCAGGGACTTCCTGTAGGCTAGTGGTAGGAAATAAAGGCTTGTCGCACTATGGTTGTGGGTTCGATTCCTGCAGCTTTGTCCGACGCGACGGGTTATGCCCCACCCTGCAGGTTGTCCTTTTCTAAAACTATAGTATTGTAATATTCAAAAACAATCTTCATAAATTTTTAACCTTAAACAATACTATCCAAAGATCAACTTAATCCACTCCAACCTTTATAGTTATCCAAAATACCTCTGTCCAAACTTTCTCTAAAAGGTCTCTTAATTCCAAAATCAATTTATCAGATTCCCCAAACAAAGTAAAGTTTCTCTTATTGTCACAAACTAAAAATATAAAAACCTTACTGAAATCAACAAGTACTGCAGTACAATCATTATATATATATATATCTCATTATTCTAATAACCAGAATATAATCCATGAGTCCAAAAGCACCATTACATTAGTTATTCTGCTTCAACTGTAGTAACAGCATAAGACTGTTCTTGATCCCTTGGCCTTTTCTGAGGTAAGTTTCCTTGACGCTTAGGACATTCATTTGAATAATGACCCATTTCTCTACAATTGTAGCATTCATCTTTGATAGCCTCTTTCTTTCCCTTACAATCACGATCCTGGTGACCCTTTTCTCCACATTTATAACAAACTCGCATTCCTTTTAGGCAAGTACCAGGGTGATTCTTCCCACAATTATCACATAATGGAAAATCCTTCTTTCCCTTTTTCCCTTTATCTGTCTCTTGTTCCACCGTTCTCTTCTTCTCTTTCTTTAATTTGTTGTCATAAGACTTAGAGAATTCCTTTTCTGTCTTGATAGCACACGAGACAATATCATCGTATTATGAGAAGGATTGTGATACTAAAGCTCGACGGAGAAATGGTTTTAACCCATCAAAGAAACGATCAATCTTACTCCTTGGGTTATTTATATAATCGGCACCATGCCTCGCTAACCTTGTAAAGTTAGCCTCATACTTTGCGACATTCTCATCCTCCTTCTGCCTCAGACTCAGAAATTGCCTTTCCATATCTGCTCGATGGTCACGAGGAAGGTATTTTTCTAAGAAAAGATCTTTGAACTCCCTCCATTCCATATTCGATACGTCATCATCTTCCTTTGTGTTTTGAATTAGTGACCACCATTGATCGGCATCTCCAGTGAGGCGGTAAACTGCCATGACAACTTTATCCCTTTCACTACTCCCCAAGGCATGGAATATTTTCTCTAAGGAATTTATCCATTGCTCAGCTACTATAGGATTTGTACTCCTATTGAAGGTTGGTGGTTGTTGCATCATGAAACGGTCTAGCATTGATCCTCCACGTTGCAGATCAAGGTGCTCCATACGAGTAAGGTTATTATTCATAACCTGGGTGAGTTGTCCTAGTATGGTAATAAGTTGATCATCACCAGTTGTATCTCCAGATCCACAATAATTATCTTGAGCAGGAGGGCAATCCCTACACGGAGTTCGTGCATTGATACGGTTTCCATTCCTTCCACTAGGCGCCATTTCTAAACAATGGCATAAACTAGGTTAGTTTATGAATTACAATGAATAATTTCAAACTTTTAAAATAATTAATGTAAATTGAACGGTTTATAGATATAATCCATAATCATAAGAATGTTTTCTTTGAGAAAGTATATACTCATAAACCCTAAATAATGGTTTGTAAAGAAAATGAGAATTATCCTAAGCAAATCCCCCGGGAGTGTCGTAACCAAGAGTGCAGCAAGGCCCGTTGTCGTGCACCAGTTCCCGTTCGAGTCTAGCTCAAAGCGGTGTTTTCGGGTTTTACCCCTAGGTACATCTGTGCCAGAGCTGCCTCTACCTGCTCGTATCCAGATAGGGATGTATTGCTCGGAAAACTCACAAAATCTATACAATACCAAAATTTTTAGGAAGTTCTTCTATACTAATCCTCAAAGTTCATCTTAGGTCTACGTGATCTAATCAGAGTTTGTCTAAATCTAGCTTCCAAGGTTAGTACTAAACTGCCTCTGATACCAACTGTAACACCCCAACCCCAACTACCCAGAGTCGGTGCATTACTTCTTAACATTGGCATGATCACAAAAGATCAAGTCTCGAAAGACCGATTAGTTTAGTAGCCTTGGAAACACTAGATACATTCATAAGTCTTACATTACATCATAAAGTAAAAAAACTACAATAACAAAGTCTCTATAGACCACACTCATATCCTCTTCTGACAATCCCTGCAGGTCATTCATAAAATACTTCTTCACATCCTGGAAAATATCAAAACATTGAAAGGGGTGAGCCCAGATGCTCAGTAAGGATAACAATATTGCTGAAGCTTTCATAAATAAACATAAACATTTAAGGCAATGTATAACTAAACAAAAGCCTTATTAAACTTGAACTTCAGCATAATATGGAAAAAGTAAAATCAAATAATGCCACTTACTTACTCACATGGATATTCTACTAGACGAATAATCACATGAAAGATCAATAACCACTTTCATAATGAGCGAATGTATAATGCCGGACATTCTGAAACATTTTGTCAAGGCCTCGTCCAAGACGTCTAAAATGATTAAGGCCTCGGCCAAAACCATAAATCAAATTGGGAAAGGGCCTCGGCCAATTCCACGTCTAGTTGTCTCATGAGACCTACCGATGCATCGAGGAGCTATAGCGGGCTCCACCCGTCACTTATTAAGTCCAATATATTCCTCATATGAATAGGTTTAAACATATCATAAACCATAACATAATCGTATCACATAAACATGCATAAAGGAAACATAACATTTCCACATTTCAATCACAAGATATCAATACAACACATTGATATAATAAAAACGCTTTCAAAACCATTTTCAATACCAACATAAAATAAAGTTAAAACTTTGTATTTATTTTTCATTAAAAAAATGATGGCTTGTAGGGGAAGCCGAACTCAAATAATGGTCACGGCGGCGGAGAAGTCATTGTCGCCGCATAAGTACGGAAAGAAAAACATTCCCTTTTGTCGTTTAGAAAAACGCTTCTTATAAAAAGATTCCTTTTGAATAAACGTAAAATTCAAAGGGGTTTATACACTTTACCAAAGAAATTTGTGTATAAAACAAAATATGCCTCAATGAATGGAGATTGAGACGAAGTCCCTTAAAAAGATCATTTTTAAATAAAATATATCTATTATGTGTATTCACTATATGTACACATAAAGAAATTATAAATACAATATACAAAATAATAATATCATGACATAATTTGAAAGTAGGAGATTAACCCAAAGAATGGAATTTGGGTTATGAAATTCCCTTACCTCGTGTCTGACTTGACTCAACCTTTCTTTAACCTCTTCAAAATCGGGTAACTCTTTTTGATTTGAGCCAAAGGCTTCCTGGAGAAGAGTTCTGCCCAAAGTGAGGCTTCTAGGAGCAAGGGAGGGAAGTTGGGAGAGTATTTGGGTAGGGTTTGGCCAAGCCAAATGGCTTGATGGTGTGAATAAGGTGGGAGAGGTGGGGGCCTTTTATAAGTGGAGAGGAGGGGCACTCTTGGAAAGTAAAGAAAATTCACTTTATTATAAAATGAGTTTCGGATTTTAGAGGTCCCACACTTATAATTCTAGGATAAGATGATAAGGGTTCGAAATCTACTCATCCAATAGGTTTTTGACAAGTGTACGCTTTGGATTTTACATTATCTTTCCATTTTATTTAAATCGTTAAATAATGAGGTCATCACTACATCATCATGATGTCATAAATAATTTAATTTATTTAATGTCTAAAAATTAAAAAAAAATTCTATGATGTAGGAAATCCTTTTATCATTCTAATGAATATTTAGAGTCAAAATTTGGACTTGTGTAACCCCACTTAAAAACTATTTTAGTAAAACAACTCATGTTTGTGTCAATTTAATTTTAACATTAAATAAATATATATTAATGTCATTTTCCAACTAAGGTGGCTCCATGGGGTCCCCAAGTTGACCCATGGGTTGTCTTGGTCGGCCATGACTCATCCAATAGGAGTAGGACAAGTGTCATGCTCATCTCATATTATTAAAACATTATTTGTACCTTAAACAACACTAATTACCTCTAATCGCGATTAAGAACTTAAAAGTTACTAGTCACCAAAAAATTATTTTGATATCATTGAACCACATTTTACTTCTTAATGACAACCATGTATGTCAGATTTTTGAAAATCAAATCACAGAAGTGGTAATATTTCATTTAAACAAAAAATCAGTTATTTAACTACCACTTAGTGGTTTCACTATTCATCAAAAATTGAAGTTTTTCAGAACAATGCCAAAATTTCACCCTAATCTATAATTGATATTCTGAATTCAAAAATGATTCCTATTTTACAAAATTCCAAACATATATGTTGCATTAATTAATTTTATAATTAATTCCCGCTGTTACAACAAATAGCGTGTTTTTAAGAAACAATTTATATCAAAAGATTGGCAATTATTTATGTCCAATTTCAATGTTAAATTAATTCTAATGACCACCATTGGATGAAATGGTAAAAATATATTCTAATTATACTTTAAAACCACTAAATAGTATAATTTATCACTATAAATTATTTTGATTAAAAAAGTTGTTTTTAAGTAATTTTCACTATTCATAAAAAAATAGAAGTTCTCAGAAAAATACCAAAAATTCAACATAGGCTAATTTCGATATTCCGAATCCAAAAATGAAGTCCATTTTGATAAATAAAATTTATAAAATTTCAAAAAGTAGGTATTACTATTCACAAAGACTAGTTTAATTCGTTGTGGTGTGTGTTAGAGCTCGAGGTTGCGTACAACACACACTATTGCATTATTCGAAGTGAAACGTACCGTGGAAGCTTGGGGTGTTACAACAATACTAAAAATTATAGATTCAAATATGTATTTATGGAATAAAGAATTAATTTCATGGAGATATTTTCTAATTTGATACGGAAATAAATTAGTTTGTTTTCATTAGGAACTAATATATTTATTTTATGTAAAATACTATTAGTGATAATGTTTTAATATTAATATTAATTTATTTATATGAAATACTACTCAAAAATAATGATATCCTAGATTCACATTAATTTATATAATGTTTTAGAATATACTTCTCATGGAATAAAATGGGTGAGGAATAATACATATTAGTTTTGAATATCTATTGAGATAGATGGAATATATTATTTTGGTTAAGAGACCTAAACCCACTATTTTCATACATTGTGTGTTTTATGGGTGTTTGAGAGGGAGAGGGAAAAATGAAAAGGGTAATTTATGCCAAAATATAAACTCCCATTAAACCCACACCATGTTTTATAAGTGTTACTCTAGGGCTAGTTATAGAAATTGATAATTAAAAAAATATTTTTACCAGATAGAAAAAATTGTTAATAATGTTATATATTGATGAAATTACTATGTAACATGTCATGGTTTTTTGGTATTTTTATTTTCATTATGAATATTTCATTGTTCATTGGCATGGTTTGATGTGTTTATATTCAAAAACATTATAGAAAAAATAGTAAATGTTTAACTAAAATAAGTCATTGTGAATTTGGTGAGATATTGAGTATTCAACTGAGTTATATAGGGACTAAAACATGTCTAGGATTATTTTTAAATAATATATTATTATTAAAGAAACAGATAATGTTTTACTTATATATATATTTTTGAAAATCATAATGGTGTAAAAATAATTTTTTGATCATTTTCAAATTATGATGGTCGAGTCCAAAACATATTATTTTTAGATCATTAGTTTATTGGGGGAAAAGACCCTTTTTTGGTATGTACACGTTACAGTTTTCTGAACATTAGGTTTAAAATATTGTAACCCACTTGTGAACTCTCCATTTTTTCTTGAGTATTCACTAGAACTATGAAAACGACTAAAGAGTGATAAGGAAGATATTATGAGTATCTTAAATACATTATGGAGTTTTTCGGTGAATTTTCTAGGTTTTATGCTTGGATTAATGGTTACTGTAATCCAAGTTATAATTATTTTCTAACTTAGTGAACCATTCTATATGTATGATTATATTGATTGGATTGATGTTTTATCTGTTAAACCAAATTCATTTTTTATCATAGACAGATAATTTTTTATATACCTATATATCAATGAAATTTTTTCACAAGAATAAATACATTGACAAGGATTGTAATTTTAATAAACATATATATTTTTTTATTCTATTGAATGTATCATAAATTACTTTTTATGGGTGGAATGATAAAAGTGGTTATCTTGTAAATGTGATGGTGTACTTTATTAATTAGTGTATATTTTCATTTTATTTAAATTTATATATACCATTGTTGTACCTACATGAATTGAATGTCTAGTACACATGTGGGAGAATGTGGAATGTTTGTTATATTCCATAATGAATTAATAATTTTTTGAATCTTGAGAAGGTATAAATATTTATAATTTCAAACTATTCAAGTAAAATTATGAATTATTCAGATATTCACAAGTTATATTCGATGAGATCAAAAATGATGTTTAATTCCTTATTAATGATCAGATGTCTTATTTTGATGAAGTTAGTATGACTTGAAAAATAATAAAACGTAATAAAAGATTAATTGATTTGGAAAATGATTTTTAGAATCAATATTAGAAGTTAAGATGTTATAATATGAGAAGTGAAAATACATGGAAGAGGGAAAAATTAATCATATTAGGTGTCTTGAGGGGGATATAATTATCATAACTCTTTTCTAAGTAAATGGATATGAAAATCATGTAGATAAGTGGATATATTATTTTTATGTTTAAAGTTAATATTTTATAGGGTTTGGATTTGATGAGCATATATTGTGGGTTGATATTATATAGGAAAATCCATCATGGGGAAGAGATGTTAATATGGTTCTGATTGTAGTGAGTATATTTATGTAACAATTATTATTTCAGTGTTGGTTGTTGTGTTATTATAAATTCAATATGTTACTACCACTTGATTTAGATTTCATAATAACAATTGTCTATACAGTATTGAATCCCAATTAGATCCCAATATCTATGATTTTTTGTATAATTATCTCACAACCTCTAAAAATACGTATTTTTTATATTGTATTTCACATATTGATGTTTTATTTAATTAATATATATAAAATGATATGTTACATTCAATAAGGATGGTGTGTTACTTTTTAATAGTATTTAATGGGTAGTGGGATTTGAGCATTAATTATTTATTATTATTAATGATGCAATATTATTTTATGATACAAACAATTTTACTAAGGGGTGAAATTATGGAAATATGGGACATTATAGAATTTCATTGGGATGTGAAATATTATTTATTTTTCTATTTAATTCATAGTGTATTTAATATGATTCATCCACAATGAAATGAGTGGGTTATAGGAGGAACATAATGATTATTGTGGTATATACACCCTTAATTTTATCATTCACATTTTTATTCAATCATGTTGAATATTGTAATGATCCATATTTTCATAGAGTGCATTGTAACTATCAATATTCAATACAATTTAGTTTATATTTAGGTATAATTTTACAATGTTATCAATGCCAATTTTGATGAATCTTTTTCTTATATGGTAAATTTCATTAACTGGCATAAAATTTTCATAATCTATGTGCATTAAATATAGATCGTTATTGAAAAATTTTATTGTATGATAAATAACATATGAAAAAATAATCTAACTAAAAATTAACTTTTATAATAATTATTTAAAATTTTATATATATTTAATATTTACAGGTTCATCCGTTAATATATGTTGTAAATTTTTTTAAGTGATTAAATGAATAAGAAGAAAAATTCTCAATATTATTTTATTAAAAAATAATTCATTGTCATATGTGATTTTATTTTTATTGTTAGTGGTTATTGAGTAGTCACAAACTATATTCCTATAGAATAGTAATTTTATTTTTTGGATAATAAATACATTATGGATGTGGCACAGTTACTAAACCTCATGAAATCATTTATATATGGAATTTTGAAATGTATTATTACTATTTTTTTTATACTTGAGCCTTGTATCTGAATATCAAAAATAATTTACATAGGGATATAAGTCACCAAAATCTACAGTAAATATTTTGGTTGTACAATTCATTTTATATAAAAATCTAATTATATTAATTTAAAATACAAGGTAATTTTTTAACGAATATATTGTCAATTTTATTTTTAAAAACATTTATAACAGACTCTATCTTCTTGATGCAATTTTTCATTTTGTCAAATAATTTCTTCTGATCAACCCTTTTATTTTAATAAAAAATAAACATTATATTATGTAGTTAACATCATAATAATTCATTTAAAATAAATAATTTATTAATTTAAATATCACAGTTTTTAACAATTAATTATTCATTAGAACCATTTTCATTGAATTTTTTACAAATATATTTATAAGTCTCAATTTACCCAAATATCTATGATTTCAATAAGAGTCAATAACCTAGTATTATAGCATTGGTAATTTATATTACTCCCAAAATTTTAACAATATAAATGGAAATGATATGAGACATTGATAAACCCAAAAACATTAATTAATAATTTTAATCAAACTAGATAATCATTTTCATATACTTTATAATAATATCAATGACACTGCAATCTATATTTTATTATTAATCATGTATTTATAAATTTTAGCTTTTTTATAATAAAAATAAACTTGAAAATGGAAATATATCTTTTCATCTGATGAATTTTTTGAGTATTAAATAATTAAATGGTATGAATTTTCCAATTTAATTTTATTATGATAATAATTACAATTGATGTTCACATTGGAATGAAATTAACTATATTTGGGAACACTAATTCTATGTAATAATGGAATTCATAAATATATATAGACCATATAGGACAGAAATCATTATATTTTTCCGAAAATTGGTCAGCTATTTCTAGAATTTATTTATTAAAGGTATAAATGTTTTAGAAAAAAAAAGAATGCATTAAATTTTCAAGGTGAAGAACGTGACGATGGTAGTCTTATTATAAATTCAATTGGGTGATATTCAGAAGAGAAAATTGATGAAATGAAAAAATTTAATGATATATGGAATTTCTGTAATATTATTCATTAAGAAAAAATTGTTCACTTTTAAGAAATGAAATTAGTTGGGACTATGGAGAAGATCTATGTCTAGGGATTTGGCCATGTGTTCATATCCTCTTTCTCCAGGATTCTTCTACTCTATCGAAGTTGGATTAGAGTGGATTTCATCATGGTGCATTGAGATGTGGGAGAGATATATATCAGACTTATTTTGGTGGAACTATTTATATTGTCTATTACATCTAGATAATATGCAAGGAAAAGAATTAGGTGAGGTTTTAGATCTAGAAGAATCCCTCATATCATGGTCGTCTAGATTTGGATGAAAAAGCGGGTATGTCATTTTCCACCGGTACTAGGCCTATGGAGCACTACAAGGGACACCTAGCTAATATATCATGCGATGGTGGAGGCATTTCACAAATATAATTATATTGGGTATGGGATATTATTGTATTATTAATATATAATTTCATTCCTTTTAATGGTTTTTATTTGATGAAGTAGTTAGATTTCACACTTAGCCTTTAAAATGGTAATTTTTAAATAAAAAATGGATTCTAGAATATTAGATATATGAACCGTATATCCTGAATAATATTCATGGATCAATATTTGGAAAAAATCATTAGAGATATAAATGAAATTAATGAGTTTTTTATTAACATTCATGAATGGTCAACTAAATTTATTGATGAAACTAAAAATTCTAAGCATTAAAAAATGTTAATATATAATGACCTAATGAGAAGTACTCTATGGGTAGGGATGTATTAAATATTTTGAATTGTATACTTTTTATAAATTGTTTCTTATAGAAGTTGTATGAATTTTTATTTAGAAAATATGGATCTCTATTAACCTTTCAATAAATATTTATGGAATATAAGTCAAACAAGAATTACATGGTTAATCCCTATTGTAATTGAGAATAAAATGAATATGATCGACTATCTATCTTCTCACTCAAAACACTATAATCAATACTTCATGAAAAATATGCCTTTCAGTATACTGTTAATCCTTATAATTTCAATTATTATTCCATAATTTTACTTAATAGCACCTAAAATATATATCTAAACATAATTTGAATTATTTCACCGTTAATATAAAGATGAAATAACGTAACTCATATTTTTTAGTCTTTGATATTATTGAGCATTTTTTTCATATCTATTAAAATCCATTTTAATTTTTTTTTGAAAAAAAACAAAATAAATTTATCCCACCTTGATGAATCCCTCGAAATATCTTATATATGTTTGTGACTATCAATGTTATCCATATGTTAATTATATAAATTAATTTATATATCTAAAAATTGTTTTCATTCACCCTTACATTTCTTATATTCCATCCATATTTTGTGGTAATTATATCTTTCAATTTAATCATAAAAAATGAGTCTAAAATTCAATTCATTCACTAAACATTACATTTTTAAATGAGATAGGAAACCCAATTTTCATATATATATATTGATTTAAAAAATTATTGATTTTATATATACTTTAACATTTTTTGGGAAAAAATATTTCATATAAATTCCTTGATTAGAAACTATATTCTAATTGGTGTTTCATTTGTTTTACTGTTTTGAAATTTTAATGAAAAATTCATCATAATAATTTCATTAGTTGTATACCATGTGCTTTTTTTATTAGGAAAATAACAACCATGAGATGTCACAATTCATATTACATTGACAGTTCATATACGAACACCATAAGTAATGTTCTTTACCGTTAAAACGATCATGATGTTATTTTATTCTTTAAATATTGTAATAAATGGGATTTTAAAAAAAGAATTTTTAAAACACATTTGACATGACATGATTCATAGTTCATGATAATAGAGTATATATTATGACTCATTTCACATATAAAAAATCCTTCCAAGAATAGTTTGATATGTAAGACCCCATACATCATGGAAATTTCCATTTTATAATTGTAATGTCCCAGTTCCGGAAGCCACCATGAGGCACCCCGTACCCGATTGGTCGCATGGCCTCATGCGCATCTTCCTAAATGCCATAGGCTGGTGACTAGCAGCGAGGGCCTTGGGTGTGACAGTGGGGAAACTATTCCCTCATTGGCAGACTACACAACATAAGTAAACAAATACATACAATAGCAGAAGCCGTAAATATCCAACAACAGTAAACAGAGGAAGACTATGATAGCAAAAAAATGGAGCACAAACATATATAAAATTATTCTTGGTTAGTATGCCTAAGAAAATATCCAAACAAGTCACAATATTGAATAAAACCTATACTAAACCCATGGTCAAAAGAAACAGATAAACATGTCATCACCATCGCAATCTTAAGCTTGGTCTCATGCTCTCCATCCCACAGCAAGTCAAGTACCTGATGTAAAAGGGTTCTTGGTCTTATCTATTCATGCAACAATATAATCTGTTTAGGCCCAAAATCATGGCCCAAATAAGGTTCGAGATGAATCCTAGTAGGAAAACACCACAAGATCTATGTCTAACACTCAGTGAATATATGGATTGAAAAAGTAAAGAAATTAGTAAACAAGGAAGAACTCAACTATAACAATCCACAATTTCAGATATCATGAAACAACAAAGTAAATAAGAAAATCACAATAGGTAATCCTATGGTAAGTACTCACAGCATATCCCCTCTGCTCATACATATCAATTACAAGAAAGAAGCTTACAAATAGGTAACCCTCTCGGATGTTCCCATAGCCTATCTGCTCTGGTTCTACATATCAAGTACATGAAACCCTCTGGGCAGTAAACTCAGTCTGACCCCTCTGGTTCATCTTAAGCATAGAATCTCAGGGGAAGCACTCACCATCAATTCCCCATATAGTCTCGTATCATTCTAAAGCCGCTCCGGGGAAGTACTCAATGCCAATTCCCCCTGTGGCCCACATCGATAAACTACATACACTCTGGGGAAGCACTCAATGTCAATTCCCCTTGTGGTCTCACATCGTATAATTATAAAGTCACTCTGGAGAGTCCCTCAACATCAATTCTCCCTATGGTCTATACACGAGGTTCTCACGGACCTATGTAACACAAGAAATTGTAGCAATGCCTAAAATCCAAGGTAAACATCATGAACTATTTTTCTACCATTATACATCACAATAGCATAACAGAACAATAGTCACACCATCCTACAATTCTAGGCATGTAAAACAAATAAATCAACCTAACATGTCAAGACCCCCTCCCCACAAAGTGTACCCCTCCTGGGCCGGCAAAGTGAAAAGGGAGATAATGACCCCCCGAGTCCCGCCTCCAGTAGGCCCCGGGTTGGCGACTAGCACCGAGGGTATAGTAACATACAAATGGGAGGCATTACCCTCTAAGAGAACACATGCAGAAGAGAGAGATAGAATATACTCCAATCAACTCCAACTCAGAACTGAAATATAAAAGGAAACCAATTACATATATGAAATGTCATGAAAAAGTACTACAACTGAAAGGGGAAACTAAAATTACCCAAAAGAAATTAAAATGACAGCGACCACAAGCCCGAATAGCTCCTCCTCCAACCGCAAGCTAGTAGTAACCATCATGATCTCCAACCTGCTCCAAGTGACCTGAAAAACAGTTTATATGTACATAGGGTGAGTATAACAGTATACTCAGTAGGATCCTCCCGAAGACTCTCGTGCAAAAGTAAAGAAAGCATGCTAAATCCCAGTGAACAACAAGTGAAACTAACTCATCACCTAAACAGGTTTACTATGTTCCCAACCTCACCATGGCTACTCTCACCAAGTAACGCATACAAGAATATAGCATATAGTAAAGAATATCAAGGGTACCCCGCTACTACTTCCCTACTGGTTTTCCGCTTTGCCCCAACGACATACGTCCTGTGCATCTCTCTCCAAAGGCTTGCCCGCAGACACCTGGGCTAAGCTCCCCAATCTGCACCTCGTGCACCATTAAGGCTTTCCCACAGACACCTGGGCGAAGCACCACACCGTCCTCACAACAAAAAGTAACCAGGTAATTTTCGGGAGCCACCACAGCTCGCATAATGTGTATCATACGTCGGGTATAATACCTCAATCCATTACAGCCCATACACCAAGTAAGGATCCTCAAGCCATCATAGCCTATACACGTTACACCTATAGTAGTCCGTAGGATACTATATCCAGAATATAGGTGTGTGAATAACCACAAGCCATTACAGCCCTCTACAAACATATATGGGGTAACTAACCACTGTACCTCATGGCACAAGTATCTACCAAGAGAAGAGAGCGGAGCCAAAGGGGGTAGTCAGCCATTCAACCTACCATCAGAATGTTGGGTAAAACACCCCCCCCAGGTCTCAGAATCCCCGGGGTGTCAGTTGCCCTTACCGACAGGGTGGAGTAGCGTATAGAATCTAAAAAAGTACAGAATATATAAGTAACTCACATCCACACTATGGGCATTACCTAGTCTTAGATACAACTGCTGCTAACGTCTCTCAGACTCCAGGCTGCTACTTCTAAGACTAGGTATCCTATAAGCACACAAACATTTGAAGAGATTTATTAGATTACTCCATTATCATTTTATCTGTTCCACTGTATGTTAATTAACTCATTAAACATTAATTAATAATGAACAATTTCACATCAAACTGAATTTGCATCCCATTTAAAAACAACTGCTCCGTTTTAAGATTCACATCACCATTAAATTCCAGCATCTCCATCCCCGTGGATTTTCACCATTTAATCAATCATTCATTACAGAATTACTTTTCCACATTCCCAGGAATTATAGAAAAACATCATATGATTCTAAACACAAAGGAGGCTCAACACGGTGAATAGATATACTACCCGTCGAGTCTTTGTCGCCTATAGAAAGATCATATACCCATTCTCCCTCGAGAGGCTAAACACGGAAAGCACATGGCATACCCCGCGCGTCTCCGCCTCCTTCAGAATAAGGGTAGCAAGACCAGCTGCCTTGAATAGTGGGGAAAAGCAAAGCAGATTAACATTCAAGAAAACAGCAAGCAACCAGCAACCACCTCCATCCCATTCCATCACACCTGGTGTCCTCCCCGACACCCACATGAATAAACTGATGCATCTCTCCACTCTAGGCGTCATCTTCTACTATAACCACAAGGCCTCCATGCCTCCGCATATGACAACAACCATCCAGGATCACATCACAGCACAAGCATCAGGAAAAAAAACATCACATCATGGGCTCTTGACCCTTTAACAAACAAGAGGGTAACTCAGAACCCTTTTAGAAATTCCCACATAATCTGTTCTCTAATCCATATTGAATTGGAATTTTTGTTGTTCGTAGGTTCCAATCATGGATACCTAATCAGCAAGCTATCATAATTAAATAACCATGCTTACTTCCCTAATTTGATTATCCTCAAATTAGAACAACTACAACAACGACAATAACCAGATTAATTTACATGCCTCTTTATCTTTAGCCAATTAATTAACAATTAATTCCCGCTTTACGTTCATTATCAATTTCTATCATGAACGAACAACAAATCATAGAAAACATAGATATCACTATATCTAGGAAAACATGAGGAAAACCGTTATCACGGTATAAAGAAACAACATGCGATCAACCAATTCTTTTAATCCAGTTTGAGTATTTAATTAGGTCAATTTCATTGTGATCCAAATAGATAAATCATGCTAATTCTATGATTGCACTTATACAATTAGAGAAGCCATGAATCCCCTACCTCAAACAGTTCCTCACGTTCTTTATCCACACAACAGGTCACGATCCTCCCCTCGCGACAACTGCATCCACCGGAAGATGCTGCGGTACGACAATACCAACCAACCCCAAGAAAACCCATTAGAATCTTGCAGAATACATGGTATATTTATGGAAAAGAGGATAGGAGAAGATGAACCCCAAAAGAACGACGATACAACATACCTTATATCAAAGATTGATCGACACGGCTCAATTGCATCCAAAACAGAACAGAACTAATCCTCTTGGTAATGATTGATTGTGCAACTCCTACGGAAAGGATTGAAAGGTTCTAGTGTCTCTTAGCTGAGAACAAATGGAATGAACAAGGGAGAATGATATCTCGTCCCTTTTTACGATTTAATGGGGCGACGGTTTAAGATCCGGTTAATTCTCTATTAAAAACGGATCGCATTAACCCATGCGGTTTGACCAAGTAAAACATTCCAAGCCTTAGGAATAATTAATATAGGATTTATGGCTTTTGAAACGGCCTTAAGAGCCCTTAAAAATAAGGCTTTAAATGTATTTTACGTCAAAAGAAACGTCATAAGGGGCAAAACTCTAGGTGTCTGGAAACACTGTTCACCCACCATTACTGTACATGAAACCGATCTGTGAAATCGATCTGTGAAACCGATCTGTGAAACTAATCTGTGAAACCGATCTATGAAACCGATCTGTGAAACCGATCTGTCAAACCGATCTGTGAAACCGATCTGTCACACCGATCTGTGAAACCGATCTGTCAGACCGATCTGTGAAACCGATCTGTCACACCGATCTGTGAAACCGATCTGTCACACCGATCTATGAAACCGATCTGTCAAACCGATCTGTGAAACTGATATGTCACACCGATCTGTGAAACTGATCTCTCAGACCGATCTGTGAAGCCAGTCTGTCACACCGATCTGTGAAACCGATCTCTCACACCGATCTATCAGACCGATCTATGAAACCGATCTGTCACACCGATCTGTGACACCGATCTGTCAGACCGATCTGTGAAACCGATCTGTCACACCGATCTATCAGACCGATCGGTGAGACCGATCTGTTACTGTTCATAAAACTGGAAACACTGTTCACAGAACTGGAAAATTGGCAATGTGTTGGGGATAAGTCCCCTTGACCTCCCAGAACACCTCCAACACCAACATTTCACAAAGTAATGGAATGGATAGGTCCGGGCCATTACATTAGATACCTCTCAAATCATTCTCGTCCTCAAGAATTAAAAACCAACCCAGAAGAGAAGAGGGGTCCGAACAACCACCCCATAAGATACCTCTCAGGGAAAAACCACCATGAGTTGTTCGAAAGCTGGAACAAAACTATGACATCCGGAAACAAACAATCCATATCCAAACAATTCATTCACAACATCACATCAAATGTACATAAATAAAACATGAAAGGTCTCACCAGAGAAGAAACATCATTACATGAAAGGAGTTAAACATTAAACAACTCTGGGTACTAAGCACATATCTGTGACTCACTCTCCCAGATACTCTCCTCCATGACACCGTGTCGCCACAAGACACGAACTAAGGGGATAGAACGCCCACACAACACTTTCTCCTTGCGGTCTTGGATCTCCACAGGTCACTCCTCGAAGGTTGCATCATCGTCAATATCGATCTCTCCCCAATCGATAACATGAGATTCATCATGAAGATAACGACGGAACTGTGATACATGGAAAACATCATGTATCCGACTCATATGAGGGGGAAGTGCTACTCGATACGCCACAGCTCCAACACGGGCCAACACCTCGAAAGGCCCAACAAACCGGGGAGAAAGCTTACTTCCACGACCAAACCTTCGCTGCCCACGACGGGGAGTCACCTTTAGAAACACATGATCCCCAACATTAAACTCTAACAGTCTCCTTCTTTGATCAGCATATGATTTCTGACGATCTTGTGCTGTCTTCATCCTCTCACAAATCACCTGTACCATCTCTGTTGTATTCTGCACTAGTTCTGGTCCGAGAATTGCTGACTCTCCGACCCCAGTCCAGCACAACGGAGAACGGAATGGCCGGCCATACAAGGCTTCAAATGGTGCCATACCGATGGTAGTGTGAAAACTATTATTGTAAGCGAACTCTACCAAGGGTAATTGATTCACCCATGAACCTCCAAAATCAAGAACACAAGAGCGTAGCATGTCTTCAAGAGTCTGGATGGTTCACTCTGTCTGACCATCCGTTTGAGGATGAAAAGCAGTGCTAAGGCAGACTTGAGAGCCAAAAGCATGCTGGAGACCTCTCCACACCCTATAGGAAAAATGAGGATCTCGATCAGAAATGATAGTCTTAGGAACTCCGTGAAGCCTCACCACCTCCTCCTGATACTGCCTCGACAAAACCTCCACTGAGATCGACTCCTTGATTGCTATGAAGTGGGACGATTTAGTTAAACGATCCACTACCAACCATATAGCATCATGTCCTCTCGGAGCTCGAGGTAAACCTGTAACAAAGTCCATTGAGATGTCCTCCAATGTCCATTGAGGAATCTCTTTGTGTTGGAGAAGACCACCAGGAACACGGTGTTCGGCCTTCACCTTCTGGAAGACTAAACATCGAGACACACACTCTTCAACCATACGTTTCAGCCCAGGCCACCAGAACTGACTCCTTACGGATCGGTACATCTTCGTCACACCAGGATGTACTGCCAAGGGTGAACTATGGAACTCTCGAAGAACCGTCTCGCGCATCGCCAAGGGAACAAACATCCTTCCATGATACAACACTCGGTGTTGTCCATCCTCCGACCAACAATCAAGGGCCTCCCCACAAACAACTCTATCTCTCCAAACTTCCACCTCCAGATCACCCAACTGAGACTCTTCCACCTTCTGCATCAGGGATGACTACACCGTCATCTGGAAAAGACATCCTCTACCCCCAACTTCTCCCATATCAATATGTAATGCTGACAGTTCCTCCATTACTCTCCAAGAATCACTAGATTCATGCACAAAATCATTACGTGACATTAGACTTTGTGCATCAGCTACAACGATCCCTTTTCCAGGTGTATACGATATTTCAAAGTCTTATTCATTCAAGAACTCCATCCACCGACGTTTCCTCATGTTCAAGTCACGTTGGGAGAAAACATACCTCAAACTCTTATGATAGGTGAAAACCACAAAGTGCTCACCAATGAGGTAATGTCTCCACAACTTCAGAGCAAACACCACGGCTACCAACTCAAGATCATGGGTGGCGTAGTTGCGTTCATGGGGACGCAATTGTCGGGACCCATAATAAACAACTGACCTTTGCTGCATGAGAACACAGCCTAGCCCCAGATGTGAAGCATCACAAAAAACATCAAACTGGACTCCCTCTGCTGGAAGACAAAGGACTGGAGCACTTACCAACTTCTCCTTTAGATATTAGAAAGCTGCCTGACACTGATCAGTCCATATGAACGCTAGATCCTTCTTGGTCAAAGCTGTCAGAGGAGTCACAACTCGAGAGAAATTGGCTACAAACCTCCTATAATATCCTGCGAGACCAAGGAAACTTCGCACCTCGAACACGGTCTTGGGGGCTACCCATGACACCATTGCTTCTATCTTCGAAGGATCCACAGCTACTCCCTATTGGGACACAACATGCCCTATTAAACGAACTTCTCGAGCCCAGAACTCACACTTAGACAACTTCCCAAACAACTGATGTTGGCGAAGAACTCCCAAAACGGCTCGTAGATGCTCTGCATGCCCTTCTTCAGATGTGGAGTTCACAAGGATGTCATCGATGAAAACCACAACAAACTTGTCTAGGAATTCACGGAACACATCATTCATCAACCCCATGAAAATAGCAGGAGCATTCGTCACGCCTAATGGCATTACAACAAACTCATAATGCCCATGACGACAACAGAAAGCAGTCTTCGGGATATCCTCATCCTTTACACGCATCTGATGATATCCTGACCGCAAGTCAATCTTTGAGAACCAACTTGCACCCTTCAGTTGATCTAATAGGTCATCAATCCGTGGAAGAGGATAGCGATTCTTTATTTTCACTTTGTTTAATCGATGATAATCGACACACAACGGCAAACTGTCGTCAGCCTTTTTCACAAACAAAACTGGTGCACCCCACGGTGACACGCTTGGCCGAACAAAACCACACTGCAACAGACCATCGAGTTGTATACGTAGATCATGTAACTCATAAGGGGCCATCCTATACGGAGACATAGAGATAGGATACGCTCCCGGCTGTATCTCGATCCCAAACTCGATCTCTCGTTGATGGGGTAAGGATACAACATCTTCTGGAAAGACGTCAGGGTACTCCTCTACGACCCTAGGAAACGCCAACTATTGAACCTCTGAAGAACTCAGCATAATCCCAGCCATCAGGGATGATAAGGAAGGAACTCGCCTATGACTCATTCGAGAATCTCTATCACCAACAAACACCACTTCCTCTCCATCTTCATCAAAGAAAAAGACCTTCTTCCTGTAGCAATCCACAATAGCCGGCACCGAATACAACCAATCCATGCCGAGGATGACATCATATGGTTGTATTCGTAAACATAGAAAATCTCCCCAAGAGCGGTGCTGCCCCAACAGTAGCTCACATTCTCTACATACTTCAAACAAGCTAGCTCGACCTCCAACTGGCGTAGTCAACGCCAAGGGCACTAGAAGCCTCTATACCTCAAGTCCCAAAGCGTGGACAAGGGTAGGGGATATAAAGGAGTTTGTTTCTCCTGAATCAAACAAGGCATACACCATGGTAGAAAACAAGCAAAGGGTACCTCGGACGACGTCTGGATCGCCTGGAGCTGGCAATGCTAGAGCATGAAGCTGACCACGACCACCTCCATGGCCTCTCTGACCCTGATGACGACCACCACCATGGCCGCGCTCTGCACTCTGAGGACGGGGAGCGTCATGGGGCTGTCCTCTGCCTGCTCCATCTACCCTCTGGTGATCTAAAGCTGGTGCAACCTGCTGCTGCTGCCTCGGATGGAACTGCCTCAACGGAGGAACCTGGAGTGGAGCGCCTGGTGCACGATGACTTCTCTGAAAAGTCGGGCATTCCCGCTGCTGATGACCACGACCACCACAAGAAAAACAAGTGCCGGATCCCTTGGCATAGGCCTGAGAGTTGCTGCCTCCGTAGAAATGAGATGGGAAGGGCTGGGACCTACCCCCAGGTGAACGGAAACTCTTCTGTCCTGAAAACCGGGAACCCCGGACCACAGCTCTACTTCGTGAGGAATCATGACAATTCCCCTCTCGTGATGATCCGGTCCTAGCCAAAGTCCTCTCAACAACCTCTGCCCTCGCCAGCAACTCATGATATGTCTTCAGCATAAATGGGGTGACCTGGCGCTGGATCTCTGGATGCAAAGCCTCCTCAAAATGCCTCGCCCTGGCCTCCTCATCTGGTAACAGGTCTAAAGCATTTCATAGAAGGTTCCTGAAACGAATTCCAAACTCTCGAACATTGGATCTCCCCAGTCGAAGGGTAAGAAGCTCCTGGCGACTTGACGCCTTCGCAGTCGAAGAAAGAAACTCGACTCTAAACCTGTCTCGAAACTCATCCCATGAGATCGTTGACTCCTCACGATCCCCGAGGAACAAGAACCACCATTGTCTCGCTGCTCCACGCAACATCATCACAACCATGGACACCCAGTGTTCCTTCCGAGAACGAATCGAACTAAAGCCTATCTGGACCTCCTCCAACCAGTACTCTGTGATTGCATCTAAAACGAATCCCTCGTACTTCTGTAGACTCTAGCACTGAAACTCTCGGAGTGTCTTCCTCCAAGTGTCATCGTCATCAACCTCTACCCAGCGGCAATCTGCTGGAACAGCCTACTGGGCCCCTTCTGCGCAAACCTGACGAGGACGTCGACCTGGAGCCATACCTGTAAAATAACAACCGTTAGAGATCCTAAGCCTGGAATATGGAATACTCAACATTAATTAATTAATTATTTTGATTTATTAATTTTTGGTTACCTATCCCAAGGTCTACCCATTCAAACAAAGGCACAAAGAATAATGATGCATGATCCTTTCCTAGGTCTCTACCCTGAAACCAGTATCACTTTGTTTAGTAGCCATCTTAAACATAATGGTCCGTGCAACAGATCATAGGGGGCCCTGAACGCCTATGTATCTGCCGGTCTCCAGTGTTTACCCCACTTTCTAAACATGAATGACACTGTTGCCCTACCATCCCATGCATCCTCACCTGTGCCTAACTCCAAACTCCATCCTATCCCTCAACCAGACCTCTGATACCACTCTGTAACGACCCCCTCCCCACATAGTGTACCCCTCCTGGGCCGGCAAAGTGAAAAGGGAGATAATGACCCCCGAGTCCCGCCTCCAGTAGGCCCCGGGTTGGCGACTAGCACTGAGGGTATAATAACATACAAATGGATGGCATTACCCTCTAAGAGAACACATGCAGAAGAGAGAGATAGAATAGACTCCAATCAACTCCAACTCAGAACTGAAATATAATAGGAAACCAAGTACATATATGAAATGTCATGAAAAAGTACTACAACTGAAAGGGGAAACTAAAAGTACCCAAAAGAAAGTAAAACGACAGCGACCACAAGCCCGAACAGCTCCTCCTCCAACCGCAAGCTAGTAGTAACCAGCTTGATCTCCAACCTGCTCCAAGTGACCTGAAAAACAGTTTATATGTACATAGGGTGAGTATAACAGTATACTCAGTAGGATCCTCCCCAAGACTCTCGTGCAAAAGTAAAGAAAGCATGCTAAAGCCCAGTGAACAACAAGTGAAACTAACTTGTCACCTAAACAGGTATACTATGTTCCTGACCTCACCATGGATACTCTCACCAGGTAACGCATACAAGAATATAGCATATAGTAAAGAATATCAAGGGTACCCCGCTAATACTTCCCCACTGGTTTGCCGCTTTTCCCCAACGACATACGTCCTGTGCATCTCTCTCCAAAGGCTTGCCCGCAGACACCTGGGCTAAGCTCCACAATCTGCACCTCGTGCACCACAAAGGCTTTCCCGTAGACACCTGGGCGAAGCACCACACCGTCCTCACAACCAAAAGTAACCAGGTAATTTCCTAGAGCCACCACAGCTCACATAACGTGTATCATACGTCGGGTATAATACCTCAAGCCATTACAGCCCATACACCGAGTTAGGATCCTCAAGCCATCATAGCCTATACATGTTACACCTATAGTAGTCCGTAGGATACTATATCCAGAATATATGTGTGGGAATAACCACAAGCCATTACAGCCCTCTACACACATAAATGGGGTAACTAACCACTGTTCCTCATGGAACAAGTATCTACCAAGAGAAGAGAGCGGATCCAAATGGGGTAGTCAGCCATTCAACCTCCCATTAGAATGTTGGGGAAAACATCCCCCCCCAGGTCTCAGAATCCCCGGGGTGTCAGTTTCCCTTAACGACAGGGTGGAGTAGCGTATAGAAACACAAAAAGTACAGAATATATAAGTAACTCACATCCACACTATGGGCATTACCTAGTCTTAGATACAACTGCAGCTAACGTCTCTCAGACTCCAGGCTGCTACTTCTAAGACTAGGTATCCTATAAGCACACAAACATATGAAGATATTTATTAGATTACTCCATTCTCATTTTATCAGTTCCACTGTACGTTGATTAATTCTTTAAACATTAATTAAGAATGAACAATTTCACATCAAAAGGAATTGGCATCACATTCAAAAACAACTGATCCTTTTTAAGATTCACATCACCTTTAAATTCCAGCATCTTCATCCCCGTGGATTTTCACCATTTAATCAAACATTCATTATATAATTACTTTTACACATTCCCAGGCATTCTAGAGAAACATCATATGGTTCTAAACACAAAGGAGGCTCAACACGGTGAATAGATATACTACCCGTCGAGTCTTTGCCGCCTATAGAAAGTGCATATACCCATTCTACCTCGAGAGGCTAAACACGGAAAGCACGTGGCATACCCCGTGCGTCTTCGCCTCTTTCAGAAGAAGGGTAGCAAGAAATGCTGCCTTGAGCAGTGGGGAAAAGAAAAGCAGATTAACATTCAAGAAAACCGTAAGCAACCAGCAACCACCTCCATCCCATTCCATCACCCCTGGTGTCCTCCCCGACACCGACATGCATAAACTGATGCATCTCGCCACTCTAGGCATCATCTGCTGATATAACCACAAGGCCTCCCTGCCTCCACATATCACAACAACCATCCAGGCTCACATCACAGCACAAGCAGCAGTAAAACAAACATCACATCATGGGCTCTTGACCCTTTAACAAACAAGAGGGTAACTCAGAACCCTTTTAGAAATTCCCACATAATCTGTTCTCTAATCCATATTGAATTGGCTGATTTTTTATTCGTAGGTTCCAATCATGGATACCTAATCAGCAAGCTATCACAATTAAATAATCATGCTTACTTCCCTAATTTGATTATCGTCAAATTAGAACAACTACAACAACGACAATAACCAGATTAATTTAATTCGTTCAATTTCATTGTGATCCAAAGAGATAAATCATGCTAATTCTACGATTGCACATATACAATTAGAGAAGCCATGAATCCCCTACCTCAAACAGTTTCTCACGTTCTTTATCCACACAACAGGTCACGATCCTCCCCTCGCGACAACTGCATCCACCAGAGGATGCTGCAGTACGATAGTACCAACCAACCCCAAGAAAAACCATTAGAATCTTGGAGAATACATTGTATAATTATGGAAAAGAGGATAGGAGAAGATGAACCCCAAAAGAACGACGATACAACATACCTTATATCGAACATTGATCGACACGGCTCAGTTGCATCCAAAACAGAACAGAACCAATCCTCGAGGTAAAGATTGATTGTGCAACTCCTACGGAAATGATTGAAAGGTTCTAGTGTCTCTTAGCTGAGAACAAATGGAAAGAACAAGGGAGAATGATATCTCTTCCCTTTTTAAGATTTAATGAGGCGACGGTTTATGATCCGGTTAATTCTCAATTAAAAAAGGATCGCATTAACCCACGCGGTTTGACCAAGTAAAACATTCCAAGCCTTAGGAATAATTAATATAGGATTTATGGCATTTGAAACGGCCTTAAGAGCCCTTAAAAATAAGGCTTTAAATGTATTTTACGTCAAAAGAAAGGTCAAAAGGGGCAAAACTGTAGGAGTTTGGAAACACTGTTCACCCACCGTTACTATACATGAAACCGATCTGTGAAACCGATCTGTGAAACTGATCTGTGAAACTGATCTGTGAAACCGATCTGTGAAACCGATCTGTGAAAACGATCTGTCAGACCGATCTATGAAACCAATCTGTCACACCGATCTATGAAACCGATCTGTCAGACCGATCTGTGAAACCGATCTGTCAGACCGATCTGTGAAACCGATCTGTCACACCGATCTGTGAAACCGATCTGTCAGACCGATCTGTGAAACTGATCTTTCACACCGATCTGTGAAACCGATCTGTCAGACCGGTCCGTGAAACCGATCTGTTACACCGATATGTGAAACGGATCTGTCACACCGATCTGTGAAACCGATCTGTCAGACCGATCTGGGAAACCGATCTGTCACACCGATCTGTGAAACCGATCTGTCAGACCGATCTGTGAAACCGATCTGTCACACCGATCTATGAGACCGATCTATTCAGACCGATCGGTGAGACTGGTCTGTTACTGTTCATAAAACTGGAAACACTGTTCACAGAACTGGAAAATTGGCAAAGTGTTGGGGATAAGTCCCCTTGACCTCCCGAAACACCTCCAACAAAAACATTTCACAATGTAATGGACCGGAGAGGTCCGGGCCATTACATAACATGCTAAGAAGAACCAAACGGTCATAAGCATAACATGCATGTTCAAGACCTACAAAGAATAGCTATCAACAACATTCATATACATATAACCTCTACTCACACACACCAGAAAAACAGGTAATTAACAGCGTTATAAATGGTAAATTCACAACACCACATTCATGGGTATTGGTGATTTTGCACATACAATTCAAAGACATTAAACCAAAAGGCACAAAAAACCTATATATTAAGGTTTGGAGAAATAAAACTCTTTCCCCAAACGTGCTCCAAACTGGGAGAACGCCACCTCGAAACCACCTAAAAAAAACTTCTCTAACATCAAAAAGGTCAACCATTAACACACAAAGGCACCACAACTATTGATCAATAAGAAACCCTTGTAGATCAAGGAAACTAAGAGAGGAAGATGGGTATCCCTATCCAAAACCTCAATGAACCAAAATGGGGACTTAAATAAGGATAACCACCTTAAATCTCCCACAAAACCCCTTCAATATTCCTCCATAATGTGCAAGGAGCTCCCCAGACCTCTAAAAATCGCAACTCCCATCTGAGCCACGAGTGGAAGAAAGAATGATAGTGGAGTGGGAAATCCCGAGTGTAATGGGACTTAAACCCCCTAACATTAAGTTGTCACACAGTTACCCCACATTGTTTGACAAACCATACTCCAACCGTGTTGTTTCCACTGTCTCACCTAGGAACATCACACGGCTTTCCCATACGGTTTGACAAACCGTGCGCCACCCGTGCTGAGCCCACTGTCATGTGTGCACGTCTTCCTAGGGTGTCCACACAGTTTGATCAGACCATGTGCCAACCATGCGCCTATGATGTCCCCAGGCACAAACTCTGCAACTGTAAAGTTTTTCCCATAAATTCCTATTTTTCTCAAAAATGAAAAGAAATGAGAATCATACCTGAAAATAAGTTCTGAGATCTTACAAAAATCCCCCATTTAACAAATTCATCCCCAAATTTCCCTAGAATGGTGAAGTAGAAGAAGAAACCCCAAACAGTTCCAGTCACTGTGCCCGTATATCGGCCTCCCTCTCCCAGGTCTCGTCCTACACCCATCCGGGCTTCCATAGCACTCGTACCAAGGGAACAGACCGTCCAGGGAGAACTTTTATACAGCGATCCACAATCTAGATAGGATTATTCTCGAACGACGCATCTACATCGAGGTCTACCTCCTCTGGTTGAAATACATGAGATGGGTCTGAAATGTAATGTCAAAGCTATGAAACGTGCAAGACGTCGTGAATAGCTCGATACCTCTGAGGTAACTGCAATCGATAGGCAACTGTCCCACCTTTCTCCAACATCTCAAACGGCCCGACATTCCTTTTCAAAATAATACCCTTTATCCTAATCCTCTTCTATCCCAACTTCGTTGTGACACACAGGAAAACAAGATCCCGGACCTCAAACACCAGAGGTCTTCTCCTCTGATCAATACATGACTTCTATCGAGACATTTCAATAGCCATCCTCTTTTGAATAAACATTATCTACACTATGATCTCCTGAACAAGACAAGGTCCCATCAAAGCTTCCTCTCCAACCTCTAGCCAACATAAGGGTGATCGACATGGCCTACCATAAAAAGCCTCATAATGTGCCATCTATATAGTTCCTTGAAAACTATTATTTTAGGGAAATCCTACATGATTTATATGCTTCTCCCAAGAACCTCCAAAATCCAAGATGCATGCTCGAAGCTTGTACTTAAGCACCTGAATCGTATGCTAGGACATGCCATCTGCCTGGGGATGGTATTTTGTACTCAAAAGTACTTGTGTACCCAACACATTCTAAATCCCCTTCTAGACCCGAAAAGTAAAACGATCACCCCTATCTGAAACAATGGAGTGTGGAACTCAATGAAGAAGTAAAATCTCTCGGATGTAAAACTGTCATAGATCAACAAAATTAGAGTTATCCTTGATTGGAATGAAGTTAGAAACATTCATGAGTCAGTAAATACCAACCAGAACTCCATAATTTCCTCGAGGCGATCTCGGAAAACCAGTCACGAAGACCATCGTGAAATAATTCCACTTCCAATTGGGAATGGGTAACTGTTGTAAAATCCCTGATGGTCACTGATTCTCCGCCTTCAACTATTGACAAGTGGAACACCTCATGATGAAACCAGCAACATCCCACTTCATACATGGAAACCACTACTGACATTGTAGATCACAATAGATCTTGGTGACACCAGGATAATCTTCCCAAACTGAGGAATGAGAATCCATCATCAGCTCCTCGCGTATATCTACTGGCACCCATACATTCCCCCTAGAAAAGCAAGATCTCAACCTCGCCTATGGTTCATCTTGGAATATGGTCCTCTCCTGAAACTCTATTCCATGGGACTAGGCTGTCAGAGTCTGAAAGTTTCCTCATTTTCACTAGATCAAGAAGATTTGAGGTAACATCTAAATAAGAAAGAATCATCTTCCCTTGACTATCGTGAAACTCTAAATGCATCTCAGATATTAGTGACATAAGATTCCACTCACTTCGGGCCTTCTGAACTGCCTATATCTAAGTCCTCTCAACCAATGCATCAACCACCACATTACCCTTCCCAGTCATGTAGGCATGCTCAAAGACAAAATACTGAGGGTACTCACCCAACCTTTGTTGTCTCAAATTCAGATCACACTGAGTGAAGATGTACTTGAGGCTCTTGGGGTCAGTGAAAACCACAAAATGATCTCCCAGAAGATAATTTCTCTACTAGAATAAGGCATGTACATCATTTGACAACTACATATTGTGTGTCGGGTAATTCCTTTCATGTGGCCACAACTGCCGAGACCAGTACGCAACGACTCCATCTCCCGGAAAAAGCACAACTTCTAGCCTGATACCTAAAGCAACACAATAAACAGTATAGATCTTTCCCGGCTCTCGAAAGCCTAGTCTCGGTGCAGAAATAAACATCCCTTTCAACTTCTGAAAGGTTGACTCACAAGAATCTGACCATAATAACTATTCACCCTTCTTAGCCAGACCCATCAGTGGTGCTTCTAAGAATGAGAAGTATTGTGTGAATTGCCTGTAGTATCCATAAAATCGTAGAAAACTTCTCACTTCAAAGAAGTTATTTGTCTTCTACCAAGAATCTACATCTATAACATTCTCTGGGTCTACTGATACTTCTTCCTCTGAGATTATTTGACCCATGAATTGAATATTATCCATCCAAAAGAGACATTTTTTGAGCTTATCATATAACTGATTCTCTCTCAGTGTAATCAGAATGATCTCAAGATAGGTAGGATGATTATTTTGAGTGTGAATATACACAAATAATTCATCCATGAAAAAAACCAGGAAGGAATCCAAGTATGGATGGAACACTCGGTTCATAAGTTCCATGAAAACAGCAAGAGTTTTCGTTATAAGAAATGGCATAAACATATACATGAATAGACCATACCTATATTAGAAGGTTTTAGGAGGTATATAAGATGGTCTAACATGAAGCTAATGATAACCAGACCACAAGTTAGTCTTCGAGAACACCTGGTCTCCTCAAAGCTGATCAAAGAGATCATTAATACTGGGAAAGGGATATGGGTTCTTGATTATTAACGGGTCAACATCTGATAGTCCAAGTAAATCCCGATGGAGTTGTCTACCTTCTTCTCAAATAGGATAGGTGAACCCTAAGGAGAAGTACCGGGTTGGATGAAACCCATTGCCTATAACTCCTCCTGCTACTTCTTGAGCTCCTGCAACTATGGTGTACCCATCCTATAAGGAGGAATGGAAACTAGTGACACTCCTGGAACATGGCCAACTGAGAATTCCACCTCATGATCCAAGGGTAAACCAGAAAAGTCTTCTTGAAAGACATCTTTGAAATGATCCACCACTGGATTAAAGTCTAACTATGAAGTCCCCTAGTCATCTATATAAAGACTAGCATTCTGGGTTGTAACTGCTCCCAACCCATGATGCTCTAGACCCGCTCTGCTCTCCTGGACATCCCACTCGCCCTTATAATGAAATGATCCACCCTCTATTGATCTGAAACTCAACCTCTGGTGATAACCGTCGAAGATTGGCTGGAAGGGAACTAGACAGTTTATTCTAGAAATGACATCATAGCATGTCATCTCTAGAAAGTAAAGATCTCAAAGAATGTGACACCCACCAACCTCAAGAGGTAACTCCTTGCACTGAATTACACCAGATGTTATTGTCCCCAACAGAGTATATAGTGTAAAAACATAGGCATAAGAAAAGATATAGAGACGAAGGCTCTCCCCAACCGTGATAGATATAATTCATTGTGTTGCACTAGTATCAAAAAGAGCTAAAGATAAAACCGAGGAAACTACTATTGTCACTGAAATTGTAGAGGGTCCGGGATCTAGTACTAATGGATCTGCTCTACTAAAAATGTATGGAAAGCTCCATGGCCTTGTTACCCAGCCTGACTACTCTGAGTTGATCCACCCTACTATCGCTGGTATCCTGGTGACTGACCATGGCGGCCACGACCTCTACATCAGCCTGAACAGCAGGAAGAACTGCAGTTCCCAGACAGGTGAGAAACTGGTGAAGCATCTCCTATATGAGGGTTCATAGATGAACCCATGTCACTAGCTGCTGGTGAGAAGACTTGACAGAAACACTAATGGATTCACACCATTTTTCAATATCATTACTCCATCGGTACTCTCTGGCACTTCATCCTCATATGCCCACTTCTACAACAATGGTAGCACACCACCTGGCTTCTAAGAGATGCATCCTGCCTACTCGGATCTCCCCATGTTGACTCCGAGTGGTGGTTATGGCTATCAGCTGGTGAAGAACTAACTCTGTATGTTGAGCCTCTGTGGATCACAACTCCAGATTACCTTATATTATGCTATGTGATCAGTTCCTGGTTGACGATGGAAGTGATGAAAGTCATCCTGATGATATTCACCTGAGATTGGATGTATAATCTGAGGCCATCCTCGAACTTCCATTCCAGAAATAACACATCTCCTCCCATGAAGGGTGAAAAATTATATAGCATGGTGAAACGAGAAGAATACACAATAACATAAAGATTACCCAACTCCAAAATCATAAACTCTTAGGTTCGATCATCCCTCATGGTGTCCAGATAGAAGTAGTAAATGAAGATGCATTGGAACTCAACCCACGCCATAAACTGCTGACGTCCCACCTGTGAGATCACATCCTACCACCTCTTGGCAGAGTCCCAAAGCATATAGTTAGTAATATTGAACCTCCTATTTAGAGGTGTCTCCAAGTGCTCTATGATCATCATCATGGCTTCTAGCCATGACTCTGTAGCTTAGGGTCCTTTATCCCCTCAGAAAGTGGGAGGATGATGCTACTAAAAGAACTGTGTCCAATCTTTCATCGACGAAGTTTGAGGTAATGATTCCTGAAAGGTCTGAATCATCTTCATAAATCCTTCCCTGAACTATGAATCAACACATTGGTCAGGTACAACTATTGGTGCCAAACTGGCATAGTAGGAGGATCTGCTGTAAGTCCCTGATTAGCCATATCCAGTGTCTGATCATAGCCTTGTGGTAGGCGTACAACCAGAGGATGTCTGGGTGGAATGACTCCGCAAACTCAAGCGCACACCTTAGATCAAAATTAATAGATACTGAAACAAATGAGTAAACTCTGTGTACATAGAGTACATGATGTGTACATAAGAATGACTATTTCTACCCGAATATAAGAACACATGCCATGTAATCTAAACTACACGGCATGCATTATGGTTTTTTCCGAATAGTAAGCCTCAAAAACCACTCTTGATCAAAGATACGCACTGTAATGAACATTGAAAGTGACAAATTCCTATTCATGAGGGACCATACTCTCCACAAATTAGTTCTTGGCATCTTACACATGTTATAAAAAAGAAAACACTTTGTGATGATCCACTATGTTCCATTCCATGAGGGCCCATAACTCCCCAGGAACCAATATTTGGTCTTCATCCTAAACAAAAACTTAATCAAACTGTAACCTATCCAATAAAAGGTATTTTTATCAAATAACCTATCACAATAGCATGCATATTCTACAAAATATCTATCACAAGAACTTTCAATTTCTAAATCACCTTAAATTTCATGGTAAGAATGCATGACAAGTGATTTCTAACAAGTGCCTATATGATGCATGAGGTGGAAGACCCTCATCTCATCGGGTTTCGATAGAAATAGAACATCATTAACATCAAATGTAACAGAAAAATACATGTGAATTACCCAATAGTGAAATCAAATCAACTGTAAAATTGAAAACTAAAAAAATTTCAATAAACAAGGAAGATTGGCTTTTCCCTGTACACAGGTTAGCTACTACCAAGCACATATTATTACCAAGTACCTATTCATTATTATCACTGGATAAAGTCTACAAACAATTATTTAAGAAGAAAATAATTCCTATGATATAACTTTATTATGTCCCTGTTTCAGAAGCCACCTAGAGGAGACCCATAGCCGGTTGGTCACATTACCTTAAGAGCCTTTTCCCGAATGCCATAAGCTGCTGACTAACAACCAGGGCCATTGGTGTGATAGTGGGGAAATTATTCCCTCATTGGCAGAGTACACAGCAGATGTAAATAAATACATACAATAGTGGAAGAGGTAAATATCCTATAACAGTAAACAATAAAAGATTGAGATAATAAACAACTGGATCACACATATATATAAAATGATTGATGGTACATATGCCTGGGAAAACAGCCAAACAAGTCACAATGCTGAATACAACCAGTACTAAACCCAAGTACAAAATAATTATATAAACAACTCCTCATAAATGCAAGCCTATGCTTGGTCCCATGCTCTCCAGCCCATAACAAGTCAAGTACCTAATGTAGAAGGGTGCTTTCCTTTTTCAATACTTGCAAAAATATAATCTGTTTGGGCCCAAAACATGGGCCCAAATATGTTGTCAAACAAATCCCAATGGGGAACCACCACATGATCCGTTCCTAACAGTCAGTGAATATATGGAAAGAAAATGTTTAGAAAGTAGTAAACATGGAATTACTCAAAATTAACAATCCAATGTTCAGATATCAAGAAAAAACTAAGCAATGCAGATAATCACAATAGGTAACCCTCTAGGAAGTACTCACAGCCTATCCCCTCTGGTCCTACCTATCATTAAAAAAAAAGCTAACAAATAGTTAACCCTCTAGAAAGTTCCTACATCCTATCTCCTGTGGTTCTACCTATCAAGTACACGCAACCCTCTACGCATTACACTCAGTCTAACCCCTGTGGTTCATCTTAAGCATTGACTCCCTGGATAATTACTCCCCATAAATTCCCCCTATAGTCTTGTATCGTTATAAAGGCTCTTTGGGGAAGAACTCAAAGTCAATTCCACATCTGGCCCACGTCGGGGAATTACAGACACTATGGGGAAGCACTCCAAATCAATTCCCCCATAGTCTCACATAATATAATTATAAAGACACTTTAGAGAAGCCCTCAACGTCCTACCTATGGTCTATACACAAGGTTCTCATGGCCCTGTGTATGTCAAGAAAGTGTAGCAGTGCGTAACGGCAATGTAAACCTCATAAACTACTTGGCTATCATTCTACATCACAACAGCATAATAGAAAAACAGTCACACCATCATACAATAATAGTCTTGGGAAACAAAAAAATAGCCTAATAGGCTATGCAGATCCAAACAGTCATAAGCAGAACATGCATGGGCAGCACCTCCAAAGCATAGCAATCAACCCCATCCACATTCAAATAACCACTACTCAAACACACCATAAAAACAAGCAATTAACAAGTTTAAAATGGTAAACTCACAACACCGAGTTCCTGGGTATTGGTGATTTTTCACATACAATTAAAATACATTAAACCAAAATGCACAAACCACCTACCTCTTAGGGTTTGGCGAAGTCGACCTCTTCGCCCTAACGTGCTCCAAACTAGGTGAACGCCTCCTCGAAACAACCTAAAAAACCCTTCCCTAAAATCAACAATGTCAACCTTTAACACACAAAAGAAACACAACCATTTATCTTCATGAAACCCTTGTAGATCTAGGAAACAAAGAGAGGAAAATGGATAACCCTAACCAATACCTCAAAGAACATAAATAGGGACATACCTGAGGAGAACTGACTTTGATTCACCAAGAAACTCTGTTAGATATTCCACCAAAACGAGCCATGGATCTCCCCCAACCTCTGAAAATCGCAACTCCTACATGATCCAATAGTGGTTGGGAGAATTATAGAGGAATGGGATATACCAAGTAGTTCGATACTTAAAAACCTAACATTAATTGGTCGCACGGTTACCACACACGGTTTGACAAACTGTGCGCCAACTGTGTTGTTGCCACTATCTCACCTAGGGACTTCACATGAATTTCCCGCATGGTTTGAAAAACTGTGTGCCACCCTTGTGGAACCCACTGTCATGGGTTCATAGTTTCTTGGGCTAGCCACACGGTTTGTTCAGGATTTGCACTAACCGTGCGCCAATCGTGCGCCCCTGCAAAACCTCCACAATATTAAATTTTTTCCCAAAAATTACACTTTTTCTCAAAAAAGACCATATAAGAGAAACTTACATGAAATGGAGATCTCGGATATTAAAATTATGTAGTATTATGTTATATATTACTTGGATTCAGTTTCAAGTAAATTTTTTTGTTTCTGGAATATTTTTTAAGGGTATATTTTAATTCACTAAAATATTAAAAGGTCAAACTATGTTCAATGGATTATGTGATACACATCGAAAAACCCTAAAAATAATTATTATTAAAATATTTTTATTTATATATATCTATTAAATTTTCTATATGAACAGTTTTAACAACATTATAATATATATATATATATATATGTCATAGAAAAATAAATTATATTGTTACAATCTAAGTGAATAATTACTCCATTTTATATAATTACATTTCCTATTTAAAAATAAGTTCCTTAAAAATGGAATTTTATTTCTTTTTCTTAATATTTGTTATAATTAATTTATATAATAATAAGAAAATGTATTTCATACAGTGAACTTCAATTTTGATATATGCATCTTCATTATCTTATGAATTTTATCTCCAATTCCAAATTATTTAGTATGTTTTCTCATATTTATATTATTTTCTTATGATTACATATCAATGAAATATTATTTCACTCTATAATTATTGTTTTATCCAAATCCGTTACTATACTGAAATTTATTAATATATTAATCTATTTTTAATTATTTTCAAGAACCTTCTTTATAATTAGTGTACATAATCTCCATTGGTTTTCCCCCATGAAATTCTGAAGATCTCTTTCGCGTCCAATTGAATTCTATATAATGATATATCATTTATCCACTCTCAATATACATGTTACCTATGTTGTTACTATTCTAAAATTTTGTAAAGTTTTCTTCATTCTTCTATTATGTTCAAAAAACTTCTTTTTTTCTAGTCTTTTGAATATAAATTTGTTATATTTATATGACATTATAAAGAAACATCTCCCATTATATTTAGTCATAATGATGAGATGGCATTCATCCCATCGCATTATAGCATTTACCTAGGTCGTTGTGTACAGAAATTTAGTATGAGATCTCATCTTTCACACATGTGTTCATGAACTAATTTTTGTAATGGCATTGTATAAAAATTTCTACTTATGTAACATTATTTTAAAAATACCTATTTATACCCTTAAGAATTCAATGTGTTGATACCACTCTTTCAGTCTCATTAATACCTCCACTGATTTATTATGTACCCCCATAATGTTACTAATATTTCACAGGGATTATTTATTCTAATATTTTATATAACCTCTTTTTTGCCTTATGATTTTTTATTCCCTAATGTTTATATTGGATTGTGTTCATACATATCAGTATCAATGTAATATTCTATTCCATGTGATTGGATACAATTTCCCTATCATTGATTCAACTTATGGATCATTAAGTATTTAGATTATGATACCAAAATTTCATTGTGATTTTCCATGCCAATCAATTGAGAAGTGTATACCCATAACCATTTTCACTCATAAGTATTCACCTAGGGGTTTCTATATAAAATAGATTGGAAACATCCATGTATATAACCAAAAATATTTAATAACTAGGATAAATTAGATGAAATTTGTTATTATGTTACATGATCTATATGGAACCCCTATTCTTGTACATTATATGATTATGATAGGTGTTACCAGATTGTTGTCTAATGTATTTCGTATTGTTTTCGTCTTGTGATGTTATATGTATATTGTATAAGAGGTTATGCTAATCACATTATTTTTTTATGTCATGTTTTTAACCTTAAATTATGCTTATGATGTCATGGCTAATTATTTTTTCACATCACCATGTTTCCTTTAGGTTATCATTTTATATCATACCTTACTAGTCACGATAATGATTATCACCCATATTATGTACCATTTAAGTATATATTGTATAATATTTGACATCCTTATCAATTTCTTATTTTATTATTTCATTAATAGTTTTTAACGTTCATCCCATTTTTAGTATGTCCCTTATTTGTACATAGCAATTTTAGTAATGAAAAAATATTTTGATCATTTTAATGATGTTTTTAATAATGTTGATTATCTCATATTCATGATGGTATTTTATGTACCTAATTCCCAATGACACTAGGTTTATCATTCTCCCAGGTTGTATTATCTACAATATAATGTAATAAATTGAGAATTAATATGTAACAAAGACACAAGCGGTCGTAGTTTTTTATCGAATGAATGATTTTTTTTGGAAATAAGATTATATAACTCTAGAAACTACCACATGGATAATACTATGCATAATAAAATATCACTAAGTCGTGGTAAATTAAGAAATAAGTTCGTTTCTGGACAATATATACAAATCAAGATACTATATATAGATGTGTATTTCATATTGATGTACATAGTGGTGACAAAAAATCATTGTATTGAATTAAAATTGGTCGGAAACTGGTGCACAACAATGGGACTTGTAAAATAATTTTTTTGAAATAACAAGGGAATATTATTTATAGAATTTTAAATATCATTACAATCCATTATTAAGGGAAAAATAGTTCCCATCATATACTATGTTACGAAATTGATCATGGAAAACATATATTTTAGACTATAATTTAAAAGTTATGTATCATATATCATTTATGAGTTATTCTATTAATGTTCAAAGTTTCCATTTTATGTGTTTCACAGTTTCAAAATGTTCATCCCTAATTTTCCATTTATAACAGTTAATGGTTGGAAATAGGTGGATTTTATTCAATAACCAATGTGATAGGAAATGATATTTGTAAAGACGTAATTTATAGCTTGTAAGACATTGGAAGATTTATAGTTATATCTCCGAATATAGCTATTGAAAAAATGTGTGATTTTATTTCCCATTGTACATAAAATTATTTTTATAAAAGTAGTAAAAGTATTTAATATGGAAAATGAATAATTTCATAAAAAAATGGGAGAGATCTCAAATGGAAACTCAATTAAATAATATGAGACCACTTTTTTGTAATGAATTATTTATTATGATTTTGAACTATATTTATTCTGTGAAAAGAATTTAGGTATCTCTCCCATTTGAAGAACATTTAGTTGGTACGTTAAGTAAATATATATAATTAATTAATTAATTCAATGTAGCTATTATTTATATAACAATACTTCCTGATCAATTTCCTAGGGTTTTCTTCATAATCCTAAGACCCAAGACTGCTTCTCCTTCATTTTTTTATTAGTGAATCATGTCAAATGACTATGTATTATTGGATTCGAGAAGATAATATCATTGCTATTGAAAAAAATACCTTTGATCGTTGGATATCACATTTGTTGGAGAAGAATTATCAAATATATAGGTGGGACTCATCAATTTGTGGTTTCTGCCAATATGGATTAAAATGATAAAGTACATCAATACCTTTTTTGATCTCTGCATACTATGGCATTTTCATGATCCTGTATACCAATTAAATTATTTATTCAATTTTTTTCTTACCCCATATATCCAAATTTTTGGTCATTGGACAAGAACAACTAGAAATGATCGATTAATTGGTTATTGAGGTGGCTTTCACCCCAATTTTCTTCATGTTCATAACTAGTAGGACCTCATCATCCCAATTCAACATTGGTGGGTGGTTTAGAGGCTTATCAGATCCATATAATCATGAGGATATGAAGTTTTATGGAAATATCGATGAATTAGGGTTTGATCAGGGTAATTTGTGAGATCATGTTGATTTTTTGACAAATATATATCAATTCATCATTGATGACTAATATAGAGGCATGTGTGATTGAGTAGTGAACCACTATCATGATGAAAACTGGTTTACTGCCACAAGATGTCATGAAAAGGTATATCCAGACAATATCCACTAATATAAAGTTAAAAAAATATGAGATATAGGGAGGAATTTACATATTTAATAAGTGGGGTGTGGATCCAGAATTCTATAAAAATAATTATTACACACCATGTAGTTAGAAGAACACATGATGTGTTAGGCCCTCGTTACTGAATGTAGGGTTTTATTGGTGTATAAGTATGACACACCATCTAGGACCACCACATTTTGTGTGACCTCATGATGGTGGAGTTGGAGTGTACACTAGGATTACATGGTCATGGGCTTGACTAGAGACACCACATTCCAAAGTACATAGACATAGGGTAAAGTAAATGGACACGACATGGCTACACATACATGCCCAATCACACTGGCGGGAGCCCTAGTGGAATGATAACACCATGCATATCCCATAAACACAGTGTTCCCAAGATGGTTGGTGTGCCTTGAACATCCACATACATGACCAGGTGATAATGTATGACCATATTCCATGTGGTTCCACCCACACGTCGTGTTCCCCCTTGGTTCCTTTTGAGTAAATTTAAATCTTCCATATCTCCTTCATTTGAAATAAGACTTTCGGTCGTGAGTAGCCATTCTAGAGTTTTTTTTCACATAGAAGATGATGGTCCACTCCATTTTAATTTTTTGGATAGAATGTGAAATGTTCCATGCATGGAACTTCTTTACAAAAATAATTATAATGATAGTGATTAGGCATAGGATCAAAAAAGAAACTAAAGTGGGACCCCCCATTAGCATGGGTGTGGGTCCTCCACAAATACTTATTATGTGACCCCCCCCCCAATCTAATTTTGTGCATGACCTTGATGACCAGAGTGGGACCCCACTCTCACACTAGGGTGCGGTTCCATGACCAATAGAGTAGAACCCCCACCCCCCATAGATTGAGTGCATGACCTCTACAGATACATATTGACATAAACCCCCTTTCAGATATGGTGCATGCCTTTGATTAAATGTGTGGAACCCACTATGTAACACTCTAGAACACGTTCTCAACTGAAAGAGTGTAACCCCACATTAGCATATATTCAGGTCCTCTACCTTCTGAGTGGAAACCCCAAACTGACAGGGTGAGAGTATCCATGACTCTATATTAAAACTATAAAAATCCGAACAATTATTAAATAAATCACCATTGAAATTTCACCAAATTTATTGTTGTATATTATATTTGTTGATAACACATTACCTTATTTGGTTTCATTATATCCAATAAGATTAATAAGACCATTATTCAATGTTACCATTGATAATATATTTGTTGAATAGTGATCATATGAATAGTATAAATATTTGGTTTTAAAAAATCCCATTTAAAAAATATATTATGTGATTACCTAAAAACGTAGGAGCATACCCTATGAAACCCTTTTAACAATGATTTTATGGGGGATAACATCCCAAGTAATTTCCCTTGACGAATACAAATATGATGTGAAACATCTTATGCATTAGAAAAACCTTTACGGTTTATGTTCAAGCTCATTAAGAACATGGCACAAACCATGTATGACGAACCAACCCATTAATGTCTCACCATCATACACCATACCTTGTGGTGTATTAAAGGGATATTTATCGAGAACATAATAATATGTATGTGTATATTTTTTTATAATAGGATAATTTGAATATTTATTTCTTATCATTGCATTATAAATGGTTTTGATTTTTATACAACAAAATAGAAATTGTTCTTTTAAAGTTATTAAATATTTATTAAGAAGTATATTTTGATGAATTAATGTTTTTTGATATATATAATATTTTAATATTATTCACTAATTTTTATCAAATATAAATGATTGTATTATATTTATGATGTCAAATTTATTTATTTTAATGGTTCAAAAACTATTATTGTTAAAAACCCTTAATTTATCAATAATTTCTTATTCTTATTTTAAAAGACAAAAAAAATAGATAATAATTTATATAAAATTAATATTATTTTTGGAATCAGAATGTCTAAATTATCCACAGGTAAAACATAAAAAAAAATTAGAGCTACTGAAATTTTATGGTATTAATTAAATATTATATATATATATAATAAGTATTATGAAATCATAATTACCCAAAAGTGATGTAATAAATACTATAAAAGGTATCCAAGACCAAATAAATGTTATTGCTTTAAAATAATGTAACTTATGATTTTTGGATTAATTTAATAATGCATTTATAATTCCTCCAAAACCATTAATGTATTTTATGGTTTTTAAATCTTTTCATTATGAGTATGACCTACTTACACATAATAAGGGATAATGATTTTTTAATTTAGTCCCTAGGAATTATAAATTATTAAAAACAATCCAATTTTATCTAAAAATATGTGAATAAACTATGGTAATGTTTTTGGTTTTTGTTAATTTTTTATATAGAGTCCAAAACCTATGTTTGTGAAACAATAAATAATTACCCTCTCATTTTTTATATAAACCATATTAAGATCCCATTTCTCTACACTCTAAATACTGAAACATGACCTTAATAGGTCATACCGTCTCTAGAATCCTACAAAGGTTCCCCTAACCTCACATGAAGCTCCTCCCAAATATTCACAGTCACACAATCAATAAAGGATCCTCACATTCTCTTCATTATAAAAGATTCTTTGATATATTATTCCTTATATTTCTATTTATTTATGTTGGTATATGTATTTACATTTCCCTTCTGTGACACATTTTTTAAAATTATGAGGGATCCTCTTTTATCTCATAAACCAAATTCATTCATTTTTACTTTATGCTATTACACTGCTTAATTTTCACTGTAATATTTCATTCCAAAACAAATGTGTAGTGAATACCATGATCATTTACTGTCAATGGATTCATGAATATAAATTCATATATATTTCAATTTGGACATACATATATTTATTCCACATTTTTTAATCATAGAATAAAGCATTATTTTTAATCAATAACTGTTATATTATCTATATTTTATACTAAAGAATGAGAATGAAATGAATGTGACGGGTGCACCCAAAATTATACATCACTCCGATGCATTGAAATTTTTTTATTCTTCTGGGATGTGATTTTGGGAACATATTGAATTGAATTTCATTATGGAACTTTTTCCATTATTTTGTATTGTATGTTAGCCTTGACCAATGGTTTCTGATGTAGTGTTTTATGTCATTCCTATATTTCCCATGCTTTCTAAATTTATCATGACATATCATACTTCATTGTTCATGTTTATTATTCTTATTCGTTTTAAGAACCTTTTATATGGTTATTGTATAAAATTTATTTATTTCATCATGATATTCATTGATTATTACCTTTCTAGGATTTATTTATCACCCCATTCTTGTGTATGTAGCCAAGTTATCCCATGCATATTTTAGTGTGAAAGAATATTATGAACATGTTAAGGTGGTTTTCAATAATGACGTTGTATTCCTTATTTTATGTTGTTATGAAATGTATATAATTATCCTAGACACAAAAATTATTGATCATCTAGGTTGTCTTATTTGTACTTTTATGTAATAATTCTACAATTAATGTGTAATAAAGTGCAAGGTTGTAATAATTTGTATCAAAGGAAAAGTATAGTATTTATTTTGGGATTAGGATTTGAAAAGTCCAATGAAATACATAATGTTAAGACTAAAAATAAAGATCATTCCAAATTTTTTATAAGTATATTATAAGTGGTTTATCAGGAAAATACATCCAAGTCCAAATACTACATGTTTTTTTGGCTCTAGCATAGTTGTACAAGAGGGTAAAACCTGAAAAAACCGCATTGTGCTAGACTTGAAAAAGAAGTGGAGAAAGAAAACATGCCTCGATAAACACCTTGATTGACACTCCAAGGGGATATGATTTGGAAAATTCTGAACCCCTTACAATTTTTTTTAATGTAATGAAAAATATCCATAAGAATATCTGTTATGTAAATAGATAATAGATAACATATATATAAGCCTATAAATTCATAATTAAAGGAAATATTTATAATTTATAGGCTCCCCTTTAATGTAATTGGATTCCACATTATGTGTTTGATTGTTCAAAAATACTCAACCATAATTTTATATTTATTGAATATGATGGATGAAAATCAGTGGATGTGTGTATACAACGAATGGGATGGGAAATGTGATTAAAACTCAAACAAGATTCCAAACCTAGTAAGAGAAAGAATCACTAACTTTATGATGATACTCACTCAGCTAAATCATGTTATTAATAGAATCATATATCAAGAGGAGCATCCAAATCCCCATAATATAGACCAATATTATATTAAAACATTTATAGGACAATGGTCTCAGACATTCAATGGATTATCTGATCCCTTAATCATAGAGCAATGGATCCATTCCATTTTGAATATAATTTCCATCCTTAAAAGTGTTGAGCAAGGTAAATTTCTACTAGTTTATTATCAAATGGTGGGACAAGATGATTATTGGGGGATATTTATAATAAATATTAATTCTAATGAATATATTAATGAGATGGGGTGGATTAAATTCCAGAAAATATTATTCTATAAATATGTTCTCCACACTCTCCAATATAAAGTATAAAGGAATTTCATTGTCAAACAGAAAATATGATAGTGTATCTATTAAGTCATACAAGGAAAACATCATAAGGAATTCATGATGCACATCTAGATTTTTCTTTACCCCCAAATTAATGGTCGACTTCTTCATTAATTGGAAAAAACATTGTCTATAAAATTATTGAAGATCCGAGATATCAATTGATCAGAGTAAATTGTTTGTGGTGTCGTCAAAGTGAAAATAGTGTTTTATGAATGTTAAAAGTATCATGGGGATATGAATAATGAATTTGAGTTCAATTCTGGATTTCCTATACATAAATATAATAGTATCATGAAAATTCAACATCCAACATGTTAAAGTTGATGAAAGAATCACTGGGAAGTTTTCCGAATGGGGATGAGGATATACATAATGTTTCAGAAAGAAGGAAACCTTTCTAAAAATTTCTGATAGTAGAAATACAATATTGTGATAGAGGTATGGAATTATATGTTCAAAACTCATCTTATTTATTATTGATTCAACTATAATGAATAAGGGAACATTTCCAATCAGTGCACGTACCCTAGGGATTTCATAGAAAATAAACAACCTCTTAGGTATAAGGGCATGTTTTCCAATAACAACAACTAAAGTGGATCCTCAAAATGATATGGTGATAAATATTTAATTATTATTTCAATAATATGTAACGTAAGTTTTTTATTATACTTCTATGTCGTAATTTATATCATGAATTTTTTGTATATCTTTTACATCACCCTTAAAAATCATGCAAGTGGATTTGATTGTGAAAACATAAAATTGAGAAATTATTAAATACCCAAAATATAACTCCTCCTCTATCACAATTTGTGGGATAAACATCCTAGTGATACATTTCATAATCCAATTTGTGGAATGTTATATAATCCTTTCATGAATGGGATTTCCCTATATAGATCCCAAATAAATTTCCAGGAGGTGTAAATCACTCTCCACATCACTAATCGTACTCTGATTCTATACAATTGAATAGAGGATGAAAATTATTCTTTATAATTTACATATCATGCATGGATATTATTGCCCTATGACCAACCATATCTAGCTCAATTGAGTGAGTCTATGGAAAGACTCCTCCGTAATGACATGCCCTGTCATGAACCATCCAAGGTTTACGCCAAACCGAGCACCTGATCCTTTCTGTGGGATGGCCTAATGGGAGTTCCTGATCCCCACGGGATGAAAAGTAGTGCAAGGAATCATTTGAGTATACAAGGGATTGATTTTTCCCAAAAATTATGAAAACCAATAGTAGAATGAAATGGACCTCACAATATTATATTATATAAAATTTAATTGAAATTAATTTGTACAAGAAAATTAATGTTAAAAAACAAAAAGACCAACCGAACATGAAGACCACAATAAGTCCATGTGACCCCACTGGTCCCTATCCAACACAACTCTCATGTATCACATAAGGCGATCAAACTCAAGATGAATCCTGCAAAAGCAATAAAAATAGAAATAAGATACATGAATGAGTATAAAAACTTAATAGGCTAGCCTGATAATCTATTCCCATTTCACTTCCTTTTAAATAAAATAAACAGCCATTTTCATGTATGAACAACCATATATATAATTAATCTTTTCACCATGTTTACTCAAAAACATGTATTCTCCATTTTCATTATTAATTTTCCAGAACTATATTCATTTCACTAGTGTAATGATATCATTTTCGTGGGTAATATGATTCTAAAATTTTCCATATTCATTAAAAGAGAGTAAAATACAATCATTATAAACAATTTTCATAAAACATATTTAAAACAAGACATCAATTTCTAAGGAAAACAATACACAAGAAAGAATAATATTAGTAACGTAAAAAGAGAAATATGAATATACATGAAACAATTTTATGAACAATTGGATGGAACTAAAAGTTTATAGATTTGGGTGAACCTAGGAGATCAAGAATAATCGGGAATACACCAATACCTGAGACCTCATCCCCATTGAAATGTCACAAATGATTAAATGAAAATGCTCAATACACCCAACCATCCTTTCTTACTTAGGCCTAGGGTAAATCCCATAGTAAAAAATCCATTATATCTAACTATTATTTTCCACTGGTCAGTACCATAACCTACCACTTCAAAAATAATTCATTGAAAATTCACATTATATACTAGGTTCTAATGCCTCTAGAATTTAACAGGGGTGGGCCAACCAATTTCATCCGAGTATATCATTGAGAAACCCATATAATGGATCCTGGAGATTCCTCAACAATTAAATCCCAAACATTATATGGAAATAGGTCAAGAGAAACATCATTGGGATGTTTTTATAAAAAACACATTTCATCATATTCACATAGTGTCCAAACATGCCATTTAACTTTTCTCTCAATAATATACATTCACAAATAATTCAACCCATTTAACAAAGAAGTATAAATCCCCACATTAACATGTAAAACAATTTATAAAACCACTTCCAAACCCTTTCATATCACTTTAAAACAAACAACATTTTCTAGGATAAGGTAAACCAGGACACAATTCCTCATCACTTGTTAAACTAGTTTCAAAATCCAAATACACAATTATTTGACCTTAAAAACATTTTAATGAACTTTTATGAATCCCAAAAACATCATTTTAGAAGATACATATTTTTTAAAAAATCCAAACCACACTTTACATAAGATAATATACTCACAGAAGCCAACCATATATTTCATCAAACACTTGGTGTGTGTTATTTAACCCAAACATTCTATTTATCATGAATCAAGGAATAAAACACCACTTTTCAAACCAAATGATTTATCTAAATAATACAAAATACATTTATCATATATATAATTTTATTAAATCATGAAGTTAATTAATATTAAATTAAAAAAAAGTTCATGGGAAACCCTACATCAAATACATAGCGGAATGGAAATGCACTCGTGAACACACCCATCACGGGTTCTGAAACACTAGATCTACAAATACACACCTAAAAACCCTATAAAACCTAGGTATTACAAAACCCAATGTCATTTATTAATATAATATAATAAAAACTAGGAAAAATGGAAAAATTAGGAAGAGGGGAGAGATGTGAAGTGTAAGGGAAGGATTTTAGGAAGAATCACTAACTATTGGTGACAAATCTCCAAAAAAGTAGCTGAATACGAGGTAGACAGAAAGGGTGCTAAATCAAATCAATAAAAAACACCTAGGTATTCAAATGATAGTTGGAATCACTTAAATCCAATTTTTATAATAAATGTTATTCATCCCATAAGTGGTCATACAATGTTGCAGCATGGATTGGAAAACCATGTGTAAACCATGAAAGGGAGACTTGAATGAATCAATAAACATGCAGGGTTAGGTTGTATGGTTTGTGAAAACTATTATCAAACCATGTACAATGAAAAATGGCTAATACAGTTTAAATGGCACCCCAAACACTAGGTAACCCAATCCAATAATTCTTAAATGATTTGAACACAAAAAGGTGACAGTGTGGGGGTCTAAATCTCTACAATATGCCTCTTTCTCCCAATTAAAACCAAGGACAACCAAGATTAAAATACTATTTAATATTAAAACATCCAAACTGAACCCCAGTTACCCTTGGTATATGATAAAAATACATGTATTCCCAACAAATCGGACCATAAACCCTGACAAGAAGAACTTGGTGTGACGATTCTCTCCTCCATTAATGATTTCCTCCCATAGAAAGCCATATAACATTATATCATATTGATAAACACCTATGGATTCCTTATAAACATGAACCAACCTCTCATTACAAGGAAATATCATCCCCCATTATCATAACATAGGCATCTTTCCCATCCAATACACAAACTCACACCCACATCTCAAGAAATAATAGGATGATCGAGTCACTACCACCAAACCAATCCACAAACAATATTATTGGGCCTTATATCTATGAACCCAATGATCTCCCCAACCAAGTAGCACCCATAAAACAAAATATTCCAAGGAACGTTAGGAATTTACTCGCCCCCAATAAATCCAAACTATCATCTTCCAAAATTATAATAGGAAACTCTAAGAAACCTGTGTTCGGTCTCTCCACCATTATGAACAAACGAAAAAAGGCCAAATGGGAAATCAACATGAACAAATAATGATCCCCCTACTCAACGGTTTACAAAAAACATTCCTAGAACAACCTACCAACTAATTCTAAGTGGAACAAAACATGAACATTCAATCTACCCACTCCCGAATAAAGGAAACAAGAACTGGGCCAACACATTTCAGATAGACAAACACCCCCCACCACATCAGAATGGGAGGGAAGGGGACCAATTTTTTACCACTAGACCACAACCAAATACTTCGCACTAATGGAATCACCTAATTCACATGTGAATCCCACTAAAAAATTTAATTGGGAACTTGCATTCTATAGAACATCTTTCAAAAAATTGTGTGATGGGTAAGTCCACCACACTATTTGTGACTAGAGAGAGTTCATAGTGATAATGAAACGATAAGTTAATACTTGAACTTCCTCACCACAAAAGTAGAAACACTTAATTCAAAAGACATCACAATCCACTATAATTCCTAACTACACACAAAATTCACTCCAAGACATTTGGTAGGAGCTCTGTTGGATGAAGCATCAACTTCCTCGCAAGTAAGAGCTCCTAATACCTAACTGAAACTCTGTCCCTTAGTTATTGACAATTCCACATAAAACACCTAGGTAGACACAATATATCAATAGGTATTATGAAAAAATCTTCCCCAACAAAATAAATTTACCCATAGAAGATCTTAGAGAGACACATAACTATTTTCTCTCACTCCAAACGTTTTGCAGAATGAACAAGGAACAAAACAACATGCACTAATCATCACTGAGCAAAAATGTAACAACCAAGAGAATCAACATAAGTGGAAGACACATTAAATAAACGCCAAACATCTCTCTATTCCAAAAAATGACTTGAGGAATATTAATAATATGTGGATTTTACATTTGAAATGAATCCTTCAGTAGATCATCTCAAATGATTTCCAATAGAGAACTATCCATAGCCACATCACAACATCCAGAAAATCTATTGAAACCTTCTACAAATTTCACTAAAAAACCACAAACAAGATTCTATCCCATGATACAACCATGGTATCACTTTTGAATCACTAGGATGGATAAAAAATAACATACACTTCCATGAAATTTAATGCGAAGGAACATGACCAAAAATCTACAAAACATCACAATTTTTCAAGTTAAAACACATTTGAAAACAATAACAAACCAAACGTGGTGTATTTCAACATTCAGCAGTGGTTTTTCATCATGTCTCCCTCGTAGAGACGTTTCTGTGCCACCTCAGGCACCCAACCACCATGTCATACTGGGAATCCATCAATATATACAAAGAAAACCATGCATGTGATCTACCATGAAGACACCAAATGATAAATAAAAACAACATCATTCCAAAAAGCACGTACCATAAACGGGTTCACTATCCACCAAGTCAAAACCAATTTTTCCTATTACCGAAATAACCATTATACCATACATGAAAATGAAACCCCATTGGTCTCCATCAAAATCCCCTAAATTTATTTAGAACATTTTTCTGAAGCTCAAAAAAACACATTATCATCAACCATTTCATTAAGAAACCCTTCTATTTATTTTATAAAAATTACCAAGAAAATCAGGTCATTCAAAAATTCATTTCCCATATCAGAAATTCCATAATGTCCCTTTTCATAATATGATATCCATAGAGACTAAATCCCTTTTCCAAACAACAAAAACAACGGCTCAAAAAAATATTACAAAAAAAAATTTATCATATTAAACAGAATTTTAACATCACAACACAACCCATTAACAAAATTCAAAGTCAACTCAAAATAATCCATGTGATAAAAACATTTTATTTAAATAAACCACAAGTTTCAATAATGGAAAATCCAATTCCAAAAAATCTATTTCACTATATCCCCAATATTGTTTTAAAAAAACCCTAAATCCAAAAATCTTTTTTCATATTAATTATTTTAAAAAAATATATCACATTCCAACAACCAACCATTAATTTAATCACTAATTTCACATCTCCCAAAAAAATATTATAAAAAAACAATCAGAAATCTTGAAATGTACCAGAGACCCATAAAAGGGAAATAGTGTTTGTGGGTTACCTGACCTTATGGTTCTCTTACTTATGCCAAACACATGACCAACACATAGTGACATATTAAAACCATGAACCATCTCACATGGATTTTTAGGCCCTGCATGCTCACAATGACCATTATTCAAAATCCCCATGTCATATCCAAACACCAAATAATCAACAGAACCACATGAAACTATAATCGGACATCCCATAGTCACCCAATGATCAGAACGAGCACGAGTTCTCGACTCTCTTTCCAAACATACCCCTAATGTCCTGAAAACTTTCCTGTATCTACCATTATACCCCCCAAAAATGTAGGGAGCCAACCACCCTTAGTTACCATTTTATCACGAACCAGCCATGGTCAACCATGAAACAGGAAACCGGGTCGATCCATGGCATGGACCAATGGGAATTACCAATCCCCACTCACTTGAAACTATTTCCAGACATCATCCAAGTACATAAGGTAATTATTTATTCTGTAAATAATAAACCAACAATATGTGAAATCGAAATCCTGATAAACTTTTATAAAAAACAAAATTGAACTAAATTTGTACATGATAAATAAATTGAAAACCACACAACAAGACCAACTGATCATGAAGACCACTCTAACACTAAGATTCATCATTGGTAACTCTCCAAAACAATGATCAAGTGTCAAACAAGGGGTTGAAAATCTAGCAAAAACCTGAAGAAGAGATAAAAATAGAAATATATTATAGTCATGAGTATTAAAACATAGTAGGATTGCTCGGTAATATAGTCCCAACGCACTGACTTTAAAATAAGTGAAACATTAAATTTCACGTTTGAACTACAATATATAAAACTATGGTTTTAAACATGTTTACACAAAACAAAGTACGATCCATTTCCCATATAAATGAGTAAAACTAGATTCATTTCACTAGTTGTAGTTAGCATTTTAATGGAGAATGGAATGCTTACATTATTCATATTTGTACAAATAGGATAAACCAGATTCATTTAAAAAATATTTCGATAAAAATTATGAAAATCATAATATAACATTCTATGGAAAACAATACATAAGAATGAAAAATTATAATAATACAACAAGAAAAATGTTAATATACATACCATAATCATATTCATCAATGCATGCAACTGAAAGCCAATAGACATGGCTGATAATATGAGATGCAAATTTATCCAGTAGACACCTATAAATGGGACAACTTCCCTATTTCCATTTAACACATGATGAAATAAAAATGCTCAATATGTCTGACCATCCATTCTCTGGTAGGATGAGGGAAAATCCCATTGTAATAATCCCAGTATATCCACCTACTATGGGCCACTGGTCAGTATAATAAACATAAAGAGAATCCGTCATTCCTATAAAATTCTCTCAATATTCAAGGTTTCCATGTCTAGTGTATTTAATTGGGGTATGTAAACTGATTCCAGCAGAGCATCTAATAAACTCATCAATATATATATATATATACATTTATCCATAACATGACTCACCCCAAGTTTCCCAAAGTATTTCTCCCATGACTTAAAATAATTAGATCGTATAGGGTTCAAATAGATAAACCCTCATAATGGGAACCAAGTATTAATTAAAAAGGACATCCCACCAATCCCATGTTAACAAGTCCTGAGTAACATCTTATTTAGGTTTTTATAACAATAAATATTCGTCATTTTCACAAATTTCCCAACTGGCCCTTAAACATTTCTCACAAAACTATCCTTTAACAAAAATGACACTGGTCTTTCAAATAGGTATCTATCACACCATAACCATGTAAATTTTTTTATAAAGATCCTTCAAAACACATCAATATTACTTTATATCTAAAACCATTTTCTATGAAAATGTAAATCAGGGCAGAATTCATCATCAGTTGTCAAACCAATTTAAAAATACAAATAAATGATTCATTATAATTGAAATCCTTTGAATGAAAATTAAGTAAACACCAAATAATTATTTCACATTATAAATATTAGTTTCAAATTCCAAACCACACATTATTTACCATAATCTACTATAAAAATCCAATCGGGCAGTTCATCGAACACTTGGTGTGCATTATATAACAAAACAATTCTATTTATCATGAAAAAAGTCATAAACACCACATTTGACACAAAATAATTTATATAAAGAACCCGCAATAAAATTTAGCTTATATATAAAGTTTTTTAAGGAATTAAATAAACCAATATTAAAATAAAAAGGAAATATCATGGGAAATCCTTACACAAATAAAATGAGGAATAAAAACGCGCACTCGAAAACACCCGTTGCCGGTTCCGAAACACGAGATCTACGAGGGCCTACTTGAAAACAACTAAAAACCCATTTAAAACTAGCTAAAATAGAACCCTATGTCATTAATGTTTAAGTGATAATACAAAACCGTGAGAAATGGAATAAGAAGGTAGAGGGAATAGATAAGAAGAAAAAAGGTGATGATTTTATGAAGATTCACTGACCTATCGTGAGAAATAACCCAAAAGTATCCCAAACAAGGTAGAGTGAAAGGATTCACAATCTATTCTATATCCAACACCAAGGGAATAAAATTAAAGGATGAATCACTTAAGTAAAAGTTTTAGAAAGAATATTATTATGCACTTAATTGTTTGTATGGTTTTGCTACATTGTTGGGAAAACAGTTCGCAAACCAAGCATGGGGTACCATAATGAGACTGTAACTTCCCATAGATAGGTTACATTGTTTGGGAGAGCCATTTTCAAACCATTCAGTAGAAAAAATTTCTAAAACACCTCACATGACACCCCAAACACTACGGAACCCCACCTAATGAATAATGAATGATTTTAACACAAAAAGATGTCTATGTGGGTGTCAAAAACTCTCTATCATGACACTTTCTCCTAATAAATTCAAAGTAATACAAAAATGAAATATAATACACTGAAATATATTTAAAACTAAACCTCCTTAAGATCGAGGATCAGAGAAAAATAATAGGATTCCCAAAAAAGATGGCCATAATCCAAAAGATAAAAAAACATGGCGTGACCTGCCAATTTTGAGGGAATTTGATGATCTGTTTCATGTGGAATTTCCAAGTCTTCCTCCTAAATAAGAGGTGGAAGAACACAATATCTAGTAAAATATTATATCTTATAAATAGGGTGGGTATTCATAGGATATCAGTGGTTATGCATCCCCACTATGGTATATGAATAAACTTATTATCCCAACCCTCTACAAACAATCCTAATATATTATATGAAAGGGTGATATCCTCTTCGGGTAGCACAAATGGGTGTCTTCTATGATAAAATTTATAGGGTTTCCTACTACAATAATATCATTTAATGGAGAAATCTTGAATATTTTCCCTATCATTGTCATGATGGACAAGTATGGACAAGATGTTTTTAATCTCGTTACTTTATATTTTAAACTATGCAAATGTGTGTTTACTGCTTCTATGCCTGGGAACTTATCATCAATGTACTTCTTTAAAATATTGACAACTCAGGGCCAGAGGGATGCTAGAATTTCTAAGTATTGTAATTGATTATCTCCATAATGTTCAATTTTCTTACATGTAGGATACAGAACCATGATGTTCCTATAGATGATAATGTGAAAATGATGGGTATCAACATGGTCTCCAAATGTCACTACTGAAATATTCCCTAGTAGGAGAACTCAAAGCACCTATTATTTATAGATGAATTGTCCATGGTAGTCTGGAATTTCTATGAAAATTCCACTACCCTCCTCTAAGTATATATTATTGGCACCTCATTCTTGGAGAGATGGTTTAATGGATTATAAAATTTTGTTTCGTAAAAAGGTAAAGATCCCTCTTTGAGATCTCAACAGGAAAGTGTGTATTTGGTGTAGTCTTTTATTTCTAGGACAAGGGGACCATGGTTGTGGTGGATACTTATAGTCATGGGGTTAAAACTAAATTTTGATGGTTCTTGCATCTCTGGTTCAAAGTGAAGTGGAGGGGTGGTTTGTTACCACAAGGGGGACTGTCATTCTATATTATAATTATTACAACGGTTTGGGGAAAAATATCATGGTGGAGGCCAGGGCAATGTATATAGGGCTGAACATATGCAAAAATAAGAGAATCTATCTTTATCAGGTAGAAAATGACACTATAATCATTCATGGTTCAATGCACATAAAAGCCTCTATTCCCTGGTCGATATGATATATCATTAAAAAATGTAAATCCATTAGTAGCAACTGAAAGAATCATGTTGCTTATATGTAGCATGACAGAAACACGGTGATGGATAATCATTCATACATTGTGGAGGTGGATTAGGTTTACAGTGTCACATTTTTCTCAAACACACATCTATTCAAATTGGAGTGGTTCAACTTGATCATAGGGGATCATATTGGGATTTATTTCATCATGCCTCCATAGGTTTTTGTGTACTCTATCACTATTTTAGTTTTAATTGTTTTTTGATATATAACTATATGATGATAGGACAATCTATACTAAGGGTTCATATGGACACATAAATAATCATGGGGTCCACCAATCCATTTTTTTCAAGAATAAGGATGGTTCACTGTGTCACTAAATTGATGATTGTGAGCTCAACAAGATCACAATAATGAACAAGAATCATCTACCGTATATTTTTGACTTTTTCGATTAGTTATGTCGAGCACAAAACATCTCCAAGGCGGATCTGTGGTCTGGATATTTACAAGAGAGGGTGAAATGCAGGATATCTCAATGACTTCATTTTGAATAAGGTATGTGAACTATTATTTCTAAGTAAGTACATTCAAATTCTATAATGCTACGAAAATATTTTTGGACATGATGAATAGAATTTTTAGTGACAAAAAAATTTTTGGTAGCAATTATGAATGATATTCTACTATAGTTAAGAATAATACAGGATCATTAGGATAATCTGAGCATTGTGTTAAAGACCATATAATAGGTGAATATTTAAGAAAAGTACAAAAATGAGATTTCTAGTTTAAGGAAGTCTCATTATTGGGGAATATCATCAAATTAGTTGGTATATAAGAGGATAGCTAAAAATAGAATTAATTTTTGGATGGATAATTAAAGAATCAATGATAGATTTCAGTAGTGTCTTTGGAATAGTTCAGTGTGATAGTTGATTTTTGAGAATTTTCTCATTATTTACAAACCCTTTAACAATGATAACATATAAGGAATCATATTTTCATGAAATAATGAACATGAAGAGAGATTTGTGGTGTTTAAAAGAAATATTATCACTTCCCTTTTTCTCACCTACACAAAAGGGGAGATATTTTCATGGTATTAAGTGATGCTTCAAAAAATTGATTAGGATGTGTGATAATGTAGAATGAAAATGTCTCAACCTATGCCTCAAAGGTGATTAAGTATCATGAATAGAACTATAAAAAACATTATCTGGTGATTTTCTTAGTGATATTCTAATTAAAAATATATTTGTATTATCACATTGGAGAGATTTTTGAAACATATATTCTTAAAATAAATCCTCAAATATATATTCACAGATAAATATATGAATGTTCACCAATTAAGATGGTTAGATATGATCAATGACTATGAATTATCAATCCTCTATAATCTTGGGAACGATAATATATTGGTGGATGATTTATGTATAAATATCACAAAAATTTTATCATTGATGAGAGTTGAGAGGGACCTGATCTTTATATAATTGATGAGGATAGACATGAGAATCATAATGGAAGGATCATCATCAAAACGTTTAAAAATTATTGATTTACAATCTATTATAGAGAAAATAATGGTTTATCAATGGAATGATGTTGGAATTTAAAAGAATTATTAAAATATAAGAAATTCAATATCCATTCATATCAATGTTAAATAAATATTTTTCAGATATAGGTCACAATTATGTGTACCATGAAATATTGAGCTAAAGAAGGAGTTGTTTTAAGATGAAAATAGTTCGAATTTATCCACACATATATGAAACACAATGTTGTATCTATATCTCTGAGAACATATTTTTTTTGCGGCAATATGAAGAATGTGATCACAAAATATATATCAAGATTTCTTGTATGTCATCACATGAAAGAATAAAGGAAAAAATATAAGGGAATGATAAAACTATTACCCATTCTATCATAGAAATATGAAAAAGACACCATGAAAATTATCACTTCTCTTAGGAAGACATAATGATTAAATAATTATATAATGGTTTTGGTGGATCAAGATACAAATAATTCTCCCTTCATTTTGATTAGAGATGAATTATCACTCAATCAACTAGAAAAGATATAAATTTGATAAGTGGTGATGTTTAAAGAAACACTACTATTGATTGTATCTGATCAAGACCCAAGAATTACATCTATGATCTAGAAGTGTATCCTACACACACTAAATATTAATTTAACATTAGCACTCCCTATCACCTTGAAACGTATGGCCAGCCTGAGTGGAATATCTAAACACTCTAGGAAATGATTATAGAATTCTCAACTAACTTTAAAGGAGGATGGTATCATCCTATGCATCTGGTCGAGTTCTCATACAATAAATATATCCTAAAAATAATCTAAATAGATCCCTATGAATCCCATTATGAAAATTTTTACCGAACACCTTCATGTTGATATGAAAATATGAAATAAAAACTTATAGGTCCTAAAATTGTTGAGGAAATGGTTGATGATCATAAGACCATTCAACAACACATCAAGGTTGATCAAAGTCGATAAAATATCTATTAGGAAAATCATCGTTTAGACCACTGGGTTGATATTGGAGACATAGTAATCATTTGAATATCTCAATGGAAGTAGGATATTGGATTTTGTATGAATATAAAACTTAGTCTAAGTTACATCAATCTATTTATGACCCTTGACCACATCAGAGGGGTCACCTATCAACTAGATCTCCCACATAACCAATCTCAAGTACATGCTATATTTGATGCATCTCTTCTAAGGAAGAACATAAGAAACCCCCCACACGTAGTCAATCCATATCTGATTTCCTTAGAGAATGGTCATTTTTAAGAAGAAAAGATGGTGAAAATCATATATCACAGAGACAATGTACTGTGAAATAATTTAAATCACCTTGTTGAAGTACTATAGAGAAACCCCAAGTTTGAATAAGTTGTATGGAATCCATGGGGACAATGAAATAGAGTTCCTCTCAACTATTTCAGTTTGGTAAATGAAAATTTCAAGGGTGAAATATCTAAAGGGGGGTGATTGTAATAACAAGAACTGTTACAAATAAAATTTCCCTTGTGATTTAAAAAAATTCCATATTATGTATTTTTTTATAAAAAACACATACACTTATTTAGTTTCATTATATCCTATATTATTTAAAAGAAATTTAGGCATCATTATCTTTGATAATATAACCATTGAAAAGTGATAATATGATTAGTATAAATATAGGGTTTTAACAAGTCAAATTGACATAGACAAAGGAAATGATGGCCTCAACCAGAATGATCACACCCTATAAATACAATTAATCGATTATTTCAATGGATATAACTTAATTTTTATTTTCAAATGACCAATAAAAAAGAGGATTTCTTTCATTTTAATCATGAATGAAACCTTTTGTGGGGTTTTTTTAAGATCATTGAGATCACTACCAAAACCATGTATGCTGAACCACCCCATGAATGTATCACCACCACACACCTTTACATTAGGTAATTATGTGGTGTATTAATGAATATAATTTGATGAATTAACTTTTTTTTGTAAAAAAAATTATTATTAGTAAATAATATTTATCAAATATTAATTGTGCAATAATTTTTAGGAAGCCAAAGGTAATTTTTACAAGGGTTTAGAAACTTTTATTGTAAAAAACCTCATTTCCCAATTAATGTTCACTATTATTTAAAAGATTAAATGATCATATATTCAAAAAAATTTATATAAATTAAAAATCATTTTTTAAATCATAATGTCAAAATTATCCAATGGTGAATTTTTCATAATTTTCTATGATAAATGATTTCTATGGTAATTAAGGTTTGATCAGGGTAATTTATGAGATCATATTGAATTTTTGACAAATATATATCAAATAATAATTATTGGATAATATAGAGGCATGTGTGATTGAGTAGTGATCCACTATCGTGATGAAAACTAGTTTACTGCCACCAAATGGCTAGAAAACATATATCCAGACAATCTCCACTAATATAAAGTTGAAACAATGTGAGATATAAGGAGGAATGTACATATGTAATAGGTGGGGTGTGGATCTGTAATTCTATAAAAATAATTATTACACACCATGTAGTTATAAGAACACATGATGTGTTAGTCCCTCGTTACTAAATGTAGGGTTTTATTATTGTATAAGTATGACATGCCATCTGGGACCACCACATTTTGTGTGACCTCATAATGGTAGAGTTGGTGTGTACAGTAGGATTACATGGTCATGGGCATGACTAGAGACACCACATTCCAAAGTACATAGACATAGTGTAAAGTAAATGGAAACGACATGGCTACAAATACATGTCCAATCACACAGGCGGGAACCCTAGTGGAATGTGAACTCCATGCCTATCCCATAAACACAGTGTATCCCAAGATGGTTAGTGGACCTTGTAAATCCACATACATGACCATGTGATGATGTATGACCACATTTCATGTGGGTCCACTCACACTTCATGTTCCCCCTTGGTTCCTTTCGAGTAAATTTAAATCTTCCATATTTCCTTCATTTGAACTAATATTTTCGGTCGTGAGTAGCCTTTCTAGAGTTTGTTTTCACATAGAAGATGATGGTCAAATCCATTTTCAGTTTTTGGATAGAATGTAAAATTTTCCTTGCATGGAAATTCTTTACAAAAATCCCGATGATGTTAGTGATCAGGAATAGGATCAAAAAAGAAACTAGCGTGGGAACCCCCATCAGCATGGGTGTGGGTCCTCCACAAATACTTATTATATGACCCCCCAATCAAATTTTGTGCATGTACTTGAAGACTAGAGTGGGAACCCACCATCACACTAGGGTGCGGTTACATGACCAATAGTGTAGAATCCCCCCCCCCCCGCCCCGTTAGCTTGAGCGCATGACCTCTACAGATATTTATTGATTGAAACCCCCTTTCAGATATGGTGCATGCATTTGATTAAATGATGGGATCCCACTATGTAACACCCTAGAACAAGTACTCAAATGAAAGACTGTAACCCCCCTTTAGCGTATATTCAGGTCCTCTAGCTTTTGAGTGGAACCCCCAAACTGACAGGGTGCGAGTATCCATGACTCTATATTAAAACTATAAAAATCCGAACTGTTATTAAATAAATTACCATTGATATTTCACCAAATTTATTATTGTATATTATATTTTTTGATAACACGTTACCTTATTTGGTTTCATTATATCCAATAATATTTAGAAGACCATTATGCAATCTTACCATTGATAATATATTTTATGAATAGTGATCATATGAATAGTATAAATATTGGGTTTTAAAAAAACCCATTGAAAAACAAACATTAAGTGATTACCTAAAAACGTAGGATCATACCCATTGACACCCTTTTAACAAAGATTTTATGGGGGATAACATCGCAAGGAATTTCCCTTGACGAATACCAATATGATGTGAAACATTTTATGCATTAGCAAAACCTTTATGGTTTATGTTCAAGCTCATTAAGAACATGGCCCAAACCATGTATGACGAACCAACCCATTAATGTCTCACCATAATACACCATAACCTGTAGTGAATTAAAGGGATATTTATCGAGTATATAATAATATGTATGTGTATATTTCTTATAATAGGATAATTTGAATATTTATTTCTTATCATTGCATTATAAATGGTTTTGATTTTTATACAAAAAAATATAAATTGTTCTTTTAAAGATATTAAATATTTATTAAGAAGTATATTTTGATTACTTAATTTTTTCTGAAATATATAATATTTAAATATTATTCACTGATTTTTATCAAATATAAAGGATCGTATTATATTTTTAATGTAAAATTTATTTATTTTAATGGTTCAAAAACTATTATTGTTAAAAACACTTAATTTATCAATAAATTCTTATTCTTATTTTAAAAGAGAAAACAAAAATATATAGACAATTATTTATATAAAAATAATATTATTCTTGGAATCATAACGTCTAAATTATCCACAGGTAAAACATTAAAAAAATTAGAGCTACTGAAATTTTATGGTATTAATTAAATATTATATATATATACAATAAGTATTATGAAATCATAATTACCCAAAAGTTATGTAATAAATACTATAAATGGTATCCAAGCCCAAATAAATGTTATTGCTTTAAAATAATATAACTTAGGATTTTTGGATTAATTTTATAATGCATTTATGAATCCTCCAAAACCATTAATGTATTTTATGGTTTTTAAATCATTTCATTATGAGTATGACCCACTTCCACATAATAAGGGATATTGATTTTTTAATTTATTCCCTATGAATTAAAATTTAATTAAAATCAATCCCATTTTATCTAAAAATAAGGGAATAAACCATGGTAATGTTTGTGGTTTTGTTAAATTTATTATATAGATTCCAAAACCTATGTTTGTGAAATAATAAATAAATACCCTCTCATTTTGTATATAAACCATATTAGGATACCATTTCTCTACACTCTAAATACTTGGACCATGACCTTACTAGGTCATACCTTCTCTAGAATCCCACAAAGGTTCCCCCAACCTCACATGAAGCTCCTCCCAAATATTCACAACACAAACTCAATTAAAGGATCCTCACATTCTCTTCATTATAAAAGATTCTTTGATATATTATTCCTTATATTTCTATTTATTTATGTTGGAATATGTATTTACATTTCCCTTTTGTGACAAATTTTTTTAAATTATGAGGGATCCTGTTTTATTTCATAAACCCAATTCATTAATTTTTACTTTATGCTATTATGCTGCTTAATTTTCACAGTAATTTTTCATTCCAAAACAACTGTGTAGTGAATACCATGACCATTTACTGTTAATGGTTTCATGAATATAAACTCATATATATTTGAATTTTGACATACACATATGTATTCCATATTCCGTAATTATATAATAAAACATTATTTTGAATCAATAACTGTTGTATTATATATATTTAATACTTAAGAATGAGAATGAAATTAATGTGACGGGTGCACCCAAAATTATACATCACTCTGATGCATTGAATTTTTTTAATTCTTCTGGGATGTGATTTTGGGAAACATATTGAATCGAATTTCATTATGGAACTTTTTCCATTATTGTGTATTGTATGTTAGCCTTGACCTATGGATTGTGATGTACAGTTTTATGTTGTTCCCATATTTCCCATGTTTCCTAATTTTATCATGCCATATCATACTTCATTGTTCATGTTTATGATTCTTATTCATTTTAATAACGTTTTATATGGTTATTGTATAAAATTTATTTATTTCATCATGATATTCATTGATTATTACCTTTCTAGGTTTTATTGATTACCACATTCTTGTGTATGTCACTAAGTTATCCCATGCATATTTTAGTGTGAAAGAATATTATGAACAAGTTAAGGTGGTTTTCAATAATGACATTGTATTACTTATTTATGTTGTTATGAAATGTATTTAATTCTCAGAGACACAACACTTTGTGATCATCTGGGTTGTCTTATTTGTACTTTTGTGTAATAATTCTCTAATTAATGTGTAATAATGTGCAAGGTTGTAATAATTCATATCAAAGGAAAAGCATAGTATTTAATTTGGGATTAAGATTTAAAATCTCCATTGAAATACACAATGATAAGACTAAGAATAAAGAACATTCCTACTTTTTTATAAGTATAATATTAGTGGTTCATCATGAAAATACATCCAAGTCCAAATACTACAGGTTTTTTTGGCTCTGGCAAAGTTTTACAAGAGGGTACAACCTGAATAAACTGCATTGTGATAGACTTTAAAAAGAAGTGGAGCAAGAAAACATGCCTCGATAAACACCTTAATTGACACTCCAAGGGGATATGATTTGGAAAATTATGAATCCCTTAAAAAAATTAATGTAATAAAAATGTCCATAAGAATATCTGTTTTGTATATAGATCATAGATAAAAAATATATAGAGCTATAATTTCATAATTAAAGGAAAAATTTATAATTTATAGGCTCCCCTTAAATGTAATTGGATTCCACATTATGTGTTTTATTGTTCCAAAATACTCAACCATAGTTTTATATTTATTCAATATGATGGATGAAAATCGGAGGATGTGGGTAAACAACCAATGGGATGGGAAATGTGATTAAAACCCAAAAAAGATTACAAACCCACTAAGAGAAAGAATAACTAACTTTATGATGATACCCACTCATAAAAATCATGTTATTAATAGAATAAAATATCAAGAGGAGCATCCAAATACCCATAATATAGAACAATATTATATTAAAACAATTATAGACCAATGGTCTCATACATTAAATGGATTATCTGATCCCTTAATCATAGAGCAATGGATCCACTCCATTTTGAATATAATTTCCATCCTTAAATGTTTTGAGCAAGATAACGTTCTACTAGTTTCTTATCTAATGGTGGGACAAGATGATTATTGGGGGATATTGATAATAAATATTAATTCTAATGAATATATTAATGAGATGGGGTGGATGAAATTCCAGAAAATATTATTCTATAAATATGTTCTCCACACTCTCCAATATAAAGTATAAAGGAATTTCATTGTCAAATAGAAAAAATGATAGTGGATCTATTAAGGCATACAAGGAAAATATCATAAGGAATTCATGGTGCACATCTAGATTTTTCTTTACCCCCAAATGAATGGTCGACTTCTTCATTAATTGAAAAAAATATTGTCTATAAAATTCCTGAAGATCCGAGATATCAATTGATCAGAGGAAATTATTTGTGGTGCGATCAAACTGAAAATAGTGATTTATGAATATCAAAAGTATCATGGGGATATGAATAATAATTTTGAGTTCAATTCTGGATTTCCTATACATAAATATAATAGTTTCAAGAAAATTCAACATCCAACATGTTAAAGTTGAAGAAAGAAGCACCCAGATGTTTTCTAAATGGGAGTGAGGATATACTTAATGTTTCAGAAAGAATGAAACCTTTCTAACAATTTATGATAGTAGAAACACAATATTGCGATAGAGGTATGGAATTATATGTTCAAATCACATCTCATTGTTTATTGATTCAACTATAATGAATAAGGGAACATTTCCAACCAGTGCACGTACCCTAGGGTTTTCATAGAAAATCAATAACCACTTAGGTATAAGGGCATGTTTTTTAGTAACAACAACTAAGGTGGATCCTCAAAATTGTGTGGTGATAAATATTTAATTATTAATTCAATAATATGTAATGTAATTTTTTTATTATACTTCTATGTAGTCCTATATATCAGGAATGTTTTTTATATCTATTAAATCACCCCAAAAAATCATGCAATTGGATTTGATTGTGAAAACATAAAATGGGGAAATTATTGAATACCCAAAATATAACTCCTCCTCTATCACAATTTGTGGGATAAATATCCTAGTGATACATTTCATAATCCAATTTTTGGAATGTTGAACAATCCTTGCCTGAATGTGATTCCCCTATATAGATCCCACATAAATTCCCATGAGGTGGAAATAACTCTCCACATAACTAATCATACTCTGATTCTATACAATTGAATAGAGGATGAAAACTATTCTTTAGCATTTACATCTCATGCATGGATATTATTAGCGTATGACCAACCATATCTAACTCAATTGAGTGAGTTTATGGATAGACCCCTCCGTAAAGACATGCCATGTCATGAACCATCCAAGGTTTATGCCAAACCTAGCACCCGATCCTTTCTCGGGGATGGCCTAAAGGGAGTTCCTGATCCCCACGGGCTGAAAACTAGTTCAAGGAATCATTCGTGTATACAAGGGATTGATTTTTTCCAATAAAAATGAAAAAAATAGTAGAATGAAATGGACCTCACAATATTATATTATATAATATTTAATTGAACGTAATTTGTACAAGAAAATTAATGTTAAAAAATATAAAGACCAACCGAACATGAAGACCACACTAACTCCATGTTACCCCACTAGTCCATATCCAACACAACGCTCATGTATCACATAAGGTGATCGAACTCAAGTTGAATCCTTCACAAGGGATAAAAATAGAAATGAACTACATGCATGAGTATAAAAACTCAGTAGGCTAGCCTGATAATCTATTCCCAATTCACTTCATTTTAAATAAAATAAACATCCATTTTCATGTATGAACAACCATATATAAAATAAATATTTTCACCATGTTTACTCAAAAACATCTATTCTCCATTTTAATTATTAATTTTCCAGAACTAGATTCATTTCAATAGTGTAATGATATCATTTTCTTGGGGAATGTGATTCTTAAATTTTCCATATTCATTAAAAGAGGGTAAAATAAAATCATTATAAACAATTTTCATAAAACTTTTTTAAAACCTGACATCAATTTCTAAGGAAAACAATACACAAGAAGGCATAATATTAGAAACTTAAAAAGGGAAATATGAATATACATACAACCATCTTATGAAGAACTGGATGGAACTAAAAGTTAATAGACTTGGGTGAACCTAGGAGATCAAGAATACTCTAGAAGACACCAATACCTAAGACCCCATCCCTATTGACATGTCACAAATGATGAAATGAAAATGCTCAATATACCCAACCATCCTTTATTACGTAGGCCTAGGGTAAATCCCATAGTAAAAAATCCAATATATCCAACTATTATTCCTCACTGGTCAGTACCATAACCTACCACTTCAAAAATCTTTCATTTAAAATTCACATTATATAATAGGTTCCCATGCCTCGAGAATTTAACAAGGCTGGGTCAACCAATTCCATCCTAGTATCTCCTTGAGAAACCCATATAATGGATCCTGTAGATTCCTCAACAATTACATCCCAACCATTAGATGGAAATAAATCAAGAGAAACATCATTGGGAGGTTTTTATGACAAACACATTTCATCATATTCACATAGTTTCCAAACATGCCATTTAACTTTTCTCTCAATAATATCCATTAACAAAAAATTCAACCCATTTAACAAAGAGGTATAAATCCCCACATTACCATGTAAAACAATTTATAAAACTACTTCCAATCCCTTTCATATCACTTGAAAACAAATAACATTTTCTAGGATAGGGTAAACCAGGACACAATTCCTCATCACTTGTTAAACTAGTTTCAAAATAAAAATACACAATTCTTTGAACATAAAAACATTTTAATGAAATTTTAAGAATCCCCAAAACATAATTTTAGAAGATAAATATTTTTTAAAAAATCCAACCCACACTTTACATATGATAATCTACTCACAGAAGTCGACCATGCTTTTCATCAAACACTTGGTGTGTGTTATTTAACCAAAACATTCTATTTATCATGAATCAAGGCATAAAACACCACTTTTCACACCAAATGATTTATCTAAAGAATAAAAAAGACATTTAAAATATATATAATGTTATTAAATCATGAGGTTAATTAATCTTAAATTAAAAAATGTGCTTGGGAAACCCTACATAAAATACACATCGGAATGGAAACGCACTCGTGAACACACCCATCACAGGTTTTGAAACACTAGATCGACAATTACACACCTAAAAACCATATTAAACCTAGGTATTACAGAACCCAAGGTCATTTATTAATATATTATAAGAAAAACTAGGATAAATGGAAAATTTACGAAGAGGGGATAGATGTGAAGTGTAAGGGGAGGATTTTAGGAAGAATCACTGACCATTGGTGAGAAATCTCTAAAAAAGTAGCTGAATACGAGGTATAAAGAGAGGGTGCTAAATAAAATCAATAAAAAACACCTACGTATTCAAATGATAGATGTAATCACTTAAATACTATTTTTATAATGAATGTTATCCATCCCGTAACTGGTCATACAGTTTTGCAGCTTGGATTGGAAAACCATGCATAAACCATGCGAGGGAGACATGAATGAATCAACAACCTCGCATGGTTAGGTTGCATGGTTTGTGAAAACTATTATCAAACCATGTAGAATAAAAAAATGGCTAATATAGTTTAAATGGAACCCCAAACACTAGGGAACCCCATCAAATAATTTGTAAATGATTTGAACACAAAAAGGTGACAGTGTGGGGGTCTAAATCCCTACAAGATGCCTCTTTCTCCCAATAAAAACCAAGGAAAACCAAGATTGAAATATTATACAATATAAAAACATCCAAACTGAACCCCATTTACCCTTGGTATATGATAAAAATACATGGATTCCCAACAAATCGGACCATAAACCCTGACAAGAAAAACTTGGTGTGATGATTCTCTCCACCATTAACGCTTTCCTCCCATAGAAAGCCATATAACATTATATCATATTGATTAACACCTTTGGATTCCTTATAAACATGAACCAACATCTCAGTACAAGGAAATATCATCCCACATTGTCATAACATAGGCATCGTTCCCATCCAATACACAAACTCACACCCACATCTCAAGAAACAATAGGAAGATCGAGTCACTACCACCAAACCAATCCACAAACAGGATTATTGGGCCTTCTATTTATGAACCCAATGATCTCCCCAACCAAATATTACCCATAAAACAAAATATTCCAGGGAACGTTAGGAATTTACTCCCCCCAATAAAACCAAACTATCATCTTTCAAAATAATAATACGAAACTCCAAAAAACCTGTGTTCGGTCTCCCCACCATTATGAACAAACAAAAAATGGCCAAATGAGAAATCAACATGAACAAATAATGATCCCCCCACTCAATGGTTTACAAAAAAAATTCCTAAAACAACCTACCAACTCATTCTAAGTGGTAAACAACATGAACATTCAATCTTCCCACTCCCGAATAAAGGAAACAAGAACTGCGCCAACACATTTCAGATAGCCAAAACCCCCCACCACATCAAATGGGAAGGAAGGGGACCAATTTTTTACCACTAGACCACAACCAACTACTTCCCACTAATGGCCTCACCTAATTCACATGTGAATCCCACTCAAAAAATTTAATTGGGAACTTTCATTCTAGAGAACATCTTTCAAAACATCGTGTGGAGGGTAAGTCCACCACACTCTTTGCGACTAGAGAGAGTTCATAGTGATAATGAAACGATAAGTGAATACTTGAACTTCCTCACCACAAAAGTAGAAACACCAAATTCAAACGACATCACAATCCACTAGAATTCTTGACTACACACAAAATTCACTCCAAGACATTTGGCAGGAGCTCTGTTGGATGAAGCATCAACTTACTCGCAAGTAGGAGCTCCTAATACCTAACCAAAACTCTATCCCTTAGTTACAGACAATTCCACATAAAACACCTAGGTAGACACAATATGTCAATCGGTATTATGAAACAATCTTCTCCAACAAAATAAATTTACCCATAGATGATCTTACAGAGACACGTAACTATTTTCTCTCACTCCGAACATTTTACAGAATGAACAAGGAACAAAACAACATACACTAAATATCCCTGAGCACAAATTCTACAACCAAGAGAATCAACATAAGTGGAAGACACATTAAATAAATCCCAAACATCTCTCTATTCCAACAAATTACATGAGGCATCCTAATAATATGTGGATTTTACATTTGAAATGAATCCTCCAGTAGATCATCTTGAATTATTGCAAACAGAGAACTATCCATAGCCACATCACAACATCCAGAAAATCTATAGCAACCTTCTAAACATTTCACTAAAAAATACACAAACAAAATTCTATCCCAAGACACAACCATTATATCACTTCTAAATCACTAGGATGGATAGAAAATAAAATGCACTTACATGAAATTGAATGCGAAGGAAAAGGACAAAAAATCTACAAAACATCACAATTTTTCAAGTTAAAACACATTTGAAAAGAATAAAAAACCAAAAATGGTGTATTTCAACATTCAGCAGTGGTTTTTCATCATGTCTCACTCGCAAAGACATTTTTGTGCCACCCAGGCACCCAACCACAATGTCATACTGGGAATCCATCAATATATCCAAAGAAAACCATGCATGTGATCTCCCATGAAGAAACTAAATGATAAAACAAAACAATATCATTCCAAAAATAACGTACCTTAAATGGGTTCACTATCCACGAAGTCAAAACCGGTTTATCCTATTACTGAAAAAACCATTATACCATACATTAAAATGAAACCCCATTGGTCTCCATCAAAATCCCCTAAATTTATTTAGAACATTTTTCTAAAGCTAAAAAAAACACATTATCATCAACCATTTCATTAAGAAACCCTTCTATTTATTAACAACTACAATGAAAAACATGTCATTCACAAATTCATTTCCCATATCAAAAATTCCATAATGTCCCTTTTCATAATATGATATCCACAGAGACTAAATCCATTTTCAATACAACAAAGACAACCACTCAAAAAAATATTACAAAAAAAATTATCATATTAAACAGCATTTTAACATCCAAACACAACCAATTAACAAAATTCACAGTCACCTAAAAATAATCCATGTGATATAAACATTTTATTTCAATAAACCACAATTTTCAATTATGGAAAATCCAATTCCAAAAAATCTATTTCACTGTATCCCCAATATTGTTTTAAAAAACCCTAGATCCAAAAACCTTTTTCATATTAATTTTTTAAAAAACACATCTCACATTTCAACAACCAACCATTAATTTAATCACTAATTTCACATCTCCCAAAAAAATATTTTAAAAAAACAATCAGAAATCAGGAAAGGTACCAGAGACCCATAAAAGGGAAATAGTGTTTGTGGGTTACATGACCTTATGGTTATCTTCCATATGCCAAACCCATGACCAACACATAGTGACTTATTAAAACCATGAACCATCTCCACATGGATTTTTAGGCCCTGCGAGCTCACAAATACCATTATCCAAACTCCACATGTTGTATCCAAACACTAAATAATCAACAGATCCAAAGAGGAAACTAAAATTGGACATCCCATAGTCACCTAATGATCAGAATGAGCAAGTGTTCTCGACTCTCTTCCCAAACATACCCCTAATGTCCTAAACATTTTCCTGTATCTACCATTATATCCCCAAAAAATGCAGGGCGCTCTGAAAAAAATATCTTCTAAGAGCCAACCACCCTTAATTACCATTTTATCACGAACCAGCCATGGTCAACCATGAGACGGGAAACTGAGTCGATCCATGGCTTGGACCAATGGGAATTCCCAATTCCCACTCACTAGAAACTAGTACAAGGCATAATTCAAGTATATAATGTTATTATTTATTCTAGTAAATAAAAAACCATCAGTGAATGAAATTGAAATCCTGATGAACATTTATAAAAAACAGAATTGAACTAAATTTGTACATGATAATGAAATTGAAAACAACACAACAAGACCAACTGATCATGAAGACCACTCTAAAACTAACTGGACTCATTGGAAACTCTCCAAAACAATGATAAAGTGTCAACCAAGGGGTTGTAACTCTAGAAAAAACCTGATGAAGGGATAAAATTTGAAAAGTACTATAGGTGTGAGTATTAAAACATAGTAGGATTGCTCGATAATATATTCCAAGTGAACTTTCTTTCAAATAAGTGAATCATTGAATTTCACATCTGAACTACAATATATAAAACTATGGTTTTAAACATGTTTACAAAAAACAATGTACGATCCATTTCCCATATAAATGACTAAAACTAGATTCATTTCACTAGTTTACAGTTAGCATTTTAATGGGGAATGGGATGCTTAAGTTATTCATATTTTCACAAAGAGGATAAAACAGATTCATTTAAAAACAATTTCGATAAAAATTAGGAAAATCATACCATCACATTCCATGGAAAACAATACATAAGAAGGAACAATTATAATAATACAACAAGGAAAATGTTAATATACATAACATAATCATATTCATCAATGCATGCAACTGAAATACAATATAAATGGCTGATAATATGAGATCCAAATTAATCTAGAAGACACCTATAAATGGGACAACATCCCTATTGTCATTTTACACATGATGAAATAAAAATTCTCAATATGTCTGACCATCTATTCTCTGGTAGGATGAGGTAAAATCACATTGTAATAATCCTAGTATATCCACCTACTATGGGCCACTGGTCAGTATAATAAACTTAAAGATAATCCATCATTACTTTATAATTCGCTCAATATTCAAGGTTCCCATGTCTAGTGTATTTAATTGGGGTATGTAAACTGATTCCAGCAGAGAATCTAATCAACTCATCAATATATATACATATATATATATATATAATTATCCACAATATGACTCAACCCAAGTCACCCCAAGGATTTCTCTCATGCCTTAAAATAAATAGATCGCAGATGGTTCAAATAGATAAACCCTCATAATAGGAACTGAGGATTAATTAACAAGGATAAACCATCCATCCCATGTTAACAAGTCATGAGTAACATCCAATTTAGTTTTTTATAACAATCATTTTTTGTCATTTTCAAAATGTTCCCAATGGGACCTTAAACATTTCTCACAAAACTATCCTTTAACAAAAATGATACAGGTCTTTCAAATAGGTATCTATCACACCATAACCATGCAATTTTTTTTGTAAAGCTCCTTTAAAACACATCAATATCACTTCATATCTAAAACCATTTTCTATGAAAATGTCAATCGGGGCAGAATTCATCATCAGTTGTCAAACCAATTTAAAAAGACAAATACTTGCTTCATTATACTTGAAATCCTTTGAATGAAAATTATGGAAACACCAAATAATTATTTCACATTATAAATATTAGTTTCAAATTCCAAACCACACATTATTCACCATAATCTATTTGAAAAATCCAATCGGGTAGTTCATCGAACACTTGGTGTGCATTATATAACAAAACAATTATATTTTTCATGACCAATGTCATAAACACCACATTTGACAGAAAATAATTTATATAAAGAACCCACAACAAAATTTAGGTTATATATAAGGTTTTTTAAGGAATTAAATTAACAAATATTAAAATAAAAAGGAAATATCATGGGAAATCCTTACACAATTAAAATGAGGAATAAAAACGCACACTCAAAACACCCGCTGCGGGTTCCGAAACATGAGATCTATGAGGGCATACATGAAAACAACTAAAAACCCATTCAAAACATGGTAAAATAGAACCATATGTCATGAATGATTAAGTGATAATACAAAACCATGAGAAATGGAATAAAAAGGTAGAGATAATAGATAAGAAGAAAAAAGGTGATGATTTTATGAAGATTCACTGACCTTTCATGAGAAATAACCCAAAAGTGTCCCAAACAAGGTAGAATGAAAGGGTTCACCATTTATTCTATATCCGACACTAAGGGATTCAAATTAAAGGAAGAATCACTTAAATCAAATTTTTAGAAAGAATATTATTATTCACTTAATTGTTTGTATGGTTTTGCTGCATTGTTTGGAAAACAGTTCAAAAACCAGGTATGGGGTACCAGAATGAGACTGTAACTTCCCATAGATAGGTTACATTGTTTGGGAAATCTATTTTCAAACCATTTGGTAAAAAAGTCTAAAACACCTCAAATGACACCCCATAAACTATGGAACCCCACCTAATGAATCATTAATGATTTGAACACAAAAAAGATGACTGTGTGGGTGTCCAAAACTCTCTATCATGGCACTTTCTCCCAATAAATTCCAAGGAATACAAAAATGAAATATAATACACTGAAATATATTTAAAACTAAACACCCTTAAGACCGATGATTGAAGAAAAAGACTAGGATTCCCAAAAAAGTTGGCCATAATCCAAAAGATTAAAAAAGATGGCGTGACATGAAAATTTTGAGGGAATTTGATGATCTGTTTCATGTGGAATTTCCATGTCTTCCACCTAAATAATAGGTGTAATAACACACTCTCTAGTTAAATATTATATCCTATAAATACGGTGGGTATTCATTGGATATCAGTGGTTATTCATCCCCACTATGGTATTTGATTAAACCTATTATCCCAACCCTCCATAAACAATCCTAATATATTAAAGAAAAGGGTGATATCCTCTTAGGGTAGAAAAAATGGGTGGCTTCTACGATCATCATTACAGGGTTTCCTACTACAATAATATAATTTAATGGAGAAATCTTTCATATTTTCCCTATCAATGTCATGCTGGAAAAGGATCGACAAGATGTGTTTGATCTCATTACTTTAAATTTTAAACTAGACAAATGTGTGTTGACTGCTTCTATGTCTGGGAACTTATCATCAATGTACATCCTTAGTATATTGACAAATCAGGGCTAGAGGGATGTTAGAATTTCCTATTATTGTAAATGATTATCTTCAAATGGTTTAAATATATTACATGTAGGAGACTGAAACATGATGTTCCTATAGATGATAATGTGAAAATGATGGGTATCAACATGGTCTCTAAATGTCACTACGGAAATATTCCCTAGTAGGAGAACTCAAATCATCAATTATTTACAGATGAATGGTCCATGGTAGTCTGTAATTTCATACAAAATTCCACTACCCTCCTCTAAGTATATATTATTGGTACCTCATTCTTGGAGAGATAGTTTAATTGATTATAATATTTTGTTTCATAAAAAGTTAAAGATCACTCTTTGATATTTCTACAGGCGAGTGTGTCTTTGGTGTAGTCTTTTATTTCTAGTCCAAGGGGACCATGGTTGTGGTGGATACTTATAGTCATGGGGTTCAAACTAAATTTTTATGGTTCTTGCATCTCTGGTTCCAAGTGAAGTGGATGGGTGGTTTGTTACCACAAGGGGGATTGTCCTTCTATATTATAATAATTACAATGGTTTGGGGAAAATATCATGGTGGAGGCCAAGGCAATGTATATAGTGCTGAACATATGAAAACAGAAGAGTATCTCTCTTTATCAGGTAGAAACATACACTATAATCATTCATGATTCAATGCACATAAAAACCTATATTCCCTGGTCGATATGATATATCATTAAAAAAATGTAAATCCATTAGTAGCAATTGAAACATTCATGCTGCTCATATATAGCATGATGGAAACGCAGTGGTGGATAATCATTCATACATTGTGGAGGTGGATTAGGTCTACAGTGTCACATTTTTCTCAAACACACATCTATTCAATTTGGGGGGGTTCAAATTGAACATAGGGGATCATATTGGGATTTATATCATCATGCCTCCATAGGTTTCTGTGTATTCTATCACTATTTTAGTGTTAATTGTTTTTAGATATATAACTATTTGATGATTGGATAATCTATTTAAAGGGTTCATATGGACACATAATTCATCATGGGGTCCACCAATCCATTTTTTCAAGAATAAGGACTGTTCAGTGTGTCGTTACATTGATGATTGTTAGCTCAACAAGATCACAATAATGAACAACAATCATCTACCGCAGATTTTTTACTTTTTCAATTAGTTATGTGGAGCACAAAACATCTCCATGGTGGATCTGCAGTCTGGATATTTACAAGATAGGGTGAAATGCAGGATATCCCAATGACTTCTTTTTGTATAAGGTATGCGATCTATTATTTCAAAGTAAGTCCATTCAGATTCTCTAATGCTACGAAAATATTTTAGGACACGATGAATAGAATTTTTAGTGACAAAAAAAATTGTGGTAGAAATTATGAATTATATTCTAATATAGTTAGAACAAATACATGATCACTAGGATAATTTGAGCACTTGTGTTAGAGACCATATAATAGGTGAATATTTAAGAATAGTACAGAAAATGAGAGTTCTAGTTTAAAGAAGTCTCATTATTAGGGAATATCATAAAATTAGTTATTATATAAGAGGATCCCTAAATATAGAATTAATTTTTGGATGGATAATTATAGAATCAATGATAGATTTCATTAGTGTCTTTGGATTAGATCAGTGTTATAGTCGATTTTTAAGAATTTTCTCATTATTTACAAAACCTTTAACAATTATAACATGTAAGGAATCATATTTTCATGGAATGATTAATGTGAAGAGAGATTCATGGTGTTTAAAAGAAATATTATCACTTCCCTTGTTCTCACCTACACAAAAGGGGAGAGACTTTCATGGTATTAAGTGATGCTTCAAAAAATTTATTAGGATGTGTGTTAATGTAGAATGACAATGTCTCAGCCTATGCCTCAATGGTGATTAAATATCATGAATAGAACTATAGAAAACATTATCTAGTGATTTTCATAGTGATATTCTAATTAAAAATATAGTGGTATTATCGCATTGGGAATATTTTTGAAACATATATTATTAAAAAAATTCCCAAATATATATTTACATATAAATAGATGAATGTTCACCAATGAAGATGGTTAGATATGATCAATGGCTATGAATTATCAATCCTCTACAATCTAGGTAAAGATTATATATTGGTGGATGATTTATGTGTAAATAACACAATTTTTTTTTCATTGATGAGAGTTGAGAGGGATCTGATCATTATATAATTGAAAAGGATGGACATGAGAATCATAATGGATGGATCATCATCAAAACGTATAAAAATTATTGATTAACAATCTATTATAGAGAAAATAATGGGTTATCAATGGAATGATGTTGTAATTTAAATGAATGTTTAAACTATAAGAAATGTAATATCCATAAATATCAATGTTAAATAATTATTTGTATGATTTAGGTCACAATTATGTGTACCATCAAATATTGAGCTAAATAAGGAGTTCTTATAAGATGCAAATAGTTCTAATTTATCCACACATATAGGAAGAACAATGTTGTATCTATATCTCTGAGAACATATTTTTTGGGGGCAATATGAAGAATGTGATCACAAAATATATATCAAGATTTCTTGTATGTCAGCAAGTGAAAGTAGAAAGGAAAAAATATAAGGGAATGATAAAACTATTACCCATGATATCATAGAAATATGAAAATGACACCATGAAAATTATCACTTGTCTTATGAAGACATAATGATTAAATAATTATATATGGGTTGTGTTGGATCAAGTTACAATTAATTCTCACTTCATCGTGATTAGAGATGAATTCTCACTCGATCAACTAGAAAAGATATAAATTTGGTTAGTGGTGATGTTTAATGGAACACCACTATTGATTTTATATGGTCAAGATCCATGATTTACATCTATGATCTAGAAGTGTATCCAACACACACTAAATATTAATTTAACATTAGCATTCCCTGTCACCTTGAAACTTTTGGCCAGTCTGAGTGGAATATCTAAACACTCTAAGAAATGTTTATAGAATTCACAACTATCTTTAAAGAAGGATGGTATGAAAATATGCATCTGGTCGAGTTCTCATACAATAAATATATCCTACAATGAATCTAAATGGATCCATATGAATCCCATTATGGGAATTGTTACCGAACACCTTCATGTTGATATGAAGATATGAAATAAAAACATATAGGTCCTAAAATGGTTGAGGAAATGGTTGAAGAACATAAGAACATTCAACAACACATTAAGGATGACCAGAGTCGATAAAATATCTATTACGAAAATCATCAATTAGACCACAGGGTTGATATTATAGACATAGTAATCATTTGATTATCTCAATGGAAGTAGGATATTGGATTTTGTATGAATATAAAACATATTCTGAGTTACATCAGCCTATTTATGCCCCTTGACCACAGCAGAGGCGTCGCCTATCAACTATATCTCCCACATAACCAATCTCAAGTACATGCTATATTTGATGTATCCCTTCTAAGGAAGCACATAAGAAACCCCCCACACGTACTGATTCCATATGTGATTTCATTAGAGAATGGACATTTTTAAGAAGAAAAGATGGTGAAAATCATATATCACAGAGACAATGTACTGTGAAATAATTGAACTCACCTTGTTGAAGTACTATAGAGAAACCCCGTGTTTGAATAAGTGGTATGGAAGCCATTGGGACAATTAAATAGAGTTCCTCTCAACTGTTTCTGTTTGGTAAATGAAAATTTCAAGGGTGAAATATCTAAAGGGGGGATGATTGTAATAACAATAACTGTTACAAATAAAATTTCCCTTGTGATTTAAAAAAATTCCATATTATGTATTTTTTTTAGAAAACACATACACTTATTTAGTTTCATTATATTCTATATAATTTAAATGAAATTTAGGAATCATTATTTGTGATAATATAACCATTGAAAAGTGATAATATGATTATTATAAATATAGGGTTTTAACAAATCAAATTGACATAGACAAAGGATGTGATGGCCTCAACCAGAATGATCACACCCTATAAATACCATTAATTGATTATTTCAATGGAGATAACTTAATTTTAATTTTCACTTGACCAATCCAAAGAGGTGTTCATTCATTTTAATCATGAAAGAAACCTTTTGCGGGGGATTTTTTAAGATCATTGAGATCACTACCAAAACCATGTATGCTAAACCACCCCATGAATGCATCACCACCACACACCATTACATTAGGTAATTATGTGGTGTATTGAGGAATATAATTTGATGAATTAATAGATTTTTGAAATAAAAAATATTTTATTATTAGTAAATAATATTTATCAAATATTAATTATGCAATAATTTTTAGGAATCCAAAGGTAATTTTTACAATGGTTTAGAAACATTTATTGTAAAAAACCTCAGTTCCCAATTAATGTTCACTATTATTTAAAAGATTAAATTTACATATATTCAAAATTTTTTAAATAAAATAAAACTTATTTTTTAAATCATAATGTCAAAGTTATCCAATGGTGAATTTTTCATAATTTTCTATGATAAATGATTTCTAAGGTGAAAATTTATTAATTTATTAATTTATGATGTTTATTAGGACATAATAATGAACTAGAAGTAATGTAATACTTACTATTAAATATAAGAATGACCCAATCAAAAAATATTTATATTATAGTTTTTATAAAGCCCAAATGAATCATATAAAATCATTAATATATTTTAGGGAATTAATATTATTTCCTTAATAGTATGACTCACGTCCACATAATCATGGTTATTATTATATTAATTTAAGGCCATGAACTTATAAAATAATTAATACAACTCTTATTTTGTAGTAACCATGGGAACAACTATGATATGTTTTTGGGATTTGGCTATTGTATTATATGGATTCCAAAACCTATGTTTGAGAAATAATAATTAATCCCTAACTCATATAAATTATAAAACCACCCAAGATCCCATTAAACCTCACTAAAAAATAATTTGATCACATAAATATTCAACCATACCCTCTCAATATTCCTCCCAATGTTCCCATCTATTTACAATTCAAAATGATGGTCCAATTATTTCCATATCACATTTACATACGATTTTAATTCTGAAGGATAAAAGATCATTGTCACTCTAATAACCACATTTTATGAATTTTTAAGTGACGTTGTTGTGCAATAGAAATTTCACCATGATTTTCCATGCCAAAACAACTGAGTACTTATTACAATATCCATTTCCGATCAAGGGTATTGACCTTTATAAACCTATAATTTTTTGGGATTTATATTTATGGCTTCCAACTCCATTATAATGGAAAATAATTTATATTGAATGAATCAATGTTTTCTGATCTATATGGAACACTTAAGAATGAGATTTAAATGAAAGTGATAGTTCAACCTAAAATTATTCAATGATCCATTGCATTGGGTAAAGTTTAGTCACATGATATTTCATGTTGAGATAAGAAGTAAACCCGGTTTTATTATGGGACTTTTTCCATCATTATTTACTGTCATTTAATATTGACATATGGTTTATGTAGTAGTGATTTATGTTTTTGCCACATATCCCATGCTACCTTTGTGTTATCATGTTGTTAAATGCTTCATTAGTCATGATTATAATTCATTTTCCTTTTATGAACCATTGATATGCCTACTAACTAACTAGTATTAATTTATTAATGTTATGACATGTTAATTCACTCATAGTACTTTATATATCGCCAATTTCTTATCTTTGTCCCGAGGATATTTCAGGAGGTTTTATGTGTGAATGAATATTATGAACATGATACAACATCTTTATTGTTTTTCCACTGTTTACTAACCCACATCGAAAATAAAAACAACTACTTTCACTGAAATTTTATAATCCACCACAAGATTTTAGGTTTTTATAAAACATATTCCCCCCAGACCCTTCTCTATACCCCATTATCTCCTTCATCATTGATCTCCACATTATTTTCAATCTCTCTTTCACACTGAACCCTAATCCTAGATTGCTGGAGCTCATGAACCCTCCACCCCACCCCACCTTCTCCCCCAACCTCCTCTTCCCCCACGACCTAGAAACCTATCACCCTACCCCCTTCCTCACCCCTCACAGGCTCTCCTGAGGCGTCCTCAATGCCCCCCCCCCCCACCTAAAATCCCAACACCTTACTCCTCTATGGTTCTCCTAAGCTCTATGTCGCATCCCACTCTTCTTCCATGAGAACCCCTTCCCCATAGACATAAAATACTTAAACCAACTTGCTTCCCCCTTCAACAGTACTTGGGAACATACTGAGACCACTAATCCTATGACCTCTATGATTTTGTCTATGTTGCGGTCTGAACTCGTTCCCCATGTTCCCCAGAAGCCATTACCAATGATTCTGTCAAAACCCATCATGTTAACCTTCACCCAAATCATCATCCTCACCGATGTTCTATCCCTATCATTTCATTCACTCAAGACCACACAAGAGGTGTGGTCATATAGGTTTTATATCTATCTTCATCGAGAATATGTTTTTGGGTTGTTATATTTCTAGAGTTATGTTGTGCATTTTTAAATACTGCTACACTAATTGTGGTAATATTAATTTTAATTGGATTGTCTGATTTTATGTCACGCATCATATTTATTCATTGTGTTATTTTTTTGTTGTCTAGTTCTAGTCAGTTCACATTTTCGGTTAAATCATTTTTATATGATATTGCAAACACTTTAAATTTATTTTCAAATTCAGATTCTTTTTGGATGCACCTATGGTTATTTTCATTCATGTCCATCCCAAAAAATGGGTTAGTCGTCGGATTATTTTTAGGATGATAGAATGTTTTTAGATTGGAAATGCATAGTAAATTTTTTTAACTATTAAAACTAAAACTAAATTAACAAGGGTGTTCCGGGTATGAAATATTTTTTGAATAATATTTAACGATAAATTCCTGTCATCAACATGTGTTTAACTGATGAGATTTAGGTATCATGTATTTATAAGGAGAATTCTTACTAGAATTATACAATTTATGTGGTGTTGTAATTCAGATGAATTGGTAAATGATGACATGATTTTTTTCAAGAAATTTATGGGTCTCAATTAGGATGAAAACAATAGTTTCTAATGAATAGATTGATTAACATGATAAATAAAATTTATTATTTCTATTGAATCATTCTTGAATTTTATTTATTTATCATGTACATGTGTTTTATAGATTACTGCAACATTAATATGGTGTATAACTAGATGATAAATAGTAATTTAGTTAATTGTATGTAACTAAATAACTATTAATTTGAATCCAATATATTTTAAAAAATGTTAATAATTTTATAATGGTACTCAAAAGCATAATTTTATGTTTATAACATTATTTGATTAATTTTAGTTGTCATATATATATACTATAGAGGACCCATTAAAATGTTAGAATATATTTTTCATCATCTCATTGATAATTTTCATTACATTTCAAGCCTTCACTTAAGTCACTTGATTTTGAATTATAGTTAAGAATGAATAGTATGAGACAAAAAGAATTATAAAAGGTAAAATATTTGTGTATTGGTTAATGTTAAAACATAATATTGAGTTTTTTTTTTGTTATTTCAGTTTATGTACATATTTACAAAATTAATTCTTGTGAAATGATTATTACAGTAAATAAAATTTATAGATTTTATAATTGACATCAAATAATAATTATTAAGTTGTACAAAATTATCCTAATTATTAGATTATAAGCCATTATAACTATATTAAATATATAATATCAGTTTGGGGTTTTAATCCATTAATTAATTGAGAATAATGGTTTTAAACAAAAATATTTTTGGTAAGATGGTTACCCCTTGAGAATCTGGACATGGAATACGATTGCATATGAAAAGTCATAAAAAATCAATTTCTATCAAGATGAAAATAATTTAAAATTCATAAAAGTAAATTATAACATTATTAAATTTAGTTTTTTTATAAGAATATTTTATTAAAACGTGTTGTTAATAAATTTAATAACATTACATGTAAATTAAATGATCCGTGAAAATTGTTCAATTGTTTTTCAATATTAGTTATAAGTTCTTTACTAATTCTTTTGTGATAAAATTTCAAGAACCCCATTTTTTAAATAAATGTTTATTTAAATTAAATAATATCATAGGATGGTTTTTTGAAATATTATCTAGATTAATTATATGTTTTTCAAAATATATTTTTAGGGATTTCTAATAAAATGTTTTTGGTATTTATATATGTTGAAATATATAATGTGTTATCTTTCAATGGTCTATGGTGGATTGAGTTTCTAAAAGGAACCCTTTGGTTGATTTCAAATATATTATTTTATAGTTTTTAGAATTTTTTTTATAATGTTGGTAAAATTTCATACCATTTTTAATGGGATGTTAGAAAAAATATTATCCTAAATGTTTTAGTGGTGTTACATCGTATTGATTTTCAAATATTCTTTTTAGTATATAAATTTTTTGTATTATATGAGTTTGTGGTTAGGAATATTTGGAACAATGTCTAATTTTGACAAAATTTCACATCTAAGGATTTTATTACCAAAAACCAAAACAAAAATTAAAATAAATTTATTTTGGGCACCAATTACCATATTCTGCAATTCTAGAAAACTACTAAATACCCCACACCCCTTTATATTCCAATTGATTATCTATTTTTCAATGTATTTGCCTTTTTTATAAAAATATGAATCTATTTAATTCAAAATAATTCAACATTACTGGATTTTTTTATTATATCATTTCATAATTTGTAATAAAAATATGTTTTAATTGTTTTTAATAATATATAGGAAAATTGTGATATATATGGAAAAAAGCTAGATAATATTACCATGGAACAAACATCAGTATGATAATAGTTTTTAGGAGTTTTTATATTTTTTAATTTCCTTTTCATCCATTGATGGGATAATAATATATCTATGTTCTACGTGTATATTTTGAAGATGGTTCAAAAGATATATATTTTATGAACAATTTATATTGAATTAATTACCTACCCAATATTTGTATAGGAGTTTGTATAGAAAATCAAACATTAAAAAAATTTGAGCACTAATCTGAATTGATAGAATAACTCCTAACATCATTGAAAATGGACAATGAAAGTAAAAAAAATATAAAAGATTCATTCGACATTGTAGGACACCTATATCAATATCAAAACATATATAAAAAACTACTTGAGGGTGTTACAAATACACACGTGAAAATTGATGTTTTTGGGACATTAGGAAAAATGAATCAAGATTATAACATATAATTGGATAATCCTATCGATTCTATGGGGTATAATGTATGAAAATGATTCACTGAGCAGGAAAATTTGTTTCATGGATTAGTTGATGATGAAAATCAAGAGTTGTGTGGTGGATGTTTGAAATGTTAAAAATGTTCATTTTTCCTAATGTTATACCATATAAAAAGAATATGTGGAAAATAAAATAATGTGATGCACTCGATATTAGAATTTCATCATGTTGAATTTCATAAAGTAATGATCCATGACACTCTTTATGATATTAAAAAAATTATTAACATGGTTTTTCTGAATTATAAAAATATACATGTGTGTCACAATGAATGCATTCATTATTAAGGAATGTATTCAAGATACATTTTCGATAAAAATATTCTTCTTCTATATCGTATTCAATGAGTGATTTTGGATGTTTGAATCAACATTTTACATATAAAAAGCTGAATATGAACACACCTTCATATGTTTTGTCTTACTGTCCATTAAATCCTCGATTGTAATGATCATTTGTGTCATCAAAATACACTGTGCACATGAAGAGGAATTATATAGATAATAATAATAATAATGGGATAACGAGACAACCATGAACTTCAAAATCGTTGATAACATTTGATTCATTACATCTGTATTTGTCATCCAGTCCAAGGATTGTTTCATTGGGATTGGCTAATGATGGATTCCATCTATTTGGGACATTGAGCAATAGTTATATCTTTTACCTGGTTATTTTGATCACAAACAATCTTCCTCTATGAATGTGAATGAATAAAACATATTTTAACATTTATATGAGTATTCCTTGAAAAAATTCAATGAAATGATATTGATTTATACCCACATCATCTAATTGAAGAATATTTTGATGTATGGAGCAACAGGTTTGAGAAATATTATTCATCTTAAATAACAAGTATCATTATGAATGTTTATCTAATGTGGTGCATTAGGGACTTCCTAGAAAATGGTAATTTAGTTGGTTGGAACAATCAAATGATTTTAGATTTTCCTATTTTTAAAATTGATCTCAATCCTGAATGACTAACCCAATCTAACAAATGGCACTTCATGTGTCATGAAATATTTATCGATGATTCTAATAGATTTTGGTTGAACAATTTAATACTAAATGGTTCTTACATTCTTATAACATATACAAATTTGATGATTGGTGTTGAAATATCAATACAACTTTAAAATGTTGAAAAAATATTGTGATGGTGAAAAATTATAATGATAGTGGTAAATGAGTTTGAAGTGTATATTCATGTGAAGTCATAATGCAAAAACGGAATAAGAAAATATTATTTCTTAAACTTCCATATTGGGAATTTATTTTGTGCAAAAAATTCTTTATTTTATGCATATTAAAATGAATATTTTTAATATATGATCGACACATTGCTTAATGATAATTGAAAATCAAAGGACCCTCTCAATTAATGGAGTGATTTAAAAAATGAACATAATGAATGATCACTGGCAAGATGACAATAGAAAGTATGCTCTGATAATTTTTTAATTGAAAAATAGGGACAAATATACATTACATATAATTTTGAAACATGTGAAGGTATTTGATGGGTATTCAAGAAACATATCATGGTGTGTTGACATAAAAATTCACATGTTACATGGATTGAAAATCCATTATTCACTTATTATTTTAGAAGAATTTCAACCATTGGAATTGAATACATTATTACCTGAAAAGGATACTGCTGTTGTGCAACAATTTTTCACATTCTTCAGAAAACTATGTCATAATAATTTGTAATCATTTATGCTTGATTAAATTATAGAGATATTTGTTTTTCCAGCAGCCTAAATATTTCTTATTATTTCAGAATTAAAAATTAAGGAAAAAGTAGGAAACCAACAGGTTCAGAATAAAAGAACAGTCAAACTTCATATGAAATATTCAGGTCTTTCCAGAATAAAATAAAGGAATTAAAATTCATTACCATGACTATACGCCATTTGAGGGAGGTGGAATCCATATCATTGATGTTCTTATTGAGAGCATATAAGTGGGATTCCATCTTATCCACGATTTTCATATGCTCCTTTAGGCATGTTTATCCCCCGCTGAAACCACATATAAAAATTCAGTTCTGTTTTTCAATCCTAGAGTATTGGTATTCAATAAAATCAACATGAAGCGGTCTTTCGAACATTCTACGTACATCCTAATCCGAAATCATGATCAGGAATGATTCCTCTAGCATTTCGTCATTTGGATGCATTAGAATCTCCCTGATGATGTTAGATTGAATTTCATTCATAGTATTTGGGTTGTTATAAGCAACTTATAAAATTTTTTAGTGACATTACCTTTACTAGAAGAACTTGTAACATGAGGACTTGGTATGGTTGAGTATTCCATTCATCTCCTCGGCCTCTGACTATGCTGGATAACCCCATCTGAATCCACAAGTGTGTTCTTCCATTTATTTGAAGAGGACCGAATGTACTATTCCGAAATTTCCACTTCCATGGGCTCTGGGGACCAATGTTTTGAGGCCGCATCATTATCTTTTGATTTAACATATGACCAACCTTTTAAAGGATGGATCTATATCTTCCCATCTTCCTCTTCAGTCACTTATTCTAATGGAGGTGGATCATCAATAATGGGAACCACAAAAAGGTTCTGAGAACCACTGTGAAATCCAACTATACATATGAGAACACGATATAGAGTCCTCAAGACGTCACCAAGGACCTCTTATATCGACACTAGTATATTAATAGGGAATGAGCTTTAATCAGTAATCACACCAGCCCCCTGGTCAATAAGAACCCCGGACAACTTTAAGAGATCTCCTTACATAATCCTACGACGATAACCTCTTGGGGATAATTGAAAACTTCTCTCTTAGCCTCTGCATATGTGGGAGGGTTCGTTAGGCCCCCGATCAGCCCCTAAACCTCCGCTGAACTGCATAGGAGCAACATTGGTGAAGGGTTAATACCTAAATTTTACCTAAGGAAACCAAAATCATCCTCAACCATCAACTCTGAAAACCTCGGTCTCATTTCCATCTGGGTGGAAGTAGGAAATCTCACCTCCCCAATACCCCGATGATCCAATTTAAGAGAAATAAAAGAAAATCCATGGATTGAGTTATAGGGACGATCCTTCACAATGACCCACAAAGACTGATCCCCCCCAAAAGAACATCAGCATCTACATGAATCATGACCATGACGCTTGAAAAATTAATATAAAGGAACCCACGATTCATAGCATACCTTCCTGAACCAAGGTAATTCCTCTTCAACCACAATGCAGATTGAATCTAGTGGGTTCTTTGATATTTCAACATCAATGAAAATCCTCTGGGAAACTAGATGACGCATAGTGTGAGTACGAAGATCCAAGCAGAGAAGACTCCCTACCATATTATTGATCGAATGAAGAACCTACGTATTATGAAAAGGCATAGGGAGACCATGAAATGAAATCCAAATTTCCTTAATGGGAGATTAATTCAGCAAATAAAAATTTAATGACAACTGAAAGAGAGAAAAATGGAAACCAAGAAGATAACAGAGAGCATGAGAAACAGTAGAGATGATATTGTCTTTATTAGAGAATAGGATCAAAATGACCCTCGAATCCAGATGCCCAACAATCACGTGATCATGCATCACCCAAGAAGTGGAAACATATCTCTCGAAGGTGTAGCCTAGTGGGTACTAGAAATGATCATGGTTGGTTGTTAAGACTTTTGTCTCCAAGTCATGTTGTGGGGGATGTGAATTAAATCCTCATCATGTCGGGGATATTTCCTACCATGTTTCATCTGGGACAGTCTGAGGTGGGGGCCTGTTAACTTCTTGAGGGTGGGGGTCTACTATCTTCTAGAGGGCTGGGCTTGGGCATGGAAGAGTTTGTTGGGCTTAAGGCCCACCAGTTTCCTTTGATAAAATGAAGACCCCGAATTTAAATTTAATTTTTTTAATTATATGGGAATTTTACGATTCTTTGAAAATTGAAGGTGCATGATTCGGAGGCCTGGTGTGCCTGGAATGAATCTCTGAACTTTTATTTGGGTACGTTCAGTAAATGTGAGAGCTGTTTTTTGTATCTTTTTAACCGGTGCTCATAATTGAAATCTGGGGACACCGTTGAACTCACAACACCAGTATTATCTTAAGGAGACATTCACCTCAATGACAGTTGGTCGAGCCTGAATTTTATTTTCTATGTTTTCTGTGAAATAATAAAACAAAATAATAATGTTTAACATTTTAATTTTTTGATACCATTCATGTGGATGTTATAAATGAAGATACCACATGAACTAAAACCTTCCACATGAATGTTATAGAGGTGCAGACCACTGAGCCTATAACCCCCATTTTTTAATTTCTAGTGGTGGGGACCACCCGAACCCTCTTAATTGGAGAAACCCCTTGAACTCTCTCATTAATGAAGATTTAACCCATGGACGCCGTCCAACTTTAATTATTCCAACTCTTTTCATTTAAATAAGTAAATTAATTGAGCCAATTAATTATCCCTACATGCCAACATAATAAATCTACACAATTTAAATTATATTTGTACCTATTTCTTTTCAAAGGATTTAGTTGGCGAGAGAGATGGGGGGGAGAACTTCTCTCCAACGAAGAACAATCTCCATCAAAGAATGATTATCTGGCGAACTGACGAACGAGCCCCAGATCGGAGGCATGTGGCAGGCGTGGAGAACATTGAAATCATCGAATTCTTTCCCATGCCTACATAAATGAACCATCGAGGTATGGTCTTTGATTGAATTTCCCCCATCACATGTTCATGAAAATTCTTTGTAAATCAAGAATAAATTATTGTCTCTTGCAACTGCTCTAACATGGAGAGTGGGGGCCAAACAAACATGGCCCGGACTCTCTACAATTATTGTGATTAATTTTTGTGTTCATTGCGATGGATGAGGATGGTAACCAACACTGGTGGGGAATGAGAATGGTGGCTACCACCATGTCCATCAACAATGAAGGCGTCGGTGCAACCACGCCGCCCGACGGAAGCAAACCACAGCTTGTTCTGTGGTGGCTAAGGGAGGATGGTTAGCCGAGCCGGCCGCCGGAGAAGGCGCGACGCGTGATCGAGCCGCGCGGTGGGGATGACTGGCCATCCCGCCAGCCATGGTGGACTGCCACACCTTGATCTTCATGCCGCCCTGTGGCCTCGCGCCACCCAATGGCCTCACCCCGCCCCACGGCTCCTCGGCCGCCCTGCGGACCCCATGCTGCCGCGCGGCCCCTGCGCTGCCCCGCGGCCACCCTACTGTCAGGACAGGCCCCCAGCGTGGGCCAACTGCCCACACATTTAGGGTCGGACCCCATGTGATGGTTTGACCCATACCGGGTCGGGTCGTCCCAGACCCCGAGCAGCTTCGACCAATTTCTGCTCTTGTGGCCATAACTTTGTCACCGAGTGTCCATTTGACGAACCATTTGTGGTACTGGAAATCATGGACCGAGACGGTCCCTTTGTAATAACCCACTATAGATTTGTACAATGTTGGGAAACTGTCGAGTTTGATCGAACATTAATCCAATCGGGCCCTCGGGACTAAAAGGATAATAACTAATAGATCGGGCGTCAGTTTGACGCACCGTCTTTTGCGTTGAGACCCCTATGACATGTCGGTCATTTGGGATACTTCATTGTGGGAATTAATGGTAGCATGAGTATTGAACAATGGAATGAAGGGTGGACCCTCTTGGAGACGAGCAACCTTAGTGCAGGAATCCTATAGCTGGTTATGACAAATACTAGGATCATGTGTGTGTTTGACGATGTACTGACGATGTACTAGGATCCTGTGTGGGTCTGACGATGTAATGTATATGTACTAGGATTCTGTGTGGGTATGACGATGTACTGATGAGGTACTAGGATCCTATGTGGGTGTGAAGATGTACATGGATCCTGTATGGGTCTGACGAGGTACTAGGATCAGGTGTGGGTCTGACGATGTACTAGGATCATGTGTGTTTATGACGATGTACTAGGATCTTGTGTGGGTATGACGATGTACTAATATCATGTATGGGTTTGATGAGGTACTAGGATCTTATGTGGGTCTGAATATGTTATATGATCCTATGTGGGTCTTATGATGTTTTAGGATCCTTCGTGGGTCTGCCTCTTAATAAATTTTGAGGATTCAGTAGTTACAACTAATCATCTTTACTTCTATATGTAACGACCCAAAAATTCATTAATAGAAATCAATCTTGATGTAATTAAATTCTTTTTAATGTAAATAATTTATAGAAAAATTCAACCTCTTTGGTTTTATGTTTAGAATTGCGACTGTTGTTAATATAGCTGTTGAACATTGATCAACTGATTATTATAAATATTGGGCTTTAACAAATACAATTTATCCAGGAAAATGAAGTGATGGCCACATCCAGTAGATGTGCCCCATATAAAGCCCATTTGTTAGAGCTCAGAAAGGAGGTGGTTTCATTGGGATTCACACAAGACCAAGCCCAAACCGAGCTTGAATATGTTAATCTCAAGCGGGACCTCCTATGAGGGAAATGCAAGTTGATATAAATTGCCACCCGGGCAATGTTATCTGAACCACCACAAGAGTCTGTCACCATTGCACAGCTTAATATTTGGCCTTATGCAGGTGTTATAAAGGGTTATCTATCAAGGAAAAAACACTATAGTTATGTACATTATTTTTTTATATAATAATGAATATACTTTCATTTTTTTATTATTACCTTGTAAATGGTTTTTAAAGAACAAATAATATTTTTTGTTAATGTTCAACTATGAAATCTATTTTGATGAATTAATGGATTTTTTAATTAAATAATATTTTAGTAATATATTATTGTTATTATTAAATTAATTTTTATTATATATAAATTATTTTATAATTTTATGAATGCAATTGTAATTTTTATAATGGTTTGAAAGCCATTTTTTTCAACCCCCGTGAATTTTCGATTAATGTCAGTTTTTATTTTAAAAGGTAGAATTAACGTATTTGAGAAATTATTTAAATAGAATGATTATTATTTCCAGAATCAGGATCAAAATTATCCAATGGTGAATTTTTTATAATTTTTTGAGACAGTAAAATTTTAAGGTAAAAATTAAATTCCATTTAAATATATAATGTGATTTATAACATCACAATGACCCAATAGTTATGTAATAAAATAATATAAACTTTATGATATACCAATATATGATTTACCATTAAAATAATGTGCTTTATGGTTTTTTTGACTTATTTTACAAAGCATTAATGGACCAATCAAAACTTATTAAACATCTTGTCTTTTTAAATTGTTTTCCTTGTGAGTGTGACTCACCTCCACTTTAGAAACCCCATTATATTGAGAAGTTCGTAATTTGGCATTATAAAATATTTTTTTCAACTTCCCTTTTCGAAAATCCATGGGCAAAAATCAAGGGCCAGTTTTTGTTTTGGATTGGTATAATGTGGGGTTTCCCAAACCAAAATAATAAAGAATTCCCTCACCTTTCCGATATAAACCCACCCATTCTCCCACTTCCTCCTCACTATATGCCTTTGGAATTCTTCCAAACTCTGCCCTAATCTCTCTAGAATCCTTAAAAGGTACCCCAAACTCCCATGAATCCTCCCTCAAGCCTCTCTCGAGCCTTTTGAAGCACACTTCCATGTAAGGGTTTTTCATTCATTATCATTTTTGTCCAATTTTTTTAATGTTTTTATGTCCTTTTAATTACAATTATAAATGTCAGGGTATAGTTTATAACCTCCCCCAAAATTCCCTCTTTATATTTGAATGATTGGATACCCCTTTATCTCTCAATAAATTCCTCACATGCACACCCGTTACTATGCCGAAATTCGGAAGGATATTTCTCTCTCTCTTCTTTTACATTCATGAAATCCATTTGTATCGTGACTCCAATTGTTGGAACATTTATCTATATGAAACCCTTATATTCCATTTTATGTACATATTATGAGGCTCCCATTTCTCTCTCATCAAACATTTTTTTTCAATTCTTACATCATGTTGTTACGCTGCTGAAATATCCCCGATTTTGTAAGAAAATGTCATTTTGTAGTGAATACCATGCCCCTTTCTCTATCAATGGTATTCACCCTTATAGAAATTTACTTATTGATTATAATGTTCCATATATGAATTCCACATTCCTTTATTGTGGAATAAATTATTATGTTTTATGAATCCATGTTATATGATCTATGTGGCAGACTTATGCATGAAATGAAATGTTTAAGAAGGGCTTTCCCTTATTGCGATCCAATGCATTGGGTAAACTATACTATCATGATAAGTAATGTTAAATGGGTGTTTTCTCATGTTAATTCAAGTGTAACGATGTTTTACTCATGCTTCATGTGAAATAAGGTTTTACTCATTCTCCATGCGAAATGAGCCTTGGATCATGCTAACTCAATGTTAAGTGTTGTTGCCACATTTCTATGTTCTGATTATCATGAATTATTTTTCCATTATGTTTATTCTTCCATTGTGCCGCCCTAATGATATTCCTATTGTATAACATGTATTGAATTCATCATGTTACTCTCTGTTTATTCCCTTACTGGGATTTATAGCTTACCCATTTCTTATGCATGTCCTCAGGTTATCCCATGAAATGGTAAGTATGACGAAATTTAGTGGTCATGTAACGGTTGTTTTCAATAAATATGTTGTTTTTTATGTTTTAAGATTTTTGATAATGATCCTAATCCCCGAAGACCCTAGACCTCTAGATCTTATATGTTTTATCAAAATAATTTTTTGTGATAATTTTTTTTAGTTGTGTAATAAAAATATCAGGGTTGTTTTACTTGGTATCCTAGGATAGGTGTAGTTATTTTTGGGATTAGGATTATAAAACCCTAGTAATGTTTTATAGAAAAAACATAAGAATAATAAAAACATCCCTAATGTTTTGGTGAGTATTTATTAAGTGGTTTATCAAGCGAATACATCCCTGTCTGGATACGAGAAGGTAGAGGTGGCTCTGGCATAGATTTATCGTAGGGGTAAAACCCGAAAACACCGCATTGAACTAGACTCGAATGAGAACTGGGGCACAAAAACAGGGCTTTCATCACTCTTAGTTACCACACTTCCAAGGGATATGCTTTGGTAAATTCAAAAGATTATCATGAACCATTATTAAGGGAAAAACATTTCCCCTATGAGTATATTATAAAAGTAGATCATGGATAACATAGATTGAAGCCTATATATTCATAAGTTAATGAAATAAAAGTTATCCATAAGTCATCAATTTTTGTCTTTGGATTACCCTTTTTTTGTTAAAACTATGTTTCCTTTTATTCCATCCAATGGCCAGAAATAGGAGCACTTGGGCTTACAACTTATATGAAGATAAATGTGACCATTTTAGAAATGAAATTCCAAATCCGATGGGAGCGGGAATCACAAACTTTGCCACGCTTCTCTCTTATTTAATTCAAGATTTGAAAAGAAACATGGGTCAAGAGTAACGTTCGACACCCCTATGAAAGAAAATGTCACTATCAAGATCTTCAGGAGGCAAAGGCCTCCAACTTTTAATGGATCATCTTATCCCTCAATATCTAAACAATGGATCAACTCCATTGAAATGATCTTCTCTATGCTTCAATGTTCTGAACAAGAGAAGGTTCTCCTTGATGCTTATCGTATGGAGGGTGAGGATGATCAATGGTGGACGTTGATAAAAAATATGAAACTTGAGGAGGAGATCAAGGCATTGGAACGAAAGGATTTTAAGAAGACGTTATTCGATAAATAATTCTTGTTCTTCCTCCAATTTAAGATGTAAATGGACTTCCATGCCCTCAAATAAAAAGACAACGAATCAGTTAGAGTGTATGTGGAAAACTTCACAGGGCTTTCACGATATGCTTACAGATTTTTTGATACCCCTGAATGCAAGGTTCACCACTTTTTTGGTGGGCTGAAACCTAGCTTGCAAAAAGAGATAGTGATCTGTGACATCGACAGCTATGAGGAAATTGTCTAATGTGCCCTCAAGGTCGAAATGGTGATCGGAGAATCTCAAGGGTATCTTTGGGATAAGAATAAAAAGGAGGAATTCAATATGGGCAGTCTGATAGTTAAATCAAATGGTGATAAGAAGATCCAACACCCTACTTTTTAAAGGTGCGAAAAGAATCCACCGGGAAATTGCCTGAAGGGGATGAGTAAATGCTTTAGATGTAGAAGTTAAGGGCATCAAGCTGTTAACAGCCGAGAAGAAAAACCTGCGGCTGAAACAGAGGAGAGGAATGCTAAATTTGAACCTCAATGCCTTGTTTATTCCTACAATTAAAAATAACAATGACATCTTGCAAAGTAGTTCCATAAGCCATGAGTTTTCAGAGGAAACCAACAACCTATATGGCAGCAAGGGTGAGATTTTTCCATCACTACTACCTAAGTTAACCCCAACAATGATGTGGTGACATTAATTCTTGTTATTCATTAAGAATAGACAACATTATTTTTGATTCAGGTATTACACATTCTTTTATATCTCAAAAGTTTAGTATAACAAACCCAGCACGACCACAAATCATGATGTGAATATTTTAGTCAGTACGAAAAATGGGGAAATCATTGCATCACATGAATATAACTCCTCATCTATCATAATCTGTGGAATGAACTTCCCAGCGAACATATTTATACTCACTCTGTTACAATTTGATGCAATTATTGGCATGGATTGGCTTTTATTATAAAAGATCTATCATAAATTTACGTGAGAGGGAAATCAATCTCCATGTGGAGAATCGTCCCCCGATTAATAAAAAGTGTTAGGAATATGATAAACCTTCATTAGCTCCATCATCTCAATCATTGATATTAATTCCCTATAACCATGCGTATTTGACTTAGATGATTTGAGTCTAAGGAGGAATCCATCTTAGAAGACATTCCTATTTTGAGGGAATTCACTGTTGTGTTTCCTGATGAATTTCCAAATCTTCTTCCTATAAGAGATGAGGAATTCTCATTTGAACTTATACCTGAGTTTTTGAAAAAATCCAAGACTCTGAATAGAATGTTTGTTTTGGAGCATGAGGTGATGATGAAGCATCTACATGAAAATATGGATAAAGGATTTATAAGCCCAAGTTCTTCACCATGGGGTTCACTTGTCCTCTTCGTCAAGAATAATGATGTGTCAATGCACATTTGCATCGATTTTCGTGAGCTTAACAAAATAAAAATAAAGAACAAGTAACCTCTCCCACGAATAGATGACTTGTTCGATAATCTATGTGGAACAAAATACATCTCCATGGTGGATTTGCGGTTGGGATATTATCAAGTAAGGGTGAAGAAGGAAAATATTTCCAAGACTACTTTTCGTACCAGATACGAGAATTATGAATTCATTGTAATGACTTTAGGATTAACTAATTCACCAGTAATATTCATGGACTTGATGAATAGAGTAATTAGATATTATATCAACATGTTTTTTGTAGTCTTCATAGATGATGTTCTGATATACTCCAAAACCAAGCAGGCTCATGAGGAGCATATAAGAACTATACTAGAGACATTGCGAAAATAGAAGCACTATGAAATGTACTGAATGTGTGAGTTCTAGTTAAAGGAGTTATCATTCTTGGGCCATATCATCACAAGAAATGGGATATATGTGGATCCCTCCAAAACAGATGCAATTGAGTGATGGAAGATGCCATCATCGGTAACGAATATCAGTAGCTTCATGGGGTTACCTGGATATTACTGATAATTTGTGAGAAATTTCTCATGATTATCCAGCCCTATTATCATGCTAACTCAGAAGGGAGTAATTTTTTCTTGGATTTGAGAATGTGAAGAACGGTTCAAGGAGTTCATAAGGAGGCTTATCACAACTCTCGTGCTCACTTTACTCACAAGTGGAGAACATTATTTGGTATTCAGTGATGATTCGATAGAAAGGCCTAGGATGTGTGTTGAGGCAAAATGAAAAAGCCATTTCCTATGATTCAATGCAATTGGGTGTTGATGAACTGAACTATCCAACACATGACCTTGAGTTGACTGCAGTGATCTTTTCTTTGAAAATATGGAATAATTATCTATTTGGTGAGAAGGGTGAAATATATATGGACCAAAAAATCCTCATGTATATATTCACATATCACCCAGGGAAAGTGAACAAGGTGGTGGATTCCCTAAGTAGAAAATTCCCAACGATCCTATAATTGATGAGAATTTAAAAGGATACAATCTTCATAGATTTGATGAATATAAACATGGGAATCATAATGTAGGGAACATCATTCATCCATTAACAATTTATTTCTCAACCGTGACTTTTGGAAAGGTTAAAAGATACTCAAAAATATGATGTGGTAATTAATAAAAAAGTGGAAGCTATCAGAAAAGGGAAATCCTCAGAGTTAAATGTTAATGAAGAAGTAATTGAGTGATTTGGGAGATATCTATGTCCTCCATCAAGTTTGGAGCTGAAGAAGGAAAATTTTGGATGATGCACATAGTTCAAATTTATCAATTCACCTTGGAAACACATAGATGTATCGAGTTCTATGAGAGCATTATTGGTGGGATAATATGAAGAAGGAGACCACTGAATCTACATCAAAATACCTGGTGTGTCAGCAAATTAAGGAAGAGAGGCAGAAGTCTAAGTGGAAGATAAAACCATTTCCCATACCAGAATGGAAATGTGAGAACATCACCATGAACTTTGTCACCGGACTTCCAACGAAATCCAAAGGAAACAATGAAATCTAGGTTTTTGTGGATCGTTTTACAAACGATACACACTTCAATTATTTTTGGGTGGATTTCTCATTGGATCAACCATCACATATATATATCAGGGATGTGGTAAGTCTGCATGGTGTAACACTATCTATTTTTTCTGATTGAGATCCATGATTCACCTATATGTTTTTGAAGAGTCTTCAACATGATTTGAATACTGAACTGAACTTCAGTACGTCTTATCATCCTCAAACTGATGGCCAATCCGAGCGGACTATACAAACACATTAGGAAATTTTGAGATCATTCTAAATGGTCTTTAAAGGATGATGGGATCAACATATTCCACAATTTGAGTTATCTTATAATAAAAGCTTCCACTTGAGCATTCAAATGGTACCATATGAATCCCTTTCTGGGAAAAGGTGAAGAACACTTACGTGTTGGGATGTGGCCGGTGAGCTTAAGCATCTTGGACTAGAAATGGTTAATGAAATGGTGGAGAAGTGGAAAACCATTCATCAGCATATCATGGTAGCCCAGAGCTGACAAAAGAGTTATGTAAAAAATCGTCGATGAGACCTTGAAAATAATGTTGGGGAAATTGTATTTCTATACATACTCTATGGAATAATGTCATGAGGTTTTGAAATAAATGGATGTTATGTCCACGGTACATAGGCCCCTTCGAGATTCTTGATTTTGTCGGGGATGTGGCCTATCGACTAGGAGTTCCACCTACCATGGCCAAAGTACATGATTTACTTCATGTATCCCTCATAAAAATTTACATATCAGACCCTTCACATATACTCTCTTCAGAAGTGGTACAATCAGAGGATGATCTTTCTTATGAAGAGAAACCAGTGAAGATCATAAATTATAGAGAAAAAGTTCTATGAAAGAAGGAAATTCCCCTCATCAAGGTGTTGTGGAGAATCCACAATTTTGAAGTAGTGACATGGGAATCAGAGGAAATGATAATGCAGAGTTACAAACATCTGTTTTATTGTGGGAATTGAATGTTTTGAGGGAGAAAATTTTTTAAGGGGAGAATATTATAACGAACCAAGCATTAATTAATGGAAATCTCTCTTGATCTAATTAAATGAATCTTTATGTAAATTTTTTATATAAAATTTCAAATTTTTTGGTTTTATGTTATGAATTGTGAATTTTTCTTATATAGTCATTGAACAGTGATCACCTGATTAGTATAAATGTTGTGCTTTATAAAGTTCAATTTACTCAGACAAAAGAAGGGATAGCCTCATCCAATAGACGTGCCCCCTATGAAGCCCATTTTCTAGGGCTTAGAAAGGAGGTGGAGTAATTGGGATTCTCTCTTGAAAAACCCCATTCCAGACATGAATATTTTAAGCTTTAGCAGGACCACCTATGATAAAAATGAATGTCGATAAAGATTACAACACGAGAAATGTTATCCGAGCTACCCCAAGAGTCTATCACCATCACACACCTTACTCATTGGTCTTATGTGGGTGTTATAAAAGGTTATGTAACAAGACCATAACACTATGTCTATGTACATTATTTTTGTATATAATAATAAATATATTTCATTTTATTATTGTTACCTTGGAAAAAGTTTTTAATGGAAAAATAGTATTTTTAGTTAATGGTCAATTAAAAAATCTATTTTGATGAATTAATGTAATTTTCTATTAAATGATATTTTAATAAATTATTATTATTATTATTAAATTCAATTTTATTAATTATAAATGATCGTATAATTTTATTAATGCAATTGTAATTTTTTTATAGTTCGAAATCCATTTTTGTCAAACCCCATGAATTTTCGATAAATGTCGGTTTTTATTTTAAATTTGAAAATTAACATATTTATCAAATTATTTAGATAAAATGAATATTATTTCTTGAAATAGGACATCGTTGTTATCCAATGATGAATTTTTCATAATTTTTTGTGACAATCAATGTTTTGGGTAAAAATTTAATACCGTTTAAATCTATATTGTTTTTTATAACATCATAATGACCCAATAGTGATGTAATAAAATACGATAACCTTTATCTTCATCCAATATATGATTTTCCATTAAAATAATGTGGTCTGGGGTTTGTTTCATATATTTTACAAAGCATTAATGGACCCTTCAAGACTTATTAAACATGTCGTCTTTTTAAATAGTTTTCTTTTTGGAGTGTGACTCACCTCCACATATACAACCCCATTATTTTAAGAAGTTAGGACTATGTACTTATAAAATATTTTTTTTCCACTTCACTCTTCTAGTAAACCTATGAAAAACCATTTTCTTCTTTGTGTTTTGGATTAGTTTAATGTGAGGTGTCCCAAACAAAAATAATAAAGAATTCCTTCACCATTACTATATAAACCAACCCAAGCTCCCACTTCCTCCTCCATAAATACCTTTTTAGTTCATCCAACCTATGAAAGACTCTCTCTATAATACTCCAAAGGTTCCCAATGCTCGCATGAATCCTCTCTCAAGCCACTCCGAGGCCTTGGAACTACACTTCCAATTAAGGGTTTTTCATCCTTTCTCATTTTGTCCAATTTTATTAATGTCGTTATACCCTTTTAATATAAATTATAAATATTGGGTTATGGTTTATCACTTCCCATATACTTTCCTATTTATGTTTTAATTATTGTATACCCATTTCTCTCTCTGTAAATGCCTCCCCTGTACACCCGTTACTATACCAAAATTCGGAATGAAATTTCTCTCTCTTCTTTTACATTCTATCAATTCTTTTGTACCATAAATATAAATTCCATTTCAATTGTTGGGAAATTTATTTATATGAACACCTTAATGTCCATTTCATTTACATATTATGAGACTCCCCTTTCTCTCTCATAAACCATTTTTATGAATTCTTACATCACGTCGTTACACTTGCAAAATTGCACCGATTTTCTAAACCAATGTCATTGTGTACTAAATACCATGCCCATTTCACTATCAAGGGTATTCAACTTTATACAAATTTACATATTGATTATAATGTCCCATATATGAATTCAACATTCCTTTATCCTGGAATAAATTATTATGTTTTATGAATCCAATTTATATGAACCATGTGGCACACTTATGCATGAAATGAAATATTTAATAAGGGTGTTCCATTATAGTGCTCTAATGCATTTGGTAAAGTTTAGTATCATGATACGTCATGTGAAATGGGTATTTACTAATGCTAATTCAAGTGCAACATGGTTATACTCATTCTTCATGAGAAATGATGATTCACTCATTCTCCATGTGAAATGAGCCTTGGCTCAGGCCAATTCCTTGTTAAGTGTTATTGTCACATTTCCATATTATGATTATCATGATTTATCATGCCTTTATATTTATTCTTTCATTTTTCTCCAGTGATATGCCTATTGTCTGTCATGTATTTTATTCTTCGTGTTACTCCATATTTATTCCCATACTGGGCTTAATAGCTCACCACTTTCTTATGCATGTCCCCAGGTTATCCCTTTCAATGTTAAGTATGAGGAAATGTAGTTTTCATGTAAAAGAATTTATCAATAAATTTGTTATTTTTTAGGATTTATGTTGTTATGTAATTATCCTATGTCCTAAAGAGAGTAGAACTATTTATCTTATATGGTTTATCAAATGATGTTTATGTAATAAATTATGATTAATTGTGTTATAAAAAGTAGGGTTGTCATACTATACCTGAGATATACCTGGTGTGAGTTGATTCTGTACTTGTGTATTACTTTATGTTGTGGTAATACCTTGGTGGTATTATTCTATATGGCATGCATTTATGGTACTTACCTTCATGGTAGTCCTTCCTTTGTGGAACAATTGAGTTTTAGCTTTTGAGTTGGACTCTGCGTTTCCTCATGATTGAGATGATAATACTTGATAACTTAGGTATATGTATGGGAATATTCCGATGTAGAGTTGTCAGTTGATTTCATGCTATGTATTTTATCCATTTTATATTTTTTTGATACCATGATGGTGTCGGGATCACTACGGAGTATTTTTACACACACCCATGCATGGGCTATGCCCACACCTTGTTGTGTTTGGTGCAGACGATGGACAACGTTGATCGAGACTAAGGGTACAAGGACTGGACGATGCTCTGAGGTGGACCATATGGCGTGTTGGCATGCAGAGGAGATGAGTGGACGTGGAGTGATGAGTAGGAGATCTATACAAACACCTCAGGTATAAACCTCAGAGGACAACCTAGTAGTTGCCTTTATCTTTCTTTAGTTGTATTTTATTTCATTTGTACTTGTACGTTTACTTATTCCCTTGTATTTTATCCCCACTTACATTTCGCACAATTTTTTCTATACAGTTTACATGTATATGTGTCTTACATTGTGCATGGATGTGTGTGTTTACAGTATATAAATGCATTGTCTTCCCGGTTTTAGGTAATATACCATTCGGTGCTAGTCGCCATCCCCTGGCCTACGGAAGGCAGACATGGGGTCATCACGACACGGGCCCCAGGGGATGGGTCATGACAAATTGGTATCAGTGGAGTCATTTCTATCCTATAAAATTAGACTATGATTTTTTTTATGTAAATATTGTTATGTGTTTTGAGTGTGGTTATCAGTTTAGGGAATCTGGTGTTGGTGTGGTGGCCGACATATCCATACACCAGGACCCTGACTTAGGATTTCTGACTTAGTGCATGAAAAAAACTTATTGCGTGAGTGTTTTCAAGAGATTTAATTGTTATCTATTTGATTCCACTCACCAGGTATAACTTATTGACCATGGTGCACCTATATATTTTTAGGATGCCTCCACACAGACAACCATATAGGGTTCCAGGTATAGTATGCACTGATAGCCCACCGTGTGACAAGGCCTCGGTGCAGGGACCGCTTCCAGTAGAGACACCAGCGGGGGAACCAATGATTATATTACCCATAGGGACACCAATGCCAATAGGTTTCAGCAGCAGAGGGTGCACGCCTCATGAGCGTGTTGCACATGTTCCAGCACCAGTGGCCACCCAGGTTCAGGGGAGAGATGGGTCCACAGGCAGTTGAGGATTGGCTGGATTCCATAGTGAGAGTCTTCCGACTGGTAGGGACACCAGGTGATCTCAGGGTGATCCTTGATTCCATCCTTCAATAGGAATCAGTGGGCAGGTGACAGAGCATAATTCTCCAGGTTCACGATGAGGAGTTTATTTTCAAAGAAGATATCAAAGCCTATTTCGGGCAGAGTTTGTCCCAGAAACTCTTCGCACAGTGCACATACAAGGGATTCATCTTCTGTAACAAGGTAGCATGCATGTGGCTTAGTACTCAGCAAGGTTCACTAAACTATCATGCTACTTTATAGATATGATGAAGGAACCATTCTTTAGGGCCAGGACGATTGATCAAGGACTCAGGTTGGAGTCCAGGGCTTCGATAATTTCTAGTAGCATCCCAACATAGGCGGGGGTGTTAGAGTCAACCATATTAATGAGGTGTTTTATTGTTGAGAAGTCACTATCCACAAGACCCATCAACGAGCATCAGGTAGTAGTGTTTTCAGAATATGGAAGTAGAAAAATGTAATAGAGCTCCAAGAGGACCATACCTACAGGTGGACGACCACATGATTTAGGGTCAGTTGTGCGGGGCACGTGAGACAAAGTCAGTTATGGGAGGAACAAGCAGTGTTTCACTTTTGGCAGGTCGAGTCACATGGCTCGTGACTATACGACCTTCCATAAGGATGATCAGTAGGTGGTCAAGGGAATGCCTAGGAAGATACTGAGGTTTAACTAAGGAGATCCGCATAATGCAGATGAATGTGGAAGAGGAGTTGGTCGTGCAACTGGCGGTGGGCGACAATTCGAGATGTTACTGCCACAACCCCCAGGCAGTCAACCCCAACCAAAGGGAGCAGGTGGAAATGGGCGACCTCAGCTCCAGGAAGCTGAGGCCTAAGACCATGGCGCTCCGATGATGATACAAGGTATGATCTATGTCTACTACACCATATCTACATTACTTATAGACACAAGTTCCTGTCATTATTTTATAGCCACTTACCTCATTTGGAGAACAGAGATTCTGATGTTGTCAATGGCCTGATTCTTATGAATAGAGACTCCTACATGAGCAGATTCAATGATTACGCACTGGATCCAGCTGTGCGGGCATACTCTCAGAGGTGAGAGCTTTAGCTAGGATCTCCTAGTAGTGGCATCGAGGCCTTACGATGTCATTTTGGGTATAGACTGGTTATCTACAGTCCATGCTCAGATTGAAATTATTGGGAAAATAGTTTAGTGTGTTTGTACGGATGGGACCCGGTTTACCTTCACCAGTGAGAAGGGATCCATTACAGCACATGATGGACATACTCGAAATATATTGTAGATGATCAATCAACAGTTGGATAGACTCACCATTTTAGTGATTGATGTAGACAGTACGAGTTATCCTATCGTGGTGGACCAATACACGGATTTCTTCTCTGATGATATTCTAGGTCTACCTCCTCGAATAAAGGTGGACTTTTACATTGACCTTTACCCCAGGACTATACTGATATATACACCAGCATATCAGAGAGATCTCATGGAGCTTCATGATCTATGGGTATAGCTAGAGGACTTACAGGTGAAGGGTTTTATATGGCCTAGTGTTTCTCCTTGATCAAACCTGATTTTGTTTCCAAAATTTTGATGATAGATTGAGACATTGTGTTGACTATCAGTGCCTAAATCAAGAGACCATAAAGAACACGTACCCACTTTTGAGGATTGATGACCTCTTTGATCAGCTTAAGGGAGCACGGTGGTTCTCAAAGATAGACTTCATATTAGACCATCACCAGCTCAGAGTGTGAGAAGAGGATGTGAAGAAGACAGATTTGAGATGTCAGTATGGCCATTATGAGTTATTGGTTATTCCGTTTTGCATAACCAACACTCCTATGGAGTTCATGGGACTCATGAATATTATTTTCCAGCCATATCTTGATGTCTTTTTTTAGGTCTACATTGATGACATTATGATCAACTCAGATACTGAGAAAGAGCATGCCTATCATTTCTAGGTAGTACTGGACACACTCCGAGAGCACAAGATTTATGGTAAGCTAACGAAGTGATAGTTATAGATCCTAGATATTCACATTCTGGGACAATTAATCTTAGAGGCTGAGGTTTTAGTGGATCTCGTGAATATTGAGGCAGTACTTTCTTGGGAGCCACCCATGAGTGTGACAGAGGTACGAAGATTCCTATATTTGGCTGGATGCTACCAGAGGTTTGTTCCAGATTTCTCCAGATATGAAACACCTTTATCAGCGTTGAAGAAGAATTGGAAACCCTTTATATGGTCGGAGAGATACCAGTGGAGTATTTAATAGATGAGGCTGACTAGTTCCCCCACCATGAGGCTTCAGAAGGAGGGCGTTGGGTACATAGTCGAATGGGACGTATATGGGACCAGGCTCGGATGTGTCCTGATGCAGAACAAAGCAGTGATCTCATATGGTTCTTGATAGCTGAGAAATCATGAACAGAACTATGCAACCCATGACCTGGAGTGAGCAGAAGTGGTCATCGACTTGATGATGTGGTGACATTACTTGATTGATAAACATTTTACAGTCTACTTGTATCATAAGAGTCTCAGGTATAACGTCTCACTAAAGGACCTGAACTTGAGATATTGATGTTGGCTCGAGTTCCTCCAGGACTATGACAATGAGATATTCTATACTCCTAGTAATGGGGAAAGTTATAGTAGATGCACTCAGTATGAGATCTGGTATACAACTGATAGGTGAGGTGACGGAGCAGCTGACCTCTTTTCAGACATCCATTTTGAATTGAGATGGAGATGTTTTTCTTTAGTCTCTTACACACACTCCCCCACATCTTCAACGAGTCATGAAGGTTCAATGTGGGGACACTGACTGTGAGGCTCTACGTGCTCATATATCCACAGGATAAGTAGCTAATGGATTTTATGAAGGTGGGGAGCACGTCATCCTTTTCAAAAGGCGTACAATGGTACCAGTGTGTCCTATGGAGGAAGTATTGAGGGAGTTCAACACTTCCCCAATAGAGGTACATCCAATAGCGGCGATGATGTACCAGGATCTCCGACAATAGCAATGGTGGCCGGGAATGAAGAAAGTAGCAGCAGAGTTTGTCTCTCGGTGCCTCAGTTGTCAGCAAGTGAAATGGGAGCATTAGGTACTAATAGGCTTGGTTCAGTATTAAGAGGTCCCATATTAGAATTCTTATGGGGTATCTATAGACCTCATGACAGGACATCCACATACATCCAGTGTTCATGATTCTATCTAGGTGATAGTCGACCGACTCACCAAGTCGGCCAAATTCATACCGATCAGAGAGCATGGTTTAGTAGAGAGCATGGTACTCCTCTATGTGTACGATATTGTGCAGTTACATAGACTACCCTCGACAATTGTCTCTAATAGTGATACACATTTCACTTCTCGACTACGGAAGGGGTTGTTTATGGCTTTCAGGATGCAGCTTTATTTGATAACCGCCTTCCATCCTCAGAGGGATGGTCATAATGAGTGGACCATTCAGACCCTCGAGAATGTACTACGTGTTTGTGTCCATGACTTCGGTCATAGCTGGGAGGATCACATGAATTTTTTTTGGAGTTTGGATACAACAGAATCTATCACTCCACCATTGGGATGGATCCTTTCAAGGCCTTGTATGACTAACCTTGCAGGTCGCCTTTGTTCTGGACTGACCCAGGGGAGTCAGCACTTGTGGGACCAGAGATGGTAAGGGTACCACAGAGAATGTGCATATCATCCAGGAGTGTATTAAGACTGCACAGAGAAGGTAAAAGTCTTATGCCTACAAGAGACAGAGACCACTAGAGTTAGAGGATGGTGATCACATCTATCTATAGGTCACACCCCAATGAGGATTTGAGAGATATGGCTAAGGCGACAAGTTTGCTCCGAGATTTATTCGACCCTTCTAGGTCTTCAGCAGAGTTGGTGAGGTTGCTTACCATTTAGCACTTCCCACTCAGTTGCACTGGGGGCACGAAATCTTCCATGTTTCTCAGATGAGTAGATACATGCATGAACATTCTCACATCATCGACCATGAAAAGCTCGACTTAGATGTTGGGGAAACGTTTACGAATGTTCTAGTAGATACTGAGGATCGATAGGAGTGGGTCCATTTTGGGTGGTCGATACCTCTGTATGGAGTTCGCTGGATGAAAGGGAACGTCTAGGAGGGCACATTGGAGCGGGAGGCTCATATATGAGCTCAGTATCACCTCTTGTTAAAATAGTTTTTTGTTGTGGCTTACGGGGATGAAAAGCCCGGAGGTGGGTGGAATGTGAAGACCCATAATTTCCATACAATTGTTTTTATTTATATTAGAATTTTACAAGTCCGCGAAAAGAGACGACGTGTGATTCTGAGGCCTGGTGTTCAAAAAGTTAATTTCTGAACATTTTTTGGGTACGTTTAGTAAACATGTTAGTAGGTTTTTTATCTTGGGTACCGATGCTCAAAATTGAAATTTGAGGACACCGTTGAACTAGCAGTGCCGATATTCACTAGAGGAGACTTTCACCACGATGACAGTCGGTCGAGGGTGAAATTTTGATTTTGTGTTTTTCTCAAAAGAATAAAATTAAATAAATATGTTCAACATTTATATTTGTTCAAACCTCCCATGTATATGTTATAAAGGTTGGGACCACCTGAACTAAAACCTCCCACAAGTATGTTATGGAGGTGGGGACCACTGAAGCAAAAACCCGATTTTTGAATTTCTAGTGGTGGGGACCACCTTAACCCTCTTAATGGGAGAACCTCCTTGAACTCCTCATTAATGAGGAGTTAACCCATGGACTCCCTCCCACATTAATTATTTCAACACTTTTCATTAAATTGAGTGAATTAATTGAGCAAATTAATTATTCCTACATACCAAAATAATTAATGTACCCAATTTAAATTATATTGGCACCTCATTCCATTGATAGGATTTTATTGGTGAAGCAGAAGGGGAGGTCTTGTAGAACTTATCTCTAATGAAGAACAACCTCCATCGAAGAATAGTTATCTAGAGAACCGACGAACAAGCCCGTGATCAGAGGCGTGTGGAGGGCATGACGAACGTCGACAACTTCAAATTATTTCTTGTGCCAACATCTACAAAACGTTGAGGTACAGTGGTTGTTTGAATTTTCTCCTTAACCATTCTTAGAAATTCTTCATAAATCATGAAGAAATTATTAATACTTGCTATTGATCTAACGCAGAGAGTGCGGGCCAAAAAAACCTGGACCAACCTCTCTGAAATTTCAATGATTAATTGTTGTGTTCTACGCGAAGGTGGAGGATGGAAACCAACACTGGTGGGGCATGAGAACGGTGGCCGACACCATGGACAGCTGTGATGAAGGTGTCCGTGTAACCAAACTGCCTGACAGAAGAGTACTGAGGCTTGTGCTGTGGAGTCAAAGGGAGGATGGTCGATCAAGTGGGCCGCCAGCAAAGTAGTGGTGCACGTCCGCGCAGCGTGGAGAGGATTATGGGCCTTCCGTCATGCTGCAGAAGATAGCCACACCCCTTTCTATGTGCTTCCCTGTGGCACTAGGCCACACTGCGGACCTCGCGCCGTCCCACAGCCTCTGGCCTCCCTGGGCCCCCCGTGCCGTCACGCGGCCCCGCGCCGCCCTCCGTCCCCTCACCGCCCCACGTCCCCGGTGCCCCACCGCGGACCCCACTCCGCCCCCAGCCCCATGCAGCACGGAGGCTATTGGGACTCCCTAAAAACATTACGCCACCTGACGACATCCCCGCCGCCCCGCGGCTCCACACCTCCTCGCGGCCTCTGCGCCGCCCCGCGTCCCAGTGCCATCCTGCGTCCCCGATGCCCCACTATGTCCACCATGATGCCCCTCTCCCGGTGCCGCACGACAGAAACTAAGTCACCCTAAAACCACCATGCCGCCCTCTGGCACCCTGCGTTGCCCCGTGGCACGTGAGTCGCCGAGGCGGGTCGGTCTGACCGGGTCGGATCGGACCCAGACCGCCTTCGACTCATTTCCGCTCTTTTGGACATAAAATTGGCACCGAGTGTTCATTAGAAGATCTTTCTATGGTGTTGGATACCTTTGAGAGAGAAGGTCCCTTTTGTATACCTCAGTAGATAATTGGATAATGATGGAAAATGGTTTGGTTGCATTGAGATAGAATCCAACTCGGCCCCATGGACTAAAAGGCAAATAACTTACATATCGGGTGTCTGTTTGACACAATTTCTGTTGCGTTGAGACCCAAATGACATGGTGGTCATTTTGGATACTTATTCATGGGAATTCATGTAAATTGGAGTATCGAGCAGTGGCTTGAGGAGCGGACCCTCTCGGAGACGAGCAATCTTAGTGCTGGGTTCCTGTATCTAGGTTTGACAATATACTAGAATCGTGTGTGGTTATGACGACGTAATAGATATGTATTGGGATCATGTATGGGTCTGAAGTTTTACTAACAATGTACTAGGATCCTGTGTGGGTATGACGATGTACTGACGAGGTATTAGTATCCATTGTGGGTCTGATGATGTACTAGGATATTGTGTGGGTCTGACGAGGTACTAGGATCCTCTGTGGGTCTGACGATGTACTAGGATCCATTGTGGGTCTGATGAGGTACTAGGATCATGTGTGGTTCTGACGATGTACTAGGATCGTGTGTGGGTATGATGAGGTACTAGGATCTAGTGTGGGTCTGAAGATGTACTATGATCATCTATGGGTCTGATGATGATTTAGGATCCTTCGTGGGTCTGCCTCTTATCATAGTAAGATGATTTAGGAGTTACGTCAAATCATCATTACTATGCTACCTAATATATACCTTATGTGAGTTCAGTCGGTACTTGTGTGGTAATTCCCATTGTGGTAATAACTTGGTGGTATTCTTCTGTGTGGCGTTCCTGTGTGAAATATACATTCGTGGTACTCCTTCCTTTGTGGAATAGTTGATAGTGGGATTCTGAGTTGGACTATGTGTTTCCACGTGATTGATATGGGCATACTTGATAACTTAGGTATATTTATGGTCATATACCTATGTAGGGTTTTCAGTTGATTTCATGCTATGTGGTTTATCTTTTGTGGATTTTTGTGAGACCATGAGGGTCTCAGTGTCCCTACTGAGTTTCGTTACAATCACACCATCACAGGATATGCCCGTACCTTGTTGTGATTGGTGCAGATGACAGACATCACTGATTGAGGATGAGGGTAACAGGACTAGACGGTGCCTAGAGGTGGACCATACGATGTTTTGGTATGCAAAGAAGACATGGGAAAGTTGAGTTCTGAAGAGGCGATCTGTACCTTCCCTTTAGGTAGGAGCCTTGGAGGGCAACCCGGTATCTATATTTTACGTTATTATGTTGTGTTGTATATCACCTGTACTTGTACATTTACTTCTGGGATTTTATTCTGGCCCCTCTTACTTTCTTCACTTTTTTTCCTATACAGTTTACTTGTGTTCATATCTTTCATTATGCTTGGTTGTGTGTGTTTATAGGATATAAAGGAAATAACTTCTCAGTTTCATATAACACACATTTCAGTGAAATTCACCATCTCCTAGCCTGTGGAAGGAGGGGTTCGGGTAGTCAGGTAACATGCCCTGGGGGTTGGGTCATGATTGTCCATAGAGGGGTGATGCTTCCTGAAGTGAGAAACCAAAGATAGATCCAACGTCATTGTAGCACTAGTCAACTCCAGGGGAGAAAGTCGTTCTGGTAGAACTCCATGATTGAGTGACTGGACCATATGGAAGACATCTATTGGGGGAAATCTAGGGATGTTAGCCAGGATAGTGAATTGGTAAAATGAGGGAGCAGATAGAGTTGATGAGGTAAGGGGAGGACCCTCCTCCACCCGGGCCAGGAAGGGATAGGGAGGGGAGGCAGTGGCACGGTCATGACCTGGGCCATCGGTGGAGAGAGAGAGAGGCAGTGGTGGCACGACTGTATCTGTATTTTCATCTGTACATGGTGTGTTTTGAAACATTGTGAATTGGAGATGACATTTCTTCTTCCATTTGTTACTTTCATGATGAAATTAACTATGCATTAGGTTGGGAAAACTATATTTGGATGCCTCATATATTATCGATGGATGTACCAAATTGAGAGGTAGATTATTTATATGTTTTTAATTTATTTATTCAATTCAATTTCCTTCATGACATACAATCATTTTTTTCCTATATATATTCTAAATTTGAAGTCACATGTAAATAATAAATCTCAACCTGATTACTATTTTTCTAAAGGATATTTGGAAGATGATGGACTAACTGTTTGTTCTAGATACATGGATGATATTGAGCCAATATTAAATTGAGTTTGACATGTTGACAACACATAACCTCAATATAATCATTATGGGAAATAAAAAATCATTCCAGTTGTTGGCCAAACACTTTGGAAGAGCTTAAACGTTTCACCCAAAAAAATAGAATTATTACGGGCATATATATATATATATATATGATTTTTTGAATAGTGATTTTTTAGATCCATTTTTTTATGATTTCATAATTCAAATAATGATATGAATGATATTCCAATCATTACAAGACAAATATATTAAATATATATATATAAATATCATGTAGAATGGTTTTAAAGACCTATAAGTTCATAAATATTAAATTCAATATGGATATTATGATGACACATATATTTTGTAAATTTATTAATATATATTACTATTTTAATATCATGAATAATGATATTATAGCCCAGTTGTACGAATATTTGATATTTCGTTCTTAAGGACTTCTAAAACAAGCAAGAATTGTCAAAATTTACAATGTAAATGGCTTTAAATTTCATATAGTCGACCGAGAACAGGGTTTTAGAGTAATTTATAGTGGTATATTTACGTAGTTTTAAGTGGGATAATATGGAATGTTGACTGATATTATCAAATTAAACTACCAAAATAATTTAGAATTTATTTTATTCAAATGAAATTTGGTCGATATCAGGAGTGTTAAAAGATCTCCCTTTCAATTTACTTCTGTAATCTTTTCTCGCATGATAGATGTTATTCATATTGAATTACATGAGTTGTATATCATATCATAATAATAAATTATTGTATATTATGTGGAAATTTTTGTGGATGATGTTTGTTGTGTAGTTTCTCATGTAAAACAAAACAAATTCTATGATATAGGTGATGAATCGGATGATTTCACCTCTAAAATTGAATTCCATCATTAGTAAGAGGATAACTTATTTTCCCATCATGACATTGAAAATAGTAGTCTTGAATGGGTTGATGACTTAGATGATTTAATGAAAGAGTTAGAAACTACAATATTAAAGGATAAAAATGTTTGTATGTACAGTCATCCCTTCATTTATCAACCACTAATGTTATCTATGTAGACATTCATAATCATAGCTATATATATTTGGTTAATTAATAATGTGTAGAATTTTTAATTTTAGAAAAAATTATGCTTTATTTTTTAAAAATATAGATTATAATGTTAGTTTAATAGATTAAATGACAGGAATGATAAGGAGGAATCATTTTACTATTCCCAGTCGACTCTTAATCAATATTCCCTTGACAATACCTACATAAGCTGATCCAACTATCTCTCTCCCAATAGAATCTAAGACTATCTCCCATTCCCCCTATAAAATCTCTCTCAGCTTCCATTATATCATCTGTTAGAATACCCTCTATCAACAGTCCATCAATAGATCAACCAAAGCCTCCCCATTCAAAAGCCTTAGTAGAGAGAGAGATGGTTTCCACTCATGTTTATTCAAGGGTATATTTGATTGTGATAGTTATTGGTACAAATTATTATATGAATAGTCCTATTAAATGTATTTAGAATACTAATAGATATTCATAATAAAGAGAAACAATGATAATACTATGATAAATGTGAAATATTTAGACATATGTAATCTGAACAGACTAATGATTGTGGTCCCAATTGTCACATATAGGGCCCCTACATATTGAACTATAGGATTATTTTTTCGGATTGTAGGAAAACTACTAGAAAAGTCAGTTACACTTCCGATTATGTATTCTGATTAGAGGCATATGCCTCCATCTTAGAGAATGATGTATTTTCATAAAAGTTATAATAAATTTGAATACATTATGTAGTAATTGAATTTCATTATTTTATCAGTTTCTATTATTTTAAAAAATAAGCTCTTTCTATAGATGTTTTTTCAATTTCCCGTAGCATATCTTATAGCACAGAGGTGAAAATTAAAAAAAATTGGATAAGAAATAAGGGGATTTAAAATATATATAATGGAACAAATTTAATGATACATTGTTGAGAATGATGAAAATATAGGACAAGATACCATGTATGGTACATAGAGAGTAATGGAATGTTTTTGTTGATATCCATCATGATGTGAATAATGCGTTATCCAAATATATATTATTATATTAATATAAGTTTACATTAATGGATGAATATATAAAATATATGGAGTCAAATACATTATAATTAAATTATATTTTATTTATTTTAGGATGTTTTATGGAATAATGCATCAATTGAAGGTAAGAAACTCATCCCTAACACAACCGAGTCAATATGTTTTTTTGGAAATTGATCAAATTTTGTAATCTTTTCTTTAGTTTAAATATTTATAAGTAAATGTAATATATTTCATTAATTAAATATTTGATGTATGTTTTTAATGTAGTCAGAGAATATAGGTGACCAAGTCTACCGAACTGAACTATGGTTGAATATCCTTATAAAATTTTAGGGGAGATATAATAATGAACCTGCTAACAAATTTTGGGTATGAATTCATTTTATATTAATGAAATTATTATATTTTTAAACTATTTTAATATATATATTTCATTAAATATGATTTATTATTGATTTATAGGTAATAATTAATGAACTATGAGATGCTAATCCTGCACAGTCCTTCTCAGTCCCCCAGGATGACCTAGTTGGTAATGTTAATTTGAAGGAGAATGTTGGTCAGGTGCTAGGGATATGTTCGAGACCATTACCATCTAATGCCATTGGAAGGAAATCGGGGATTTTAGTAGTATCTACTGATAGTTCTATTCAATCTCTACCACGAGATGCTCATAGAGATTTTATTCAATGCCAAACACCATTCATGGATAGGGGTTTCAGATCTCAAATTTTTTTAAAACATTTGTTGAATTATATCAGAAAACTGCCAACTATGTCCCTGATGATATTGAATCGATTTATTATAGAGAAATAGTAAATCATGGAAATTCAAAATAATTTATTTAACAAAAATGTTTAGTTTTACGTTTAAATATTAATATTTAACACTATATAACATTCAATGTAATTTTCTTTCCTAGGGGAGATAGTTAGAAGTATTGATGGAGATGTAAGGGGTGACGAGTAGCATTCATCAATTGGTAGTGATTAGTGGTCTCTTTGTTCTCTAAGAAAAATATATAAAAACCTCTTTCCAAAATTATTTATAATTTGCATATTATTCAACTGAGCATCAACGGTAAAAATATTAAATTCACATTAACTGTAAAAATTGAATTACATGATGCATTGGTTTTCATTTTATATTTTTTCATCAAAATAATATTATATGTATGACATATTATATTGATTGTAGTATACAATTAATTTATCTATGACTTTGGATGGAATGTTATGGTTAATATGAATTGGGAGTTTTTAAAAAGTATTGATGCATTTGTATGGCTGTTTTTGGAAGAGTTTTTTTCTTACAATGTTGTTTTAGGGCTAAAAATTCTATAACAACATTTTTTAATTAGCATGTTGAGGTGGTTTAGGATACATCTAAATACACCATATAATTTTTTAGCATTGGTTTAACCCATTTATATATAATTATTGTTTTTCAAGGTGTTCAAAATCACTATAAATTGTGACATTCTACTATTTAGTGGTGTGTTTTTCTCATTTTCATGATGGGTTTCCAGAAAAAAATAATTAGGATTAAGATGATGTTTAAATCAACACAAAATAAAATATATTTTTTGGATTGAAAACTACCAAAAACCAAAATATTCCTCTATTAAATATACATTTTACCACACATACTAGAAACCACTCCTAAATGAATTTAACCACCATGTGTTGGATGACGACGCAAACATTTATTGGTGTTTATTAAAACAATCACAAAAAAACTTATACGCTGATTAATCTACCAGAAATCACAATTTTATTGTCATTAAATTTTAAGGAATTCTTAAATATGATGTTGTATTACATGTTTTAAGTTCTTATTTATTATACCTAATTCCCATAAAAACTAGACTTATTGATCATTAATGATGTATTATGTGCTCATTTATGTGATAAATCAATAATTAACGTGTAATAGAGAGAAATGATATTATAGTATCACCCATTATCTTGGATTGAGGTCCTCTATAAATACATATAGAGTTGACCCCCCTAACACACTAGGATGGGGGTTCACTATATAGTGTTTGTTCTCCCATTGATGTTCAGCATAGTGGTGAGGCATGGTCCTTCATGTAGTTACTTCTGGGTAGAATCATGAGATGTTGGGCATCATTGATGGACTTTTGGAACTATGGGATCCACCTTTTCGAATTATTAGTTATGAGAGATAGATATTACATATTTTTCTTTTGGGATGGTTTTGATTGATAATTTGAGTGTGTGTCTATATATATGCATGTATGTATCGATACTATTATATTGGTTATACTCCTCCCAATGGTGGTCATGATGAATGATGTATGATATAACTTTCTATTTTAGCTAAAAATGGTTGGATGATTTCAATATCCTAATAATGGTGGTAAATACTCAAAATGTATTTCTTTTTCACACTGTCTTGAGCACCTTAATATTTGATGAGGATAGACTATCACTTGGTTTGTTCTAAGGTATTATCTTTCACTAATTTATTTATTTTATTTACCTTCTATTGTCTAGTATCTCATACTAATTCAAAATATGCTTTCGGTAACTCCTAATGGGTATGTATATACTCACTCTTACATGGTCTTTAAAATCATGTGTCACATATTATACAGGTGAATGATATTCCATCAATGAAATTAGTGTATCTTAGCGATAAATTTTACTTTATATAATGTTTGATAGTCCCAACATGGAGATCTAGAAAAGTCTTGTCTAATCTTCAACATTTCCAATTTTTTCAGGATGGTATAGTTTTCTAATGGCCATTGTTTTTTACCTGTACTTTTCATTTTTCTATATTGTTCTATGGTAAGGTGTTGAGGTTTTACATGCATGGTTGTTCCCCTAGTATATTTAATCTTTTAATATTACCTAGTTGTACTTATATACCAACATAGTTGTGTGTGTTCATACAAGTTATTAAGAAACGGACTCCTTTGATTAGTTATTCATTTGCAACTGGTCTCAAACAACATTTATATGGGGTCGGCATGGAGAAGTCGCAGTTCGAGCACTTATTATGGACAGTTCATGAAAGATTGGTATCAGAGATGGTTTAATATTTGGTAAGATGTTTATTGTAGTCCTCATAAAAAGATTTTGTTGGGATTTAGGATACAATTTCACAGTTTCTTGAGTGTGTATATCAAGGCAACGAATCTAGTGGTGGTACGAGTGGGAAAAATATCCATTCAATAGGACCTTAACCACCTTATTGTCAACACATCACACAAGGTTGATGGTTGTGGGGATGAATGGTATGTGAATTATACATGATGGAATATTTGAATTTAATTATTTATTTATATCCTGTTTTTTATGTATGTGTATATATATATATATTAAATCTTACATTGGTATGTAATGATTAAATTTTCAGGATGCCTCTATGATGCCATCCATCCCAGATACTAGTTTTATATCTTAAAGAAAATCTGATGAGCGCTGGGGCCTTAGTTTAGGGCTAATCCTATAAGCTTTTCCACCTAGGAGAGAAGGTGAAAATTCATCCACATCAAGAGAAACATATCATCCTAGAAAAGCAGGTTGAGGATGCACATAGGATTAGATATCTCCATACGATCCCACCCCCAATGCCATTGGGGTGCTATGGCAATCCAAATCCTTAAGCATTAGAGTTTTGGATAGAGTTTGTTGTCAATGACTTCAGAATCATCTATAAAATAACATATCAGGTGGCTGCTCTAGTAGATAGAATTTTTTCATAGTGATGTTTGGTGCAGGTGGAGTCTTTTTACCCATATTTATGATCAGTCGACACTCTCACTACCCTATGTCCAATAGTGATTCCATGAGGATTAATTCCCTTGTATTTGAAATCAGTTTTGATTCTTCATATTATATATCTATATATACAGTATATGATGGCGGATGAGTACTATGTGGGGTTCACATACTTACATGGTACTCCCTTAACCTGATCAGGGGTGTCTACATTTATGAATGGATGTTTGAGTGGGGAATCTACCTAGAGATTTGTTCCATTATTGTGACCTTATGGATCCCCATACAAGTTAGGGTGTTGGAGATAGAACTGGGGATAGAGAGATTCCATTTAGAGGGATTTTAGGTATTTAGAGAAGGAAGTGAGTCTTGTAGGTCTTAGTCATCCATAGTATCTAGAAGACCCCAGGTGATAGGATCTCGACACGAGAGACCTCCCAATAATAAAACTCAAACATATGTTCCAGGTCATTTCCATGTTCCATAGAATTATGGAGGGGGTTAGTGGAATGAATGTGAGGGATGAAGTCTTATATCGTGAAACTTCAAAAAAATGTCGATGAGAGTAGTATTATACTAGAATGAATACCATGATAAAGGCAGTATTGTGATCATGGATCATCTAGGAGATGGTTGCACAGTCCCCTGAGAGGAATAGATGGAGTAGAAAGAGGAGGTTTGGGAGGTTGGTGATTCTATGAGATCTTTCCACCATCACTACTAGGTGGACCACATCCAGCTTCAAAAGTGGGTATTCGTGGGAACAAACAGGTGTAGGATTTGGAGTCCTACGACTCTCCAACGAATGAGATGATTATTGGTACAATATTTATTCATTATACACTTTATTTAGTACTATTAGACATAGTATCGAATCATTAAATCATATTTATAATCTCGGTGTCAGTGATGGAGATCCAAATTGAGGCACTATTCCTAAATCTTCATCTCGAGGTTCTAAGATGGAACACTTCATCAATATCACTTATCATTCCATATTATGATCTATTTATTAGTGATGATTGGTTCTGGTGGTACTTTTTTTTATCATTTTGGAACCCTATTATTTAATCATGGGTATGGATAGTTTGTAAATTTTCCACCCCTATTTCCACATTAACTATAGATGTTAAAGATTCCTACCCACTGATGGGATGAGAATCACTTTTGGGAGGGGGGATATCTCATAGAGGGAAGTGTGGGATCATAGAGTAGGAGGCTTCATCCCATCACCCATTTTTTGTCATGAGTTTTATTATGTATATAAGGATATTTATGCGTCTATAGTACTTCAAAAATGGAGGATTTACAATATTTCATCCTGAAAAACATTTTGAGTTAACCTTTGAGGTGGGAGATAGATATTCCCATTGGAATGCACCATTGGACCACTCAGATATGTTCTGTGGAAAATCATATGGCCCTTAATGAGCTCTAGGATCTGCGGACGTAGTTGTAGGACCTTTGAGGGAAGTTTTTCATCTAACCAAGTGTTTCCCCATCAGAATCTATATTATTGTTTATAAAAATTTAATATGAGATTTTGTACCATTGCGATGATTATAGACACCTGAAACAGGAAATGATAATGATAAATTACCCCTTTATGAAGACTTACAACCTCTTTGTCTAGTTTTGAGATGTGATATGGTTCTCAATGATCGTTATCTGGTCTTTCAACCACCAGGTGTGGGTTCAGGAGGCTGATATTGTAAATATGGCATACCAATGATTCTATAGACACCATGAGTTCCCATTGATTCCATTTGGTGTTAAAAATTAACCCAACGTGTTTATGGTTTTAATTAACCATGTATTCAAACCTTATTTGGAACAATTTTTTATTGTATTTATCGAATAAATACTCTTGAACTCAATATCATAGGAGGAAAAGGAAAATCAATTGAGGATGGTTCTAGATTTCCTTTGGGAGCACCGTCTTTATCAGAAACTCTCAATGAGTAAGTTCTGTATTAATGAGGTTCACATTATAGGGAATTCTAAATCTGAAAATGGTTTGACCATTAAACCAATAAATATCAATATATTTCTCACATGGGATCTTCCTAAGATCATTTAATCGGCACAAAATTTTCATGGATTCATAGGGTACAACATGAGGTTTGTGGAATTTTTTTTGGATTGTATCCCCTTTAGACACTATGAAATTGAAATGTTAGTCCTTTACCAACTCTATGTAGTTTCAGTGAGCCATTGAAGAGTCGAGGATGAGGTTGTTGAGTGCTCCTTTGCTGTTATTTCTGGAGAAGGGTGTGGATTACATTATGTATTTTTATGCCTCATGAGTTGGGCTTGGTTTTGTGTAAATGTAGTAATATGAAATTATAAGATACATTTTGAGTTATTTAATACCCGACAATAAGAACTACACAACTCATGACCTATAGTTGGTAGTGGTATAATTATGTCAAAGTATTTGGAGGAACTAAAATTTGGGTGGTCCTTTTTGGTTTAACTAGAGTATCAGGTATGCCTTTAGGAAGTGAGATTTAAATAATGGAGAATGAAATAGGTTGGAGTTTCTGTAGGCTTATTTTAAAGACCCATAAATTTCAAGGAAATTTTTTTCGTAATTTTCATTGTAATTTTACAAGAACGCAGCTTCTGACGGCGCCTGATTCTGAGGCCCGGTGTGCCCGGAATCATTTTCCGAAGTTTGGCTCGGGTACGTTCAGTGAACGGATGAGCGGGTTTTTCTATCTTTTGAACCGGTGCCCGGAATCGAATTTTGAGGGCACCGGTGAAATCGTAGGGCCGGTATTCGCTTAGAAACGCCTCATTCGGAGTTGCGTTTTCTCGGGTGTGGTTTTTAATTTTCAGGCTTAAAGTTAAGAAATAAAATAATTTTGCGACAACTTTATTTTATTTCACATAAGCCGCTTGGAAGCCACTTGAATCCACTTAAAGGCGGCTTGAACTGAGTTGAATTGGATAGGATGCTATCCAGAAATATCCTACCCCCTTGGTAGGATATTTGTGAGGTGGGGCCCGCACGAGCCCCGCCGTTTCTTCCCGCTAAGAAACGCACCCGTGAAAACCCGTCTTAATGAAAGTCAACTGACGCGTTTTCTAAATTCTTAACAGACCATTTAATTGGGCTGTTTATTTCGTGAATTAAATGGCCTGTTTCTTTCGTTGAATTAATTCAACGAATTAATTCAATCGTTTCTTAACCTTTTTTCGTGTGTTGGCATATTAATAAAATAAGACCAACCCAAAATCTTTTGAGAAGATTTGAGAGGATCCTTGTTTCTTCTTCTCCCTCGCGAATAACGCGAAGAACGCGAAGAACGTGAAGAACGCCGAACCTGGAAATAGACGACGAGACGCCTTGATCCGCATCGCCGACAACGTTCTTCTGCGACGTCTCTTCCTCCGCGACGGATCTTCGATCGGCTTCTTGAGGTAAGAATCTCGGACCTTCCTTTTTTATCTCCTTCGTGGTTCTTAACCAAAAACACGGATTTAATTAATTAAATTAAATCTTCTATTTCATGGTGCGTTGAGTTCGCCGACTCAACACCGGATTCCGCGACGACGCGACGCCTCCCCGCGACGACGCGACGATCCCTCTCTTCCGCGACGAGCTTTTCCGCGAAGAACGCCCTCGCGCGACGATCGACGAGGTAGGGATTTATTATGGGAATTACCCCTTTTTAATTTATTCCCGTCAATGTTTCTTAAATAAATTAAAGAACCGAATTGTGAACAATTTTAATCTTCTTAAAATTGTTATTTTTCTCGTGTGGAATAAAATTCTCCCAATTGTTTATCTCTAACTCGGAGGGTGCGGGCCAAACGAACACGGCCCGACGACCCTCCGCCGTTCTTCGTTTTGTGCGGATTTGGCGGGTGACGACGGAACGTGCCGCAACGGATGTTTAATGATTCCGCAGTAAAGAACGGATCCCGGGAGGAGCAATGGCGCAGACGGGAAGAGAATCGGACCACCGGAGCGATCCCGGTGCCCCGCGGAACTCGCCGGCGGCTGGAGGCGGCGGCGCCCCGGCGCGCCGCCGGACGAGCCCGCCGCCACTGAAGCTGCGGCGGTGGCGGCCAACGGACCCGCGGCCGCGCGGGTCTGGTTCGCCCGCGCGGGACGCGGTTCACCACCGCGGCCCACGCGGGCCGCGGTTTCCTCAGGCCGCGGGTCAACGCCCGCGGCGCCTGGCACTCGGCCGCCCGTCCGAGCCGAGCCAGGCCGGGCCGGACCGGGCCAACCGGGTCGGGTCGACCCCGTTCGGGCCGACCCAGGGGGGGTCGGCCCGGGCCCGTACCCCCCCTTCTTCGGACGTTTTCGTTCAAATGGTCGTATCTTGAGCTACGGGCCTCCGAACGACGCGCCGTCAGTGGCAATGCGATCCTTGGATCGAGACGGTCGTTTCAGTATACTATAATCAAGGTGCACCTTCCTTTTCGGGAGCCTACGTAGTTAAAACTTCGTAGTTTAGCGTGCTTGGCCTAGAGCAGTGATCAGGATGGGTGACCTCCTGGGAAGTTTCCCAGGGTGGGTGTGAGACGGAAAGGCCAATAACTAACAGACCGGGCGTCCGATTGACGCGCCGTCTGTTTCGTTGAATTCCTCTAAGTGAGACGGATCTTTTGGCATACTCCGCCCGAGGTTTGGACGCAGGTGGAGTACGGTCGGGTTGGTTTTTCCTTAAAAACCAACCGGGCCCCTGGGACGAAAAAGCCAATAACTCTCAGACCGGGTGTCCGATTGACGCGCCGTCTATTGCGTTGAGTTCCTCTTGATGAGACGGAACTTTTGGCATCCTCCGCCCGAGTTTTGGATGCATATGGATAGTGGTCGGGTTGGATCGCACTGAAATCCAACCGGGCCCCTGGAACGGAAAAGCTGATATCTTTCAGACCAGACGTCCGTTTGACGAACCGTCAGTGGCATTAGTGATCACGTTGAAAAACGGTCCCTATGAGTATACCCTGTGAGTGTTCGGGGTATAGTTGAGTTACGGCCGGATTGGTTTGCTCACAAAACCAACCGGGCCCCTGGGACGAAAAGGCTAATAACTCACAGACTGGGCATCTGATTGACGCGGCGTCTGTTGTGTTGAGACCCCTATGACGAGGTGGTCCTTCGAGATACTTCCTTGCGGGACTTTGTGATATTTGGAGTATCAACCAGTAGCTCGTGGAGCGGACCCTCCCGGAGACGAGCGGGCAGAGCATGGAGACCGTGTAGCTGACTGAGACCCGACGACTGCTGATCGAACGACTCGGTGTGTGACAGTGGTGCGCTTGGTTGTAGCGGCACATGGGAGCGCTTGGTTGTAGGGGCAGACCCACGACAGAGGTGCGCTTGGTTGTAGCGGCACATGGGAGCGCTTGGTTGTAGCGGCAGACCCACGACAGAGGTGCGCTTGGTTGTAGCGGCACATGGGAGCGCTTGGTTGTAGCGGCAGAACCACGAAAGTGGTGCGCTTGGTTGTAGCGGCACATGGGAGCGCTTGGTTGTAGCGGCAGACCCACGACAGTGGTGCGCTTGGTTGTAGCGGCACATGGGAGCGCTTGGTTGTAGCGGCAGACCCACGACAGAGGTGCTCTTGGTTGTAGCGGCACATGGGAGCTCTTGGTTGTAGCGGCAGAACCACGACAGAGGTGCGCTTGGTTTTAGCGGCACATTGGAGCGTTTGGTTATAGCGGCAGACCCACGACAGTGGTGCGCTTGGTTGTAGCGGCACATGGGAGCGCTTGGTTGTAGCGGCAGACCCACGACAGTGGTGCTCTTGGTTGTAGCGGCACATGGGAGCGCTTGGTTGTAGCGGCAGACCCACGACAGAGGTGCGCTTGGTTGTAGCGGCACATGGGAGCGCTTGGTTGTAGCGGCAGACCCATGACAGAGGTGTGCTTGGTTGTAGCGGCACATGGGAGCGCTTGGTTGTAGCGGCTGGCCCGCATTACTCGATGGGTGGAGTACTACAGCAGTCTTAAGTTAGTGGACAGTACCTCGGAGTTGTGACAGGACCACTGTACACTCTAGAGATGGAGCTCTTCAGCAGTTATGGTTTCGATGATGAAAATCCTGGTTTGAGCTGAGACTTTTGACCTTGTGTTTCCCTCATGATTGAGATGGGTTACTTGATAACTTAGGTATATGTATGGGCATATATCTAAGTAGAGGTTATCTGTTGAGATCTTCTTTGTGGTTATCCTTGTTGGTTTTAGAGAGACCTTGAGGGTCTCGGGGTCCCTACTGAGTATCGTTATACTCACCCCTGCACGGGCTATGCCCGCACCTCGTAGTGTTGGTTGCAGATGACAGGCAGTGCTGATGGAGGCCGAGTGTTCGAGGACTGGAAGGTACCCGGAGGTGGACTACACGACGAGTCAGTACCTGGAGGTGGATCACTAAGCGAGACGTGCTCGGAGCGGACGGTGGGACCCGAGGAGCATTTGAGCTATCTGTACCCACCCTTTAGGTGGGACTTCCAGAGGACGGCTCGACGCTGCAGTTTTTCCTTTCAGTTGCTGTTTTTCCTTTCAGTTGTACTTTACAGTTATGCTTGTATTTCTGGCCCCTTTTACTTTCAGCACAGCTTGTACAATTTTTACTTAGTGTTTACTTTTCCGCTTGCTTACTCTGTGGTGCTTGTTTAATTTTCAAAGGCAATGCCTTCCCTTTTTGCTGGGATTTACGCCTTGGTGCTAGTCCCCAGCCCCTGGCCTATGGAAGGCGGGCTTGGGGTAGTCACGGCACGGGCCCCGAGGACGGGTCGTGACAAATTGGTATCAGAGGTGGTCGGTTCTACCGGGGACTCTGATCTTTCTTCGATGTGAAGCAATAGTGTTTAGCGTATTGGGTGTGGTTATTAGTCTAGGGAGTCCTGTGTTGGTGCGGCGGCCGACGTATCCGTACACCAGGACCCTGACTTCTGATTTCCGACTTAATTCACGAAAACATTGATTGCATGTGTGTTTCAAGTTTTCCTTGTGATTACTTCTGTCAGCTCACCAGGTATACTGTCCTGACCGTGGTGCACTTGTTCCCTTTTCAGGATGGCCCCACGACGACAACCAGCTAGGATTCCGAGAGTGGAGCGTGATGACAGCCCACCGAGCATCGAGGACTCGGTATAGGGCCCTTTGACAGCTGAGGCACCGGCGGTACCTATATCCGCCGAGGCACCGATGCTACCAGCCCCAGCCACTGGCGATGCACGTCGCCTTAGTGCACTGCATGAGTTCCAGCGCCAGCGACCGCCCAGGATCCACGGGGAGACAGACCCTCAGGCCGCTGAGGACTGGCTGGAGGCAGTTGTTCGGGTTTTCAGATTAGTGAGGACACCAGCAGACCTCATGGTGATCCTCGCAGCGAGTCTCCTGCACGCGACAATAGGCAGATGGTGGAGCTTGATGCTCCATGTGCACGATGAGGCGTCTCTCCTCTGGACGGAATTTGAGAGCATCTTCCGCTCTGAGTTCGTCCCAGCCACCCTCCGAGCGGTGCGCATCCAGGAGCTACTACAGCTGCGGCAGGGCAGCATGTCAGTGGCCCAGTACTCGGCGACATTTACTGATCTCTCGCGCTACTCCACAGATATGGTACGGGACCCGTTCTTCCGGGCCTGGACCTTCGAGCAGGGACTGAGGCATGAGATCAGGGCTTCGATGATCTCCCTCAACATTCCGACTCAGGTAGGGGTGTTAGAGCGAGCCCTCTTAGTGGAGAGTTTCTTTGCTGAGCAGTCTCCAGCAGCAGGACCCACCACTTACCGGCATGCGGCAGAGTCTTCTGCAGCGGGCAGTAGACGGATGACGCAGGGGTCCAAGAGGACTGGACCTACAGGTGGTCGCCAGCATGACTCTGGATCGTTTTCTTGAGGCACTCGGGGTGGGCAACGACTTGCCATGAGAGGGCAGTGTTACTCCTGCGGCGGGGTTGGTCACATGGCTCGTGACTGTCCGACCCGCCATACGGATGACCAGCAGACGAACGAAGGACCCCCCAGGCAGAGGCAGAGGTTCGATCAGGGCAGGCCGCAAGGAGCAGGCGGCCATGACATGGGAGTTGGTCATGCATCAGGAGGTGGACGGCGCTTCGGGGTGTTGCCACCACCACCACCAGGCGGTCCACCCCGACCGCAGGGGACAGGAGGACATGGGAGAGCTCAGCTTCAGGAAGCTGAGGCCTACGATCATGGATCTCCGGGAGCAGATGGACAGGAGCGGGACTAGCTCCAGACCTGTAGACTTTTGTTCACGTTGCTTCTAGTTTTGTTGATGTGTGTTTATAGATGCTTTATGTCTTTGTACTTGAGCTGCAGTAATAAAAGACACCTTTTCTTGTGGCATTTTACTTTCCTGTCCTCTCTTGTGTTGTTACTAAGAGGTTCCGATTTAGACTGTTGACTTGACCCTCACCCGTGAGACATCTACTGGAGGAGACCCAGTTATCACACACTGAAGCTGACAGTGTGACTCAACCCTTGGAGGCGAGAGTAACGGTTGGATCTTTTGGTAGTAGCGTTGAGGCCTTACGACGTCATCCTTGGTATGGATTAGTATCATCCATGTCGGGATTGACCGTATTAGGCGAAGAACGTGGTTCATCCAGGGGATGAGACCAGATTTCTCTTATCGGTAAGGAAGAAATCGTGGAAGCTCTAGTGGGACCATAGGTGGTCCGGGCCATGACAGAGAAGGTCCAGGTGAGCACATGGGAGCGGAAGGCTCAGATGCGTGCTCAGTACCGCCTTTGTATCCCTAGTTTGTGTTGAAGCTTTACGGGGACGTAAAGCCCTGTGGTGGGAGTAATGTAAAGACCCGTAAATTTCAAGGAAATTTTTTTTCATAATTTTATTTGGAATTTTACAAGAACGCAGTTTCTGACGGCGCCTGATTCCGAGGCCCGGTGTGCCCGGAATCATTTTCCGAAGATTGGCTCGGGTACGTTCATTGAACGGACGAGCGGGTTTTTCTAACTTTTGAACCGGTGCCCGGAATCGAATTCTGAGGGTACCGATGAAATCACAGCGCCGGTATTCGCTTAGAAACGCCTCTTCCGAAGTTGCGTTTGCTCGGGTGTGGTTTTTAATTTTCAGGCTTAAAGTTAAGAAATAAAATAATTTTGCGACAACTTTTTTTTATTTCACATAAGCCGCTTGGAAGCCACTAGAAGCCACTTAAAGGCGGCATGAACTGAGTTGAATTGGATAGGATGCTATCCAGAAATATCCTACCCCCTTGGTAGGATATTTGTGAGGTGGGGACCGCACGAGCCCCGCCGTTTCTTTCCGCTAAGAAACGCACCTGTGAAAACTCGTCTTAATGAAAGTCAACTGACGCGTTTTCTAAATTTTTAACAGACCATTTAATTGGGCAGTTTATTTCGTGAATTAAATGACCTATTTCTTTCGTTGAATTAATTCAACGAATTAATTCAATCGTTTCTTAACCTGTTTTCGTGTGTTGGCATATTAATAAAATAAGACCAACCCAAAATCTTTTGAGAATATTTGAGAGGATCCTTGTTTCTTCTTCTCCCTCGCGAAGAACGCGAAGAACACGAAGAACGCGAAGAACGCCGAACCCGAAAATCAACGACGCGACGCCTTGATCCGCATCGCCGACAACGTTCTTCTGCGACGTCTCTTCCTCCGCGACGGATCTTCGATCGGCTTCTTGAGGTAAGAATCTCGGACCTTCCTTTTTATCTCCTTCGTGGTTCTTAACCAAAAACACGGATTTAATTAATTAAATTAAATATGTTGTTTCATGGTGCGTTGAGTTCGCCGACTCAACACCGGATTCCGCGACGACGCAATGCCTCCCCGCGATGACGCGACGATCCCTCTCTTTCGAGACGAGCTTTTCCGCGAAGAACGCCCGCGCGCGACGATCGACGAGGTAGGGATTTATTATGGGAATTACCCCTTTTTAATTTATTCCCGTCAATGTTTCTTAAAGAAATTAAAGAACCGAATTGTGAACAATTTTAATCTTCTTAAAATTGTTATTTTTCCCGTGTGGAATAAAATTCTCCCGGTTGTTTATCTCTAACGCGGAGGGTGCGGGCCAAATGAACACGGCCCGACGACCCTCCGCCGTTCTTCGTTTTGTGCGGATTTGGCGGGCGACGACGGAACGTGCCGCAGCGGATGTTTGACGATTCCGCAGTAAAGAACGGATCCCGGGAGGAGCAATGGCGCAGACGGGAAGAGAATCGGACCACCGGAGCGATCCCGGTGGCCCGCGGAACTCGCCGGCGGCCGGAGGCGGCGGCGCCCCGGCGCGCCGCCGGACGAGCCCGCCGCGGCTGAAGCCACGGAGGCGGCGGCCAACAGACCCGCGGCCGCGCGGGTCCGGTTCGCCCGCGCGGGACGCGGCTCTGCCGCGTCCGCGGTTCACCAGCGCGGCCCCCACGGGCCGCAGTTTCCTCAGGCCGCGGGTCAACGCCCACGACGCCTGGCACTTCGGCCGCCCAGCCGAGCCGAGCCAGGCCGGGCCGCGCCCCGGCCGGGCCGGACCGGGCCAACCGGGTCGGGTCGACCCAGTTCGGGCCGACCCAGGGGGGTCGGGCCGGGCCCGTACCCCCACTTCTTCGGACGTTTTCGTTCTAATTGTCGTATCTTGAGCTACAGGCCTCCGAACGACGCGCCGGCAGTGCCAACACGATCTTTGGATCGAGACGGTCGTTTCAGTATACTATACTCAAGGTGCACCTTCCTTTTCGGGAGCCTACGTAGTTAAAACTCCGTAGTTAAGCATGCTTGGCCTAGAGCAGTGATCAGTATGGGTGACCTCCTGGGAAGTTTCTCAGGATGGGTGTGAGACGGAAAGGCCAATAACTAACAGACCGGGCGTCCGATTGACGCGCCGTCTGTTTCGTTGAATTCCTCTAAGTGAGACGGATCTTTTGGCATACTCCGCCCGAGGTTTGGACGCAGGTGGAGTTCGGTCGGGTTGGTTTTGCCTTAAAAACCAACCGGGCCCCTGGGACGAAAAAGCCAATAACTCTCAGACCGGGCGTCCGATTGACGCGCCGTCTATTGCGTTGAGTTCCTCTTGATGAGACGGAACTTTTGGCATCCTCCGCCCGAGTTTTGGATGCAGATGGATAGTGGCCGGGTTGGATCGCACTGAAATCCAACCGGGCCCCTGGAACGGAAAAGCTGATATCTTTCAGACCAGACGTCCGTTTGACGAACCGTCAGTGGCATTGGATATCACGTTGAAAAACGGTCCCTATGAGTATATCCTGTGAGTGTTCGGGGTATAGTTGAGTTACGGCCGGATTGGTTTGCTCACGAAACCGACCGGGCCCCTGGGACGAAAAGGCTAATAACTCACAGACCGGGCATCCGATTGACGCGCCGTCTGTTGCGTTGAGACCCCTATGACGAGGTGGTCCTTCGAGATACTTCCTTGCGGGACTTTGTGATACTTCGAGTATCGACCAGTAGCTCGTGGAGCGGACCCTCCCAGAGACGAGCGGGCGGAGCACGGAGACCGTGTAGCTGACTGAGACCCGACGACTGCTGATCGAACGACTCAGTGTGTGACAGAGGTGAGCTTGGTTGTAGCGGCACATGGGAGCGCTTGGTTGTAGGGGCAGACCCACGACAGAGGTGCGCTTGGTTGTAGCGGCACATGGGAGCTCTTGGTTGTAGCGGCAGACCCACGACAGAGGTGGGCTTGGTTGTAGGGGCACATGGGAGCGCTTGGTTGTAGCGGCAGACCCACGACAGTGGTGCGATTGGTTGTAGCGGCACATGGGAGCGCTTGGTTGTAGCGGCAGACCCACGACAGTGGTGCGCTTGGTTGTAGCGGCACATGGGAGCGCTTGGTTGTAGCGGCAGACCCACGACAGAGGTGCGCTTGGTTGTAGCGGCACATGGGAGCGCTTGGTTGTAGCGGTAGACCCATGACAGAGGTGTGCTTGGTTGTAGCGGCACATGGGAGCACTTGGTTGTAGCGGCTGGCCCGCATTACTCGATAGGTGGAGTACTAAATCAGTCTTAAGTTAGTGGGCAGAACCTCGGAGTTGTGACAGGACCACTGTACACTCCAGAGACGGAGCTCTTCAGCAGTTATGGTTTCGATGATGAAAATCCTGGTTTGAGCTGAGACTTTTGACCTTGTGTTTGCCTCATGATTGAGATGGGTTACTTGATAACTTAGGTATATGTATGGGCATATATCTAAGTAGAGGTTATCTGTTGAGATATTCTTTGTGGTTATCCTTGTTGGTTTTAGGGAGACCTTGAGGGTCTCGGGGTCCCTACTGAGTATCGTTATACTCACCCCTGCACGGGCTATGCCCGCACCTCGTTGTGTTGGTTGCAGACAACAGGCAGTGCTGATGGAGGCCGAGTGTTCGAGGACTGGACGGTACCTGGAGGTGGACTACACGGCGAGTCAGTACCCGGAGGTGGACTACACGACGAGTCAGTACCTGGAGGTGGACCACTAAGCGAGGTGTGTTCAGAGCGGACGGCGGAACCCGAGGAGCATTGGAGCTATCTGTACCCACCCTTCAGGTGGGACTTCCAGAGGACGGCTCGACGCTGCAGTTTTTCCTTTCAGTTGCTGTTTTTCCTTTCAGTTGTACTTTACAGTTGGGCTTTATTTCTGGCCCCTTTTACTTTCAGCACAGCTTGTACAGTTTTTACTTAGTGTTTACTTTTCCGCTTGCTTACTCTGTGGTGCTTGTTTAATTTTCAAAGGCAATGCCTTCCCTTTTTGCTGGGATTTACGCCTTGGTGCTAGTCGCCAGCCCCTGGCCTATAGAAGGCGGGCTTGGGGTAGTCACGGCACGGGCCCCGAGGACGGGTCGTGACACTTATGATATTGAGATAGTATTTAATTTAGGTAAGGGAAAGATAGTGGATGATTCCATTAGTATACAATCCCAAGATTGCTTAGTGATTACTCCACTGCATATCAAGAATGTGAGGGAGTCCCAACTAAGAGACATCAACTATGAGTTAGTACATGACCAAATATCCACAGGGGATTGAATAGAAGGAATTTTAGAAGGAGGAAATCATTTAATCCTTTTACAGTGATTGGTTTTGGTTTTAAAAATTATATGGAAGGAGTTGAGGTTATAGTTTCAAACTTCACCAATATCTATACATCATTGTGTGGGGAATATGCATAGATACCTTAAATAGAAGTTATGGTGGTTTGGCGTTAGATGAATCACAACTTATTTTTCTCTTGGTGACTCACCTATCAAGAGGCGAAGGATGATAACCATGTTTAAAAAAGTTTTTGGTTTCCCCGTGAAATACCGGAGTGGAACTGGAATGAAATATCCATGGAATTTCACAGAAATAAAGTTACATGATGCCATCTTGGAGGTATTTTTATGGACTCATGATGTTATAACACTGTCTTGCTTTTATTAAGATGTGTTTGGTGGAGTGTTTTGGAAATTTTTATGTATGGGATATTTTTTTCCTTCATGGGGTGTCCTCAAGAACTCTCTCTGATCAATAAATATCATATATGTCAAACATGTGGAGCATTATGCATAAGGAATTTAGGACCTATATAAGGATGAGTCACTACTAAAAAAGATGACATTTCAATGAAATAATATCCCATTATTAGTGCTAAAAATTATTTTACTTCCACAGTGTCATTAAAAGAACTAGGATATTATCAGTTCTAGGAAAAAACCAATAAAGATGTTATTTATATCCCCTTCTTGAAGCAATGACAAAAGATACCATTTATCTTCACATTAATTTTCATCCGACAATGGGACCGTTTATTATTGATATTAAATGAACTGATAAAGGATTAATTTATTAGCACTGATAATGGTATCCTTTTGAAGATTATTTATTAGGGGTGATAAAGTTTTCCAATATCGTTGATTATACAAGAATTCATAATGTTAATATTTTAGTGTGATGTTAAACCACACCGCAACACCAGAAATATGGACTTCTAATATGTGTTGTAACAACACACTACAACACTACGAACAACACCGTATAATAGAAAAACAAGACAAAGATATAGAATATTAATTAAATAAAATTCCAAACACGTATATAAGAAAAAAACTATAATAGATAACAATAATTCACTTATATAGAAGAATAATCCACCCATACTTGATAAAAAGAAAAAACTATATATGAAAACAATTATTACGTTAATAATTATATAAATAAATAAATAAAATTGAAAGCCTTAATTTTAATATAATTATTGAGTCATACCATGAACACAGTTTAGCAGATAGCATTATAGTAGATTTTTTCATGTCATAAGCAATTCATTGTTCAACATAATGGATTATCTCTTGGAACGTTAACAAAATTACTATAACATAAAATTGATAAAAGGGTTATTTCAGGAATAGTAGATACATTAATGATAAAAAAATCTAGGCTCTTTTTCTTTTCTTTGGTGTTGTGATTTTCCTTTCAAACAAAAATGAAACATATATTTTGAAAAGACACACATGGAGTCATATTGGTCACACCATGAATCATTTAGAGGTTTGGTCGATTCCTATATACCCTCAATTACTAATTCATTATTTTACTAATGTATCAAAACAATATGAATGTGTTTCCTCAGTTTTGTGTATATCACTTGTGTTTTTACTGAAATGTCATTTTAAACTGGAAACAATCACTTTGAGTCATATAGATCGCATCGTGTGTGGGTTTAACATGAGAATAATTCCAGCATGCCTCAAATGAATTATAACAAATTTTGAAAAGTTACAAAGACAATATGAGTTAGTTTTCTTTGTTTTTAGTGAATGCCACTTTTTTGTATCAAAATGTCAATTTTAAACTTTAATGTGGACATTGAGTAATATCAGGAAAATCATCCATAAAATTGTGGTGAAACTAATTCCTACACATCATAATTTAATTATAAATCATTTTTGAAATGGTCCAAAAAAAATAGATTTTGTTTTTTGTGTTATTGTTATGTTAGTTTACTTTTTTTAAAAATTATTGTCAATATTGATTAAAAAGACACAATATGAGTTAGATTAATCACAAAGTGTGTCAGATTGAGGTAAATTGACCTATGGATTTTTTAATTATGAATAAAAAATACTAATATTTTCTTTTTTGAGTATCTGACTTGTGTTTTTTTACTAAAATGTCATTTTAGACTAGAAATGTGTACTATGAGTTATACAGGTCTAATCATGTATGGGTATCATGTGTGTCTGATTTCCACACAATAAATATTAATTATGGATCATTTTTATAAATTATCTAAAAATTCCAATTGTTTTTCCTCTATTTTTAGTGAGTGACAATTTTTTATATTGAAATATTATTTTTATACTGATTATGGAATCTTTGAGTCATAACAAGAACATCTTGTATCAGATTGAGGTGATTTTGATTCCAACACCTCAAAAACGACATATAGATCAATTTTTTAACATACTATAACAATATTAAAGCATTTTATCATTTTTGAGTATGTCAGTTATATATTTTTTATTATATTAATGTCAATTTTCATTAAAAAGATTCAATAAGAGTCCAATAGATCACATTGTGTGCCAGATTTAGGTGCGAATGATTCATAAACATTCTTAATGAAATATTGATAATTTATTAAACAATCAAAACAATATGAATTTTTTTATTCTTTTTGGGTACACCACTTGTCTTTTTTTACCAAAATGTCAATTTTAATAGAAACGGATACTTAGACTTATTCATGTAACATCATGTGTGGGATTGAAGTGTGATAAATTCTTACACACCAAAAATTGAATTATAAATATTTTTCGTAGATTATCAAAAAAAATTCAAATTCATTGTCTCATTTATCATTGAGTGATAATTTTTTGTATGAAAATGTCAATTTTAAACCGATAACTGACACATTGAGTCATACTAGACACATCATGTATCAGATTGAGGGGTGTTTCATTCCTTTAAATCATAAATTACATATGGACCTTTTTAATGAATTATAAAACATTATGAATTCATTTATCTGTTTCTCATATGTATGTTGAATTTTTTTAAAATTAATGTTAATTTTTAATTAAAAGATACATTTGGAGTCATTCCAATCATAAAATATGTCATATTGAGGTGTGGATGATTCATAAATAGCCTAAAATAAGTATGGATCATTTTAATAATGTATCAAAATTATAAAAATGTGTTTCTTCTATTTTGAGTGTGCTAGTTGGGTTATATACTAAAGTAAAATTTTAAATTGGAAACACAAACTCTGTAGAAAAACAGGTCACATCATGCGTCAGATTGACATGATATTGATTCATACATATCAAATATGAAATATTAATTTTTTCCCAAAAATATCTAGAAAATAAGACCATGTTTTCTTAGTTTTCATTGAGTGCTAGTTATTGGAACTAAAATGTTAATTTAAAACTGATAATGGACACATTGTGTAATATGGTGAACATTATGTAACATGTTAAATTGTGGATTATTCTAACATGATACAAATAACCTACAGATTATTTTCCAAAATTATTAAAATGATATATATGTGTTTTCTCAGTTTTGGGTATTTCATTTTTATTTTTTTCTAGAATTAATATCAACATAAAAAAAACACAAATTCAATTTATAGGGTGATGATAATATATAACATAAAATAATAATTATTTTTTCATAAAAATTAGAATATCTATGTTCTAATTTATATTTTTGTTGATAATGATGATGATTTATTTATTGATTATCTTGTGAACATTTGTCATTTTATATAATGAATTTGAATATGCATAGTGAATGTTACATGTATGGAATTCAAAAGAATTTGTGATATTATATCATTCATATAGTTGTTGTTCTAATAGGATTAAGAATTCCACCACCCATTAATGCTAATGTACTATTTTGTTATTTGCTAATAAATTCATGATTGAGTCAATGATATTTTGAATTTCATTATTTTTTTAGTGGATTTTCATCAAGCTACTATGATATTTTTTAGAGGGGGGATCTATTTGATTTTTAGTGCTTCATGATGTAATTTGAAGTGGGGTTTTCATTTTTTTGAATTTTTTTAAAAGGCTGTTTCTTTTCATTCGATGTCATATTTACTATGATAGAAACCCTCCTCAATTAAAATGATCTCTCAAAGTTGATTTCATCTAATAGTTCTGTCATAAAAAATTTTCTTTGATCATCGATTACACACATAGATATTAAAATATTTAATTGGGATTATATACTATTTTATTATTGAATTGGTATTTTATGAATCTCATGTGATTATTTGATTTACTACTAAGACTATTTCATTATAGTTTATAGAAGTATTAGGATGGAAACGACATATTTATATTTATTTTTATTTTGTGCATGTTGAGGTTTTTATGTCAAACATTACTAATAATTGATATTACCAGTAGAATATAAAATAAATTGTATCTTATGATAATCATTTTGATAAAAATATGTTTGTTTTGTTTTGTTTCATAAAAATTTGTTCCACTAAATTCTGGTATAATATAAAAAAAGCAAGTTGTAGAAAATCTCTATTAAATAAGACATCTAAAACACATAAATAATGAATCTTATTATAATTGATAAGTATTATGAGAAATTTTTAATAATTGTTCTAAAAAACAATCATGGTATGTTCCTCATTTTACTCAACTTTCAAACAATTTTATTGTTTATAAGGCATCACCTCATCTCCACCTCATCCTCAACTTCTCCATCTGTCTCCAAATTTTCCACCTCCTCCACCTAAGTCTACGACTATGAATCAACCCGAGCCTCTACCTTCCCCTCACCCATTTCCCAATAAATTAATTTTTTATTGGTCAGTGCATCTAAACAAATTTATTTCTTCAATTATATTACTCATTGAGAAACATAATATAAATTATATATAACAATAATGAGAGTAATGTATCACACCCAAAAATGATTACTAAGGTCATAAAAAGTACAATATCACATTCATAGTGGGAAATCACATAAATATGTTATAAATATACATTCTGCCAACATATACCTTTCCCACTCATCTATGAAGAAATTTATTTCTTCTTTTGAGTAAGAAGGTTGCCAATGATTTTGATAGTACTGAGAAAATATAGACAATAAATATATGAAAATAAATTTAAGGAAATTTAAATTAACATTAGAGATTATCTTTTATGGTATTCCAATATTTTTATGAGTTATAATATCTCCCATATATTTTGAAACATAATATTTTCAATCGATTCCATTATATTTCTTTAAAAAATGCATAAAAATTGACAAAAATAAGTAAATTGTATTGAAATGTTTTGATAGAAAAATATTTAAATACGTACCATAATTTTTCTCTATTTTTAGTAATCCATAAAAGTTCACTCTTCAGAAAAAAAACATCATTTCCTTGAATTATACTATATTTATGAACAACTCTATTAAAAAAATTATGTTAAAACATAGACTGAATACAATAATTTTAATTTTGCCTATAAATGTTTTATTTTAGTTTATTAAAAATTGTCAATAAACATCACATATGTTTGTATTGATCTATTTTAAGTAATTGGATCCGAAAAATAAAATTCTTATTATCTAGATTGACTACGATCTGCATCCAATGCTTCCTAACAATCTGAATCCAATATGTTATTAAAAAATAAAAATATATATGATGTGTTTTGATTGTATTTATTTACCTCTATACTGCAATCATAAAAATGTTTTTATATTTTGATGTTTTTTTGAGAAAACACTTTAATTAAATCATCTAATTTTATCTCAGTTACTTTACCATCAAATGTTTGCTTTGGCATTGAAATTATACCAATATTTATGAATCAAAATCACGATTCCCGTGATTTTCCCTTCATTTAATAGTAATATAAAAACCTAACGAAAATATCAATATTTATTAATGTTAATAAACAAATGACACCACTATTTGTATAAAATTATTATGAAAATGTACGTTATGTATGTATTGACAACTAAGAAGCCCAACCATTCATTATTAAGAATATTTTTTATTGTCTTAAGAAAAATTAATTTTTAATGGAAACTCCGTATGTTACTTTTTCATATGTAAGTTAATATATATATACATATTTAAATATGGTATCTATATGAATCATTATTTAAAATAAATGTTTCTCAGTAACTATTGGGGTGAAGCAACTCTCAAAATATCTTTTATATTTAATTGTTAATTAACTAGATTTTCTTGATCAGGAAATCTATTTACCCACTACATTACCCACATGTAATAACAGAACTATCTTCAAAAAATTTATCATAAAATGTAATAGGTTTTTCATTTGAAAATTATTTTTAAGGATATACATCATGTATCATTATATGATTAGAAGACCATGCTTTGAATGTTCCAATACCATCACTGAACATGGTAATATCTATATCATCAAGTGAAAAATGTAACATAGGAATGGCCTCATGAGCTTACTCAATGCCCACACTCATCTATTTTGTTTGGAGTATTTTACGGTGTATCATATCTCTTGTGATAGTATAAAATGTTCCCATGTCAACAAGGAGTTTCATTGGTTTTGATAGATAAAAATCACATACACTAGTACCATATATAATTTTAATTATATAATCTTATCAAAAGTTGTTTGATTCAAATTTAGGTGAAAGATTATTAAAAAAATTAGTTACATCATGTAATATATTAGGTTGGATGGACTTAATAGAATCAACACTAATTGGATCATTTAGTTTAAGTACCAATATTTTTTCCATCATTGTTTTGCTTTGATTATATCTCATAGATTAGTCTACTATACCGGATTGAACAATAGTATCTTGGAGTGAATCAATTTTTGTCTATAATCGTCCCATCATATTATATGTATCTTAAAATGGTCATGTCTTGTAAAAATTTGTTCAAGGAGAGACTACAAAACCTATTCCTCTAACACGACCATCTTGTTTTGGACTCTTCAATGTTAATAAGAGTATATTTTCATTGGGTATTCTCTATAACATTTCCTATTTCTCAACAATATAAAAAATATTTTTATAAAAATTTATTTTCATGTAATACAGTTACAAATATTAAATTTAAAATAATTTCACCCTTATACATGTTTCTGATACATTTATTTATCAACTATTTTACCCTCCATATTTACATGAGCCACATTCCATACAATTTATGTGGGATGGATGTGGCTTCGGATTCTGTTTCCTCAATCTCTAGATAAACAATGTAATATATATTTTTTCAAATCACATAAATATGTTGTTCTAATTGATTTAAAATACGTACCAATTCATTCAATAATGATGTATGACCTATAATGGCTTAGTTATGGGTATAGAATGTTTTTGATGTTCATTAATTATTTTTTGAATATTTATCTGTTTCATAATTTTATAGTTTTTAATCAGGTTAGATAAAATAAATACTTTCAAATATTATATTACCAACAAAAACGCACATTAAATGATGTCTCATTGTGATTATTGATAATAAAAGTTCATGTTTCATGATTTATAATGTATTAATTTTGAATTTGTGGCCCCAAATGCCACATAGGAGGAACCTCAATCCGGTTGAGTCAAATTTCCTCTTGTTTATATCCCAAAATTCTAGAGGCTTCCATCTAGAAGAGATGGAATGTGGTGTGTATGTGTGGAGAAAATTCCATCTTTACTAGAGTATTATGCAAAAAAATAATTATAAATATAGGTAAATAGAAGAAGTAGTATAAATATATTGATGGAAAAACATAATGAGAGTAGTATAGAAATAGATAAAATAACTACAATAACAAACAATAGATGATGATTATATATTTAGTGTCACTAGAAAGATTAAAAACATTGAAACAAAGTAGTAGTCACACATGAAAAATCCAATGTACAAAAAGAAATACATAAATGATCCCAAGCATCTTGTGGGACAAATCGGTCATCTACTATGAACTCTATCATTGGACAACAAGAATGAAAGTGTCGGAACCATTATTGTTCACATTATCAACACCTACACACATGTAATCTACCTATGGTACCAAGTAGAACAAAGAGAGGGTTTGAGATAAATACAAGTGGGCCACCACCAATAGTGTATATAACATTAATCTTGTGAAATTTAACTGTAATAGTGTGAAGGAATTCATATATAATGTAATGTATTACAATTTAATTAAATATCAAAGTACCAATTTTATCCCTCATATGGTGCCAAAACATATGTCTAGATTATTAATTAATTGATTACCTATTTATAAAAAATCCTTGTAATTCATAGCCATCACATACATCACCTCATGATGGGGTAATTAGTAAATGATCCATGACGTAACCAAGAAACCATAATTGATAATTAATATTAAGTTGTTTCATGGTAATCACAAAGGAAACCTATACATCATGGGCCACTACTCTATAGTAACTAAATCATGAAAATTGTTAAGAGTTTAATCCAAGGTGTGTCATCTAAAGAATTCCCACAATAATGGTTCTAACTAAGTCAAATTAATTCCTCTATGGATAGAAAATGGATAATTAGTGGTAAAAACTAAGGATATAACCATTAATCCTCATTTCATGCTTGATCCATGAATTTAATATGAGGAATCATGTAAATAATAATGAACATATCCTATAGTGTAATACGGGTCATCCAAAGGTAGAGAAGAATCTAGTTCAAGGGTAAGTCTCAACCAAGGTATCTAGAATCCATGAATTCGAATGATTTCCTCGAGTACCCACAACATTCCTTCAATAATATAAGACATAAAATGAGTGAGGACATCCTATAAAGAAGTCATGTTCCATGTAGATCAGGATTAATCTTAAATTTAATTCACTGAAATTTATTTTTTTAAATGATAATAAAGACATTAACCAGTTTATACGGTTCATGTATTTTCCATTCATTAGTTTGAAAAAAAAGCATCATGAGTCCTTTTAATAAATATTATTTTATTAAATTCCAATTAATAAAGTTTATTTCACATACTTCCATGAACATGTCAATGTGTCCAACGAACCTGAAACAAAAAATTCCATTTCATTTAATAAGGCCTTGTAATATACATAAGTATGATTACAATAGTATTATTGAATGAATTGCTTATTTTTAATAACTTACCTCAGACAGGTCATGTTGAAGTGACAATGAAAGAGTGACTCACAATATCATGATTCAATAGGATGTTAATATAAGGAGTCTTACTAAAAGGACATAGCCTTAAACATTACATAATCTTGAATTATGTCTACAATTAACATTGAGGATCTTTTCAGGTTTTGAGTTTTAGAGAAATAGGCATTAAATATTACATATCAACTTGAAAAATTACATGTAGACACTACTACTCAGTATCCATTTTTTCCATTAAATAATTACTCATAAAAATAAACATATCTAGATTCATGTTTTAGATATAATGACTATTCCATGATCACATAATTGACACTATTCATATTTAATTACTATGGAAAATATTTCAAAAACATTGTATGAGCATAAAAATATTATAACGGGATACAAAATATGTAAGGAAAACATTATCCCATAATTAAAAACAAATCAATAAAACCATACTTTTCAATCATATCATACCTTATGAAATTATAATATTTTTGAATAACACACACAAAACATAAATCATAAACATAACTTATGGCATTCATAACATACATACATTGTACCTATCACAGCTACATAGGGATACACATTTGGAATACCCTTCAAATTATATTCCCTAAATCTCTTAGATAAAACATTAATGTTTAACTTTTTCACGTTACCCAATGCATTGGAGACCTATCTCGGGCTCACCAACCCTAGGTTTATCACAGAACCACCCGTATACGTAAAAACAATGCCCAAAAACAATAACATATTCATAACACATAAAAAATTCATAAAGTTAATATAATATTTCCACATTTCAATCACATTATATCATTTCAATATATTAACATAATCAATGTGTTATTAAACCATTTTCAAAACAATTTTAAAAATTTAATTAAGATATTTTTGATGCAAAGTCCCCCATAAGACTTACAGATTTTAAAAGAATTAAAATTTGGAAACATTATTTTTCTTATAAATAAATCCTAAAAACAATTATGAAAACATGGACATTAATGAGAAATATTTCGAACAATAAATCTATAAACCATTTAAGAGTTAATTTTCTCATAACAACAATGATGTCTCAATGGAATATAAATTGAAATGAAATCCCTTAAAAAATGGTATCCTAAGATTAAGGGTAAATAAATTACATAATAATGTGTGACAAATATAAATAAACTCAATATGATTGTATATTCAGTGCAAATCAATCAGAGTATATTCACATGTGTTCTTTTTATGACAAAACCAATGACTTGAATGTTTAACTAAATGATTGGAAATTGAGTTAAAATTACTCTCATCATGTTGATATAGATGACTTGATAATTTATCAATGAATTTATTATGTGTATCATAGTATATCCACACAAAGGGGGGTGGAAATTACAACATAAATAAATAAATAGTGATTCCACCCATAATCATAGCAAGACATAATTATGAATTAGAAGATTAACACAAGGAATAAAAATCAGGTTAAAAAGCTCCCTTACCGATTTGGCAACAGACGAACCATAAACAAAATGAAATAAGTATCATTAAATGTACAATTAAATACCCATAAATGAATGTATATTATGAAAAGATTACCATAATGGGCATTATATACACCACATAAAGAAAATAGTAAAAAATATAGCATGAACCTCACGGGAATTAAAAGTGAGATGAAAACGTTTACCGTGTTCTAATAAAATGAGTCGTATTTCCAAAATTTAATAACTACAAAGTAAATAAAATTATTTCATGAATATAAAAAGAATCATGATAATATATATCAAAGGTCAGTACAAAATACACCACATGAAATGATTAAGTGGAGAACAATGATAATCTCACAGAATGAAAAATGAGATAAGAAATCCCTTACCTCGTCTTCGACTTGACTTGTTAGTTCCTTGTTCTTATTAAATAATAAACATAAGTTAATTTATACATGATTAAGAAACCCTATTCACGGTTATTATTTCTTTCATATCAATTATTATAAATTAATTAACAATATGTAATCATTATGTTAATAATGTTCGTTTTGTTGATATTTGGTAATTGAGTAAAAATTGAACACCTTATAAGTACATGTTGTCAATGTGGTCCAGAGTTCATTATATCAAGAATGATATTAAAGATATAGATGTCATAGATATAATATATATCTAGTATATATATATATGTATTTATAACAGTATAGAGCATTTGGAGATAAGAAATGAAATGCACCGTTAATGGAGATGGTAAGTCGTACGTACGCATGAACGCTACTTTCATTTATATTTCATATTTTAATTCAATTAAAACATAATGATACAGAGTTATATTATAATTACTGAATAATATCATATATATTATCATTTAATCCGTCTTTTATACATCCCAAATATGGCATTAACGAGTCATATCATTTTGAGGGGGTGGTAGTCTGCACTTCCTCAAATGAAATTATCGTGTTTACCCATAATAGAAACCATAAATGTATGATATAAATGAAAAATACAGATGAGTAAAGAAAAAATAATCATAATATATATCATATATAAATAAAGTTACATCATAATGGCCACCATGAAAGGCAGTTGAAGATAATCGAAAAATCATCATTTTGTGAGGCTTTAGTTTGTCATCCATAGAATCAATATGTTCTTCACCCATTAGATGAAGGTGTGTGTAAGTGTAGTTATAATCCTTATCATAAAAACATACTAGTATATTTATTATACTATTTTTCTTATCAAATAAAGGAATAAAAAAATTTAGGGGTTGTAGAAGTATAATAAAAGAAAATAAGTTAAGAGAAACAGTTACCATTAATTTGGGTAACTCCCTTTGGATTGAACCAAAAGGACTTCATGATGTTTTTTCTACCTATGGTAAGGCTTATATAAGGATTATAGGGATATTAAGAGATTATTTGTGTAGTATTTGGACTATCCAAGGGTTTTTAGAGGTGTGAGGAATGGGTTAGAGTTGAGGGCTTTTTATAAGGGGGATGAGGGGTTCTTTAAGAAAGTGTGAAAATACTATTTTATTATAAAATGAATTTCAATTTATAAAAGTTAAAAACTCATTAAGGTCAACGATAAGATCACTCCTGGTCGAAATAAATTCATCCAATAATAATTGGACTGGTTTTGGATGTGATTTTCAAATTTATAATCTTATTTTTTTAAATAATTTATTAATCACTGCATCATTTTTGTGTCATAAATATTGTTATTTATTTAATGTCTAAAAATTGTAAAAATAGTACAATGACATAAAAATTTATTTTAACTTTCCAATGAATATTTTTATTCTAAATTCTAACTTATATAACCCAATGAAAAAATTAATTTATTAAAATATATTAGTGTAAGTCTTATTTTGGCTTTACTTTCAGTTAATTGAAATAAAGTGTCATTATAACTCAAATGTTGCTCCATGGGGTCCCCAAATCGACCCAAGTAATCCCATGGTAGGAAATTACTCATAAAATAAGGTTAGGAAAAGTGTTATTGTAATTTTTTATTATTATAATATTCTTTTTTCCTTGAATTACCATATTGGCCTTTAACTAAAGTAAATAAAAGTCAAAAGTTACTATTCACCAAAAAATGGTTTTCATCTTATTGAACCAAATTTTTCATACTAATGATCACCATGTATGTCATATTTTTGAAATTCAATTTTCAATATCAGTATAATTTCATTTAAATGAAAAGTTCAGTTTTTAACTACTGCTTAGTTGTTTCATTATTCATAAAAAAATGGTATTTTTCAGAAAAATATCAAAAATTGAGCCTAAGCTATATTTGACATTATGAATTCAAAAATGATGACTATTTCAAAAAATTAAAAACATAGACATTGCATTATTTAATTTAATATTAATTTTCGTTGTAAAAACAAAGAGCGTGTTTTTAGGAAACGATATCTATCAAAATATTGACACTTGATTATGCCCAATTTCGAAGGGAAATTAATTCCAATGACCAAAATTGGATTAAACAGAAAAAATATAATCTAATTACACATTGAACCCCATTAAAGAGATAATCTATCAACATAAATATATTATTTTAAATGACAATTTTGAATTATAATACATTATTTTTCAATATTCATCAAAATAATAATTATATCAGAAAAATACCTAATATTAAACCAGAGTAAATTTTTATTTCCTTATTCTAAATACCAATTTTATATTTTTGAATATAACATATAAAAGTTACCAAATGTATATTTAAGGAGGGTTCACCATCAAAAGGCTGTAAATCAACCTTTTAATGAATATTAGAGTATTAATGCATAAAATACGATTCTTTTTTATTTAAAGCCTCAAAAACATATGGGATAATTGTGAAAAAAAAATTAAAATAAATTTATATTCATATTTTAGTTAGTTAGATCCATTCTTACCAATACAATGACATGGTGTTAACTACCATTTAATATAATATAATATTCTTATTTTTCATTATAACTCAACGTTGTGTGCAACGTAAGATTACAAAGAATTTCATTGTTATGTATAGGGTAGGCCAATGAACATAGAATCCCCTTTAATGTAAAGTTATTCATTAATTTACCGATATTAATAAATATGAAAATTTCATATTGTTTATTTACTTGGGATGTTACATCCTTCCCCCTTTTAAAAATTGAAGCCTCACAATTTTAAATTTTGGCTCAAAAACATCATTGAAAGCCCCGCATCATAAAAAGAGTAAACAAAACCATCACTTTATAATAAATAAATATATATATAAAGGTCACCCGAGACAATAGATAATAGGATTCCATGAAAACATGGATATTGAAGAGAAACTAACTCTCATAGAATAATAGAGAGTGATAGTGAACTTGATCATAGAATTTTAACCACCACAATACCATAAATTTGTGGCTGTGTAAAAGTCTAATGATCAAAGAGAGCTTATAATTTTTCTTCTTCACGATTCCGTTCATAGAGTTGATAAATATTATTAATAACTAGGAAAAGATTTTAAGGAAATACACTTACTTTTCTAGTTGAGTGTTATCCCTTATTAAAATTCTACCCCAATGTCATCTTTTATCAATGTGAAAATTATTCAAAATGACTTTTTCACTCTTGAAGTGCTATAATCATCTTCTATGGTATCAAATAATAAAATATATATGAATATATATTTTCCCTATCATTGGACATAATCCAAAACAAAAATTGGTTAGTAGAAGATCAGATAATCCCCAATAAGGATAATCTTTTACAAAAATAAAAACTACTCTTAATCTCCAAAATTTTTCAAACAATACCCAATGTTCAACCAAGACCATTAAATAAACAACATTAAACAAAATTCTTCAAATTAATCTAAACTAAAATTGAAACACAAATCGTAGAATTATTTAATCAAATATTCTTCTAATATAATTCATATATTTATCTCTAAAAAACACCAGTTACTCTTATAGTATCATATTGAAATGTAATTAACAAAGTCACAAAATCTTCATTATTGGTTAATCATTTCCATATATACCTAAAATAAACTTATTATTGTTTAATAAAATCTTCTAACTAAAAATAATTATTCATACTAACCGTGGACTTCACGTAGTCTTGTGGTAGGCGGTAAATCCCAATCGCACATTGGTTGTGGGTTGTATTCCTGCCTCTTTGTCCGACGTGACGGGTTGTCATGTGGTCTACATGTTGTCCTTTTTCAAAAACTATATAATATTATAAAATTAAAAAAATATATAAAGTCATCAAAAATAACCATAACATATTTTAACCACACTGTTTATCTAATAACATTCATTTTGCATCCCAAAATGTAGTTACCTGTAATCCCCTAAAATCCATGGTTCATATAAAAAAATTGTTCTTTATACCTATATCCACAAAATAAATTATAAATATACCTTGAATAAAATTTTCATATATCAATATTTAGGGTTACACATACTATACAATGTCTTTTAATGTAATCCCAGCATCAAAATGAGCCATAATACTTTTCTTCATTTCACCATCCTAAAATCTACCATAAGTCATAAATCCCTTATATGATGACTTTATACTCATTCAACGTTCTACATTTTCCATTAACCATTCCTTTCCAAAATAATCTTAAATAAATCTTTCCTACAAATAAAATCATTAATCAAATCCTACGATTAAATAATATCAAACCATATGTGAAGACATAATCCATACCTTTCATTGGTCATTGTTAGATTCTTCATCCTCAATCAGAATGGCATTAGGTTTTGGTAAACATATATTTGTACGATCCTAGGGATCCCATTCTTGAATCTTTATCATAGGACAACTATTTGTATAATGACCATGCACACCACATTTAAAACATTCACTTGATCCCTTATAAGGAACTTCTTTCCATTTCCTTGAGTCAACTGGATGCTTTATTTTTTCATGGAAGGTTCTTGCTTTATGACCTTTACATCCACATCAATAGCATATTCTAATCCCTTTGAAACATTTTCCTATGTGTTTCTTTCCACATTTTTGAAAAAAATGCTTTTTAATATTCTTACCGTTATGATTATTACATGAACATGCATGGGTATTTTTTTCTCACATATACGATACCTTATATAAATCCCCATGGTTCAGGTGGTCAATCATCACTCCCGATAGTTGGTTGATAATAACCATAAGAGTTTTCATTGAAGCTCTCATTTCATTCAATTTCTCATTCAAAAAACATTCCCGGTTTTCTTCACCTCCATTGTTACATTGTTGTCTTCTAGATCAAACCATTAACTAAAACAAAAAATATCAGTCTGATTATATAAAGAAAATCATCATATATTATCTTATTAGTATCGTAAACACTAAAACATACTTTTTCCTATAATCATAAACTCATTTGATTTTTCTAAAAAATTATGACTCCTTCCAATATTCAAACCATTATGGTTATGTCACTTATGATTTAATAACACCCTAACCTCTAAAGTTATTTAATCCAACCTCTAATACCAACTATAAGGACTCGTCCATAAACATTAAATATTCTTGAATTATGTCAAGAATTCACATTGAAGATATTTTCAGGTTTAGTATTTTATAGAATTAGGCCATAACTCTTACATATCAACTTTCAAATTACACGTAGACACTACTACTCAGTATATATTTTTTTCATAAAATAAAAACTCCCGAAAAAGATGTCATGTTCCATGTTTTAGTCATCATGACTTTTACTTGATCAAATCCTTGACCCTATTAATCATTAAGTCCTGAGGAAAATATTTCAAAAACCTGGGATGTGCATAAAAGGCTTAGTAAGGGTTATAAAATAAGTAAAGAAAACATTATCCCATCATTATATACAAATCAATGAAATAATAATTTTCAACCATAACAAACCTTACGAAATAATAAGATTTATGAATAACACACACAAATAATAAATAATAATTTTTTACTTATTGAATTCATTACATACTTACATTTTAGCTATCACAGCTACATAGGGAGTCACATTTTGAATACACATCACAATATATTCCCTAAATATATTTGGAGAATCATTAACATTTACCTCCATCACATTTACCCAATGCATTGGAGTGTTTTCTCCGGCTCACCCTCCCAAGGTTTATCACGGATCTACCTGTATACATAAACAATCAAAATTACCATAACATATTCATAACACATAAACAAGTCATAAATGAAATATAACATTTCCACATTGCAATCAGAATATATCATTTCAATATATTGACATAATCATTGGTTTATTAAATGATTTTCAAAACCATTTAATACATTTAAAAATGATATTTTTGAATCAATGTTTCCCATACCACTTTGAATATTTTGAAGAAATTAAAATTTGAAAAAATTAATTTCAATGTAATTAAATTGATTTTTTTTAAAATATGTACATTAATGAGAAATATTTAGATGAATAAATCGTTAAAATATTTAAAACTATATTTTAGATAAAGAGTTTTCATCAAAATGAGAGACGCTTGAATACAAATAATTGAGAAATAACTTTTAATCATATCATTATTATATAATATGAATAAAGTTATTCATGATATAATATTCCAAAGGATGGTATATACACCATATAAGGGTGAATTGGTGTATAACAACAATGAAGTCTAAATGGAATGTAAATTGAGACGAAATCCCTTATGAAAAACGGTATCCTTAGATTAAGTATAAATAAATTACATATTACTGTATGAGAAATACAAATACAGTCAATATGATATGATATTCCTTGTAAATCAATAAGAAGACATTCACACATGTTCTTTTTAAGATAAAACCAATGACTTGGATGTTTAACTCAATGAATGGAAATTGAGTTAAAATTACTCTTATCAAGTTCGTATCGATGACTTGAGAATTAATAAATGGATTTATTAAGTGTATCAAAATATATCCGAACAAATGGGAGTGTTAAATAAAACATTAATAAATTAACAGGGATTCCAAGCATAATCAATTCATGACATAATTATGTATTAAAATATTAACCCAAGGAATGAAAATTGGGTTAAAAAGATCCCTTACCGATTTGGTAACATACGAAACATACACCATGTGAAATAAGGTTCTTTGAATGATGATTTAAATACCCATAAATGAATTTATATTACACAAAGTTTAATGTCATGGGATGTATGTATACCACACAAAGGAAATAGTGACAAATATAACATGAATCTCATGAGAATAAAAAGTGAGATAAAACTGTTTACCATGTTATAATCAATTGAGACATATGACCAAAAGATAATAAACATAAAATTAATCTTAGAATAACATTAATATAAATAGATTCATGATAATGTATATCAAATGGAATTACACAATACCCCATACGCAATGATTATGTGGCCAAAAATGGGAATCTCACTGAATTAAAAGTGAGATAAGAAATCTCATACCTCGTGTCTGACATGACCTGTTTGTTCCCTATTCTTCCAAAATAATAAACATAAGTTAATTTGTACTTGATTATGAACTCTTTTTCAAGTTTATTATTCTTTTTATATCACTTATTACCTTGTTATAGACAATATGTAATCATTTAAGTTAATAATGGTCGTTTTGTCTATATTTGGTACATGAGTAAAAAATGAACACCTTATAATTACAAGTTGACAATGTGGTCAGTAGTCCATTATGTCTAGAATGATATTCATGATTTAGATATCATATATTTCATATATATTAATTATATATAAGTATTTATTACAGTAAATTTCATTTTATGATATGAAATGAAATGCACTATTCATGGATACAGTAAGTCGTACGTACACATTAATGCTAATTTCATTTCTATTTCGTATTTTAATTGAATGAATACTTAATTATAAATATTTATATTATAATTAATGTATAATATCATATATAATATCATTAAATCCACCCCTTATACATCCCACACATGACAGTAACGAGTGATATCACTTTGAGGGGGCGGTATTCTGCACTTCCTCAAATGAGATTATCGTTTTTACCCATATTGGAAACCATAAAGGAATTATATAAATGGATAATAAAAAAGTATAAGAAAAATATAAACATAATATATATCATATATATAAAATTTCATCATAATGGCCACCATGAGAGGCAGTAGTAGACAATCGAACAATCATCATTCCATGAGGAGTTAGTTTTCCATCCATAGAAAGAGTATGTTCTTCACCAATTAGATGGAAGTGTGATTAATTTTAGTTTTAATACTTCTCATAAAAACAACATAGTATATTGAGTATACTGTTTTTGGTATAAAATATATAAATAAAATTTTTTTGTGGCTATAGAAGTAAAATAAAAGAAAAGAAGTTAAGAGAACCTGTTACATTTAATTATAGTAACTCCATTTGGTTTGAACCAAAAGGACATCTTGATGTTTCTTATTCATATGGTAAGGCTTCAAGGATGAGGAGAGGGATATTGAAAGATTATTTGGGAAGGGTTTGGATGATCCAAGGGGAATGAGATGTGTGATTAAAGGGTTAGACGTGTAGGCTTTTATTAGAGGGGGGAGGGGTTCTTTTGGGAAGTGTGAAAATATTATTTTATTTTATAATGATTTTCGGTTTTAATGGTCCTAAACACGCTAAGGAATATGATAAGATTACTCATGGTTGAAATAAATTCATCCAATAATAATTGTACTTGTTTTGGAAGTTATTTTTAAATTTATAATCTTTTTAATTTAAATGATTTATTAATGAGGAAAACAGTGCATTATTTTTGTGTCATAAATAATTTTATTTATTTGATGTCTAAAAATTATAAGAAAAGTACCATAATGTATCAAATATTTTTATATTTCCAATGATTATTTATAGTATAAATGATAACATATGTAACCCCATGTAAAAATTAATTTACTAGAAGATATTTGTTTATTCCATTTTGGCCTTTGTTTTAAATTAATTAAATAAAAGTGTCATTATAACTCCCTTGTGGCTATATAGGGTCACAAAATCAACCCTTGTATGAACATGGTAGGCCAGAACTGATCTAATAAGTTTAATACAATTGTTAAGGTTATTTTGTAATATTATAATATTCATTATACCTTGAATTTATCTATTTACCTTTAACTAATGTAAATGAAAGTCAAAAGCTAGTATTCACCAAAAAATGATTTCGATATTATTGAACCACATTTAAATAAATAATAAAAACAATGTATGTCGGATTTTAAAAATTCAATTCACAGAAGCGGTAAAATTTCATTTAAATGAAAAATTTATTTATTTAACTACTACTTAGTTGTTTCACTATTCATCAAAATTGATGTTTTTTAGAAAAATAGCATAAATTATGCCAAAGAGTTATTTGATATTTGGAATTAAAAAATGATTCCTATATTACAATATTCAAAACATATAGGTTGCATTAATTAATTTGAAATTAATTTTTGTTTTCAAAATAAATAGTGTGTTTTTAAAAAACAATATCTATTAAAAGATGGACACTTTTTATGACCAATTTCAAAGAGAAATTAATTCCAATGAAAAAAACTGGATTAAATGGTAAAAATATAATCTAATTAAACTTTAAAAAAATTGAAAAAATTATATAACCATATAAATAAATTAGATTAAAAGACAATTTTGAATTAAAATACAATATTGTTTCACTATTTCTCCAAAAATGAATTTTATCAGACAAATACCAAAAATACACCCAAAGTAAATTCTGAAGTACTAATTCTAAAGAAGAATTTTATGTTTTTTCAAATATAACATTCAAAATTGAAAAATAATAGATTTAAAAAGGGTTCACCATCAAAAGGTCGTAAATCGACATTTAATGAATATTAGAGTATTTATGCTTAAAATCAGATTCTTTATTATTTTAAGCCTCTAAAATTTATGGGATAAATGTAAAAAAAATTATCAATAATTAATATTCATATTTTAGTTAGTTATTTCCATTCTTGTCAATTAACAGGTGTCAACTATAATTTAAAATAGTATTATATTATTATTTTTAGTATAACTCAACATTGTGTGCAATATAAGATTTCAAAGAAACTCGTTGTTGTGTATCAAGTATGCCATCGAACATAGAATCCCCTATAAAGTAAAAATAATAATTAATTTACATGTATTATTAAATATGAAAATTTTATATTCTTTATTTAATTGGGATTTTACACTTTCCATTAATGTGTTCAATCCCGATCACACTATAAATATGGTTCAAAAGTGTTAAAACACTAAAAAATCAATTATGGAATATCACATTAAATGGGGTGTTAGGTACTATAGATGTACGCCTAAAAAACTAATGAGAATTATTGAAATTTTGTAAACATGCTATTATAATGAATATAAGCATGGCATATAAATTCAATAAACTGCACCTAATGAAATCAGTGGGCCCCAAACTACAATTTCCAAAATCATATAACATGAGTTGTGTGTTATAGAATTACCACCTAGTACTCATATGACTCTCCTCCTCTAGTATCAGCCGTTAATTTTTATTGGATAAAATTATATTTTAAAAACATGTATAATTAATCACAACTCAATTACTTGGATGAGATCAATAAAAATGAAGAATGGTTTAATAAGAATTGAGTACTTACTGTTACACATCCCAAATGACAATGATAATCTCGATCAGATCCCAGATGAATGAGATATATAAATTCATTTTTTATGTCTTTAAAGGGATACATAATTAGAGGTAAGTTGGTTTTTTCAACTGTAGCTCGGAAAAGGGAAGATAGGATTAGATATTTAGATCAATATGGTAAAATAGAAAATCATCACAGAAAGAAGTCTTTTAATGGTTTGGCTGCATGTTTCTCCGAACCATGCACCAACCATTCATGGGTAACTAGAGAATAGGGGTAACTCACACAATTATGTTTTATGTTTTGATAAACCATGCACCTACCATGTGATATAGATCTAACAGAAAATGATGACCATTCACATGGTTTTGAGTAACTGTGCATTCTCCCCGCAATGATTAAGCTGACCTTGAGACACTAATATTTTCCACAATTTTTTTTTGTTTTTGATCATTAACCTAGCCCATGATTCCCCTAAGAGCATCATGTACTCTTTAGGCATCCACATTATGTCCATAAAAGTGATGTAGACCATAATTTTTAGAATGTATATCCGTGTTTAAAATTGGGTTCATAGTTTCGCCACTAAATGGTGGGAGGAATTTGAATTTTCCCTCGCCATCCAAAAAATGTATCTTCATAAGAATAGTCTTGAATAATATATGTGTTTTTCCATTATCCATTAAGATAAATTTAGATGAAAATATTCTAAAATAAACTTGATCATCATTGAATAATTTATATAAATCAATGTTTCATTATCATTTTTTCAATAAAATAGAGGAAGTATAAAATTAAATTATATTTATAACATTACAAAGGATTTAGTTTATTATTAGTTGGATCAGGTTACACGATTAAATATCAATTTTATCATTCATCATCATTAGGATCCCAAGATAAATAATGAAAAATAACGTGTTCATGTCAATAGGTTGGTTTTCTTGATTCCGACCAACCTCCAATTGTATAAAGTTATTTATTTCCTTGTTAATTTTTTCTATTATTTTGATGTATCATTGTTGTAGTTTTCTTCATTGAATATTTGTTGATATTATATTAATTCTATAGTTTTATCATATAATGTTTGTAAGTCCTATGGATTGGAATCATCATCATGTGAAGAAGACATTATCAGCACGAGTAGTAAAATATTAACTTATTCATGAATAATAACAATGTAAAAATAAAAAAAGGATTTATGTGTGGTCATATAGATTATCTACTTAAAACATTATGAATATTTTAACTCCAAGATCATTCTTTTTTTTAAATATTTATCTTGAATCCATTTTGAAGGAAATTCATATTTTAATTTAAGAAATGAATGACTTTACTATTATAGGTGTTATCATTTGAATTAATCAAAAGGTGAAATTTATAGGGAAATGTCTTCCCCATCTATTTTATCTCTCACACAATTATTATAGTTTTTTTTTGGAAAGACTCACCATTCATCTCCTCTAGGAATTCACCTAATTTATTTGATGTACTATAAGTAGTATTAATCCCATATCGGGTACCAGTGACCATTTTGGAATACTACTACAAAGAGTAGTTAAAAAACATAGAAGATATGTGAGATACGAGTCATTAAAAAAATGAAAAAAATATTTTTTTCATGAGATAAATCTGTTGAGGATGAATATTTTTCCATAACATTAAAATAATTTCACTAATAAGAGGATATAATTTGAATTATAGGAGGATAAAAAATTATTTATCTCCCTATATAAATAACCACATCACATGTACTATAAAAAACCCACACATAAAACCTAGAACTAATTATTTTTTTTAAGATACGTCTATCCCATGAGTACTCTAAACCCACTCATATTAAAAAATATCTTAAATCCAATATGAATTATGGATTAGAAAATATTATATTTCAAAATACAAGGAATGAACATTCAAAGAAAAATTGAGATAAATTCGTGATTCCTTTAATCATTAAAATTGGATATTCCATAACACCATTATATTTATAAATCAATAATTTTTCTCCACAAACATAGCCTTAATTATAGAATATATTGGAATTTATCATTAACAAATTTCTAAAATTGTAATATTTATGGAAAAATAAAACTGAGGAACATGGATTCATATTTTTTTGTCTGAAGATGAAAATTGCAGTGATCAATTTAAAAAAACTATAAAAAGGAAATAGAATATTTTTTTACCTAAAATGCTATATTAATTGAAATAAAAACCCCATAATATAGTCTAAAAAATAATTTTAAATAAATTCAATATTCAATGATTCGTAAATGAATTTTTCATTACCTTTTACCTTTTTCTAATTTTTTCCCTTCAATTTAAAATGTTATCTACTCTAATTGAAGTGTGTTTAGGATTATTTGGTGAAATATATACAATATTTCACAAAGAATTCTTTCTCTGTTCCGCAGAACATAATGATACCAGCTTATAAAATGTATGATAAGTCTGTATCTATGTGTGTTTTTATATTTCATAATAAATAAATTAGATTAAGGTCACTTGTGATAGATTGATGATGAGAAGGTCATAGATAAAATAAAAACATTGTTTAGTATTAGTGTTCTCATGAAGTAGTAAATGGGGAGGATGAAATTATGAAATAGATGAATAATGGTTTGGGAGATACCTAATTGACACTTTTTTAAGAGGCTTTGATTGAAATTAATGATTACAATCTAAGCTAGAGGTTTGTCATCAAAAAACATTGGAATTTCAATGAAGGGATGAAGGCTAGTTTAAAAGAGGGAGTCAAATCAATAATCAAGAGATGGATGAAAATAAAGAGTTTGTGGATGTATTAAAAAAGGAGGGAAGGTTAGTTGTACTAGGTTATTGAAGTATTTTATCTCAATTCTTGTTAATAATAGGTTTCATACAAGATCTGTGAAAATGTGAAATTTGATGAATGAAATGTATTGTATATTTATCTTATGAAAAGGAATCCTTATTTACACGTCTTTATTTTTGAAACCAATGGTCCATTGTAGCATTGAAAATTATTATGAATTTTAAATCTGCCATCATAATCAACGATCAATATCAAACAACACATCATTATTACTCACGTTTCAATGGTTGTATGACCTTCATAAAAAATATAATCCACACTCCATGAGAATATACTGACAACCACAATGTAATCCCCACAAACACATCTCTATTTAACTATACTTAATTTATCAATTTATTCATTGTAAGAATTATCACAATCATATATATAATATAATAGTGCTAAACAACACTAAATTTTCTAATATATCAAAAAAAATTAACATAACACAATTAATAATTATTTATTTTCCTATATCATCATCTCAGTATTCAATAATATATTCATCATGTGAAATTCTATTCAGATTAATATTGAAATTGTGTATGAATAACATATAATAATAAATTGAAATAAAATATAAAGGAAGTATGATAAAATTCTATCATTATATAAAGAAGGAACAAACCTCATCAATTCATTTTACTACATCACCTGTGTTATGCTATTCATCCAATATTATTTAAGTGAAAAACTACACCAATCATTCTACGAAATTTTATGAAGATGATTTTATAAATAGATATACATATATTTATAATTTATTTTACTTTCTTCATCTTGTATTCATCATCATGCTCATGAAATAATATTGAAACAAGATAGAAACCATGAAAATGAACACTATATAAAAGTTAATAATAAAAAATATAATGTAAACATAATAAAAATTACCATAAGTTGCAACAAGGAGGGTGTTGTAGTCCACAATGGTATCGTATGAAATTAGAATGAGATTATAGTGTAAGGGAGGTATTGTTTAGGTATAAGTTAGTGAGAGAGATTATATGTTGGGTTATTCATAGTTATGAATAAGTATAAAACCCGAACAATGGAACCAAAGAAATTAAACATTGATAGTAGGAAAAGAGAAAATCCCATATCTTGGCTTCTAGACATGATTCATTGTATAGATGTACCAGGGTAGCACCGATAATGTGGAGTTCCATAACAGAATGATTATCACAATTGAATGAGTCACGGATAGAGTTCATTTAATTAGATGGAAGAACCATTCATTAGTGATTCTAGAAACTAAATAATAAAGTGCCCATTTACACTATTTGAATTTATAAGCATTGATAAAAGTCATCATTATCAGTGATATAAAAACTACGAAAACTAACCATTATAACCGCGAAAACATAGCGCTACTAAAGGATATATAATTATAATTATAGTAAATATATTAGTAAAAATATTTATGAAATTATTTACTGGTTTATTATGATTATATATATATATATATTTATAATTACATTTTTACTTTTTAACAAAATCGATATAATTTTTAAAATTATAAACATATAATTTTATAAATATATTTAACATATATTAATATATTAATATTAAATTATTTATTATAAATATTTATTTATAATTATATAATAATAAATATAATTATATTTATTTTATTATATAAATATATATAATTTCATATATTTAATACTTATATATAAATCAAAATATATTACATATATTCACTATCTAGATATATATTTATTAAAATTTTATAATTATTAATACATTTATATGATTATATATGTATATAATTATATATATATAATTATATATATATATATAATTAATAAATATATATCTATATATATATAATCATTATTTAAATATAGTAACTATAAATTTATAATTATTTGAATATATAATTATTTTTAAAAAAATGAATTAATATTTCGTAAAAAATATTTTCATATTTTAATATATATATATATATATATATATATATATATATATAGCCCCCAGTGTGGAGTTTTGTAGTAGTTGCCCCTAAGGATCTCAGTAAGGTCTCGAGTTCAAGTCTCACCATGTACGTCCATGCATTGTATATTGCATGCCTTTAATTTTAATTAGCCTCTTTAGCCGAATAAACGAAGGCTTCAATGTCAATTAATATTAATATATATATATATATTATGAATAAAAATAAAAATAAAAATAAAAATATATTATATTCAATATTTAAATAATTTTATAATGACTTAGTTAATATTTATATATATATAAATATGTATTTATAATTATATATATTCATTTAAATATTATTAACTTATATATAATAATTATAAATATTTAAATTTATTAATATAGAAAATATAGACTGATAAATATATTAATTAATAAAAATTCATTTAAATATATATTTATCTCTTAATATTTATTTAAAAATATATTTTTAACTTTATTGATTAATATATAGTCTTAAAAAAATTTATTTTCACAATGACTAATATTGAATAATTAAAAATGAGTACACTTTTAAAATATTGGAAAAAGGGATGTATGTTATTAAATAATGATATATTATTAAAAACATATGGATATGTTTATATATATATATATATTAAATTAATGATACCTTAATAATGAAAATAAAAAAAATATTAAATAAATATACATTAATAAATAAATGAAAATTTAAAAATTTAAAAATAAAAATTATATAATTATATACAAAATCTAAAATAATATAAATAAAAAATATATCCTAATTATAAATAAATTAAAATTAAATAAATAAAACTGAAACATTAAAAAAATTACTTGTTAAATATATCATGTTATAATGAATATAAATAATATACTAAAACTTGAATAAATTACATAAACATTACGTAACTGTGTTTCTGTAAAAGATTTCATTAATAACATAAATATTTATTTATGTGTCTTATATATAATATTTAATTAATAATATATATGTATATGAAATCAATGTAACTTAACATTTGATATATGTTAAATTGAAAATTCCAAAAACATTAAAAATGAATAAAACATTAATATGTTTTTAATTATTACATTTTAAATTTTTCTTATAAATTTATATTTAATATATATTATTATTACTATTTATAAATAATATATATATATATATATACATATATATTATACATATTAATTTTTATTAATAATTTTTTCATTAATAAATTTTTATATACATTTATAATTTATTTATTTTAATTATTACAATTTAATATTTTTTTAATTTTTTTAGTTATTAAACATTATGAACATTATAAATATCTATATATAATATATACCATTTATTAATATTTATAAATTAAAAATATTAATATTAATTTTATTCATTTTTATCAATAATTATTTAATCTATAACATGTTTAATATTTTACTAAATTTAATCTTTATAAAATTTCTTTTTATTTTATTTTATTCATTTTGCGTATCTACATATTTATTATCTAGTAGTTAAATTTTTTTATAATATATATATATAGACAATTTAGGCAATTTTATCAATAATTATTTAATTAATAATATTAATATTTTTTTAAAATTTTTACATGTTTAATTATTTCGTTTTACTCTAGACCATTATGAGGGATAAATAGAGATCATAATTTTTACCCTTTATTATTGCTAAAAAAGAAGTTATGATAAATGGTAATCATTGACAGAGACTAAGATAGTGCACTGATAAAGGGTACCTTTTATTTGTTCCTTTTAGTACTGGTAATATATACACCTTATTACCACGCTTTTTAGCACTGATAACCATTACCATTATGAAAACTATTTTCTAACATTGATAAAGGCCAATGATGTTAAATCTTTGTTTTTTAGTAGTCTGTAAAACTTTTAACCCCAACATAGTTGGGAATAATAACCACACCATCAAGGTGTTGGAGGATATTCTGAGGGAATTCATGTATAACATTTATTGGAGTTAGGAGGCCTAATTTCATTTAGTAGTGTTTTCCTAAAACTACAATTACCACTCTATTTTCAGCAGGACACCCTTCAAAACCCTATACGAAAGACCCTACAAGTCATCCTTATGTTCGGCGGAGGTTATTGCGACATCTATTGTGGGTCTAGATTTGCAGTGTGAAACAACAGAGATTGTCAAGGTCATCTGTGCATGGATGTGGATATCTTAAAGTAGGAATCTATATTATGATGATTACCATCGTAGGCCCTTTGAGTTCGATCTGGGATAACACATTTTCTTAAGAGTCTCCCTACGATGAGGATTGCAGAGGTTTGGCCAGGTAAGAATGCTACCCCTTAGGATTATTATTCCATTCAAGATCGTATAGAGGGTTAGTGAATATTCGTACCACATCAGCCTACCCCCACACCGTGATTGTGTAACACCCCTCCCCTGCCTCATTGGCTTGAGGAGGCAGTGAGGGCTACTTGTCCTTAAGAGACATTCCCAAGACTCCAAAGGCTGGAAATAAATGTTGATGGCTTCAATATCAAGTTGGGGTCCGACATTCCCTTAAGACCAAACCATCCAAACAGTCCATGTCAATATGATTCATGTCAACATAAACAACCAACCTCATACATTACCAAAAACAACAAGATAACCCATCACGATCTCACATGTCAACACAACCCAAAAACAGCATCAGAGTACTATGTGGAAGACCCAACCAGAAAACACAGCGAGCCATGACACCACCATAACTCCACACAAAGATCCAATCTTCAAGCTCCACCTAGACATCACAATGTGCCACTAAAGGAGGATGATGTCTTACCTTTTCCCAAGTCATAGTACACAACATCTACAAGGACACCACAGTTCCAAAGTAGGGGGTGAGTACAAAAACTCAGTAGGTATTCTCCAAATGAGTTCCCTACACACGCTACTTGGATAAAACCATTTTCACATTTATATAATACAGTTTATATAAATTAAATCAAAAGTGCAACCATTTTCATAAGCCAAACATTCCCTTACCAAGACATCACACCCAAACCAAGAATCCATGGGAAAGACATCCAAACATGCCACAAGCCCTCTCATCGTTTACATGTTAGAACAAAAACATCCATCTTGCAAAGCAATGCGCGACAAACAACCAAAAAAACAAACGGTGGAGCTTCCGTCCAACCCGTCCACCCATTTACACCAAACAGCACTTCCCATCCACATACCATTGATGGTGTCCCTTCCATACACTATCCATCACCTTTTTATAGTGGTATATCTCGCCACTTCCACACAACATCCAAAACATGCCAATCCAAGCATATAAACCACCATGGACACAACCACATGCAATCAACCAATTCCATTGCATATCAACCCACTTCAATAAATCACCCATTTATTGAAAACCATTTCCCTGCAAAACCCTATATCAATAAAACAACCTTTTTATTGAAAACCATTTCCATCAATCATTTATAAAAATCAAACATTGCATCCCATTTTAAAATATCCATTTTAAAATCCACAACAAAGGCATTTCACCCAAATACCTGCTTTTTCCCAAAATACCCAAATGGATTTTCCACCAATATTGCACATCAAAACACAATTAATTTCAAGCCAACCAAATTGATCGTAACAAAAACCATTATCTCTAACAAAGTGGAGTTGAGAGAGAAGCCACATACCTTTAGGGTTTCTGAGAAAACGACCCACAAACCACCGCACCTCTATTCCGGTGAAAGCACCACTGAAACCTCTCTAGATCACCTTCCATAACCATCACAAGCCTTAAAATTAACATCCAAGGCAACCCCAACCCCAAATATACAGACAACAAGTGTAGATATAGAAAACCAAGAATAAAGGTATGTAGATCTAGAGGAAAACACAAGAGGGACAAGAGGAGATACATACCAGTGAGAAACCACCTTCAAACCGTCTTGAAACCCCTTCAAAATCCTTCCTAACAGAGTGGGAGAGCTCCCTTAACCCCTGAGAACCCAAAATCCGGAGTGAGGCTCGAGTGGGAGGAGAGTTGGAGATGAATGAGGAAATACCAAGTGAGCCCGGAACTTATAACCCTAACTTTATGTGGATGCATGGTTATCCCGCACGGTTTGGCAAATTTTGCGCTAACCGTGCGTATGCCATTTCCTTGAGTGCCAGGGTCCGCATGGTTTCCTGGCATGGTTTTCCAAACCATGTGTAAGCCGTGCGAGGCCAATTTTCTCGAGAACAAGGATCCACACAGTTTCTTGGGGAATCCTCATGGTTTCCACTAATAGTGCCCAAACTGTTCACCCCTTTAAAAGCCTCCAAACTCATCTAAAAACATTCTATACTCTCCCAACCTCATCCCAACTCATCCCATGCACCTTAAACACATAAAAATGCATAAAAATTTCCACATTCCTCAAACCAGGGGTGCTACATTCTCCCCACTATTGGACTTTCCGTCCCCGGAAAGTAGTGAACCCGCCCTTTTCCGAAAGTGCTCAGGCCACAGCTTGTCCATCTCTTTCTCCCGCTCCCAAGTCTCATCTTGAATCTAACCATGTTGCTACAAAACACGAACTAAAAAAATTATTTTACCATGAAACACATTCTCTTTCCTATCCACAACCCACACTGGCACATGCAGCAATGAAGCATCCTGTAATAGCTCAACATTATCCCATCGAATCACATGGTCATGATTCGGATGATACTTTTTCAATTGTGACACATGAAACACATTGTGCACCGCACTGAACATATGTGGAAAAGACAAACGATAAGCCAACTCACCATCCCGCTCAAGAATATCAAAAGGCTCAATATACCTCAGAGATAACTTTCCCTGCATCCCAAACTGACGATGTCCAAACCTAGGAGAGATCCTCAAGAACACATGATCACTCACCTAGAACGAAAATGGCTATCGACAATGATCCGCATTAGATTTCTGACGACTCTGAGATGTCTCCATTCTCTTCCTAATAAACATGATCTTCTCTGTCGTCTCCAGGACAAGGCTCAGTCCAACCATCGAGGACTCACCCATTTCCACCCAACATTGTGGAGAAAGATATGGCCTCCCATACAATGTTTCAAATAGAGTCATCTGTATGGATGCATGATAACTTTTATTGTACTAGATCTCAACCAATGACAACTGCTCTCCCATTAGCCACCAAAATCAATGACAAATCATGCAACATACCCTCTAGAGTTTGTATCGTCCTATCGTATTGACAATCAATCTGAGGGTGATACGTCGTACTCATCGTTAACTGTATCCCAAGGGCTTGCAGCAAGGATTTACAAAAACTAGATATAAACATCAGATCTCTATCTGATCCTATCGAAAATGGAAAACCATGCCTCTTTACCACCTCCCGGATATAGATTTTGGATAGATCCTGCACCGTATGAGATTTACGAATCACGATGAAATGAGATGACTTCAATAGTTGATCCACTATCACCCAGATTTCATCGTGCTTTCTGACTGTTCTATGGAGACCCGTGACAAAATCCATCACTATCTGCTCCCACTTCCAAACAGGGATTGGTAAAGAGTGCAACATTCCTGCTGGCCTTTGATGCGCTGCGTTGACCTGCTGAAAAGTCAAGCATCTCGAAACAAACTCAGCCACTCTTATTTTCATATAAGCCCACCAGAACTGTGATTTCAACAATTTATACATTTTTTGAATTCCAGGATGAGCAGCCCACCTGGAATGATGATACGCCCTACGAAGATCCTCTTGAAAAGAAACTGGTACAACTATCTGATTTTGAAAACACAAAACTAAATCTCTATTCAGTTGCCAACCATCAATGGTCTCCCCACCATTGAGTCTCGACCACATGGTCACACACTCAGAATTAGATATCTGTGCCTCTTTAACCAGGCCAACCAAGTCAGGAATCAACAAAACTGGAATGAAGACCGCACTATCTCCATGTTCCTCACATTCCAACCGCATATCAGCTATAACCGACATCAACTACCACTGGTCTTATGCATGTTTCACCACCCAAGCATATGATTTTCTACATAATGCATCCAACACCAAATTTCCCTTACCTGGTGTGTACATAATGTCAAAATAAAACATCTGGTGATATTCCATCCATGTCTTTTGCCTCAATTTCAAATCCCTTTGTGAGAAAATGTGTTTCAAGCTCTTCTGATCTATATAAATTGTGAATTTCTCACCAAAGAGATAATGACTCCACACTTTCAAAACATTGACCACTGCTTCCAACTCCAAATCATTGGTTGGGTCGTTCTCCTCATGCACCCCCAACTATCGTGATCCAAACTCAACCACATGATTCCCTTCCATGAGAACTCACCCCAACCCAGATCCTAATGCATTGAAATACACCACATACCCTTTTCTTGATTATTGAAAAACCAAGATTGCTGCTGATGTAAGACAACCCTTTAGCTCTTTGAAACACTGATGAGAATGTTCCTTCCACTGGAATGGAAAATTATTTCTTAATCAATGCTGTCATCAGCGAACCCAAACATGAAAAATCACGAACAAAACGCCGATAATACCCACCTAGACCGAGAAAAATCCATATATCAAACACATTATTTGGTGGTTGCCACGATAAAAAAACCTCTATCTTTTCTGGATCCACTAAAACACCCCTCTCAGAAATCACATGGCCATGAAAATGATCTTCCTGTATCCAAGAGTCACACATTGACAACATGACATACAACCTTTGATCCCTCAAGATCACCAGCACTATCGTAAAGTGCAGCTGATGCTCCACCCTTGTCTTTGAATACACAATGATATCCTCAACAAAAACCACCACAAATGAATCCAGATATCTCTGAAATATCTGATTCATCAATGCCACAAATACCCCTAGCGCATTCGTTAGAACAAAGAGAATAACGACATATTCATAATGGCCATATCTACTTATGAAAGTTGTTTTAGAAATATCTTCCTTCATCACACATAATTGATGATATATTGACCTCAGGTCGATCAGGGAGAACCTCTGGGCTCCCCTCAACTGGTCGAACAAATTATCATTTCATGGAAGTTGAGATCTATTCTTTATCATAAGTTGGTTAAGTCTATAATAATCAACACAAAGCCTAAATATTCCATCCAACCATTTCACAAACAACACCGGAACTGCCCACAAAGACGTGATAGGGTGGATAAACCCTTTGTTTTCTAACTCTTACTACTGGATAGTCTATTCCCGCAATTCAGCTGGTGCCATATGGTTAGATAGAAGTGTGATAGGACTGGTCCCCAGAAGGATATCAATCGTAAAATCCACTTCTCTTATGGGATGTATCCCAGCGAATTATTCATTAAGAAAATCTACGAACAGATCAACCACTGCTGAAAAAACACTCATCTCAACATCGTCTTCCAATTTCAATGAAAACGCCGCCAAATGATATAATAACGTACACAATGCTGGTGCGAAAAAACCCGTTGAACATTGCCTTTCAAGCTTCTCTCCTCTAAAGATATGTTTAACGCCATTAGGTGTTGTAAAATCCATTGTTTGTGCATCATAATCGAAGTGAGCCTTAAATGACACCATCCAATCCATTCCAAGGATCACATCATACCCATCCATCTCAATCATTGATAAATTCCACACTTACTCAACTTCTCCCGCAACGATACAACATTCTCTACAAAATTAGGTGCGACAGTCTCTTCAACCTAGAGAAGTTTGATGTTTCAAAACTGATGGAATCATTTCTACCCTTAAACCCATAAAATCAACCACACGTGCAACAATAAAAAGATTGAACCACCCATATCAAACAACACTTGCATCAAGGTATAATTTAAAAGAATAGTACCTCGCATCATGGATCGTCCTGACTGATCATCCACCACAACTTTCTCAGCTCCAAACACATGTTTGATTGCCACACTCTACACTTTATTGCTCTGTTGAGGCATCATAGTATTCCAAGAATCACCATGACCAACTTTACTCTACTGTCGAGGGGTGTCTTACTGTCCTCATCCTGTCGAATCATACGACGTCTGCGATCCCAAATGAGTGTCATGTGAACCCGACCTTGGAGCATTCGGACAATAACACTGCAGATTCCCCATCTTCTTACACTTATGACATAATCGAGGTTGTGTCGTACAATCCCTCTTGATGTGGCTTGTCGAACCACACTTAAAACATTTCATCATGATCTGGGGCTTCAGAGGAAGATTTATTAATCGTGTCTTCATATTATATGCCATATTCCCACCATGAGAATAAGTTTCCCTCTTCTTCTTGAACCCCATGTTAGAGTTCCAACTATTCCCCATGGGTACCACCATTCTTCCCCCACCCGGAGATCCCAAATGATCCCGCTTATCCACCGAGGTTCTATTCACCATCTCCGATTAATTATCTATAAACAGCACTGCTATATTTGAATGGATTTCTTGCCTTAACCCAGTTTCAATGATCCTTGCTTTAAAATGATGTTCTACCCTCCACCTCGGGTGCAAATCGCACTATGTTCATAAACATAGCTATATACTCTATCACTGACATAAGGTCTTGCTTCAGACTGAAGAAATTAGTCATACACTGAATTTTGAACGTATGTGGGTAGAATTGTTTATTAAAGAATTCCTCAAAGCCTTCCCACATAATACACTGGTCTATCCACACTTGGACTACCAACTCCCACCACTAAAGGGAATGATATTACAACATATACATGACCAACTTCACATTTAACTCTACCGGTGTTCCCAAGAACTCGGAGATCTTATTCATTCTATTCAACCATTCTTCTTCCCTCTCCAGTGCTAAATCACCCAGGAAGATGGGCAGATTTTTCTTTTGAAACTAAACCGCATGATCCACATGCCTTGGTTCAACCACTTTGTTCCCCCTTCCCACATCTTGGAAATATTGCAATATTTTTTGCACCAGCTGATGGTTCACCTGATGCTCAGGTGCTACCACATTCTCTATAGCCTCCTCCGATTGGTCTCTACGATACCTACTCAGTGCCATTTCTATAAACACGAAACAAACAACCATGAGTCTCACTTAAGTAGACATCACAAAAACCCATTTCAAATAACATTCCACAACATTATCACAACAAGGCTTTCCACCAGTTCACATTTTCCACATGTTCCATGTATTACCACTTTGAAAACCAAACCATTTTTAAAATACAAATTTATTCACAATGAAATTTCACACATTCATATCACATCATAAATCATTATACATTAATGAAATATGCATCCTAGTGGGAATTAATTTCTACCATTCATGTCGTTCTCATCTCATTGGATACACCCAGGACAATGACATATCCAATGCCTATATGTGTCTCCAAAACAATAATGTACCCAAAACCCTGGTAACTTGAATTTCAGCATAAAAGGGTTAGATTCATCCATTAATGTTATAAATTCCCTGTTCAGAAAATCTTACGCCTTGCTACCATCACGACTCAAGGAATGTAATAGAATGAATGTCAACAAAAAATACGAGAATCAACTCAAAAGGAAAGAACAAACTGATACCAGTTGTAACACCCCACCCTTGTCTCATTGGCTTGAGGAGACAGTGAGGGATACATGGCCTTATGAGACTTTCCCAATATTCCAATGGATGGAAATAAATGCTGAGGGCTTCATGAACAAGTTGGGGAACAATTTTCCCATATGACAAAACCAACAGAACAATCCACCACTATATGATGCATATCAACATAAACAACCATCCTCATAAATTACCATAAATAACTAGGTAACCCATAACGATCTCACATGTCAACACAACCCAAAAACAACATCAGAGTACTATGCAGAAGACCCATCAAGAAAACACCATAAGCCATGACACCACTATTGCTCCACACCAAGCTCCATGCTCCAAGCTCCCCCAGACATCACAAATCGCCACTATAAGAGGTTGATGCCATACCATTTCCCATGTCACGGTATACAACCTCTACAAGGACACCACAGTGCCAATGTAGGGGGTGAGTACTAAAACTCAGTAGGTTTTCCCCAAATTAATTCCCTATACATGCCACTAGGATAAAACCGTTAGCATATTTATATACAACAATTTATATAAATTAAATCAGAAGTGAAACCATTTTCATAAGTCAAAAATGCCCTTACCAAGACATCACAACCAAACCAAGCCTCAAAGGGAAATCCAATGAAACATTCCACAAGCCATCTTATCATTTAGGCATTAGCACAACAACTTGAATCTTGTAATTCAATGCACAACAAACAACCAAACAACCAAAAAACCAAAAAACCAAACGGTGGAGCTTCCGTCCAAAACGTTCACCCATTTACACCAATAGGCACATCCCATCCACTTATCATTGATGGTGGCCCTTCCATCCACTATCCTTCCCCTTTTTATAGTGGTACTTCTCGTCACTTCCACAAAACATCCAAAACAAGCCTAGCTAAGCATAAAAACTACCAAGGACACAACCACATGCAATCAAACAATTCTATTGCATATCAATCCACTTCAATAAATCGACCATTTATTGAAAACCATTTTCCATGCCAAACCCTATTTCGATAAAACATCCTTTTTATTGAGAACCATTTCATCAATCATTTTCCCAAATCAACCATAGAATCCCAATTTTAAATCTCCATTCTAAAATCCACATCTAATGCATTTAACCACAAAACCATCCTTTTCCCAAAATACCAAAATGGTTTTTAAACCCTCTTTTCACATCAACACACAATTAATTTCATGCCAACCAAATTAATCGTAACCAAAACCATTAGATCAAACCAAGTAGAGTCGAGAGAGAAGCCACCTACCTTTAGGGTTTCTGAGAAAATGACCCACAACCCACCACACCTCCAATGCGGTGAACACACCACCAAAACCTCTCTAGATCACCTTCCCTAACCATCAAAAGCCTTAATGATAACATCCATGGAAACCCCAAACCTAGATCTACACACAAAAATTTTAGATCTATAAAAACAGGAAGAGATGGATGTAGATCTAGATGAATACACAAGAGGAACAAGAGGAGAGACTTACCCGATAGAAACCACCTTCAAACCACCTTGAAACCCCTTATAAATCCTTCCAAACCAAGTGGGAGAGGCCCCCTAACCCATGAGAACCCAAAATCCCAAGTGAGTCTTGAGTTGGAGGAGTGTTATAGAGGAATGAGGTAATCTCGAGTGAGCATGGAACTTATAACCCTAACTTTATGTTGTCACATGGTTAGCCCGCACGGTTTGGCCAACCGTGCGCTACCCGTGCGTACGCCACACCCTCGAGAGACTAGATCTGCACTATTTCCTCGCACAGTTTGGAAAACCGTGCGCTGGCCGTGCGAGGCCTACTGTCTCGAGAACAAGGGTCCAAACTGTTTCTTGGAGAATTCGCACGGTTTCCACTAACCGTGCTCAAACCGTGCACCCATTTAAAATCCTACAAACTCATCGAAAACCATTTCAATCTCTCCCAACATCTCCCCAACTCTTCCCATGAAATTTAATCACATAAAAAGTAATAAAAAAAGGACACATACGTTAAACCAGGGGTGCTACTGACTGGGTGGACGAAATATTCCATGAAACATTGCTGAGGAGATTCATGTGTGACACTAAACACATTTTTTAATAGGGTGATTTGGACATCGAGTTTGGATGTCAATTTTCATTGAAGGTAGTTGTGACCAAGGTAATATATGAGAGGAACCAGGGTGGATATAATTGCCCCAAGGTTTTATTGTTATTGGAGTACAAGAACACACATGAGATCTCCTAGGAGTAGGAGAGCTAAACGTGGTGTCAGTATCCCACGTGGTCTATTCAGTTTTTATTTTCGAGGAAGAAAATTTTTGAGGAGGGAATTATGTAGGATCCTGATTTATTTCATGTAAGACTTTCAAATAATTCTATATATTTTTTTAGAGATGGGTGAAAATATGGAGTTTGATTCTATGGTTTGGTGTTCTTATGATTAATTTTATAAAATTTTTAAAAGTATTTTATATTTCATGGATGAAGTTTCATATAAAATGGGGAAACACTTAAATGGAATATCAGATCTGAAATCCATGACCATGGTTGAGTTCAAAATTCATTTATAACCTACAAATGACATAAAATAGGACTTTGTGGGAATTTAGATATCTCGCCCATTAATGATTTGTTCAGTTTCATAATTAAATTAAATTTTCTTATTTAAGATTTTTAATTAACATAACAAAATTTTATATGAGAATACACCCATGATGAGTTTCCTAGTGTTAGATTTATAATTATGGGACCAATGAGAGATTTTACTTCTTTATTCTAGTATAGAATCATATTAGAGGATGATAAAACTCTATATTAGTTCATATTAGGATGAAAAAAACAAAATGACATCCATGAATCATTAGGGAGAGCATTATCTATTCATGAATGATCCAGTATCAAATAAGGAATTGTAAATTTATGATTTATGACCTTTTTTACCTAATTATTGAGTAAATCAATCTTCTCTTTTGATCTGCTTCAGTTGTGGCCATTCCATGTGCCCATATATTGATTATCTTGTTTATTCAATAGTTTTAAAATCCCAGATATCCCCATTCCTGATCACTGTCCAACAATTCTTCAAAATATTCTATTAAGATTTTTTGTGGAGGTTTGCTTCTATTTTTCTTCATATTATTCATTAGTAGGACCCAGTGGTTCTACATCAACCATTCAAGTTGGTATTGAGCTCGATCAGACCCCTGGAATCATGAACAAATAATGTAAGGAAATGGATAGAATAATATATGTTAGAATTGGTTTTTTATGAAAAATGGGTTATCATTTTGAATAATGAAGTTAAAATAAATAGTGTTTGATGAAACTAATGTGAGGAGGATCATGTGATGAACCAACCATGTGATAAAAACTGATTTCCATCAACTAGAGAGATTGAAACAAAAAAAATCCCCACTAGATACAAATATATTAGGTGCAAGTGATGTGAGATATTTGTATAATGATCATATTCTAAAAATGGGGGATGAATATGATTTTTTAGAGGGGTACTTACAAAAATTCATGTTGTACATTGATTTCCAGACATGTCAGGCCCAGGCTATAGAAGATAAGATTTAAAAGGGTTATATGTAACGTACACCATGTGGGACCCCCACACACTATGTGACCTCATGCTGGAAGACTTGGTATGCAATACATGAGTATACCATCATGTGAACGACCAGTCACAACATGTACTAATGTATATATACGTATGGTGAAGCACACAAACATGAGATGGGTATATGAACATGACCAAGAACACGTGAAGGACCCTAAAGGGCATGGCCATGACCTATATGTATCTTATACACCATGAATCCCTATATGTTTGGAGAAATTTGTTTCTATAGAGACATTACTGGGTGATGGAGTGGGACTATACACTATTTTTGTGACCTCAAATGTCTTGTTCCATCTTGGTTCCTTTTGAGGATACATCAGCCTTCCATATATCATTGGTTTTAACTCATATTTTGTCTCATGAGTATCATATCTTGATTTTTTTCATTCTACATTTAGTGATATGGTAACCTTTGTTAGGTTTTTTGGGATATGGTTTTTTAAATAATGCTTATTTAGACAATGCCCAATGACAGTAGTGATAAGTTATGGGACCACTAGAGACACTAGAGTGGACCCCCCTTCTACTTGGGAGGAGGTCCTCAATAGATAATTTCATAGGGGAACACACTATTGGATAGGGTTTGATTCCTCAATGAATAGAGTGGAACCCTCTATCACACTTGGTTAGGATTATTCAACCTATAGAGTGGAAAAACACATTTTCATGGGCGCGGGTCCTCAATTGATACTTAGTGAGTAGAACCCCCTATTGGAATTGGTGTGGGTCCATGATGAGCATAGTGTCACTGGCTGCCACACTAGAGGTGTGGGTCTGCAACCTATAGAGTGGAACCATCCCATCATCTTGGGTGTTGTTCCACTATGTTGAGAGTCGATCTCCCAATCATATACAGAATGAGTCATTGTGACACTAGAGTGGACCCTCATCCCCTTGGTCATGTGAACTCTATGGACACTTACAGAGTGTAAACCCCCTGACACACTAGGATGTCAGTCCCCTATATAGAGTTTGTTCCCCCTTGGATTTGTGTAATAGTGGTGAGTCATGTAACTTTACACTGTCGCTTCTGATGATGCATGCGATGATGGGCATAAATGATGAACTTTTTGAATTCATGGTGAATTCTTTTCCAAGTATGTGTTGTGAAATAAGGAGCCCTTTCTCTATCATTTGTGATTCATTTGACTCACCCTATCTAAAAAGACACAAACATCATGTCTTTTGAGAAAAATGAAAAGGTTTTTAGTTATATTAAAGTAGGTTAGGTGTACCTAGTACTTCCGACCAAACACAGTGATCATATCTTGGATACAAATGTTGGGATCTCTCAGTGTTTTACATTCCATTTTTCAGTATAGGAAATATTTTTTGGTGGGCATTTATTTTTCGCCATTAATTTTTATTTTCCATTATGGTACACTTATAATATCTAGGGTTTTACATTAATGGGTTTTCCCATAAATTTTTTCATCTTTTACTATTATTATACTACACTTCTATATAGATATGGATGTGTATTTAAATACACGTACTAATAAAATTAACTCCCACGATTAGTTATTCTTTATTTCTAGTTTCCATACCCTATCGGATATAGGCTGTCTTCAGATAGTCACAAATTAAGAACTAGTTAGGATTAGGCCATGACATGATGATTGCCTCAATGAGAAACTAATCATGATGGGATATCAGGTTATAAATCATGTGATTATAAAATCCAGCTAAATAAAATTATAATTAAATACTGGTATATAGTAGAATGTCTAAAGATATCAATGAAGATAAGGATGATGCCTCATGAAACATTATATGATAATGGTGAAAAAATAAATATGACTAAATTTATTTTCTGTAAAAACTGTGGAAAGCATCACTAAGGTAAATTTCACAATTGAACTGAGTAGCATTTTAACTGTGTTAGAATAATTCATCAAGTATATTATTGTCAATAAAATAAAGATGATCAGGTATGGATATAAATTGAATTCTATGATCTTTTTTTGTTCAATTCATCATTTCTGGACAATACAAGCATTATCCCTGTCAAGGCCAAAATTCAATGGGTAAATCCTAGACTATGAACATATTCTATGGAAGTCATTCAACTCAAAGGAATAATGTGTTTATAAGTTAATAATTAATATTTTTTTATTTAGTAGTATATCAATGAAATTATTGATACAATAATTATGAAACATTTATGGATTGATCTATAATAGTATTTCATCAAGGATTTGAAACATATGTTTAAAAGTACATGTAATATATAAAATTTATTTATTGATAAATGGATTTATTAAAAAATAGTAGATTAAGGGATTTATACACATAAATGTGTATTTGATGTTGGGATAAACCTAAATTGGGTTTTTATGATTTTCTATGTCTACTCTATCAAATAGTCGATATCAATTTTGATCATTTATGTGATGGAATTTTAAGATGATTATGGTTATTTTGTGGAAACATATTACAAGTTAAATGTTTTTTGACTTAGTGGTGATTAATGGTATATTGGTAGTTTTTTTATATTAGATGAGGAATATATACCCATTAGGAATAATACAAAGGATTGTTTTAGGTGAATGATCATATGTTTTTTGAGGTTTATGATGATTGGTATGAGAAACCGTTTGAGGTTAAAACATTCTTTAATGATGAGTTCATTTTCATTTTTTTTCTATATAGTTTTATTTATATAAAAATGTATTATGTTAAAATATTTGTACTCTTTATTAAATTATGGTGATTAATGTATTATTGTTTATTAATATTTTGAATTATCATAATGTATTATCACAATTTTAGATTTAGTGAAGACATAAGGAACAACATGTAATAATTTGGTGGATTATGTGGTCTGTTATAAGATTATTATGTTGCGTATGAAATAAAATAAATCAAATTTAAGTCTCATAATTTTGATTAAGTATGATATTGTAGTGTTAATTTATAAAAGGATTAAATTATTATTTGCAATAAAGTATATTTCTTTATTTCCTAGTCTTGTTGATAATGAAATTCCTTAACTCTATCAAAGAAATATTGATTAAAAAATGTATTATTGTAACAAACCCAGTTTTAAGTATGTAACACATTATTTGTTGGAATTATGTATGTTATTTGTTTGGATGATGTTTGGGAGGATTTAAGAGAATTCTAGAATATATTTGACTATTTAATTAATGTTTACGGTTTGTTCATAGTTTGTAGAAACCATGAAACACCTACAGACGACCATGAAAATTAAGGCAATTAGATATGGATGGGTTCATTGTTAGGTTCATGTTTTGGCCAAACCATGTGGTCACCAAGGATAAATAGTCCATTTGGTATGGAGGTACTGTGCATTGTTAGCCCACGGTTCCCCTAATCATATGCCCGAACCATTCACAACTAAAAGTATGATAAATAAAATCATGGATCTAACTCAGGCTTTTCTCTCAAATTTTTATTTTATCTAGTATGTCCCTTACAATTTTGCCTCTCATCCCAAAGGATATGGAGACCGTATGTAGGATTAAAATAAAGAACGTAGATGCTCAATTACAAGAATATTGGTTAATTTTATGCCTAAAAACATTTGTTTTTAAACTTATGGAAAACTATTTTTAACAATGTTAAACAATGTAAATTCATAATCCCTAAAATATTTCTATGAGTCAAACTTTCTTTGGTTTTGAAATTATGTTTCTAGAAATAGGACATAATAAATATTTACCTATAAAAAATTCTACATTAAAGGTTAACGAATCTCAAATATTAGAGTTAATCGATGTAAAATAAAGTATAAGAAGATTACGTATTCTTCTTTTAATATAAATTAGTGTAAATAAAAACATGAAAAAAACAAGTTACAAGTACAAAATAATTTAACCCAAAGAGTAGGGTATTCAACAACCATGGATAAAGGTTCATTGATTTATACATTCATTAAAGTATGGCATATCTACACCAGGGAAATCCCTCGATATAAATATCAGAATTTGTCTTGTTATCCCCACAAGCATTCGATCATTAAGGTAGTCGGTACCTCTGACATTCTATCACCGAAAGTCCTCAAACATTAATGTATTTGAAACCTTTGTCTTCTAATCACTAAAATCACTCCATTGTACTCAGAAACAGCTAGATCCACACAAAGAGAAGCTGAACAAGAATTTTATATCCGCACAAAGCCTTAGAGTATGTCTCTCTCTAGATATCACTTCACATAATGTAATAACTAAGTCGATCAACAGATAATGAGATCGTTCAAATGAGCACATATTTTATGACAAAAAATCCAATGGTTATCTCCCTCCTCTAATAATCAAATTTTTCAATGAATCATGGAAGGAACTATACACAGGTCCCTCATCCAATGGTTAGTTAGAAATAGAATGTATGAAATTGTTTTATTACAATAACATGTGTATGGAAAATGAAATTAATAACCAAATATATTTTTTGAATTATAATGAAAAATTGAATTTATATTCTAACCTGATAAAAATTCATAATCTATAAGACATTTATATTTGGATTCTATTTTTCAAAGAGTTCAGAACTTGAATTATATAGATTCCATATTCTGAATTCCAGTAAATTGAAAATCTGAATTATGAGGAATTGGGAGTTTTAATTCTGAGGAATTCAGTGTCTGAATTCTAGGAAATCAGAGTCTAAATTATGATGATATTAGTATCCAAATTATGAATAATTCAGAGTTTTATTTATGAGGAATTTAGACTGAGAATTATGAGGAATTTAGAGTCTGAATTTTGATGAATGCTGAGTCCGAATTTTGAGGAATTCAGATTCGGAATTCGGATAAATTTGATGTCTAAATTCAGATGAACGTAAAGTATGAATGATGAATAAATTGTAGTCTAAATTCTGATGAATTTATAGTCTGAATTTTTAATACTTTTATGTATTAATTGTGAAGAATTAGGAGTTTGAATTCTGACAAATTCAGAGTATGAATTATGGCATATTCGGAGAGTGAATTTTTAACAATTCAGAGTCTGAATTCGGAATAATTCAAAGTCATAATTCTGAGTAATTCAGAAACCTAATTTTAGATAATTCAGATTCCAAATATCATATAATTTGGAGTTTGAATGAAGAACAATATATATACATTGAACTATTAGATTCTGAGGTATTTTCATAAGAATAATAATTCTTGACTAATTGGAAAAATTAGTTCGATTTAACGATATTTGAAAATGGGAAAATTAAAAAAAAGATAAAGTTACAATTTTTCCTTTGAGAAAAAAACATTCCTGAAGAAAATAATCATCATAAAAATTTGTTTTTCCTTAAGATAATGTGTTTTTGATTTTCAAAACAAAGTGGAATGGAAAATTTATAAGGAAACCTTATTGACTAAATAATCTCCCCCTTTTTGGAAACCTAAAATACCCTTACAGATAAATAATATTAGAAATATTCATTTTTCTTTGTGAACATAAAATAAAACATTATATCCCATTACATTTGAATCATGGTGTATATGAATAACTCCCCCCATATGTTTGGAAATACATAAGGGTAATATTTTTAACATCCTTATATAGATTGTTCTTTATCTTGCATAATGAAATCTTGTTTGTGTATACCACCATTAGATAGACTCCCCCTTACTTAAGTCATTATATTCCTTACTAAGTATTATTTTTTATCATTCCTTTCCTCTCATTGTGATATGAAAAAAGGAATAGATAAAATGGAAAAAATATGGTACCTGAAAGATTAAAACAATATTCAATAAGAATAATGAATTACAACATGTATTTTCATTATATTTGAATATAACGATATGTGGAAGGTAGATCAAAAGATCAGAATTGTAATGTTATTCAGAAGATAAAAATGTTGTCATGAAAAATTACGGTGTCATTTCAGCATCATAACAACGTCATATAGAAATTCATAAAGCCGGTTGGTGAAAATAAAATAGGTATCTCAACATTTATATGTGAAATGCTCATTAATAGGGATACTTAATAACGTATACCAACATATGAAAATAAATATTATAAAACATTACATAAAAGGGATTCATGATAAATGTATAGGGTAGAAGATCCCTAACGAGTTTTTTTTCATAGAAACTATTGTACATAAAGGGTTAAAAATGAAATAAATGAGATTTAACAGAATATCCATAATTTATTCCTAAAATCGATATAATGTTAATCATTGAAGATAAAATCCTAACAGATAGAAATTTAATTTAAGAATCTGGATATTAATGATGTTTTTGAATATAAATTAAAAGAGGGAAATACCTTACAGTATTTCATCATAGTAAATACTATGAAGAGGTTATAAATGATGGTGAATAAATGATACAGCATAAAAATGACATAAATTTAATATTAAGGTATTTATTAAAAATCAATAGAAATACAATCAATTGAAATTAAAAGAACTCACCCAAATGAGGGAGATTGAATTCAATGGTGAGAAGAGAAATCCCATAATTGGATGTGTGAACCGAAGATATTATGATATGAATATTTGATGTTTTGGGGAATCATGGGAGGACAGTACGAAGTATAAATCAGATTTGTTGTGAACATTTTAGAGTTTGAGAAAGAGATATGTCATATTGGATGGATTTATATATGAATTGATGGTGATTTGATTATTATTTTGGTTTGGACACTACATAATCAAATATTCAAAACCAAAAACCATCCCATCGATTTTTACCATGGTTTTTTGTAAATGGGGAGTGATTTAAATTTTTTATGAGGCCAAGGGTCTAAATTATATATATAATTTCTCTTTTATTTAGAGTTGAGTAAAAATCCCAATGAAATGATTTTAAAATCATTAAATATTTTATATGTTATGATGGATTCACTACGACTTTATAAAATAATTAAAATAAAATTGAAATTAATCTATTTTAAATTTCATTAATAAATTTGGTGAAAAATACTTTTCATTGTTTTTATTACAACATTATTGTGATATTATGGTGTCTTAAAAAAACCATATATTTATACAGTATTTAATTGTTTCCCAAAAATTCGACTATCTATAAAAAATATTAAAAATTTACCATTGGATAATTTTGAAATACAAATTTAAAAAAATAGTCCTTTTATCTAAATAATTTCCGAAAAATTTTAATTTTCACTTTTAAAAATCAAAATGAAATTTAATGAAAATGATATACATTTTGATAATAATAGTTTTTGAACCCTAATAAAAAATATATATGAAATCATGAAAATTATATGTAAATTTATATTTAATATATGCAGTAATATTTTATTAGAATAGTATTCTTCCAAATATCCATTAACTCATAAACATAATTTTTTTAATTGGATTTTAATATTAAAAAAATTTATTATTTATTCTTTAACACTATTTTACAATATAAAAAATAAGACGAATAAAATATATTCATTATTATATAAATAATTTATTTAAATAATATTATTTATAGGTTATTGAAACATATACCATTACTAAACTAGCATAATCCCTAATAGAATAGTGATGGATGATGTGTCTTTCATCGGGTCATTTTGTGAACATGGTTTGTGCAGTGATCTTGATGAAGATAAACTTCTCCTGTAAACAGTTTATCATATGCTCAAATTGTTGGACATAATCATGGGAACTATTTAGGAGAAATACAAGATATTATATCTCCCTTGGATGTTATGATAAATGGGATTCATAAGGTACTGGTCTACAAGATGATTCCAGCACTTCCAATATCTATCCGAGAAGGATGAGTAAAAACCCTCTATTTATACATGTCATGTGATTATTATCTAAAGACTATATTATCAATGGTAATGATACATAACAATCATTTAGACATAATTAGATATAATAAAACATAATAAATACATGTTCTTTCTATATCAACAATTAATTTAATGAAATGAAAACAAAGGAAATTTTATTTATCAATATTTTGGTCTTTACATCCTTCCACAAATTAGAATTTTCACCCATGAAATGTCCTTTTCTCACAATAAAATAGATTATGATAACTTTGATTCATCACATCATTTTGTTCCCGCATTGTTTTTTATAATTTTTGTTATCTCTACAACACCTTTACGGGGGGAATTTTCTTATTTAATATGACAGTTTTCCTAAAATCTATGATTTTCACTTGCTGCTGCTCATATAAAATGTCATTATCTAACGGTACCACCTCTAGCATGAGTACTTTTTATGGGTTTTTTATTTATGTTCTTAATATGGATTCATGGAATAATTCATGTGCTTGAAATTTTTTTAATGGTAGTTATATTAGATAGGACACCACTCTGATGTGATAAAGTATATAAAATGGGCTGATGTAGCATGGACTAAGATTTCCCTTCTTCCCAAGTCTCATCACTCTCTACGATAGGAAATATTTATAGGAATACCATGCCTACAACATGAACCTCTACGTCTAATTAACTATATTCATCATCACTCTTTTATTGACTCTAAAACGATTTAATATAATGCTGGATGATCTTAACATTATACACTATTTTATAGACCATTTTAGGACCTAGAATATTTTGTTCCCCAACATCATCCCAAGATACTGTGGTTCATCACATCTTCACATAAAGGCCTTCATAGGGGCTTGATTGGATGTTATAATAGAAATTATTATTGTAATACAACTCTACCAAAATAAGATGTTTTTCCTATATGTCTTTCAATTCCATTGATCACGTTATAAACATGTAGTTAAGTGTTTGGATAGTCTTCTCAGATTTTCCATCAATTGAGGATGATAAAGGTGATTGGGCTCATTAAAATCTTGTTATTGTCATAATTTAAATGCATATAGATAGTATTGAGTATTTTGATATTTCCATTTTCATTCTAGTTTATTTTATTCATAATTTGACATTCCATTGTAATCATTATCACACATATGATCCATAATATCTAACCATTAGGTTGAAACTAAATCGTGGGCATACCAACAATGGATGTACATTTGATGGGTAATCTATGTTATATTTTAATGATTATATTGTGGATCCTCCAATATACCTTGAATTACTTCTAAATATATTCCATCATTTCTGAGGGGAAGTTCATTTTTGTATTCATAAGATTTATATGACTATGAGATCATAATTTTTGATGGATGGTATAAAGAGGAAGGTTAAAGAGTGTGTCTTGAGTTTTATCTCCATTTTGAAGGGAACAATGATGCATAAATTACCATAAGTTATGTTTTAATCACTAACCATCCCATGGGTCAAATATAGCAGATAACTATGGATTTTTTCATAAGTCATCCAAGAACTATTTTGAATCATGACTCCATATGGGTTACTGTGGAATATATCATAATTTAAATTCACTAAATATATTTTTTTAATGAAATATAATAAAAAATATGTAAAAACTTTAAATTAATTATGCTGAATTGTTTAACGGCATACCAATTTCAAATTTTTATATCCAAGAACTAGGTTTACATCTCGTTTTTTGAAGTCCTTACAAAAAGGCCTAGGAACCCAGTTGACCATGTGCACAATTTATCGTCCTAAAATTGATGGACAGTCCAACAACACAATGAAACCATTGAAAAACTATATTATATATTGTCATTTAAATTTACTAGAATCATGATGGGAACACATATTTTTAGTAGAGTCCACAGAAAATATCAATTATAAGTCCATAAAACTTATGGATTGGATAGAAATATTTTAATGGTCATACGTATTTTTCATCACACTATTGTATTAAATAAGGTGAGAGAAAACATATCATAACTAACATTTTTAGTGAGACAATGAAGACGATTATGATGATACATGATGTAATAGAGTCCACTGAGTGTCATTTGAAATCATTTTTTGATTATATTTATCAATCGTTATCATTTAATGTGGATGAACATATTTTCATGAGTGTATCTCTCAGATGGGGCATCATTATTTGAGTATGGAATGAAACTATCTCAATGGTATGTTGGCCCATTAGAGATACAATAACAGATTGGAGATATATCTTATAGGTCCAAATTACAAGAAATTTCCATCACTTTGCACAATGTATTTTGTGTATTTAAATTAAATAAGTACCAACATAATTGTTTGTCTGTTATTCAATGGGACAAAATCGATTGTGATCTAGATTTAATGCTGATTAACATACTGATAAAAATTTTAAACATACAATATATGTTGTTTTTTGGAATGTTTGTTGGTTTGGTACAGTATTTATGTTGTCATGGATTGATTCTTGATGACACATGGGAACAAGTTAAAAAAATATTGGATTAATAACTTAATCTTTTCTAAATCACTAGATATATCTGTATTTAAAATGATAGGAAACCCAATAGTTTATAGAATATAATAGCCCCAAATTACTATTTATTAACCTTATATTATTTATTTTTCTTTTATATAATACATGGGTTGAGTATCTAGATCATCTATATATTTTAAGAGTATTTCAAGAGGTTTTTAAGGGTATGTTATTTGAATACAGAAATGTTAAACCATGAACTATCTCCAAGAAACCATTCTGGGGGGGTTTTTGTCATTTTTAGGACCATGGTTGGTGAATGATTTATCCAATATGTTTGGATACCTATGATAAATAATTATAAGTGAGAGTTTTGGATAGTAGAAAAGCATATTGTAGCACATTTTTTCAAACCCTACTATACAATCATTCATATATATATATATATAATTTCTGGTATCATTTAATTGGTTTGCCCAATATTTTTTATCCATAAGACACAACTAGGAGGCTCATTGACTTGGATATAGTATTATAAAATTGGGTGGTTCATTGTTTGTAAAACCATGCATCCTATCCATTTTACATGCATTTAATGATTGGAAAATTTGAGTTTACCACAAATTAAAAACACCAAAATAAAATTTTCCTCATCTTCATTAGGGATACCAAAAAAATATCTTAATCGTGGAATATGTAGTGATTAGGTTTGATCTTGGATAATTTTCTGACGAGTCAATATATGTTATATCGCAGAAATAAAACATAATTCATCTTCCTTTTTAATCTTCCATTGATCTACTCATTTCCCCTATCAAATATACACTGATATAATCTTCTATAAATAGATCCATGACCAATGAATAGTTATATTATGAGATTTGGTTGTGTTGTGATCGAATGATGGGAGGATTTTTTATGTCGGTTTTTTGAGTTTTACCTTCTACTCATTGGATTCTCTGAAATTTGTGTGGTATTTATATACTATTCCAAACTACTTATTCATGAACATGAAGGATTTATGATTATATCTACCTATATTAAATTATTGGAAATTATTCTTGGCTTTAATAACTCAATATATTCTATTTAAATGATGATGATGTGATATTTGATAAATATTATGAATGGAAATAGTCTTCAATGAAATTGTTTTTGTATATAACATGACATGTGTGGTTTGTGTGATTTCATGACATTTCATTGGTGTTAATTTATTTTTTTGAATATGGGGCCAATTTCAGAGTGGAATATGGGATTCCCTCATGTGATGATTTCTTGATGGGATAGGTCATTGTCCATGAGTATTGGGACTATCATATGTAATGATTGTGGGTGTTTTTTTGTGGAATATAGATTGTCGTTTTATATTGAAAAATGAATGAACAAGTTGATTGAAAAAAAATTATTTCGTAATATATTTTATTATAATATACAATTTTATATTACCACACTTAGTATTATATAAATGTGTTCAAACATGTTCTTGATCTTAGTGGAATGTGTTTGTAATTATATTAGGATTATATACACTGTTTATGTATAACCCAGTATTTGGGAACATTAGTGTACATAAAGATGTAGTATAGAAGTATACAGGTAATTCGAAGGTGTCTTACTTATCGATTAATGCATCAAGATTTTATAGAAATGTGATATGGACATATAGATCAAGTATTTATTCAATTGATTCTTCATTTGATGAATCTTTACAAACTTCGATTTTTTTATTGCTTATGTTGTATTGGTATTGATCAATTTATTCTATCTACTACTGTGATTTTGTTATTCAATTTTGAATTGTATTTTTTGAAATATATTTATTATGTATTATGTTCTGTCATTCATCATCATAAGTTTATTCTTATTTCACAGATAATCAAACCTCAGTGATTTTTCATTCCCTTGACACATGATTCTATTGTTAGGTGTCTTAAGAATGCCACCTATGGTTAGTAGAGACACCACATCTTCAAAAACTAATTGTAGAGGTCTGGGTTGTAACATTAAACTACTAGGACAATGTTATTTTTCTAGTTGTTATGGAATGAGTTAGGTCTTATTCACAATAATCATTATAATAAAATTATAACTCCATGAAACATCCATAAATCATTCTTGAATAAGAAATGAGTATTTATTTAAAAATATTTTGTAACAATGAAACCCAATTTACATACATTAATTGGTGTTCATTATCATACCCATTTTTTTCTATAATTTTAATGTTTATATATTAGAAGAATTGTTTTCATAGTAATTTCAATAGGATATTAATTGATGATTTGAAAATAAAATTACATTTATTTATTGTAATAATATTTTTATAAAATTAAAATTTAGAAACAATATTAAAAAAATATTTGAACAACAACATAAGAAATTTTGGTGTTTTACCTCATCTATTGATGACGCATATGATTTTTATAATCATTCAATACAATAACATTACCACATAAAAATAGTTTTTTCATTCCATAAATCATATATATTATTATATTAATTTCATAAATTTTTACCTGCACCCATTATTCTGTAAAAAACTGTCCCCTAACACAAGAAACTGAAAATATATTCATTATAAAAGTTGGAAACTAGAAAGATGAATTTTTTATGTTAACAAATCTAATACGTATGCCTCAAGGAGATGTGAGTTTTATTCATTTATTAAAGTGAAAATATATTGTGTAACTCATATGTTGGCCATGTGAATTTTAAAAACATGTCATATCTGTTTATTTATCATCCATCATACACTAAATCCATTATGAGTAAGTGTTCAAAGTTCACAACACCCGGATCTACCTATTATTTTTGAAATGATTAATCGTCTCAATTTTCATCCTAATTAACAATTGAACTATAATATTACTATTAAAAAATAATCAAAATAGGTTAGTAATATTGTTCATAAATGTTATCCTATTATAGTTTCATCCAAAATAAATTGTTTCCATACAATATGTTTTCAATGTTTGATCATCTTTTAAAGTTATTAATTAATTATAATATTTTATAATAGTTATGTTACGATATACATAAAAATAAAATATAGAACGAATGTTTATATTCATAGTTTAAATCTTCTGTCAAACCATCTTAATTGAAATCGATTAAAACCCATCATTTGTTTTGAATTTATTCATATATTGAATTATTCATATTTCACCATCCAATTTATATTGTATAGTATAATCATGATAACTGATAAGTGACTTTTTAGGGGTTGCATTGATATATTTATTTTTTATATATTAAAAAGTAAAATATCATATCATACATATATCATAAAGAGTATATATCTAATTAATTTTTAGCACTCGATGATATTAATTGAAATTCCACACAAACCCATAAATAACATCATTTTTTAAGAAATTATAATTATAATATGTTTTTATCCACCGAGTGAAAAAATTTCAACTCTTATTTAGTAAAAATAAATTTTTAAATAAACATTTTGGTAGTTACTTGATTAACCTACAATCAATGAAAATAAATTATGTTCAAATGTCCTAAACATTTCTAATTCATTTTTCATAAATTCAATAAAATCTTTACTGAATTATTTATATGATGCAAAAAATAGTATATAGTTAATATAGATCATTTAAAAATAAATTTGATTTCCATTCATCCTTAAATATGAATTTTGATAAGATTCACATTGTATGAATCAAAAAATTCACAATCATTAAATATCATTTACTTAACACTAAAATAAATTTATAAAAATATTTCTAGGATTTAATTTCTCAATATTATTTGAGGAAAAAATCCTCAGTATTCTTAACATTAACATATTATACAAAAATAAAATATAAAAATAAAAATTTTACATAAATTTAGATAATTTTAAAAATAATTTCGAAATCAATAGAGAAAATCCTTAATGTATCCCAAAATACTACAATAAAAATGTTTTACCAATATCAATAGCATATAATTTGGAATACCCTTAGACAAAATTAGTTGGTTGTTTTCAAATCATTCTTCCATCATTAATAGAATTTTAATAGGAAACCAACTAGTTTTAAATAATAATAATTTCCCGACACCCAAAATATGTTCTAATGTGTGGTTTTACCAAATTTGGTCAACAAAAGTTTTCATTTATTTAGCCCAATTATTTTCATGTAATTTTTCATAACTTTTCATTGTATCAGCATGTAATATAAAATTTTTCATTGTAAGACTATCATTTTTAGAAATTTAATTAATTCTAAATTATCACAACAAATATTACCGTCAATAATTTCGGCTTGACTATTTGATTTTTCATGTTATTAACAAAGTGGACATACCTTGATTTTAACATTCACATTTGATAAAATTTCATAATCAATATCCTTTATTGCCACTTTTATGAAATAAATATTCATGATTTTTTTTAGTATTTCAATTAATATGTTATCTTCCATAACATACTATGACATCATAACTATATATCATAATTATACAAAATCAGTTAATTAATTTATATACCATATTCTTGAATTTATATCAAATAAAAATTTATTCATCCACTATACTCTTAATATTTTCCATCCTAACTTATTTTTTTTAAAATATATAATTCACTTCCAACATATTTTATACACTACATAGTTTCTTATATAATACCACATCTTGAAGGGAATGTTTTTATATCTAGTATTACATATATCTAATTATATATGATACCAACACCTAAATTAATATATTTTTAAATAATTTTATAGAGTACTTTAGTGTAAATATTGTTCTCTCAATATTATTCATCGTCAAATTTTCCATATCTACAACCTTTTTTCATTTATGTGTAAACATAATTGAGTATCACAGACATATGTATTTATAGAGATAGTATTAAATCATTTGATATTATCGATTCAGGTTTTATTCAGAAATAAGGTTGAGATTATTCTAGAAAAACATCAATATAAATTTGTCTTTATATATTTATAAATAACTAAAACTATTCATTTAAGTGAAAAAATACCATAAAATCCATCATATGATATTTTCCATTAAAGAAGAAATAGTATATTTGTCCCTTATAATCATTTTGGGGAATTAGTTCATATTCATAAACGCCAATTTATACCCACAAACAATTTTATATCTATAAAATAAAAATTAATGAATTCCCAATGATATTTTCTTCATGAAAATCTCTTCATGTTTATTGTTGAATTTATTTTTTCATAAGAACTTATTTTAAATTTCAAAAACCAAATTAATATCTTTTACTGAATATTGGTTTATGTGGATAAAAATGTTATATAATAGTATGTATTTTTCTCCGATTATATAATGATTATTTCTTAAAAACAAAAATTTAATCAAAATATCATATTGTTATATAATTTTTAATTACTAAAAATGTATCTCATCAGTTGATTTGGAAATTATAATAATTGAATATTATTACAAGGTTAATGTAAAAGCATATTTACCAATACAATATTATTCTACTATAATTTAATATAATTAACATGAATATTACTCAACAAATTCTTACCAATATTGTCTTATTTAGTCCCATTTATTATAAATTATCCATTATTGATGAAATAAATATCCCTATCATGATTTCTTATGATTCTTTTCTTGCTTCTTATTTTTTACTCTCTATTAGGAACACTTTCTATGAAATATCTGTATTCCATAATCATAAAATTAATATTAATTAATTTTTACAGCATTTACAATCATAATATTAATCATTCTCATGTAATTTTTGTGATTGGTGATTGAAATAGCCATTACGAAAATTATTCACTATAAGATATGATATCATATTATTTTGGAAGTGTGGATATTTTTCAATTTTAAAACATTCATTGGACTTTTTTGATGAAATTTCATTGGATTAAAATAATAAATTCTCAATTATTTAATTGGAATCCTTAAAATGAATAATTATTAATTTTTTATTATACCAAATAAAAAAATAAAAATAACAATTAAATATAAATTTTTATAAAAAAATTTAATAAAATTAAATCCTCCAATAATTATCATCTTCCATATCATATTTGTCAATTTTATTTATAATGGATCCAAATGTAACATCCTCCATCTTCTTCTATAATATTGGTTTCTCCATGTTCATATTTATCTAATATGAAACATGTGTTATATTAATATAATGAAGGGAAACTATTCGGAAAGTGTTTTCAATAAGACAACATTTATGGTTTAAAGAAAGTGAGTAATCCTTAAAAGATTTTATTTAATTATCATATCTTCACTGGAAACACAATTTTCACAAATCATTCCAACTATAATAATATAATGATTAAAATATATGCCAATGGAATATATTGGTATTTTATTCAAAGACTTAATTACGGTCTATTTAACTTGATTTTTATCTTAATTAAACTTGGAATCTCATTTTTAAATATTTAATAGAATTTAAAATTTACATTTTCATTATTTTTATGAGACATTATTATGTAAATTATAATGGATATAACAATTCCTTGAGAATTAATCATTTTTAAATAATAATTTAACTATATGAGATTTGTATTACTATGAGATCCAACATTGATAACCCATAAAATAATTATGTAAATCAGAAAAACATATATATTAATTTTCATATTCCAAAAAAAAGTATTATTTTGGACAATATTTAATATTTTATCAGAAAATTAAAACATAATTCTAAATATCAGAAGGCATAATTATTTGGACATTGAGAGAATGCTGTCTAAAAAATATTCCACGATTTACATATTTATTAGTATAATATGGAAAACAACCTAGGGTAGATTAATTAAGTTATTCTAATTAAATATTATATTCAGTTTATTTAATATTTTATTTTGTTCATCCAATTATTTTGAATAAATTGATCACTATTCTCCTATACTTTTACTTATATGTATTTAAATAACAAAATGTTTACATAAATTATCTAGTTCAACGATAATATATATAATAATATATGGATTTATATCATATAACTATCATTTATCATTATATAATAGATTTATAAAATTCATTAGAAGAATATTTTTAGTGGACTGAGGATTCATAAAAGAAAATGTATGACATGATCCATCCTTTGTTGATGTTGAACAAAGCACTCGTGTCAACCAATGGAAAGGCTCGAAGGGCCTTACTAATAATATTATATTGCCTATGTGCTCCAAAGAATAAAAAAATTAGGATAAAGTTTTTCCAATAATAACCAACAAATGGAATACTAAAATGTATTGGTATGACATTACTATACCATGAAAAGACATTATCTCAAATAAAATATTAATTAAATAAATAAAAAGAGAATTAATGAAAACACAAAGAGAATATAACCACCATAACAAAAATTATAAGAGTATCCATTCCTTAATGAAATATATTCATTCAACTATAAACATATATATAAGGATGGGGTGGGATGATGAAAGAGAAATAAATGAAAAATTTACCAAAATCTATCGCTATGGGACACATGGGATTTATTGTAAAACCCCGAGATTTTATAAAAATTATTCTTTTTAATTTCATTAATGTCTTGAGTTGTACGCTACACCAAAAGGAGCTTGCACAACATGCATCCTTGACTTGCCTTTCATTACACGTAATCGCGACCTTCCTCTATAGCGTGTGTAGTACGCAATACCGAGTTTCACTAAACTACGATATGCTATTAAAATATTATTAAAACTAGCCATTATGAATAGTAATAACCACTTTTTGAAATTTTGTAAATTTTATTTTCAAAATGGATTTCATTTTTGGATTCAGAATATAGAAATTAGCCTAGGGTAAAATTTTGGTACTTTTCGGATAAATTTCATTTTCTGATGAATAGTGAAAATTACTAAATTTTAATTAAAAACAACCATTTTAATTGAAATAAATAATAGTGATAAATTATTAATTTGAGTGGTTTTAATGTATATTTAGAATTTATTGTTTACAATTTAATAAAATTTTGGTCATTGGATGTAATTTCACATTTAAACCAAACCTAAACAAGTGTCAATATTTTTATAGTTATTATCTCTTAAGAACACGCTATTTGTTTTGACGACGGAATTAATTTTTAAATTAATTAATGCAACTGATTTGTTTTGAATTTGGTAAAATAGACATCATTTTTTAATTCATAATATCAAATATAGCTTAGGTCTAATTTTTGGTATTTTTCTAGAAACATTCATTTTTTGATGAATAGTGAAACCACTAAGTGGTAGTTAAAAAAAGGAATTTTTCATAAAACATAATTTTACCACTTCTGTAAGTGGAATTTCAAAAATCCGAGAGACACGGTAGATATCAGTAAGTAAAATTTGGTTCAATGAGATTAAAATAATTTTTGGTGAATAGTAACTTTTTACTTTTTTTTCCCACGGTTAAAAGTAAGTTGGGTACTCAAGGGTAAAACTGATATTATTATTACCCAAACACATGTACTAATTCTATTGGATAAGTGTAATTCGACCAAAAACAACCTTAGGAATAATGTATGACCATTTAGGCCCACTTGGAATAGATTAGGACATTTATTATTAATTTATTTAAAGAAGGGTTAAAATGGTTAAAATCAATGTTTAATAAGTAAATAATTTTTAATATAGGGTTATACATATTATAAATTCGACTATAAATATTCATTAGAAAGCTAAAACGATTTCCTACATAATGATATTTTATTTGTAATTTTTAGACCTTAAATAAGTTAATTTATTTATGACACAAATATGATGTAGTAATTATCTTATTAATGAAATATTGACATGATTGATGTTATAAATACCCAAATAAATGTAATTTTAGACTTTTGATGAATTCCAATAATTTTATAGGTTAATATGACATGTTAGTATTGATTTAATTAACTTTTTTAGAAATAATAATTATGTTATAAGTTTCAAAAAAATAAATTACTAAATAGTTTCAAAATTGACATAAAATAGTTTTTAAAACAAATATTATATTATTAATTGTTATTTTATTCCTAAAAATATAAGGATCAGACAAATGACTTATATAAAGTTATATATATTAATAATAAACAAATTGAGGTTATTTTGGATTCTTATAGTAAGTTTATTAACCTTATAGTATAAGAACACAAGAAGACACGGTAAAAGTTAAATTAGTTAAATTAATGTTAAATCTAAATGATAGGGTTAAAATAGGAACCTAAACTTTTATAAATTCTATTGGATGAGAGTCTTTCGAACCATCCCAACATTATATTCAAAATAAATCAATTAGGATCTATTTAAAACCGAATTTTGCATTATAATAAAATAATATATTTAGTTATTCCAAAGGTGCCCCTCTCCTCCCTTATAAAAGGGCACCTCCTCCCTCTCTTCCTCACACCACCTTGAGCCTTCAAGATCGGCCCAACCCTGCCAAATTCTCTTATCCACTTCCCTAGAAACATCCTAGAGGTCATGGTCTTATTCAAAGACCAATTTTAGTGACCTAAGAGGAGGACTCAAAGAGGCGCTTCAAAGAAGAGGTAATGTCTGTTACCGATTCTTTCAACTTTATTTCTTTTTCCACTTCTTCTTATTAGGTTGTTTAATTATGAAGTAATAACATCAGTACCAATAATATACTGATATATTATTATAATTATTAAAAAACCCTATTTCTCCATCTATCCATCCTATGGAAAACAAAATCACCGCACGTGCGTACGTATGGAATATAGTCTCCACGCCATGGTGTAATCTATTTTCCACCACCACCTTACTTGGATGGGTATAACGGTATAAATAATAACTATATATGATTATTTTAAAGTGATAATGATTCTGTAATAGTATACAAACACTCCAATAAAATCCTACAATCATGGGAATGATATCATCGCTCGTGCATATGTACAGAATACCGTCTCCACGACGCGATGAGATTCATTGTCAATGATTAACCATTCATAAATGATTATAAAGTATATATAATAAGTAATCATGAAATATATGACATAATAATGATACTGGATTTATGTATTTATATATATATGTATGTCATCCAATTAATTCTATTTAATTCAATGAGGAAATGAAAACAACGTTCTTGTGTACGTACGACCTACCTTCTCTATGAACGGTGTATTTCTTTCCATTTATCGATCTATTACATATATGTATATTCGGAATATATATTATATATAAATCATGTTTTACATTCTGTATATAAGTAATCATGATCTAAGTAATCATATGAATAATTTCAATTCAAAACACGAAAGACAAATGAAAAGATTTTACCCAAAGCGCTCTTTAACGTGGAATTTACAAAAGAACGGGTAATATAAAGTCATAAGTGAACCAAATATGATATCATAACAATTAATATGATTCTTTAATAAGTCAATAACATTATGTAAATAATTATAAAGGAGTTTCAGATACGTACGAAGCATATCAGACCTAAGGTAAGGGATAATTTCGCAAATCTCATTTTTATCCGAGATTGCTTATTCGTAAGTATTTGTTGGGGATATTGTTATCATCCAAGTCCATGTTTCCTAAAAATGGTTTCATGTATTTTTAATTTTATTTTTACCCATTTTTTACTCTTAATACATGGTATGTATGGAATCTTTCTTTTATGAGGTACTTTTTGACTTTTCCGACAAAAGTACGAAAAGAATGTTTTTTTAACTTATACAGCACGAACTGATTTTTACAGTTTTATAAAGACTTATTTTAATGAATCTTACTCCAAAATATTTCATGACTATTTTCAACAAAATCCATTTCATTTAAAATATGATGACATTTTGTGAAATGAAAATTATTTTTAAGAAGAAAAGATATTTTTATCAAGAATTCATTTCAAGTGTTTTCACAAAACCATTTTCCATCTAAGATGACATTATTTCATATGTGTATGTTTCAAGTATAATGTCTCTATGATTTACAAGGTTTAACTTTTCATATTATGAAATTATATCCATTTCTTTTATATGGATTATGTTATGATGGGATTAGGTTTATGAAACCCATTTTATTCGTTGGGTTATTATGAATGATGTATGTTTATTTTGTGGCAAAAGTAAGAATGATTTAATTATGAGATAGGTGGGACCTATATCTCCCTCCAATGAATTGGGTAATGATTTATATCTCATGTGATAGACATGGCTGAAATGGCAAGTTAAACCAGTTCAGTATAACAGGATTGAAACGAGGAGTGAACCCGATTCAGAAAGGGACTTTGTCCACTAAGATGGTCTTGGCAGCAATGCCTTTGCTACTATGGAAATCATTACATGTGCTTAATGGATTTCACAATTTCATGTTTTATCCCCATGCTATTTTGTCATTCTTAATGTTTCATTATGAGCTATGCCATATGTGCATCCATGTTTTATGTCATTTCTCAAGATTTTGATGTTTAAACATTATGTTCCTGTTTTCAAGTTCAAATGTATATGGTATGTTTTATTTTATCCATGCCTACCCTTACTGAGCATTTGAGCTCACACTTTTTATTTTTTCTTTTCCCCAGGATATAAAGAATGGTTTTAGGTAAGAAAAAAAAGAGAAAGATCTTTATGAGAGATGTTGAATACCTTTCACCACGATTAGAAGATTACGTTCCAAGATTCCAAAGACACTAAACTATTACGTTCCTTGTGTGTCTATTTTTGTTATGTATTAAGTATTCTGCTAAAGTAATGTAATTTCCATGTACGTTATGCATCGGTTCTCTAGAGTTGGTATCAGGGGAAATGTTTAGTCAACCATTGGAAACTAGGATGCGAAAATGTTAGTGAGATCCCTAGAGATATTTATAAGGTATGTCTAGGGATATCCCTCAGGATAAGTATACGTATAGGATATAGTCCTAGAACTATGGTAATGATATTATATTAAACCAAAGATGTTAGATATTGAAGTTACTCCCCCTTTATTATGATTTTTTCCTCTCACACTATTCTTTTTGGGTTTTAGAAAATGGCTGGAAACAAGATGATTCTCGATAATAGAGGATATGATGGACAATGGAATGATATTCTTCATTAGAAACCAAATGAAATGGTATTTGGATGTCAAAACATCATTACTATGCCAAATCAGCAATCTCATAATATGATCAATAAAGTAAAATTTGGTAAGATTCCTGACTCGGATAATAAGAGAAAGATGGAGTTTCATGATGAACATAGAGGAATGAAAGTTCAATTTCCCCTATGTAAATCATCTGGGAAGAGGCATCAATGAGAATGTTTCAAAGGAACTGGAAGATGATTTGGGTGTGGAAAAGAAGGACACAAATCCATTAAGTTCAAAGGAAAAGGTTCATGTAACACCAGGGATGAGGATAATGGTATTGCTACGACATAAACAATGGTTAAATGTTTTAAATGTGGAATGTATGGGCGTTATGCAAACCAATTCCCTAATGGAAAGTCTCATGAAGAGAATCAGTATGGTCGTAGGGGTAGTATTTATATTGATGATGATGAAGAGACTACAAATGATATGTGAGATGAAATAATTGTTGAATCTCGGTCAATGGTTTAAGAATGTAGTGGAATGATTAAATGTTTATCATGTGTAATGTTGTATAAGTAATGTCATGGTACTATAGAATAAAGAGACATATAAGGATTGTTACACTGTTGTCTTTCCTTGAGTTTTGAATGTGTATGATTAATGGTACCAGTATCCATGAAAGGTTATTCAGATATTTTTTTGAATGTAGATGATATGCTCATAATGAAGGGATAAGGAGAAAATTAAATGTTTGATATTATTCATGAGCTCATGACTAATATAAGGAGATGGTTATATCATGGTTTGAGTATATAAAATTTTTGGATTTTGGTATGTGGAAAGAGTTAACTTTTGACTGCATTCATGTTTTCACTATGGTTCAATTAATGGGTATTCATTCTTCAAGATAATACATGATTAAGGTATTCACATGTTTATAATTTGACCAACAAGATATATCTTATGATATATGGGGGATAAATGATGGAATTCACGTGATTGTTATGTGACATTTCAAGTAATCATTTTCGTTATACTATGAGCTTGGACCGAAGTATGTTAGATAAGCCTAAAGATTTGAATGGATTATGTTGGACATAAGTTAGGATTGAACTTTTTTCGATATTATTGATGGGATGTTATAGTAATATAACTTTAGAAAAAGTACAACCTGCAGGACGGGAGATAGCCCATCGCGTCGAACAAGGCTGTGGGAATCGAACCCACAACCGAAGTGCGACTGACCTTTATCGCCTACCACTGGCCTACATCAAGTCCTTGGTTAGTAGAAACTAGTTTTATTTTCTTATGCGGTGTGATATATGAAGTATAAGTTTATTTTTTTGAATTTGTACGATTATCCTCACCATAGATGGACTTATATATATTTGATAACTTTTGCTAACCTTTTGTTTGAAACAGATGGAATGAACCATCATTCTATCACATGATCTATTAACTCTTCATGAATAACAAATTCAACTTCATTTCTTTAAGAGATGAAGTGGAAATTGTTTAATGAACGAACAACAGTGAAATTGTACCAAAATCATATAAGTATTTCTTTTAATTCATCAAATTTAGGGAAATGGTCATGAAAACCAAAAATGTTGTCCTAGTTCCCTTATATCTGATTAATCAGATGGTACCTTAGATCGTCACAAATAAATATATTTCTGATTTTTTGCTTTTTCATAGCCATGTTCTCAACCACTCTCCATCATAACTTTATGGTTAGATTTTTCTTCCATATCCATATTTTCACCTATGTTCTCCTATGTGGAAACCCATTGATTAGTTTATTTGGGTAACCGTTACGTTCCATACTTTTGTTTTTAAAGATTGGTTTTGGTATTCCTTTTTACGATGTGGTTTTCTAATAAATAAAATTTCGAGTAGTAAACCATTTATAACCCCGATGAATTTTGAGGGCGAAATTCAATTTAAGGGGGGTAGAATGTAACACCCCGAGATTTTAAGAAAAAAATTCTTTTTAATTTCATTAATGTCTTGAGTTATACGCTACACCAAAAGAAGCATGCACAACACACATCCTTGACTTTCCTTTCATTACACGTAATCGCGGCCTTCCTCGATAGCGTGTGTAGTACGCAATACCGAGTTTCACTAAACAATGATATACTATAAAAATATTAATAAAACTAGCCGTTATGAATAGTAATAACCACTTTTTGAAATTTTTTAAACTTCATTTTCAAAATGGACTTCATTTTTGGATTTGGAATATTGTAATTAGCTTAGGGTGAAATTTTGGTACTTTTCGGATAACTTTCATTTTCTGATGAATAGTGAAAATTACTAAATTTTAATTAAAAACAACATTTTTAATCGAAATAATTAATAGTGATAAATTATTAATTTGAGTGGTTTTAAATTATATTTAGAATATATTTTTACAATTTAATACAATGTTGGTCATTGGATGTAATTTCACATTTAAACCAGACATAAACAAGTGTCAATGTTTTGATAGTTATTATCTCTTAAGAACACTCTATTTGTTTGGACGACGGGAATTAATTATTAAATTAATTAATTCAACTGATATGTTTTTAATTTGGTAAAATATACATAATTTTTGAATTCATAATATCAAAAATAGCTTAGGCCTAATTTTTTTTTTCTGGAAACTATCATTTTTTGATGAATAATGAAACTACTAAGTGGTAGTTAAAAAATGAATTTTTCATAAAACATAATTTTACCACTTTTGTAAGTGGAATTTTAAAAATCTGAGAGACACGGTTGATGTCAGTAAGTAAAACGTGGTTCAATTAGATTAAAATAATTTTTTCGGTGAATAGTAATTTTTTTATTTTTTTACCACGGTTAAAAGTAAATAGGGTAATTAAGGGTAGAAATGATATTATTGTTACCCTAACACATGTCCTAATTCTATTGGATAAGTGTAATTCGACCAGAAACAACCTTAGGAAAAATAATATGACCATTTAGGCCCACTAGGATTCGATTAGGACATTTATTATTAATTTATTTAAAGCAGGGTTAAAATGGTTAAAATCAAAGTTTAATAAATAAATCATTTTTAGTATAGGGTAATATATAAGATAAATTAGACTATAAATAATCATTAGAAAACTAAACAATTTACAACATAATTATATTTCATTTGTAATTTTTAGACTTCAAATAAGTTAATTTATTTATGACACAAATATGATGTAGTAATTATCTTATTAATGAAATATTGACATAATTGATGTTATAAAAACCCAAATAAATGTAATTTTAGAATTTTTATGAATTCCACTAATTTTCTAGGTTAACATGATATGTTATTATTGATTTAATTTACTTTTTTAGAACTAATAACTCTGTTATGAGTTTCACAAAAATCAATTACTAAATAGTGTCAAAATTGACATAAAATAGTTTTTAAAACAAATATTATATTATTAATTCTTATTTAATTCCTAAAAATCTAAGGTTCGGCCAAATGACTTAGATAAGGTTATATATATTAATAATAAACATCTTGGGGTTCATTTGGCTTCTTATAGTATGATTATTAACCTTATAGTATAAGAACACAATAAGACACGGTAAAAGTAAAATTATTTAACTTAATGTTAAATCTAAATGATAAGGTTATAATAGGAACCTAAACTTGTCTAAATTATATTGGATGAGAGGAAATCTACCCATCCCCACCTTTGCATCAAAATAAATCAATTTGGAGCTATTTAAAACCGAATTTGGCTTTATAATAAAATAATATTTTTAGTTATTCCAAAGGTGCTCCTCTCCTCCCTTATAAAAGGGCATCTCCTCCCTCTATTCCTCACTCCACTTTGAGACTTCAAGATTGGCCAAACTCTGCCGAATTCTCATCTCCACTTCCCTAGAAACATCCTATAGGTCCTGGTCATCTTCAAAGACCAATTTTAGTGCCCTATGGGGAGGACTCAAAGAGGCGCTTCAAAGAAAAGGTAATGCCTATTACCGATTCATTCAACTTTATTTCTTCTTCCACTTCTTCTTCTTAGGTTGTTTCATTATGAAGTAATAACATCAGTATCACTCATATACTGATATGTTATTATAAGTATTAAACAACCATATTTCACCATCTATCCAACCTACGAAAGACGAATTCACCGCGCGTGCGTACATACAGAATACCGTCTCCACGCTGTGGTGTAATCTATTTTCCACCACCACCTTACTTGGATGGGTATAATGGTGTAAATAATAACTATATCTGATTATTGTAAAATGATAATGATTTTTTAATAGTATAAATACACTCTAATAAAATTCCACGATCATGGGAACGATATCGTCGCTCGTGCGTATGTACGGAATATCGTCTCCAAGACGTGATGAGATTCATTCTCAATGATTAACCATTCATAAATGATTATAGAGTATATATAATAAGTAATCATGAAATATATGACATAATAATGATACTGGATTTATTTATATAAATATATGTATGTCATCCAATTAATTCCATTAAATTCAATGAGGAAACGAAAACAACGATCATGCGTACGTACGACCTACCGTCTCCATGAACGTTGTATTTGATTCCATTTATCGATCTATTACATATATGTATATTCTGAATATATATTATATATAAATCATGTTTTACTTTCTAGATGTAAGTAATCATGATCTATGCAATCATATGAATAATTACAAGTCAAAACATGGACGACAAATGAAATGATTTTACCCAAAACGCTCTTTAACATGGAATTTACAAAAGAACGGGTAATATAAAGTTATAAGTGAAACATATATGACATCATTACAATTAATATGATTCTGTAATAAGTCAATAACATTATTTATATCATTATACAGGAGGTTCGGATATGTATGAATCATATCGGACCTAAGGTAATGGATAATTTCCCAAATCTCTTTTTTATCCGATATTGCATATTTGTAAGTATTTACTGGGGTTGTTGGTATCATCCATGTCCATGTATCTTAAAATGGTTTCATGAATGTTTAATTTCATTTTTACCCATTTTTGACTTTTGATACATGGTATGTATGGAATATTTTTTTACGAGGAACTTTTTGACTTTTCTGACAAAAGTATGAGAAGAATGTTTTTTAACTTATACGGCATGAACAGATTTTTACAGGTTTATAAAGCCTTATTTTAATGAAGCTTCCTCCAAAATATTTCATAATTATTTTCAAAAAAATCCTATTCTATTAAAATTTGACAACATTTTGTGAAAAGAAAATGATTTTGAAGAAAAAAGGATATTTTCCTCAAGAATTCATTTCAAGTGTTTTCACAAAACCATTTTCAATCTAAGATGACATTATTTCATATGTGTATGTTTCAAGTATAATGTCTCTTTGATTTACATGGTTTCACATTTCTTATTATGAAATGATATCCATTTCTTTTATATGGATTATGTGATGATGGGATGTTGTTTGTGAAACCCATTTTATTCGTTGGGTTATTATGAATGATGTATGTTTATTTTGTGGCACAAGTAAGAATGATTTCATTATGAGATGGGTGGGACATATATCTCCCTCCAATGCAATGGGTAATGATTTATATATCATGAGATAGACATGGCTGGAACGGCAGGTTAAACCGGTTCAGTAAAACAGGACCGAAACAAGGAGTGAACTCGATTCAGAAAGGTACTTTGTCCACTAATATGGTCTTGGAAGCAATTCCTTGGCCACTATGGAAATCATTACATGTGTTTAATGGATTCCACAATTACATTTTTTATTCCCATGCTATTTTTTCATTCTTAATGTTTCTTTATGATCTATGCCTTATGTACTTCCATGTTTTATGTAATTTCTCATGATTTTGATTTTTAAACATTATGTTCATGTTTTTAAGTTCAAATCTATATGATATGTTTTATTTTATCCATGCTTACCCTTACTGAGCATTTGAGCTCACCGTTTTTATGTTTTCTTTTCCCGAGGATATAAAGAAAGGTTTTAGGTAAGAAAAAAAAGGGAAAGATCATTTTGGGAGATGTTGAAGATCATTCACCATGATTAGAAGATTATGTTCCATGTTTCCAAAGAATCTAAACTATTATGGTCCTTATGTGTCTGTTTTTTTATGTATTAAGTATTATGCTAAAGTAATGTAATGTCCAAGTACGTTAAGCTTCGGGTCTCTACATTTATTCCCACTGTGACACCAGATCCACCCCATTACTTAATAATAATAAGTACCACAACCAGCATGAATCCATTTGTATCTACATATATCTGAAAATAAAAATTCTATATACACTCATTAGTTCTATATATGGTGTCATCAAAACTAACACATTAAAAACCCCTTAGTGTATCATAATCTTTTTAACAAACAATCATGTGTTGGATGGAAAAATGTACATGATATTAATATTTTAGTAATTTATAGGATATCATAAAGAAAAAATTTCAAAATATTAACAAGGAATGAAATAAGAAAAAACATAAGATAAACACCATAGAGAAGACCTATGTGTTTTTAGGACTAGGAAAACATGGATCCTCACACAATCATTCATAGAACCAAAAATCATTAGCTATGTCTCACCATTTTGGTAAGTAATTTATACTCTTCGTTGGATTATTACACCCTATAATGTGAATCCTGTTAGTGTATCATCATTTAGTTTAGTTATTTTCAAAATAGAACAAATTAAGTAGTTATGTAACAGGACTCAAAGTTAACCTTATCCCAATTATTTTTGTAAAATACCTTGTCTACCTTGTGTATTTTTCCCATTAATGAATTTTAATTTCATTAACATAATTTTTTATTCATTTTGTGTTTTCATCAATCATAACACAACATCCCATAAATAAAATCCTTACAATGAACTATAATTACCATAACTAAGAGGAAAACTTTTTTGAAATTTTATGATAAATTTATCAGATTTTTCATGATCATAAATAAAATACAACAATAATTTAAAACGTTATGTATAAAAAATTATGCTTTCATGATACATGAAAAAATAAAACATGTTAATGTGTATACCTTTACCAAGAAAAAACATTTATAAATAGTGATATTTCTTTATAAATATGAGAAAATATAATAAAAGGTAAGAGGAGACCCAAAAAATAAAAACTTCTATCATTAAGTTCATCCTACATATACCATATCTTTTCATGACCATATGATAGTAATAAATCTATATGAATAAGGAAGAATAAGAAATATATTGGGTAATTAATCTTACGATGAAATTTCATTATGATACAAAGACACATCACCCTGGAAAGAAATACATTTAGTGTAAATATAGATTACCTCATCTGTTGAGGGTATTTTGATTCGATTAAGTCAAAAAATATGAGTTTTGGATTATTATACCATGATTTTTGTTTGGAAATAAAACCATGCATAATTATGTGTACGACACATAATACAATGTTTAAAACCTGTTGTGATGTACTATTAACATATTATTATTAAATTATTATAACATATACATTAGATTTAGGGGTATATACATGTGTAATCATTCAACAATCTAAAATATTATGAAATAATTATTTGGATGAAATTAAATTATTTGATAACTTAGGTTACACGCAACACCAATCCCTAATGGAACGTGACATAGTAATAAAATGTTATTATTTAATATGGTATTTATCACCCAGACATTATAATAGATTGCCCAAATATTGTTATCTAATTAATTAAAATATATGATATACACATTTACATAAAATAAATTATTTGGAAACCAATTATTTAAAAATGAAAATTAGATTCCATTTTAAAATAAAGGAAATAATTTTTTGGAATAATATTTGTATGAATACAAAAACATTTTATTTCAGTAAATTTAATAAATAAATTTTTATGAATTATTTTAATAAATTTATATATTATATTTTTATTAATATTTTTAAAAATATTTCTTATGTGTTTTCTAGGAACAAGATAAAAATAAATCTAATTTTATTCTAAAAAAATGTTTTTTTCTAAAACATATTTTTATGGATTTTTGTGATATTATTTTAATTTTCTTCTTAATTTGAGATAGTTTATTACTAAAGTTTTTAAATAATCATTAAAAATTATCTTGGTGTTATTTTATTTATAATTTTTATAAAAAATAATTTTTTTTCTATTTAATAGTGAAAATTACTAGAATTTATTACAAATCTCATTTACATTCAAATAATTTAAAAGCTACATTCTATTTCAATATGGGTCTTAATGTAATATTTATTATTTTAAATATTTAATATTATAACACTTCCTATTGAAATTTATGTTATATTTAATTTTGATATATAAACATTATAAAATCCAATTCATTTCCTATTGGAAAAAAGCTTTCTCATCCCCGCTTCATTATTAATTTAATGTTATATTAAACCAATTATATTATATAAATTTGGTAAAATGGCTTCCTTATTTTAAATAAGTATAGTTAATATTTTATAATAGGGTTAAAGTTATCTTATTCAAGAAATGAATAGTGAAAACATTAAAAACCTATTAACGCGGTTAACATTTTAATAGGTTTACTAGTTGGTTAAATTAAAATGATAATGGCTGAAATGGACTATAAACTTCATAAACCCAATTTTATGTAAATATTTATTCTTCATAATATATAAGGTTTTATAATGATACATTTTTTGTCTTGTTTCCATATTTAATATCCAGGTGCACTTTATTATTTTAAATTAATTAATGCATGTCCTCTCCCCCACTTATAAAAGGACACTTACTATACCATTATTTAAATACATTGAAAACAATTTGTTACTAAAAATACCTAAAACTTATATTTAATAAATACCTTGAAACATTAAGTATGAGTTTTTGTGAATAGAAATCCAATATAAGATGTCTTTAGGTTATGCCTGAATGGGTTGTTTGAAAAAGGGGAAAAGGTTTAAACTGTCATTTTTTCATTTTTTCCTCAAAATCTTTTGAATATTCTTCAATTGTGATGATATAATATAAAAATTATTAAAAATATTCTGATCTGTAATTAAATTATCAGAATAAGTAATATTCATCTCTTTTTTATTAAATTTATAACGAAACCATCGATTACGTGTACATTGAACTACTACCTCACAAACCGATGTTATTCATTTTCTATTACCATCTATTATATATAGATATAATGTTTCATTAAATTTATATGTATGATATTATGATATTATTATAAATCTATAATTATATTACCACATCTAACTTCTTTCCTCCGATCTTATTAGTAAATAATAACCTCAATTTTGTCTATAATGGACAACCGCCTCATGAACTTTTGTGATGTGATTTTCATTTCTATTTTACATTGAAGGTAATAGGTATAAATTAAATGAATATATATTATATTTTAAATGAAATAATACTTATTATTTTATTATATCAAATATACCTTCATATATTCTATTCTCCAGGGCATACGATAATGTTTTTCATGTATACGACGAATAAAAACCTCATGAAGTGATTTTATTTGTTGTTAAATATTTATTTTTAGGGAAATAAATTGAGTTATAAATAATTAATATCTGATAAATATAAGACATTAAAATTATTCTCTAATGTAATATATTATTTACCATTATCTGGTTTCATAGTTTATGAAAATGGAAGAAACGTTCATGCATACATATAACATACCATCTCTATGCATTGTGTCATTCATTTTCAATCACTAAATTTTTTAAAATTACAAAAAATACATATATAATGAATATATATGATATTTATATCCTATATAAAAGTTTATATATTATTTAATGATGATAAATTTAAGGAGACTGAAATAAAAAATCTAATCATATAATAGAAACAAAGTAGTAAATTCCCAAAATGAGATTTTAACATAGAACTATTGATAACTGTTTAATAAAATGTTATATGTAAATAATGAATGGTATCAGATATATAATTATTAAAAAATAATAGTTTTATAATATACATATATTTATTAAACTGGAGGTTGGAATGTTTAGAAAGTATGTTAAGACTTAAGGTTTGGTACTTTTGTATAAATTTTTCATCTATGGTAGAAACATTATATTATAAACTTATATTGTTTTATGATGTGTATATATAGACCCCTATTCATTTTATTCAATCAATATCCTTAATATCATGATATTTAATGTTTATTTTTACAATATTCTATAATGCGGCTTTTGATTTTAACGCTACCAACGTGATAAGGATTTGATGTTACGATCTCATTGTTCATCTTGTTTGATTATTATTATGTTGTCAAAGATAAAATATTCTTATCTATATCCTAATAAATTCACGAAATTTAAATTAATTATGATTATCTAATGAAAATATATTATTTCGATTCATTTTATTATCTGTATGTACTCAATTTTTAAAATTTTGTTTTTTAAATAAAATCAACTTATTGTCACACCCCAAACGAAAACCCATATTTATTCCATATCTATTTTTTCTATATGGTTTCATAAATAATATTAATGTTCCTATGTAATTTTTTTGTTTAATTATTACTCATGTTTTTATTATTTATAAATTATTTTAATATGAATAATCATATTATCTTCAAACCAAGGCCCATTTGGGATTTAATGAAAATGTGAAATTCATTACCACAAGATAAATTTCAATTCAAATCCTATTATATGAAATAATTAAAAATAAGTCTGAAAATACCACAAATTGTAATTATTTAAGGATATTTCGTGAAATAATTAGTAAATGCACACTATAAAATAAATTATGTGCACAACATTACAATATTCCTCAATGTAGTGAAATTTAGTGAATCTCATGCCTCAAGCATTATTTTTCTTAAATGTTTTTTATCATATTATTAAATTTTTATAATATTGTTAATAATTTATACTAGAAAAATATTTATATTTATCATTTCACATATTATCCCCAAATGACAATTTAAAAATATATTTTTTATAATATTAAGTAATTTCATTTATCCCGGAGTTAATTTCATTTTTTTTATAATGCGTGTTTTTTCATGAATGTTCCAATCATTAAGAATATTTTATAGTTAAATCTACTGTAGAATGAAATTAAATTTATAAATATCATCTTATTAATTATATACATCATTAAAATCATTATTCAAATTTAAAATGGATAACAGATCATCTCGATGCTTGGAGACAGTATGCCAGACATAAGAACATGTGAAGTTATCATTTACTCAACAGTTGAAAGAATAAATAACTTGGTAATATATTAGATTAAAATAGTAAATATAATTTCATATATATATCATATATATTCATTAAATTTATACAAATTATGTTTAATGTAAATATTTATTGGAAAAACAATCACATCGCTTCATGGGGTGGTGGTCAAATGTACACCAAAGCCATGATATCATATTATAAATGTCTTGGAACGTAATAATATATATGTAATATTATTATTAGATAAGTATAATAATTTTATATATTACATATATATTTTATAAATACATAAATATAACCATCATTGAAACTTGGTGATGGAAAACGAATTACATCAGTTCGCGAGGCGGTTGTCCGTAGTAGACACAATCACGAATTGTTTTTATCATATAATGGAATGTGAGATGGATATAGGTATTAATTTCTCTAAATAACATGTAATTATATGTAATAAAACTATTTTATTATATTATCATGGTCTAATAATTTTTTTTGACGTTGAAGAAGAAAAAAAACACTCGTTTATGAATCGAATCTCTTCTAATGACAACTTCTTTAGGTTTTCACCAAAATCCTTCCTACGATGGAATTATGATCAATAAAAGTCATATCAGGTGTTGGTTTAATATTATTTAAGATATTATTTTGGTATTTAATTATCAAAATGGAATTTTATGAGTTAATTTGGAAGGATTTTGGTTGGCCTTTTGTATGTGTGGGAGAGGACGTACATGGAATTTTTCAAAATATTCAATTACACCCAATATTATATAATTAGAAATTCTAAAAAAATTATTATAGAACCTTAGAAGTAATAAGGACTTAATATGGATACTAATTGTGTTTTCATAGCTTTTAGGTCAATTTTAATGCTTATATTTTAATTTAAAACCATGTATATTAGATTTTACCTAAACCACTATTGTTTGTTTTTACTCAATTTAATACTTGTAAGGGAAAAAAATTATGTTTAATTTATTAGATTATATATATTATATTAATTACAAATATATAATATTTTTTTTTCAAATTCAATCAATCAAATTTGAATAATCCAATTTAAAATTATGCCTTGTAACATAATTAAAAATCAGGTTTCCAAATTGAACATCCTCATAAGTATATAGTTGTTTAATATCCAAATTCACTATGAAATTGATTCCACTGACCGAAATTAGTTAAATTGAAATATAATTTTACTAATTTTTTTTAAAAAAATTAAATTTTACCTTGTAAATAATTAAAAGTTAAAAATAATGTTCAATAAAAAACATTATTTTTCAAAATTTATTAAAATTATTGTATATATAGAAAAAGAACACATTATGATTATTTTCATATGATTATTTATAAAATATGATTCATTTTATTAAATATTTTTTCTCAAAATGGTAAAAAATAATTTTAAATTATATGTGAAAAACTTAACTAAACCGTTTTTCTGTTAAATACAGTATTTCATAAAAAAATATATTTTTAATTTAAATGATTTTTTTAAATTTATAGTAAATATATATCCAATAAATAAATATATAATGTTGTAAAAAATATAATTTCAATAATTTATTTATTAATATTTATACTCTCAATTTTAATGGCTATGTTATAATTGTATACTATATTACTGTTCATTCATACCCGATGTTGTGTGTTCGACAATATTGAAACATAAATGAATTTATTTAAAATTAAATAAATAAAAATTTCATGGGGTGTCTTATTCTCTTATGAGATAATTATTTTACGTAATATAATCTATTAAACATAATTTTCATTTCTTATAGTTTCAAGGTGTTACATTCTCCCCACCATTAAAATTTTTTTACCTCGCAATTTAAACTCGATAATGTAAATCAGTTGATTGAAATTTTGAAAAAAATATTTGTTAAAGACCCACATCATAAAATGGTTAAATATACATTAAATTTAGAATATATAATGAATATTATTAATGGTATCTTGAATAACCCATAACTAGGATTCCATGTAGGAGAACCAAGGTGGGATTTGAAGACATGGACATTAAAGAAAAGAAAAAATCAATATACGGGGTGGTAAAATTTACTTATCATAAGATGATGAATGATAATTGGAATTTTATACACTTGAAATCCTTAAACAATTGGTTATTTAAAATACTATGTGATTCATCATATATGAAAGTAATAGTATAACATTTTTTGAAGCCCAGTTTCTTAAATTTTGGGAATAATTTTACTTTTATGAATTCTTGGTAATGTAATTTGATAGTACATTTATATTTGATAAGAACAATTTCATAATTTGATTATGATTCAATAAATTAACATTTCATCTCTTACTCTATGTAATGAATATACAATGTGATTATTTAAGTTTGAATCACTAAAATTATATTTTATAATATTGGTATATCCTAAAAATTGTGTTAAGTATTTATAACAACCTCCAAAATCCAATAAGCTTAAAAAAATAATCAATTATAATAAATTAATATCTAATCATTAGAAGTAACACAACAGGTTATTGATTATTATTTATTTATAAAATAATTTATAAAAAAGAACATATTTACTATGAAATCATATAACCCAGTCATAGGAAGTATACCCTTATCATCCTTCTATAATGGGTTCAAGCCATGTAACCTTGACAGATGCAATTTGTTATCAGCCAATATATATGTTTTTATTTTTCTAATACTATATTAATTTTTTTATTATATCATTCTAAAAAAATTAGGACACATAATTACTAAAACATATAATATAAAACAAACCATAAAGGCTACAATACCATTTATCTCATGTCTAAAAAAAATATGATGTAATTCTTACTCATATAATATTATTATATAATATACCAAAAGGTTTTGTTATAAAAATATTTATACACATATATCATTAATAATGGTACATTCCTACCACTAAAAGTTTCACAATTGGAGTTTAGGATTTTTAAAATATGATCTACCTTAAAATAATAAACCAATGATAGTATCCATAGATATTATGTTAATGAATACAAATATACTTCTAAAATTTCACATAATTGTTATATGTAATAAAATTATTAATTAAAAATTAAAATGGTAACAAAAACATCTACAATTTCAATCTTTAATCTCAAAAAATAAATACTCCATCAATTTTATTTCAACATAGATCGTTCCTTGGTCTAGGGGTTCTCCATTAGAAGAGGTAATTAAACCAGATAATGAGTAGTTTCCCCACCTTTATAAAAAAATAACTATAAATTTACCCAAAAGATGAAATTTATTTTCTTCCATTGTAATATTCATTTTTCTTATAAAATTAATTAATTTATTCCATTCATTTTAAAAAACCACTCATTTTCTTGTTCCTTAGTTAAACAATCCTAGGTGTATTATCCACATTTCATACTTGAAGGAAATAAAAAATTAATTCATCCATGGTCTCAACAACGTGATATATTAGATATATCCATCCTTCAATTATTTGTTGTGTGCATGATTTATATAATGTATAGGTTATGAATAATATTTTCTAATAAATGATTATCCATATTCACAACAACATTTAGTAATTTCACCATTCTATTAAGTTTCACATATACAAAACATTTTCAATCATGGTAAATGTTAAAAATATTGCATTTGGTTTTAGGAAATGACTAAAACCAAAAATCATAGTATGAGAAACAATAATTATAGTGTGAAAAACATATAATCATTTATAGTATGTATAAATCATCAAAACATCATTTCAATATAATACAACTTAGGTTTTACCTAGGTAATTCAATTTCATCATCTACTTAAATACATTATAATGGGAGTAATGAAATATTGAATTGTACAATGAATATCTCCAAAGAGTTTCAAACTAGGTTGGTAGTAAGTCCCACTTTTGGGTACTAGGTAAATCTCTCGTCAATCCTGACAATCTTTTTTAAATGTTATTACACCTATATACATCTATTATAGAATTACAGACACTATTACTATATAGAAAAAGATGTTTTTTTAAAGAAAAAATAATAATTTATACCTTACCAAACCGATAGGATGTTCTTATATACTTATCATTAGTATCTTTCATATTTTTATGTTCCCCATTCTATTCATTCCTAAATCTAGTTCAAAAGTATTGTTCAAAACTTCATATCATACCATATCTAAATAATCTATCCCTTGTAACCTAGAGTTGGTCTCTATGATATCACAAATACATGAGGTACAAGGATGAACAATCTCAAGAACAACATTTTCTAGGTTTTATGTAAACTTTATAAATAAAATAATCCAATATTACATTTGAATACAAGAATTAAAACATATTTTTTTTCAGAATATAATTATTCATTATTGAATATCAATTTATATAAGTAATTGACAACGTCATTTATTCATGGAAAATCAAATAAATGAGGGTGATCTCAAATTCTCATTATGGGATAAGTATAATAGAAGCCATCATGTATTAAAAAATGCGATTAAACAATGAATAATCAATATATTAGGGTAGATATCTAAACACATATTAAATTTATTCAATAAGTTATCTCTTCTGATTATATATGGAATAATCAGTATGGAAAGATAAATAACATAAAACCCAAGCAATTTAATTGATAAAATGAGAATAAAAATGACTTTGTAGATAATATCATTACAAAAATATCATGAAAAATAATAACCACATTCTTAATGAATAAAATGCCTACTAATTTATCTTCATGATCATAAGTTTTATAATAGCTCTTTGGTCCATAACTTTTACATTATAGTTTAAAACAAATGGGTATGTATACAATAGAAACCAATTTGACTAAGGAAACACATCATATTCGTCTCATGATATTACTAATTAATTTATGGTGTATATATTATTGGGATAAAAAAATATTATTATCCAAAACATTCTATGTATTTTTAATGACTAATTTAATCCATAAAAAATAATCATCCTAAATAATTATCAATATAATATTTATAATACATATTAATAATATGTTACCTAATTAATCAAATAAAATTCATTGTAAAAATCCATATTTAAAAATGATATATGTTATATGTAATAATTATGTTAATGACAAATTATATATATATTTAGGCTAAATGTAATGTTGAATTATAAGAAAAATGTGAATTTTTCAAGTGAATGTTAATAATTACATAAATTAATCAAGAAAGATAATTTTAAAAGTATTATTGGAAAAGTTGATAATAACACATCTATATAAATTCATAGTATGATATTAGTACAAAAAATACCCAGTGGATTATAACTATGATAAATGGTTGCTATTATTAATGAATAATAATATCTTAAAACATTAATTAATAATATTCTTGTGGACAAAACAGTTTATATATTAAAATATTATCAAAACTAAAAGTTAAAAAAGATATATTAAAAATAATACTAATATAAAATAATATTTTATAACGTTAAATTAATGCTAAAAATATTGATTGGTTATGAAAGCATTTAATTCTTTACAAGTTGTAAATGTTAAAAAAATTCCATTAACATTTTCAGAAAAGGAAATAAAATACTAGTTTAGAAAATGACCTGAATTTTCATTTTAAAACATTTTTAAAAATGGAATACATATCAAAAAATTTCATTAATAAATTATATGTAGAATTTAATTAATTTTTTTTATAAAACAAGGATTTGGATGAAAATAGATCATTAACCGAAGAGACAAAAAAAGTAATATTTTAAAAAAAAAATAATCAATCATTTAATGTAACAAATCATAGAGAAATGGTTATATTACTTCAAAAAAGCATGAATAGTAAGAGTATATGAAAATTATATCAATTTCATAGATAAAGATAAAATAATTTCATATAATGGAAATTCAGTTATGAACAATCCTATTTAAAATGTGATTGTGAAATAAACACTTTTAAAGATTATTACCTTAAGGTGAAAATGAATAAATGAATCAATTATTCGATTAAAATTTAAATCTAAATAAAAAAATTTCTAAATAAAATATAACACAATCAGGTTTTGTTATAAACATAATCATATTATGCTAAATATAATGAATAAGTAATACAACATAATGAATAAAAAATGAGTTAATAAATTTATTACCACTACCTAATATTAAATTCAAATACCATTTGATTAAATAATAAAATCCAAAACATACAATAGAATGAATTATTATTTTTTCATTATATTAAATTATAAATATTAACAAACACACCATAAAAATGTAATTAGTTCGAATCCATTATAATATACCTTAATGAATAGAAATTAAGATGATGCCTCTTGCCTAACGCTCCCTTTTGGATGAAAGTTATTTAACCTCTAGTATTATTATATTTAAAATAATATTATATTATAATATTACCATATTAAAATTTATATATAATATATAATCATATAAATAGAATTTTACCACCTATTAATCATAATATTTTATTATTTTAATTATTTTGGGTGTTAATTGACTTGTTATTCCTGAAATTTTTTCTTTAATGTCCAGGTTCTTAAAAATATTATATAGATAAATCATTAAAATAATTATATTAATGTAATATATATATAAATATAATTTTCACTATATAAATCTTTAGAATCAATATTTTTATTGAACCTGGAGAACAAGTCACATCGATTTGTGGAGATTGTTTATCATACCTTCGCATGAGCATTGATATAATTTTTTGATGGAGAGAAATGGTATGAAAGTGTATGATATATTAGTATTAAATATAAAATATCATTTCATATATATAACATGAAATTATTAAATTTAACATTATTACTTTACATTTGATTCATATGTAAAAAACGAATAATATGACATTGTGAGGCAGTAGACCACCATACACACTAATGACACTATCATATTTTAAAAAAAATTTAAATTAAGAAGGTATATGTGATATTATAATTTATAATTTAAATTAATTTCATAAATATCATATCCATTTGATAAATCAATCAATTATAACATACCTCAATGGTGGTGGTGGAAAATGATTTATATTGGTTGTCGATTTTGTAATATTTCTTTACACACGATCTACATATTCATATGATAATCGATGGAATATGAGATGTATATAAGTCCGGAAAATATCAAAATATCATATAACTATATTTAGTAATATATATATATTATGATTATGTTATAATAGTAATTTAATATGTGAATGAGGAAACAATATAAAAATAGTTCTTTAAGAATGTTACATCATCTTCGGCCAACATTATTAGGATTTCACTAAAATCCTTAATTAGATGAATTTAATTAGAAACCTAGACCTGTAGGATGTTTTTAGTTGATATTGTATGTCCTTTTCTTAGGTATTATATTAACCAATTTATTGGGAAGTGTGAAGAGGGGAGGAGATGGGTGGGCTTTTCTAAGTGGGGGAGATGACACAAATAGAATGATTTAAAATATTGAATAACACCCAGATTTTTATGATGAAATATTACTGAAACAAGAGTCATTATTGTATATTAATGGTTATATGGTCTATATATGGATATCCAATTGGTTTTTAAACTTTTTAGTTTATTTTTAACATATATCACATAAGTATAAACCCCTATTATATATGTTATTACCTTAACCACAATAATTATTATTTTTTATTTTACTATCTATAAAGGGAAAAATTAATAATAACATATTAAATAATAAATTTCATTTTTATTTTATATATTGAATCCAATTTTCTAAATAAAATCCGATGAAGAGGCATAATCTAATTTAGAATTATACCCACACATGCAATAAATTATCAGGTTTATAAAGAGAAAATTATAATAAGTAAAGAATGTTTTATTTTAATAAATAAATATGATATTTATTCTAATAACATAATATAGTTAAAATTTTAATATATTATTAACTAATTATGATTTAATGAAATTGAAAAAATAATTTTACAATTATATTATTTAAACCACAATGAAGTTTTCAATAAAAATTAGTATTCATACTATTCAATGAAAAATGAAACATAAATAAAAATATATAAACCTCATACAAATATAATTTTTAAAATGTGATTTATAAATAAAAGATATTTTTAATTTATAAATTTTAAAAAATTTGTAAAATTTAATTTTAAATTATATCATCAATGCATGAGTAAACCATAATTTAGAAAAATACAGTTTTTGATAATATAATTATCTTTCTATAAAATTATTATTATATTATTTCTATTACGTGTAAAACCAATAAATTTTTGGATACATGTTTAAAACATATAATTTTATTAATTTAGTTAGTATTATTCATACTTGTGAATTTAACAGCTAGGTTTCAATGGTATACTATATTACGAATCATTTAAACATGGAGATGTGTGTTCAATTTACTGTCTAAGAGATCACATTTATTTTACGTGTAGAATAAATTCTTAAGATGTTACATTCTAATATAATCTTTGTGTTTGATGTATTATATTCTATCAAACATAATATCCTTCATTTAGAATCATGAGATGTTACAACAATTTAGGTCAAGGTGAAAATCTATCTTTGAATTAAATATATTATTGTATTGGTTTTATGATGCAGAGGAATTTATTATATGATTTTTATATGGAATAAATTAAAATAATTAAGAAAAATGTTAATAAAAAATAGAGTATCATAATAAATTATTGATTCTCCAAAAAATATTATTGTATTTTACATTAAAAAACTAATTATTATGGGATTCTCATATGGTATTATATAAATACAGTTGTTGGTGATGAGGAAATATTTTTTCAATTACAACAGGATAAAATAATTTACAATATAAAATGATAGTACAATAAAAGAGACTATAGTGGTGGTTGGTATAATAACAGATATGGGAACTATAGATTTAAGTTTCACCGTAGGGGCCTTTGGTATGGCGATTAGGCCATAAAGAGGAATTAAGGAAACATATCCTTCATTACATCCATTTAAAGGCCTTTGTGACACTTGGTCTCTGTTAAAGTAATGTATTGGCCTTTGGGAAATATAAGGCTTCCATATCAACCTATATAAAATAATGATTCATTCATTAATAAAACTAGAATAATATGAGGTTATTTTGAATTAATTAATATTCCTATAATAGTAAAATCACCATAGAGTCAACATTAACAAAAAATATAATAATTAACAATATCATGTGAATCATTAAATAGAGTATATTTTCCAAATTTTTTATTTAAAAATTATTTTCCAAATTTTTCAAAAATTTATTTCTTATTTTTAAAAATAATATCTTAGTTAAAATTATTATTATATATTTTCATTAAATTTCAAGATGAATATTTTATTTATTTATTAATTGATATTAATCTCTATATATCATTCAATGATAAACATTTGTAATATTTGTACTGTTACATTGATTTATATTAAAATGTTTTAATTAATTTAACATTATATACCATGAATATAATAATAACATGTCATGTTCAATCTGGTAGTTATTTAATTCAATTGGTTATGTGATTTCATTTTATCAATAGTTTAATAACAAAGGATAATTTTTAATAAATTTTATTTTTTATGATTTTAATGAAATCTATAACCCTCTTGATACTTATTTAATGGATATTGAGGCATTTTATTGTTATTCACTAGTGTGGGGACAATAATTATTTCAAAAAATTTATTATTATTTGGGGAAATAACAAATAAAACATTATTTTGTGTATGAATTTAGCTTCATGTTATTTGAAATCATTATCGGAAAGGGTTTAATTCACTATATAGAGGATATAAATTCAAAAACATGTATATAAAATTAGATTTTATTTTTGAAAAGTATTTGGAATATGTATTTATATAATTTATTAGGAAATAATTGGTTTATAAAAATTAATTTTTATAAATGAATTATATACAAATTTAAATAGGTAGATGGATAGTTATATATAAATTTTATATGAGATATAAGAATGTGTATTCCACTAATATAATTTTATGCGACAACCATTGTTTTCTGAAAATTATGCTGATCCAGATAAATATTGTATATAACATTCTGGTTGACCAATAAAGAATATTGAGTAAACTAGTGGTTCCTAGTAACTTTGGTTGTACTACTTCATGTGATAAAATATATCAAAATGTATTGGGAGTTGATAACTCTTCTAGGGAGGATATAAACAAAATTATAAATGAAATAATAATAAATAATGGTACAAAAATTCAAAACATTAATCATAACAGAGAATAAAAAATGATTTCGAAGTGGATAACATTCCATGAATAACATCATTTAGATATTATTATATATTACCCAATGAGGTTTTGAAAAAATATCATTGATGCATTACCACCCAATGATTAATCTTATACATAATAAATATAAATATTTAACTAAATAATATGAAGATCCATATATTCCTCTCCCTTGTCTTATACTAGTCATAATCGCCCCATTGAGTTCCTCCATCTAATATACCTTTACTTAGTCCATCACACATATATATAAGATAACCATAATATTTTCTCTAATCAACATTCTCATGATTGGTGTGAGACAAAAAACATTAGGTTACTAGTAGTAGTTTCCATATTAAACAATATGTTCTTATGTATATGTATATATAAAATTAAAGTAATTAATATATATAACATGTACACACCTATTGAACATTAGTGTTCTTGATATGAAAACAAAATAGCCAATAAATACCTACCTTTTGAAAATATACTGTCTTGTTTGAATATGTTTCCACAACAATAGGGTTTCCATGGTGTATTTTCATAACACGTTACATGTAACACCCTAGGATTTGTAGATACATATTCAATCCATAAAATATATTTTTTATAATTATAAATTATTGATTTTGAAATTGAAATTGTTTCATAAATTATTTTAATTTAAATTAACAAATCATTATTAACTCATTAGTTGAATGCTACAACAGAAAAAAAATTATTTCTCAAGACAAATTATTAATCACCTTAGATAATATATATCCATTAAATATCCATAAATCATTTGCAATTGGTTCCATACAATTAAAATTTTTATTACATAGTTATATATTTTCTTATTAAATATATTTTCTTGTCACATATTATTTATTATTTAGAATTTTATCTTTTATATTATAATGTCTTCAGTATATATTTTGTACAGAATGTAATATTATTTCTACACTATGATGAGATCCTATAGGTGGTATTACATTATTTGTGAGATTTATTCACTCGATATATGATATTTTCTTAAGGGACACAATAAATAAAGGCTATTGGAGGTAGAAGCCTTGTAAGACGTTGATACACCTTCTAATTGTTTTCATTGATGTGGATCACTGTGATTTGAGGTCATGATAACATACCCATCAATAGGAAATCCAGATTTCCAATGAAATAATTTATTATTATTGAATAATATGATGTACCATGATATCTATGAGAACTTCCTTTCCTATTAGGCTTTCTATCGGACCTATGAAGGAAATCCTCATTCCATCACTATGGACACAACACTTTCCCTATATGAAATATCCAATATAAGCTTGATCTAGGGATAACTATTCCATAAATAATATTATTTCTTAAGTACTCATCACTTTTATGAATGGGTATAGAATAATTATCTCCACACAAGGAGTTAGGTAACACAATCATTGGAAGTGTGTGATCTCTGACTCCCATACAGTAGGAGTCTCCATTTTCAAGGGTCTAATCTGGGGTTAAAAAAATCTCTATTTCTCAAACATGTGAACTTGACTTAAATGAATGGATCAAACCGATATTTTTTAATACCATAGATAATGTACATAATATATAGATCATTCCTCTAATAATCTCTCAAAAAACTCGGTTACCGGCCTCCATGGACCACAAATATCATTTTCCATGTCCACCAACTCCTTGATCAATTTACAGACCACCTAGGGATGGTGGTGGAAAAAGATCAAGTCAGCTAAAACATCCAACATTTGTACCAAATCCTATTTAATGTAAATATCCCTATGGAACTCCCTACCCATATAATTACATCTTTTTAGGAGGTCTATCATCATTATTTATATTATTCGCATGATGGGTCATAAAATCATGGGTAAGATATCCTAAACTATCACAAGGGAAACACCAAATCTCTCTTGGATAAATTGAAACACGCATAAATCCATAAACTATAAAACCATAGTCCATTTTTTATCTCTTCAATTATCTTTCATGAATGTATACTCATGTATATCATCAACTACTATCAACCAAAGTCTCATCTCTTGTGTGACCACTACCAACAAGAACTGATGACGTGTACTCAGTCCGGAAGTTGTCCACTACCAAATATCATTCAATCACGTCATAAATGGTAGGATTTAAATAATATATCTCTAAAAATATGATATATCAAAATAATACTCACTCAACGGGCCTTTCATATATGAATGTTTCAAAACCCATTCCTAGAGAGTATCAAGATACGTTGTTGAACCTCATAGAATACTATAACAATGTCATACATCCCTACTAAATCTATAGATGCTATTGTAAAAGAACCTCTAATAATGGAGATAAATGGGACTCATCTCTAAAGAGATTAAATAACTCTATATTATATAGATATATTTCATTTTGTATCATTTTCATAAATCTAAAACATTACCCAATGAATCCTTGATGAATACTCTTCTCTAGGACCACTACAAAGTATGTAGGTGTAATTATATGACCGAAAGCATGGGTAACTATATCAAGTTGGTCCTCACCCCACATTGGGTTTGTCCCAACCAAATATATCTAATGACACTATTTCTGAAGCTCATTTATTGAACTTATCTTCCAACATCCTCAATTAGTTATACATGAACAACAAACTTCTCAAAACATTGTGGAATTATGGGAAAACCACCCGGAGGTACCACACCATGTATTTGAACATATAACATATCCTCATCAAATGGTATATAATCATATTAATACAATAATTAAGTAATGGATGGATTGAATAATAGATAAATCATTAAATAAAATCAAGATATACCATGATAAAAAATTATATCTGTGTTACTGACAAAATATAAATATGGAAAACGCAACCAATTATTATATGATACTTAATGCCAGTATTTTCCATTTAACTTGTTCCTAATGGTAATAAGTCAAAAAAATGTTATCAGATTACTATTTAATATATAAATTGGCTTCCATAATGACAATAGTGTCTTGGTACTCAGAGATGAACATGAAAATCATTAACATTTCCCTTTATTACAAAATAAAACATATTGATAAATGATATATAAAAACTAGTCATTAGATCATGAAATCATAAGATACAATTCTATATTGAGCCAATTAAATGTGTCTCACATAGGTTGTTGTATGTTGAGTATCATGCCCCAATATCACCTCTAATATATAAAGGGTTGGTGTGAGTGTCGAGTAGGAATATCACAGACATGGGAATTCTTATATTATGGAACATGTTCTTATGATAACATCTACAAATAAAAAATATTATGATAGGTAATGTTAAACCAATACCAAATTCATGAATACATTTATATACCACAATTAAAGTATTAAAAAATTATTATAAAGCATAACGTCTAAATTTATAACCACAAAAAACTATAGAAGAGACCAACCTACAGAAAAGTAGATGACTATTATCAAATATCACAACTGATATGGACCACATTCTCCATTTTTCTATATCCTATACCTAGTCCACATTATACAATTAATGCATCAAAAATTAAGGGTCCTTTCTACGAAATGACAAGTGTGGGAAGAGATCAACCATGTGTGAGTATAACCTTACATAGTATGTCACGATGATATAGACAACCATAATTCTTCATGTAACTAGTAAACTCATCATCACAAATAGACATCAATAAAAGTATGATAAAAACAATAAAACCACCAAGATACACTCATAATAGATGAAAAATATCAAATAGATCTAAATAATACATCCAACCTTAAAATTATTCATAACGGTTCAATGTAATGTTCTTCAAGGATAACTCGGTCCATGCACCATGGTATCACTGTTGCTATTATTTTGAGAGGATAACTTTTTTGGGACGTGAAGAATATATAATTGCCGGATCAACAATTATAATGACACATAAATTTGTAATCTCACCCACAGCCTCTGGGGTATACCAGAATCTACCTAGAACAAAATGATAGGTAGTATATTTTCCACCCACATAAACTAGTCATGATAATATGAGAAACGCCACTTAGGTATGATACAGAAAGGATAGGGGGAACAATAATTGGGTCAAATTTAGGGATTTAGGAACTCTATCCGAGAATAATCATATTTAGGGGATTAAAAAACAAATCTTGTGATTAAATACCATATTTTACTCCCTCAAGGGGATACACCAGTGGAATACAGCCAATTGATACATGTCTATATTGATGAATAGGGCCTAAAACTGAACTATAAAATGTATACAACATTTACTAAGTCTATATAGTGTGTCGTATATTCCTAGAGTTCTCATGTCTCTCGATTACTCACACAACTTATCATTATACATATATATTATTTGTCATTTTATGATACATGTTGTGTAGAGTTTGGTCAACACTAGACGTGTTCCATCTTCCAGATTCCATGCTATCTGTCCATGATCATGTACACTAGTTGTGCTTGTGTACACAATAATGTATGATTACCGTAGTTGTGTTCATGTACACAATAATGCCCATGTACTCTGGTAATTCTTTTTTATTTTTATATTTTCATAGACACACACCCCCTGAGTTATACCTTGAGTTTTCAACATTGGGTAACACTACATGTGATTTCTTTTCATCATGTAAGGGGACAAAACTGTTTGTGTTCTTCTAGGTAACACGTCATGACCTCTATGTTTTCAAATAATATCATGACTATTCTATGCTCCTAAACTACACCACCACCACCATTGATTACATAACAAAACCTCTATATAATCAAATGTATAGGATTGTATTATTATAGTCATCACTAGGGACTAGGTCCCCACCACTAGAATATAATTTTTATTCATCTACAATTACATTTCCTTAAAGAGACACAGAAATCAAAAAACAAAAACTGTTCATTCTATCATGATACATCTTCGGCATCACTCAATGTGATCATTTATTGATCTCTAGGCCTATCCCATGATATTGATACATTATGACAAAGAGAATTTGTGTGAAAATAATTAACGGATTAATTGTCAAACTGCCAACTAAAATAAATAATGATTATGATTTCATGTAGAACAGAGAGATAAACCATACAAAAAAATGTTTGGAATAATACTCTTACATTGTTCAGTTAGGAATAAAACCATTTCCATTAGAAATATTCAGAAGAAAAATAAATACATCTATAATAATAAGACAAAAATATTCCAAAAAACAAGGAAGATAAACAATCAACTATAATTCTTGATTGAACAATGAATTCTTCTATTAATGGAATTAAATTGATTTTATTATGGAATTAAAAAATTGATTAAATTAATAAAATAAAACCTCCCGAACATATGTTTTAATATATTTGTGATGAATATCAACAAGATATCAATGTTGTTGTGAGATATACAAACTATGTTGGTGTAGCCGATCCTTGATGTACATATCCATTGGAACATGATCTTTCAAATCCACAACACACTCCACAACGTATCCCCAAAATTACCAATGGTAATGAATCTAACCATATGATTTCAACATAAATAGGTTTAAATATGATGTACCTTGGTCGATGGAAAAAAATAAATTAGTTTTTATATAAATTTATAATATTTCCATGACCACTTTTTATCCATTACACCCAACACGGAAAAGGTTATATCACTCCTCAAATAAAACCTAAATTTCAGATTTAATAGTTGTATAAAAAATTCTAATATGATAATCTCCTTGGGATTTATTTCAATATTTATGGAATTTTTTCTCATTATTGTATTACTATTATGTTTTCTATATAAAATTTCAGCCTCCCTACACCCTGGAATCTCGTGACCACTAAACACCTAGCTTTTAAAATACTATATAAAATATTACAATGTTTTAAAAGGAATAAAATGAGCCATGTAAATATATTTGATAAAATATCATATTAGTGATTATAATAAATTTTTTAATATATTATTTTACCCTATAAAACCCATGAAAAAATGTATTAGACCAAAAGTAAAATAATACTTTAAAAAAAACCAATTTCTGTATTTTCAGATAATTAATTAATCTACCTATAATTTTTTTTATAAATTGATTTTATATGCACATAATCTGAATTTTTTTTATTCAAATCAATTTAGGTCCCAAAAATATTTACATTGATAATTTTAACTACCATGTAAATTTCATATTTAAAAGAAATATTGACATAAAAACAATGATTAAGTGTTAATTATGCTTATTTGAAATCTTAATATCCCTTTAATATGATTTTTTTTAAATTATATCTTATATAGGATCATAGAAAAAATATTTTGTGTTATTATCAGATTATTTATATTTAATTTTAATTAATTAACATGGTTGAATGTGAAGGATACCATATTAAAATTACACATAAATAAAGAGTAATGTGATTTTACAACCATATAATCTAGTCAATTTTTTCTACAACATGAGGTTATTGTAGTATTTTCTTCCATATCATGGCCTATATTCCAATATATTGATGTATGGTGGTCTATGTCCTTTAATAGGGTGCTGAAATTATTTATTAAGTCATGAAAATTCCAAAACTACACTTCCTTTCTCTAATGAAAGAGCACTCTCACCACACAAAGGTAAAAAAATTTATTCAATATCCTAGAAAAAACACTAACCAGTTACACATCCTTTAAAAATATTCCATTAAACGACTAATTTTCCCTTATTTTTTGATCTTATGACCTTAATTTCTGAGGATAATTTCATGGAAAACCAATTTTATGGATGTAAGTGTCATTATCCACTTAGTATTTGTTTTCTAATTTTATTTATTTTAATATTATAGAAATTTTTTAATATATGGATTTAGTATTATATACATGATAATGTTTCATTATACTAATAAGACATTCATTATTATTCAAATTTATATCACCCACAATTAAAAACCAACATAATGACTATCCGTTTTGGCAGACCACTGCATTCATGACCCAATTACATATCATTTTTCTTCACTTCCTCTTTGGGATGGTTTCCAGTATTGGTTTTCTGAATAAATTTTATTATGTCACTTAATTATTTTTTAGATTAACAAATTTTACAGTTTCCTTAATTTCATCCATTCATTAAGAAAATGTGATCATTAGTCATGTGTATGTACAAACTACAACCTCCATAAATGATGTATATTATATTAATTAATCACTAGAAATGGATAGAAAAAATTGTAACTAATGAAATAATATAATTTAATACCATAATTATAATACTTAATTAATAAATTTTTATATAGCTTCAATTTACATATTTATTGAGGGATGGGATCATTAATCATGCATACATGCAATCGAACACCCCCACGAATAAATAATTCCATTTTTAGACATCACCAATCATTAAATTTTAAGATATATATATAATTTGTATTAAATTGTTTATATTTTAAAATGATATATTAATACTAAGTTATAAAACAGTCATACCCATTTCATCATCACTTCACACTTTTATTTATTTCCGTTTTCAGCTTACATAGGGGATATTGTAATGCTTAAGAGTGAATGATTAAAGAATGTTATATAAACTCAGTAAAATATAATAAAAAACTTATAAATGTTATTTTAACTATTATGTTTTATAATATTTATTTATAAACATATTAATAAAATATCATCCTCATTTGTGAAAAACATATGAAACAATATAGTCTCTGACATCAATATGAAGAGTAATAGTTAAAAATCTCATGTGATATAGGAGTAACATTGAAAATAATCAGAGGATATATATTATGTAAACATAGTCAATCTAATAATGATGAACATGATATCAAATATCGCGGAACAACATGAACATTACCAAGCATGTCAAATTCAATTAAAAGCGTTAACAATCGACAATAAATGTAAGTTATAATGAACCCCTATATTCAATGTAAATAATTATAAATTAATTATAAAAAATAGTTATAGAGATAAATAAATTCTTAAAAAAAATGATTATGAAATGTATGGTTTTATATAGGATTTTATTATTTCAATTTCATTGATGGGAAGTGTGGAAATATATTTTTGTCTCAAATTCCTTTTATTTAGAGACGTTTTACTTTATACAGAATATTATATTTGCATAAATTATAATCATGAATTTTTTTTGTTATCATTAATTATATTTTACTTATGTTTTATATATTCATTTCAATGAACCTTATCCCTAAATGTTTTTGGTGGTAAAGTTTCATAGATCTCAACATGATTTCTTCTTCCACAAGGAATGATTTATCTTCTTAAAAATGATAATCCAAGCCTCAATAGTCTGATAATTTATTTTACATATAATTTCGTACATTTCTATTTGGTGGAATTAATCCATTGAATAAAAAAACTTCTCTTTGGGGATAACATGATCTTTTTATATGTATCAGTGAATGAAATGATCCCAAACCAAAGCACACCACTGATTTTATTTGATATTAATATTTTAAAAATTAAAATTATTTTTCATAATATTAATAAAAATCTTAATAATTATCATCATATTGTATAAAAAAATTATTAATAATCCTTTATATCATGTGGGTTTCTCTATAAAAATTTAATGCTTTAAATTGTATTTTTGTGATTAGTTTTAAAAAAAATCGTCAAAATTTTTGTATTAAAACGATTCAAAGTGCGTATTTTTGAAATTTATTTAAAGTTATTTCCAACAACATTAATTGTATTTTAAAATAATTAAATATATACTATTGGTAAAATTTTCCACCTGGGTCACATTCCTTACAAATAATTTCTTTTACACATTTCTATTTGAGCCTCTCTTTCTTCTATGATTATCATTTTCTAAGAGACTTGCACTCTACTCTTTAATGTTTTCAAAAATGTATATTTGTACTCTCATGGTTTAATGATATATTTTTTATATGCATTCAATGGAAAATAGAAATTCATTATAATGCCACAAAATTTTATAAATTAATACTTCTGTACTATAATTATAAATCACCTAAATACACAAACAGAACACAATATAAAAATTATAAATAATGAACGAATAAAATATTTAGTAATTATAAAAATTAGGGATCCAAAACCAAGAGAATAGTTACATGACTTGTAGAATAATATTGTGATTATTAATGTAATTTCCTAGACCTATCCATCCTATTACATTGTGAAAATTCAGTTTTAGTGGTGTTATGAGAGGTTAAGGTGACTTGGGGTGCATTTAGGTGGACATTTAAGGGAAATTTAAGGGCAATAGCTTTCACACGGGAGGCGCACGGTTTATATAAACCGTACAACGAAACCATGTGAGGATGGTTTTGGAGGCAGTGTCTAACGCACTGTTAGAGCACGATTTGTCTAACCGTGTGGCCAAACCGTGCGAGGAGTGTTTGGTGAGGCAGTAGCGACCGCACGGTTTGTGCACGGTTTGTCTAACCGTGTGAGGAAACTAGGAGGGCAGTTATATCTAGATCCTAAAATTATGGATCTCAACCGTTTGGCCTATAACATTCTATTTTAATCCCATATTCGTCCATAACTCTAGATTAACCTCCCTCGAAGGTCGGAGAACCACTCCCAAGCATTTTGGAGGGGATCTGAAGTCTTATCTTGTCGAATCGAAGCCGGTTTCTTTAGGTATGTGATCGTTCTTGTTTGGTTTCGTAGATCTATTTAGATATACTATTCCTCTTCTCTCAGTTTCTTAGATCTACGCCCGTTATCTATAGATCTAAGTGTGTGGGTGTGAAATATGATGAGCTTTGGTCATGATCATACAATGAGGATAGATCTAAGGCGGGTTTTTGGAGAATCGACCTGGGTTTCATGAGCATTCTTCGACCATTGTGATTTTCGTAAAAAACCTTTTAGGTAGGGGATTCATTGTTTCTCTTTATTTTACGTGAAACTGTATTTTTAGCATGTTTAATCCCACTGGATGTTATGGAATTTACATAATTAATATTTTGAACTAGATAAAGAAATTGTATCGATCGTATGATATTGCCTGTTGTTTTTCTAGATAGTGTGATATCTATGATTTCTTTTCTTAGATTTTTTCCTTGATGGAAATTGGTAATGAACGTAAACTGTGACTAATTGATATTTTCTTGGCTAAAGATAAAAAGGCATGAGAATGAATCTGGATCATGTTGTAATTTTATTGTAATCAAATTGGCATAATAAGAATGTATAATCATTGTGATAGCTTACTGGTTAGCTTCCCGATTTTGTAACCAACAGATGATAAATCTATTAATTCATGATGGTTTAACGATTTGATTGTTTGATAATTCCTTGAAGGGTTCTAAGTTACCCACTTGATCATTAATGGTCCAAGATCCCAATTGATGTGATCTTTACTTTCCTATTCCTTGTGCTTTGATGTGATCTTGGATGGTTCTTGTGATATGTGTGGGCATAGAGGCTTTTTTGGTTATGACAGGTGATGACCCCTAGAGTGGAAAGATGCATCGGTTTATGCATGTGGGTTTCAGGGAGGACACCAGGGATGATGGAGTGAGGTGGATGTGGTTGTTGGATGCTTGCTGTTTATTTTGGTTGATTATCTGCTATACTTTTCCCCACTACTCAAGGAAGCTGGTCTTGCTTACCCTTCTTCTAAAAGTCATGATGAAGCATAGGTTATGCCATGTGATTTCCGTGTTTAGCTACTCTAGGGAGGATAGGTCTATTCTCTTTATTTAGGTGGAACAGACTCGACGGGTATTACATCTACTCACCATGTTGAGCCCTTTGTGTTAGTAGCATAGAGTGATTTTCTAGAATGCCTGGGAATATTGTAAAGTGTTTCTGTAATAAATGTTTGATTAAATGGTTTTAACCCATGGGGTTGGTGTTCGTTGAATCATAATGATGAGACTATAATTTTAAAGGGATAATGGTATTTGGGTGTGATTCTAATAAAATTTAATTTGGATTTGTTCATGGTAAATAAATGGTGAAATAATTACTTAAAATATAGTGGAATTGATAAAAATGGATTGAATTAATCTAATAAATCTCTTTAAATGGTTGTGTGCTTATAGGATACCTAGTCTTAGAAGTGGCAGCACAGAGTCCGAGAGAGGTTAGTTGTAGTTGTGTCTAAGACTAGGTTATTTCCATAGTGTGGTTGTGAGTTATAATATATTTTTTGTACTTTTTGTGTTTCTATACTCTACTCACCATATCAGTAAGGGCAACTGACACCCCAGGAATTCTAAGCCCTGGGGGTGGGGGGTGGGGTTTCCCCAACATTCTGGTGGGAGGATGAATGGATGACTCCCCCCTTTGGCCCCACACTCTTCTCTTGGTAGATACTTGTGCCATTGGGAACAATAATTAGTTTTCCCCATATATGTGTGTAGAGGGATGTAATGGCTTCTGGTTATTCACACACATATATCTTGGATATAGTATCCTATGAACTACTATAGGTGTAATGTTTATTGGTTGTGATGGAATGAAGATCCTTACTTGGTGTATGGGCTGTAATGGCTTGAGGTATAATACCCGATGTATGATACATGTTATTCGAGTTATGGTGGCTCTCGGAAACTACATAGTTACTTTCGGTTTGGAAGATAGTGTGGTGCTTCACCCATGTGTATACGGGCAAGCCTTTTTGGTGCACGAAGTGGAGATTGTGGTGCTTTTCCCAGCTATTTTCGGGCAAGACTTTTTGGGGAGAGATGATTAGGATGTGCGATGTTGGCGCAAAGAGGAAAACTAGTGGGGAAGTAGTAGCGGTGTACCCTTGACATTCTTTATTATATGTTATATTCTTGTATGAGTTACATGGTGAGAGTTTCCATGGCGAGGTTGGGAAGTAAGAATACCTGTTTATGTGACGAGTTAGTTTCACTTGGTGTTCACTGTTCTTTAGAAAGCTCTCTTTATAATTGCACGAGAGGCTTCGAGGAGGATCCTACTTAGTATACTGTTATTCTCACCCTATGTATATATAAACTATTTTACAGGTCACATAGAGAAGGTTGGAGATCAAGCTGGTTTATACTAGTTTGTGGTTTCAGGAGCTGTTCGGGCTTTTGGTCACCGTTGTTTTTACTTTCTTTTGGATACTTGCAGTTTTTCCCCATTTTGATGTATTAATTTTGTAAGACATTACATTTTTTCACTTGGGATTCATTTATGTTTCCAGTTCTGATTTGGAGTTGATTGTTTTCTATCATATCTCTATCTTCCGCATGTTTTATCTTATAGGGTAATGCCTCCCATTTGTGTGTTACTATACCCTTGGTGCTAGTCTTTAACCCGGGGCCTACTATAGGCATGACTCGGGGGTCATTATGTCCCTTCTCACATTGCCATCCAAGGAGGGGTACACTTTTTGGGGAGGGGGTCATGATAGAGTGGTATTAGAGGAAGGTTGAGGGATATTATAGAACTTGGAGTTAGGAACAGGTGAGGTTGGATGGGTTTGTAGGGAAACATTGTCATTCATTTTTTTAAAGTCAATGTCTTGGTCAATGACCAAGATAGAAAAAATTACTATAAAAGGAAAGGAAATTATAGGAGTCTGAAAGAGGAAATCTTATTACAATAATTTTCCTAATAAGGAAGGATCTCAACTGGTAAATCCTCTCTCCACATAATGTCTCGGTTGATACCCTTGTTGGCAAGACCATCAACAACCATGTTTGCTTCATGTTTAGAAAGTTATGTACAAATAAGAGACATGCTAAGACATAGGCGTTTAGGGCCCCCTATTATCTGATGAACGAACCTTTAATATTTCAATGGATATTAAATAAGGTGATACTAGTTGAAGTGTAGAGGCCTAGAAAAAGATCATGTATCATACTTCATTGTGCATGTGTTTGAATGGGTAGACCTTTGTATAGGTTAAACTAAAATTAATAAAAGAAAATAATTAATTAATTAATGTTGAGTATTCTATATTATAGTTTTATGAGCTATAACGGTCTGTTATTTTATAGGTATGGATCTAGGTTGACATCCTCATCAAGTTTGCGTAGAAAATGTCCAGCATGATTTTCCAGCAGATAGTCATAGGGAAGAGGATGACGATGATGACACTTGGAGGAAGTCACTGCAAGATTTTCAGCGCCAAAGTCTACAGAAGTACGAGGGCTCCATTTCAGATGCAGATTTGGAAGACTGGTTAGAGGAGGTCGAGATATTCTTCAGTTTGATCTGTGCTCAAAAGGAGCATTGGGTGTCCTTAGTTTTGAAGATGCTACATGGAGCAGTGAGGAGGTGGTGGTTCATGTTCCTTAGGGATCTTGAGGAATCAGCGATCTCATGGGAGGATCTCCAAGACACGTTTAGACTCGAGTTCCTATCTTCGACTACGAAGGTGTCCAGTGGAAAAGAGATTCATACCCTTCGACAGGGGAAATATACAGTTTGAGAGTTTGGAATCTTTTGAAAGAACCTTTTACGATAATCTTCAGACCTGTTTCTAGATGAGGAGGCTAGGGTGATGCATTTCGAGGAGGATTTGCGACTAGAGATCCAGCGCCAGGCCACCCGATTTATGCTGAAAGCATATCTTCAGGTGCTGGAGAGGGAAGTGTTTTTTGAGAGGACTTTGTCCAAGACTGGGTCATAACGAGTGGGGGATAATCATGATCCCTCATGAAGAAAGGCTATGGTGGGGGGGGGGGGTTCCTGGTTTTTAGGGATGAAGAGTGTTCGTTCATCTTGGGGTAGGTCCCAGCCCTTCACATCTCATTTCTCCAGAGGCGGCAACTCTCTGGAAAATGAAAATTGATTAGGCTCTTGTTTTTCTTTTGGTGGTCATGGCCATCAGCTACAGGAGTTCCTAACCTTTTAGAGTGGTCATCGTGCACCGAGAACTATGCTCCAGGGTCCTCCATTGAGTCATTTTCAGCTGAGGCTGCAGCAGCAAGTTGCACCAGCTTAAGATTAGCAGAGGGTAGATGGGGCAGGTAGTGGACAACCCCAGGACGCTCCCTGTCCTCAGAGAGCAGAGTGAGACCATGTTGGGGGTTTTCATCAGGGTCAGAGAGGTTGTGGAGGAGGTAGTGGCTAGCTTTATGCTATAGCGTTGTTAGCACCAGATGAGCCATATGTCATTCGAGGTACCCTTTACATGTTGTCTACCTTTTAGTATGCATTGTATGATTAAGGAGAGACACACTCCTTCATATCACCTACCCTTGTCCATGCTTTGGGACTTCAGGTAGAGAGGTTGCCAATTCCCTTGGAGTTGACTATGCCAGTTGGAGGATGTGTTGACTTGTTTGAAGTATGTAGAGAATGTGATATAGTGTTGGGGAAACACATCTCTTGGGGAGATTTCCTATGTTTACTAATACAACCATATGATGTCATAATCAGCATGGATTGGTTGTATTCAGTGTTGGATATAGTGGATTACTTTAGGAAGAAGGTAATTTTCTTTTGTGCGGATGGAGAACAAGTGGGGTTGGTTGGTGAGAAAGATCATTGGATTGGTCATAGGTGTGTTATATCCTTATCATACATGATAACTAAGATGATGCTGAGTTCTTCAGAGGTTCAGCATTTGGTGTTTCCTAGGGTCATAGAGGAGTACCCTGATGTCTTTCCGGAAGATGTTTTAGCATTACCCCCTCTATGAGAGATAAATTTTGGGATCGAGATACAACCATGATCATCTATTATCTCTATGTCTTCATATAGGATGACCCTTTCTGAGCTTCGCGAGCTACATATACATCTTGATGGTATGTTATAGTGCAGTTTTGTACGGCCAGGTGTGTCACCATGGGGTGCACCAGTTTTGATCGTGAAGAAGGTCGATGACAGTTTGCGGTTGTGTGTCGATTATCATTGCTTACAGAAAGTGAGAATAATGAATAGATAACCTCTTCCATAGATTGATGACTTATTCTATCAACTAATGGGTTCATGTTGTTTCTCAAAGATCTACATGCAGTTAGGATATCATCAGATGTCTCTGAAGGATGAGGATATTCCAAAGACTGCATTTCATTGTTGTCATGGGCATTATGAGATCATTATAATGCTATTTGGAATGAATAATGCTCTAGCTATGTTCATGTGATTGATGAATTCTTTGCTCCATGAGTTCCTGGACATGTTTTTGGTGGTTTTCATCGATGATATCCTTCTGTACTTCACATCTGAAGAGGAGCATGCATAGCATCTATAAGCCATTTTGGGAGTTCTTTATCGACATCTGATGTTTAGGATGTTGTCTAATTGTGAGTTTTGGACTAGATAAGTCTGTTTCTTGGGGCATGATGTGTCCCAACATGTAATAGTTGTGGATCCATCAAATATAGAAGTAGTTGTGTCTTGGGAAACCCCAAAGATAGTTTCATAGGTGCGATGTTTCCATGGTCTCACATGCTACTACAGGAGGTTCGTAGCCAATTTTCCATGAGATGAAACTCCTATGAAAGCTTTCACCAGGAAAGATAAGTCATTCATATGGACTGATCAGTGTCAGACAGCTTCCGAGTATCTAAAAGAGAAGTTAGTATGTTATCTAGTCCTTTGTCTTCCAATTGAGGGAGTTCAGTTTGATTTTTTCTATGATGCATCATATCTGGGGTCAGGATGTGTTCTCATGCAGAAGAGGTAAGTTTTTTCTTATTGTTCTTGGGAGTTACATCCCCATGGAAAAAACTATGCCACCCATGATATTGAGTTGGCAGCAGTGGTGTTTGCTCTGATGTTGTGGAGACATTATCTCATCATTGAGTGCTTTGTGGTTTTCATTGATCATGTGATTTTGAGGTATGTTTTCTCCCAGCGTGACTCGAACATACCGTAGTGTTGGTGGATGGATTTAATAAATTAATATGCCTTCAAAATATCATATACACCTGGAAAAGGAAATTTTGTAGCTAATGCGCAGATCCGAAAGTCACGTAGTGATACAGTGCGTGAATCATATGATTCCTTGAGAGTAATGGAAGAACTATCAACATTACATCTTGATATGGGAGAAGTTGAGGGTGGAGGCTGTCTATTTCAGATGACGGTATAGTCATCCCTGATGTATAATGTAGAAGAGTCCCAGTTGGGGGATCTAGATGTGGAATTCTGGAGATAATGAGTTGTTTGTGGTGACTCCTGATGGTTGGTCTGAGGATGAATAACACAGTGTGATGTTCCATAGGAGGATTTTTTTTCCATTGATGAGGCATGATACGGTCCTTAGAGATTTCCATTGTTTACCTTTAGCGGTACATCTTGGCGTGAAAAAGATGTATTGATCCTTGAGGAGTCAGTTTTGGTGGCATGGACTGAAGCGTGCAGTTGCGGAGTTTGTGTCTCAATGTTTAGTTTTCCATAAGATTAAGGTCGAACAACAGGTTCTAGGTGGTCTTCTTCTGCCATTTGAGATTCCTCAGTGGATGTGGGAGGACATATAAATGTAGTTCGTTACTGGTTTACCTCGAGCTCCGGGAGGACATGATGTTGTTTGGGTGGTATTGGATCGTTTAACAAAATCATCCCACTTTTTAGAAATCAAAGAGTCAAGATCAGTTGATGTTTTGTCAAGGAAATATCTAGAGGATGGGTTGAGACTTCATGGATTCCCTAGGAAGATCATTTCTGATCGAGATCCATGTCTTACCTCCACGGTGTGGAGTGATCTCCAATAATCTTTTGGTTCTCAATTATGCCATAGCACTGCTTTTCATCCACATATAGATGGTCAGACAGAGTGAAACATCCAGACTCTTGAATACATGTTACGCTCTTGTGCTCTTGATTTCAGAGGCTCATGGATGAGGAACTTAACCTTGGTGTATTTCACTTACAATAATAGTTATCACTCCACCATCATCATGGAACCGATTGAAGCCTTGTATGGTCATCCTTACCATTCTATGGTGTGCTGGACTAGGGTAGGAGAGTCAGTAATTCTCAGACCAGAACTAGTGATAAATACAATAGAGATGGTTCAAGTGATTCGAGAGAGGATAAAGATAACGCATGATCATCAAAAAAGTATATGACGATCAATAAAGGAGACCCTTAGAGTTTAATGTTGGGGATCATGTGTTTCTTGATTTTGACTCCCCGTCATAGGTAATGAAGGATTAGACATGGAATAAAGCTTTATCCATAGTTTTTTGGGACTTTTGAGGTGTTATCTCATTTTGTAGTTGTGGTGTATCGAGTAGCACTTCCCCCTAAAAGGAGTCAGATTCATGATATAATCCTTGTATCACATCCCTGTTGTTATCTTCATGATGACTATCACATCATCGATTGGGGAGAGATCGATGTTGATGATGATTCAACCTTTGAGGAGAGACCAATGGAGATCCAAGACTACAATGATAAGGTCTTGCACGGGCTTTCTATTCCTTTAGTTTGTGTCTTTTGGTGACATGGTGGCTTAGTGTAGGGTACCTGGGAACGTGAGTCATAGATACGTGCTCAGTACGCAAATTTGATTGATGATTACCTCTTTTAATGAATCATAGTAGTTGATGTGGTTATAAAACATTCATTTCTATGTGATGGATTCCTTCATTGATTTTGTGGCTTGTTATCTTTTGAGATGTATCTTGAGGGGTGGTTGTTCTGTCTTTGTTTCATTTTCACTTTAGGTGGGTTTTGGATTCTCGAGGATGAGAATGTATTGAGAGATATCTTATGTAATGGACCGAACCTCTCTAACCCATTAAAATGTGAAAATGAAGTGTTATTGGTGTTATGGTAGGTTAAGGTGAATTGGGGTGAGTTTGGGTGGACTTTTAAGAGAAATTAAAGTGCAATAGCTTTCGCACGGGTGGCACACGGTTTGTCTAAACCGTGTGGAAAAACCGTGTGAGGATATTGTTAGAGGCAGTGCCTAAAACATGATTAGCACACATTTTGTCTAACCGTGTGTCATAACCATGTGAGGAGTGTTTGGTGAGGCTGTAGCGACCACATGGTTAGCATACAGTTAGTCTAACTGTGCGCGAAAACTGTGCGGGCACTTAAATCTAGATCTTAAAATTGTGGATCTCAACCATTTGGCCTTAAACATGATCCTATAATCCCCTAGGTAGCCATATCTTGGGATTAACCTCACTAGAAGGTAGTAGAACCAATCCAAATTATTTTGGAGGCAATCTGAAGGATTCTTTTGGCGAATCGAAGCCGGTTTCTTGAGGTACGTGATTTTTCGAGTTTGGTTATTTGATCTACTTAGATATACTCCTCCAATTCTCTCATATTCTTAAATAAACACCCGTTATGGGTAGATATAATTTTGTGGATGTCAAATATGTTGATATTTGGTCTTGATTTTGCAAGGATGAGATATATAAGGTGGTGTTTTGGAGAAATCACTCTGGTTTGTTGATCGTTCTTCGACCATTGTGGTTTTCATAAAAAACCGTTGAGGTACATGATTCGTTGCTTCTCTTTATTTTATATGAAACTGTATTGTTATCATGTTTAATCCCACTGGATTACAATATATTTGACATAATAAATATTTTGAACCAGATAAAGATATTGTATCAATCATATGATATTGCCTCTTGTTTTTCTAGATAGTGTGATATCTATACATTCTATGATTAGCTATTGTCCTTGATGGAAATCAGTAAAGAACATAAACCGGGACTAATTGATATTTTTTTGGCTAAAGATAAATAGGCATGTTAATGAATCTGGTTCTTGTATTAATTTTATGTTAATCAAATTGGAATTGTAAGCATGTATAATCATTATGATAGCTTACTAGTTAGGTTCCCGATTTTGGAACCAACATATGATAAATCTGTTAATTAATGATGGTTTAATGATTTGATAGTTTGATAATTCTTTGAAGGGTTCTGAGTTACCCTCTTGATTGTTAAAGGTCAAGAGACCAATTGATGTGATGTTTTCATTCATACTGCATGGGCTGTGATGTGATCCTCGATGGTTGTTGTGATATGTGGGGCCATAAAGGCCTTTTGGTTGTGGCAACAGATGATGTCTAGAGTGGCCAGATGCACCAGTTTACGAATGTGGGTATCGGGGAGGACACCAGAGATGATGAAATGGGATGTATGTGGTTGTTTGAGGCTTGTTGTTTTTTGGTTGATGGTCAACTTTACTTTTCCCCCTTACTAAAGGAAGCTGCTCTTGCTTACCCTTCTTCTAGAAGAGGCAACAACACATGGGGTTTGCCATGTGATTTCTGTGTTTAGATTCTCTAGGGATGATGGGTCTATTCTCTTTCTTTAGTTGGAAAAGATTCGACAGGTAGTAAATCTACTCACTGTGTTGAGCCCCTTGTTTTAATAGCATAGATTGCTTTTCTAGAATTCTTGGGAATATGGGAAATTGTTTTTATAACAAATGTTTGATAAAATGGTGTTAACCCAAGGGGTTGGGGTTCACTGAAACATAATTATGAGGATATAATTTAAAAGGGACAATGGAATCTGGGTGTGATGATGATGAAAGTTAATGTGGATTTTTTCATGATTAATTAATGTTTAATGAATTAATTAATTTACAGTGGAATTGATAAAAAGGGAATGAAGTAATCTAATAAATCTCTTTAAATTATTGTGTTCTTATAGGATACCTAGACTTAGAAGTGGCAGCCCAGAGTCTGATAGTCATTAGATGTAGTTGTGCCTATGACTAGGTTATGCCCATAGTGTTGTTGTGTGTTATAGTATATTTTTTTTTCCTTTTTGTGTTTCTATATGATAATCTACCCTATCAGTAAGGGCAACTGACACCCCGGGGATTCTGAGCATGGGGGTGTTTTCCCCAAAATTCAAGTGGGATGATAAATGGTGGACTACCCCCTTTGGCCCCTCACTCTTCTCTTGGTAGATACTTGTGCCATTAGGCACAAGAGTTAGTTTTCCCCATATATGTGTGTTAGGGGTTGTAATGGATTGTGTTTATTCACACACATATATTCTGGATATAGTATCCTATGGACTAATATAGGTGTAATGTGTATAGTCTATGATGGATTAAGGATCCTTACTCAGTGTATGGGCTGTAATGGATTAAGGTATAATACCTGGCATACGATACACGTTATGCGATCTGTAGTGGCTCCTGGAAACTACCTGGTAACTATTGGTTGTGAGGATGGTGTGGTGCTTTTCCCAGGTGTCTGCGGGAAAACCTTTGTAGTAAACGAGGTGTAGATTGTGGTTCTTTGCCCAGGAATATGTAGGCAATCCTTTTAGGAGGGAGATGCTTATGACGTGCGACGTTAGGGAAAAGAGGAAAACCAGTGGGGAAGTAGTAGCGGGGAATCATTGAAATTCATTATAATATGCAATATTCTTGTATGAGTTTGTGAGAGTATCCATAGTGAGGTTGGTATGTTAGTATACCTGTTTAGGTGACGAGTTAGTTTCACTTGTTGTTCACTCTGATTTGGCATGCTCTTTTTACATTTTCATGAAAGGCTTCAGGAAGGATCCTAATGAGTATATTGTTATACTAACCCTATGTATATATAAACATTTTTCAGGTCTCTTGGAGATGGTTAGATATCTTGATGGTTTCTACAAGTTTGTGGTTGCAGGAGATGTTCGAGCATGTTTTCGCCACTGTTTTTTATTTCATTTGGGTACTTTCAGTTTTTCGCCTTTTTGCCGCAGTACTTTTGTATGACATTCCATTTGTGAAATTTTGATTCTTTTATATTTCTAGTTCTATGTTGGAGTTGATTTGTATCTATCTTATCTCTCTCTTCTGCATGTGTTCTCTTTGTGGGTTATTCCTCTCATTTGTGTGTTACTATACCCTCAGTGCTAGTCGCCAACACGACGCCTACTGGAGGAGGGACTCGAGGCCATTATCTCACTTCTCACATTGTCGGCCAAGGAGAGGTACACTTTGTGGGGTGGGGTTGTGAAAATTAAGAATATTAACCCAACTGGTATAATTTAAACCCAACCTATGAATGTATAAATAAAATTTATCCATCATTTAAATGAAATATGACATAATTATATCATATTATATGTAAATAAAAATATTTTAAAATGATATCTTTAGTTTTGGTATTTTTATAAAATGTAAATATTTATTTGTAATTTTGGAATTAATATAATGATTTGGGAAAGATTTCTTTTAATAAAATATATTTTTTCCTCTTATTATTATAATAAAACATAATTTCACCATAATTAAATTATCAAATTGGTATAAAATCACTTAACATTTTTAAATTGGGTTTGTTTTGAGTAACTAATGGTTTTAATTTAAAAAATTATATTTATCATATTTATAAAATTATCATCATAAAATGGAGTCCATTTTGAATTCTGCATGTTGAAAAATGGTGAGGGTGATTTTCTTTGATTTATTAAAAATAGTTTAATTTTTTATGAATATTGAAATCCAGTAATTTATAGTTTATGGTAAATAAATATACTTTTGAGTCATTATTGAGACATGAATTATTTAATGGTATATTGGTTCTGAATATAATGAATTACTTATTGTATTTAGTCATAATAATCTATACTATTCATATTCGTGTGAAAAAATAATAAATTAATGAATTAAATTATAATATATAACCGTCTCTTCTACTATAAATACCACCCCTCACCAAATCTTTTCCTCACACTTTTAAAGATTTTATCCTTATCAAAATTTTGCTCAATTGTATTCTCATGACTATCCCCCACATCTTGGATCCCTTTTCCCTCAAAATAGGGAAAAACCTTTTCCCTAAGGAGGTATTCAAGGAGGATAAATTCAAGAGGTAAAATCCAATTCCATTTTACTTTAACTTCATTTCAAATTTCTTTTCATTTTGTATTATCCCCTCACCTACCGGTATCCAATTGAAATTAAAACTGCAATATCTTATATAAAAAATAATTTTATCTTGTTAATGAATTAATTCATCAGAAAAACTGATCTCATCCCTTTTTTCTATAAATAAAAACAACATCTATGATATGTTAGTATTTCACATTCAATTTCAACGAGTTTTCAATTTTCTTGACTGCTTTCAATAAAGATCAAAGAAACAAATTTTATGTTTCGAAAATATTATAATATATGTAACAAAACCAATGTAATGGTCCATTGTGATTATCTAATCGTAATATTAATTATTAATAAAAATGTTGTCATTGATGATCGATAAACCACCATAATAATCAAAATTATTTTCACGTATGTTTTTTCTAATGATTCATCCTCACACCAAATACGAAAGTAATTTATATAATTTTTTAATATTAATAAATTTTATTAATATTATATAAATAAATATCTATAAAAATCTCTTCATCTTATATGTTTTCCCAAACATGTATACATGTTAACCGATCATGAAAACCATGGAATTCAACACACCAGAACACTGAAATTAAAGCACATTACCGATCAATAAACACTATAAATAAACATAAAAAAATATTACCAAATAAACTATGTTTTGAAATATTTCTTAATAAAATAATTATTGGATTTAATTTTATTATCTATAACATTATGTTCATGTGATGAACACTTTAGTATATAAGGTGTGGATTCTACCCGAAACTCCACACTTTCTTTAGGGTTTCACTATCTCACTCTATTTACCCTAATGTAATTCATGTTCTTTTTTTAATTCTTTCAAATACTATTTATATGTTCCAAGTCATTTACCCAGATAATATAATCCTTTATATTTGGGGAAATAAATCTTTTAAAATGTAGTCAATCTCAATTCATCTAAATAAGATAACCCTTTTAAATGGACCTTACCATTTCCTTACACATTTTAGGTGAACTCAATAATATGTTTTAATCCACCAATAGTGTTGAAAGATCACCCATTTCCATGTATTCAAATTAGTTTGACATAAATTACCAAAATATTTTATTATTTTCCCTTATTAATTTATATTAATTATATAAAAAATTTCATTAATGTAACTGGTTATTATATTCCATTTTGATTTGTTGTGTGAGATGATTATGATACACAATTTATTCCACGAGTAAAAATTATGAATGATTCTTCACGTGGAAGAAATATTCTTGAACATGTTATGATGGTTGAACCCGTATAGAAATAAGATTCATTGGGTATTATTTAGACTCATGATATGTTATATTGGGATAGAGTTTGAACCTGGTTCTTTTGTGGTAATTTTTCTTCCATGTGTAATAGTCTTTCCGGTTAGCCTTGATTCATGATTATTTCATGTTGTGAGTTTTTACCAAATTCATATGATTCCATGATTACATGTCACCATTCTCTTGATTTTATCCTTCCTTATGTGTCATCTTGATTCTTTTTTTCTTTTGTTTTCATATTATGCCTTCTATCCCATGTTCTTTCCTTTATTCCTTTATGTATACCATTAATAGCATTTTTACCTCATCTATTTAATCATGTATATTCCAGGTTATCCATTGTTGGTGTAGGAAATCATTGTATGTTAGGAGATATATGTGGATAAATAAAATAATGATTATTAATTCTATTTCCATTTTTTAGATATATGTACCTAATCATCAAAGGTAACAAGACTATATGATATATGGACTGTAAGTTTTTGATTAATTATGCTTAAAATAATATAAAAATATATCTAAGGGATAGAATATTTATAGTTGGTATCAAAGAAAGGTTTAGTTATTTTTGAAGCATAGGACTAGTAAACTGTAATTAGAAACCTATGGATTATTAAATCACCATGGATAACCTATATTGAATCATAATGTATCGAAATATAAGATATACATTCCAATTACATGTTTATCCTTTTACGTGAAATATTTGCTTATATAATCTTTATTAGATAAGTATTAAAGCCCCCAAATTGATCATTATTTTTCGTAGTTAATGGATCAAAATGGAATAATAGATTCTAATAATAAATGCGATAGGCAATGCGAATATTTCCCCAAGGATATTCCAAATGTGATGGGAATGGGTGTTCCACACTTTATGATAGTACTTTCTCAAATATCCCTAGTTATGAATAATAAATTGAATCAGTTAAAACACCCTCCTACTAAGAAATATAATTTTGGGGTCAAATCTATTATGCCAAAAATTCCTCCCATGTTTAGTGGATCTTCTAACCCCCTCCCCACAAAATAATTTATTTAATCCACTATGAATATATTCTCTATCTTCCTATGCACATATGAAGAGGAATTTTTGGGTGATAGTATCATTTTGATGGGGATGCCGATTAGTGGTAGACACTGATCAATAATATAATGTGGAAGGATGAAATATATTCCATGGAATCAGAAAAGTTCAACAAATTATTTTTTTCAATTAATATTTTACCTAGAAAATTCAATTTACAACCTAAATGGAGTCCCTAAAGATGAAGAAAACGGATTTTGAGTTTATTATGAAATATTTAGTGTACAATACAAGTATGGAAATACATGACTTTGTCGTTTTTATCAACACAAAAGTCAAGGTGGATCATTTATATAGAGGAATAATGTTGGATCTATGAAAATAATTACTGATTTAAGTCTTTGAGATCTACAACTATATTTTTCTTAGTGATCATTAGGATGAAATATAAATTTGAAACATTATGTGGTCTCGTGTGCTCTTGGGGGAACTGGAAAAGGTATTTTAATATTGGAGTATCAATAGATAAATCCCTTAATGGAAATAATAGAAAACATAACATGTGTCAAAAGAATAGGAATAAGAATCATGGAAACTACTTATAAGTAATCAAGAGATGCTTCAAATTTGTAAGAGAGGGCCATATGGCTCATAATAGATGAAGGGATATAATGAATCCCAACAATGCAGACATATAAAGTAAGGTTTAGACAAACACTTAGTCTGTAGTTCAAATTTTCAACTATAATGATTATATGAGTTATGTAAACCTATCCCCCATTAAAAGGTTTGTCATAGTAAATCCACAACAATAACCTCCAAGGAAGCAAGGAATAGAAGTGATATCATTAATGCAAAAATGAAACCTAAAAATGATGTGGAGATAGGTATATTGGTTATTCATTTTAGAATATTGAATGTACCATTTGATTCAGATTCTATAAATTCTTTTATATCATTAATGCTTAGTATTACTATTCAAACACCACATCAAAATATGTATGTAGATTTATCTATGAATATAGGAAATGGGGAGAATAGTGTATCCAATGTATATAACTCCACCCAAGTTAATGTTTGTGGATTAAACCTCTCTAAAAAACTTTTCTTCAATACTTTGGTGGAGTTAAATTATATATTTGTCCTGGAGAAGGTATATTTATATAATGCCATCATCAAATATCGGGAATAGTATATCACTGTTCACATCCTAAAGCATGCTCAAAAAATGTACAACTGTAAGTATGAAGATGAATATTATTTAGAACAATCATCTCAATTATAGATATTATTACCATATGTGAAAGAATATTTATCTCAAATGATGGGGAAAAAAGAGAGAATCATACCTGAAGACATTACCGTTGTTAGGGAATAAACTGATGTATTCCTCAGAAGTTTTTTGGTCCTCCTACAGATCTAGAATTTGAGTTATCAATTGAACTTATTAAAAAATTTCTAACTGTATTAAAGGAACATAATAGAATGGACACCATTGGTATAGAGTAACTAATTAATTAGTTTCATAAGAAAATGGATAAGGGTTATATACACCCGATTGATTCCCCATGGGGTGCACTAGTCCTCTTTATTAATAAGAAGGATATATCAAGGCACAAATGTTTTTATTATCCTGATAAAATCATTATTATGAACACATATACCATGACACATATAGATGAATTATTCAATCAACAACTTGGGCCATATATTTATCTTTGGTGGATCTTTAGATGGGATGTCACCAACTAATGTTGAAGAAGGAATAAATTTCTAGGACTACATTTTGAATGAGTTTTTAAGACTATGAGTTTATTATAATTCCCTTCAGACTCACTAGACCTCCCAAAATTTTCAAAGATTTAATGAATAGAATCTTTAGAGATTACTTTGAAATCATTGTGGCAATATATATTGACGATATTATGATATACTCCAAGAGCAAGTAGGAACATGAGGACCATTTGAATACATAATTAAATACTATTCATAGGGGAAAAATCTAGGAAACATACAGTAATTTTTTGTTCTAGATAGAGGATGTATCATTATAAGAAAATATAATTACTAATAATGGAATATCTGTGAACCCTTCCAAGACAAAGGTAGTCGAAGAGAGAATCCCAAATAAATATCTATAATTAAAATCTATAGTTTCATTGGTTTAGCTAGGTCTGTCCAATGATTTACAAAGATCTTTTTATGTTTTAAAAATCCACTAACATATATTACTTGGATAGGGGAAAAGTTTTTTTGGACTAGTGAATGTGATGAATTATTTAATTAGTTGAAAAAGAGGGTTATCACTACTCAAATTCTCACAATACCATAATATTGGGAACTCTTTATGTTGTAAAAAATATACCAAATATTGTATTTGGCTATGTATTGATGAAAAATGGTAATGTGATAGTCGATTCATCAAGGAAGTTGTAAATTCATGATCAAAAATATCACACACAAGGCATGGAGTTGGGATATTTTATCATTTCATTGAAAAATTTGGGATATTATCTCTATAGGTAGATTTGTGAGATATATATATATGATTATAAGATCCACAAAAATATATTCACATAGAAATAGTTTTACTAGTTCTATTGAAGATGTTTAGAGAATATTATATATTGTGAATAATTGCATGGTAATTAAAAAAAGGTGGATGATTGTCTATTTAGAAAGGATCCTACAACATTATCAATGACGAGAATTAATAAGGAACCAATATTCATATATTTGAAAAAGCTGAACGTGGAAATAATTAATTGTGGTACACCATCAATCCTTTCCTTCATGTTGTGTATTGAATCCAAATTCATATTATTCCTTGAATACATTTCTACATAAATTAATTTTTTATTATTTATTATGTTAATTCGTCTTCCATAAATTTTTATTTTATCATGTTATGAATTGTAACCCTTGTTCTTTGAATTAATCTTATGTTTGTACCCTTACTAGAATTTTTATTTATTACCATTATTGATGAAATCCACATGAAATCATTTTTATATGTAGGAGAACAATATTTGTTCACATATCAATATGAATGATTAAAATATATATTTTTTATTCTACTTTCCTGTTTTCAGTTTTTTGTACTTAATTATCCAATGACATTATAAATTACAATACTTTTTTTATTATTTGATTGTTATTTATGCTTTAAATGATACAATAACATGTGTAAAATTATAGGACATTTATATTCATAAAATATATGAAATATTATTAATTATTCTATATGTATTCGTTAAATATTTTTATGCATGATCAATGGTATTAATCAAATGATAACATCTACCTTATTTACCTAATTGACTTACAAAATTATCAGTTATATCTATTTAATGATTCGTCACTGATTATTTCATTTACGATAATAAACCTACATATGCATTATTTTCATTCAATTCCATTCATATGACAATTTTCAATATACTATAACCAGATTGATGGTTGTTTTCTACATTCCAAATACATCGACTGGTTGGTGAAATTGGTTTCTCAAATGTATTTTCTATTATTATATGGTGTATGTATAGTATGATTAATCATTTTCTTATGTGGTATTACCTAAAATGATGTATAATGTAAATTTATTCCAATTTATTTCATATCTATTTATCCCGATATTTCTATTGGTGGGCATATTAAGGATCTCATGGGAATCCATAAGAAAAAATGATATAAATCCCATTTTCTTATATGGGTTTTTCTAACATGTTGATTGAAAACATGTTGTCCACATATGAATTTTTTGTCATATTAAACATGTGTGGATAGTAGTATATATCCCTCCATTACATTGATTAATGACTCTATATCATGTGATATTATGGTGAATGCGCAGTCATCCAAACCAACTATGGTAGTGTGATTATTTCCTAGACAACTATGTTCTATTAAAAATGAAGGGAACCTTCACATATGATTGTGATATCAAGTTACATTTATTACCACTTTCCAATGATTCAATGATATTATAGTATGAGCATTATAATGGATTTATATTATGTTATCACTTCACAAGTTTGACTTCAAGCTCATTATTATGTCATGTTATGCCTCTTGCATCTCATGTTATTCTTTGTTATTAGGTTTACCAATATTGACTATTTTATCACACAAATTATTATGTTTCTCTTTCCATATGATATGAAAGAATGAAATATGTATATTTTTATTGGGGATTAGATTATGTGGATATATAATGGAAATTATTAAATATGTTTTGTTGATTTTTTGAAAAATTATATTATCACAAAAATATTCAATTTGATGAGAAGACATTAGATTTATTAGTTACATATATTCATTAATTCTATAATACATTAAACCAAAAGATACATGGGATTTAATGTTTAGAATGATATTATAATCATATATGTTTAGAAAATATAGTTTTGTATGTTATTTGTTTTAGCAACAGATCTTGTATCATTAGATTTGTGGCACTATAAGAGAAGTGTGAATGGAATGAACTGGTGATTTATTAAGTATATATTGATTGGAATGAATCTTTTTTCCTTCAATACATAGCTAATTAAAATATTGTCTTTGAAATATATCCAATATATATATAGACGTTTTTTATTGTTGAGTATTAAATTTAAAACTAAAAATTTATAACATAATCATAAAATATAATAAATATGTAATTTTAAGAATTATTTATATAAAATTACCATTATAATTACTTTATTATATGTCATTTAAATAAAATTAAAATAAATATTTAAATATAAATGTATTAGTAAAACTAAATTTTAGAATATCAATAATTAATTTTAAGGATATATGTTAAAGCTTATTTTGTTTAAAATTAATATTTCTTTTTGGAAGAAATTATTCTTAAGTATATTAAATATTATAGTAGTATATTAAATTTAAAACATTTGATATAGTATTATATATCAACTAGTATATTTAAATATTTTTAATTTGATTATGATATGAAGTAATAATATGAAAAATTAATGAATGAAACACGTTTTTTTAAATAAAAAATGTTTTGTTTATATTATGTATTTTCTCTTAAAATTGAACCATTAAATAATTGAATTAAAATGTCCTAAATTGAAAATTATCATTTAATTAATTACACAAAAATTTAAATAGTATTCCATTCTAACCATTTTCTGATCAGATTTATTATTAGTAAAGAATATAGTATTTATAAAATTAAGGGTATTTAATAATTTTATCATGATCTAAGAATTATCTAGATGAGTAAAAAAGCATATATATAATTGGTTATGTAATTATGTAATAAAATAACTCATTTTATAATATTATTTAAATATTTTAGACATATTTCATAAATTATTAGATATATAATATATTTCAACATTAATAAAATAATTTTTTTATGATTTTGAATGAGTTTGGAAATTTTAAAGTGAAAATATATTTCTTTTTTATTCTGATTCCACTTAAAATTTATTAATTTTATAATATATAAATTTATTTAATGTAAATCGATGAATAAGATAATTTTACCTTGTATATATTTTTTAATCCTGAAAACACATTTTTAATAGCTGTTTTTATTTGATTACTTATGTATATGTTAAAAATGAAATTTTACTCAACTATATATTTTATATTATAAAACTATTTTGAAATTTGAATTCATAAAGATTAAATTAGGTAATAAAGTCAATGATAATTTTTTTCCATTCAATTTAATTATTAAGGATAATAATTAGTTAACCAAGTAAATTTTAAAAATGGAAAAAAAACCACTATTCAAAAAGGAAAATAATTCAAAAAAATGAATCCAAATTGATGTATAGGATTGTATCCACCAATAGTTACCCCCTTTATCCAATTTTCCAATATTCAATCTCGTGTACCTTAAAATGTGAAATTACATTTGTTAGTTTTAATGGGAATTTTCAAAAGTACCATTCTATTGACATATAAAAATATAAAAAATCACTCATTCCCTCATGTCCAATAAGACTATTTAGTTCTTCAATCTCTTGAATAATAAATAAATGTTAATTTACACTTTTTTCAGAACATTTTAATGATTATTATTCATTAAATATCATTTATTAACATGTTATAATCATTAAAAAATCATTTAAGTTAATTATAGTCATTTTGTCGATATTTGGTACTTGTGTAAAAAATTAGATTCTTATAATTAGAAGTTACCCATGTTGTAAAATGTACACTATATATAGAATTATATTCCTAATTTAGATATCATATATATCCAGTATATATATGTATTTGTAATAGTACATAACATTTGAAGAAAAGAAATGCAATGCACCATTCAAGGAGATGGTACGCCATACACACTCATGAACACCAATATCATATCTATTTTGTATTTAATGAAATGTAAACTTAATAATACATAGGTATTTTACAAATGATGTATAATATAATTTATAATATCATTAACTCCATCTATTATATGTTAAATGGATGGAATGAACAAGTCATATCACTTTGAGGGGGCGATAGTCTGCACTTCCACAAATGAAATTATCGTAATTACCTATTATTGTAAGCATAAAGTTATTCTATAAATGAAAAATACCAAAGAATAAAAACAATATAAATATACTACATATAACTTATAAATACATTTCCATCATAAAGGACACCATTATAGGTGGTAGGATATATTTGAACAATCATCATTTTGTGAGGAAGTAGTTCACCGCCCCTAGAAATAATATGTTTGTATCCATAGATATTTGTGTATGGAAGTGTAGTTCAAATAATTCTCATAATAACATACTATTATATTTTGGATATTGTTTTGTTTATAAAATAATGGAATAAATAATGTTGGGGGGGTGTAATGCCCCATACCCCCTGGCCCATTACTTTTCCAAAAGTGAGGCTCCACCAAAATAGTGGCACCGGTCACGGCAGCCCCGTGACAGTGGCACCATGAGGGTGACACTATGATGGTGGCACAGTGAGGGTGACACCGTGATGATGACACTGTGAGGGTGACACCGTGACGGTGGCACCGTGTCATCTTCATTCTTTTCCAGTTCCCGACCTTTCCACTCCTGTAGTAATTAATTTATTTACCCTTTTTAAACCCCATAATTAATACCTAAAAATCCTGTGGAATGTCCCCGATTAGGGATATTAAATAACCACTTAATACCATCGGGTTTAACCACCCAAACCACGTGGGAAACCATGATCTGACTTTCAAGGCCTTCAAAATCCCCATATCCTGTAACAATGGTATTTTATCTATATATCACTGAGGAAGTTCTTCTTTCTCTTCTACCTTTTGGCAGACTACTCTCCTTCTCCCTGGTGCACCTGTGATCACGTTGTCTGCTCGTCCTTGGAGTTCCCGATGCCCCCTGCAAATCGTGCATCCTCTGTTATTGGCATGTGGAGGAAATTGTCGATCCTTGATCAATCAGGAAGGGATTTTATCCTACGTCTCTTCTTTCTGTGTATCATGCGGGGTGGGCATGATTTTTCCTCTGTTGAAATTGATGAAACCAAAATTAATGAAGATAATGAATGGACTTTTAAAGAATGAAAGGGGGTGTGATCGATGTTCTGTTGTTCTCTTTATGTTGTTATGTGTTGTGAATTGTACGGGCCTATGCTCACTGATAATCATAGTCGTTGGTGGTCTTTATTTGTGAACTAATGACCCTTGGTGCTCATAGATTGTTGAATAACTGTAACATGGAATTGTATAATTATGTATACTTGGTTAAATATATTGAAAGCACCAAGATCAACCCTTTTCGGTGATAACCCCGGTTATAGCACAGTGGAATTGAAACCATGGAGTGTGTTAAATCATTTAAATCTGAAAATACCTGCATGGTCCTGCCTTGTGTTGGTGGTAGCAGTTTGGTTGTTTCTTTCACGGGATGATTGTTGGGGTGATATGGGTGGGGATGGGATCCCCAATTATTATACATTCACTAGTGGTGAATTTGAGGCTGTGTGGTTACTCAGCTTATATCACAAATTGGGGTGGAAACCTCTGTTGTTGAGAAACCATTGGATCCTGGATTTTGGGGACATGGGGCTGTGTCTTGAGGTTTTCTTTGTTCCCAGTAATTAGAGGGATCTCACTTATCCGTTTTGTTGTTGTGACCTTATAAGAGAACCACGTGTGAATGTTTAAGTTGTTGTTTGACTTTCTTCTTTCTCTTGTTTTTGGTTTTTACCTGTTAATTCCCCAGTAGTGTAGAATTCGCCTAAACAGGGTTACATGAACAGGAAAACTAGAACAGTTTAAATGGGAATTTATTTTGGGAATGAGTTTTGGCTTGGCCATGAGTGTCGTACTATTATTTCATTAATGATTAGTTACAAGGGCATTTTTTCTTAGGTTTGGGAACCCCTAGTTTGGAATGAGTGCTTGTTACCAATAACTAATTCTGTAGATTTTATGTTTCTAATTCGCATCCCACCTATGTTGAGCACTTAAGTGTCGAACACTCCCATTTCATGGGGGATGGTGTTTCCCCAGCACTCCTATGAGTGTCTCGTTATTATCTCCTTTTCTACTGCATTTCCTGAATATCCCAAGACTCTTCGGGCATACTTTGATGGCATGATGTCCATTATTAGCCCACGATTCATCGGGAAGGGTAGTTGTGGTGGTTGGTCGAGGTGTTTGCGAGCAGGTTGTTTCCCAAGTGTCTTCGGGATGAGGTCCAGGTGTCTTCAGGCGTGGTAGTAGTTGTTCTGACCTAGGTGTTTGCGGGTGTGGTAACATGTGGGGGTTGTGGCCTAGGTGTCTGCGGGCTGGGTTTGGTAGTGGAACTGAGGTGAGGTTATGTTCCAGGTGTCTGTGGGCGAGGTTTGGCAGTGGGACTACGCTGAGGTTGTGGCCCAGGTGTCTACATGTGGGGTTTGGTAGTGAGACTATAATGAGTTTGTGTCCCAGGTGTCTGTGGGAGGGGTTTGGAAGTAGGACTACAGTGAGGTTAGGGCCTAGGTTTGTGGGGGTGGGGTGTGGCAGTGGGACTGCGGTAAGAATGGCAGGATGGGTTCAATGCATAGGTTGTCTTTAATAACTAGTGGGAAAGTGGCGTGGGGTACCCAAATATTGTTGTGCTACTACTATATGTTACTTGACATGCGTTATTTGGGGAGCGTGCCTTGGTAAGGATTGGGTGGATAGCTTTTCCTTGTCAGGTGTTTGGTTATCTCTTTTCCACAAGACATTAGAATGTCTCCTCGCTTTTGCATGAGATACTTTTGTTTTCCCTATCGAGTATACACGTATGCTCACCCTACATATATAGAACTTCTTTCAGGTCTCCAGGAGGACTTTAGTGATCATTCAGGACCGTACTATCTCGGAACTTTGGGGTAGTTGCAGTTGTTTATTTCCTTTTTCTGGTATATTTTTACCTTTGGAGTTTTGTGGTATGTATATTTTTCCTTTGAACATTCATATGGGAATGATTTACTTTCAGTTGTAATTGTACTTTCAGTTTTGGTGTTGTGGGATTTACTATCGTATATCCCAATCCTATTTGAATAAAAAGGGTAATTCCTTCCATTTAGTGTGTGATTTTATACCTTGGGTGCTAGTCACCACTTCGGGACCTATTGAAGGCCGGTCTATGGGGTCATTGTCTCTCCTTCAACTTGATGAATGAAGGGTCTGGAAATCTACTGTCCCATCCCTCATCATGGTGACGGTGGTTCGTGAAAGAATGGTATCATAGGCGGGTTTGAGAGATAGGATGGGGTCTGGAGTTAGGCATAGGGAGGATTGCATGGGATGGTTGGGCAGCAGTTTTTGGTGACCTTGGTACATGAATTCGGCTAGGGAAGACCGGCTAGGACACAAGATTTTAGGGCCCCCTGGGATCCGATGTATGGACTATGGACCTACTGAATGACCATGTGAGGCCAGACTGAATGCAGGGTAGAGACCATAGGAAATGTACATTCATCATAATGACTTTTGTTTTCGTGTTTCATGGGTGTCTTGGGAGTTCAAAATAAATGAAGAAGTCTATGAAAATTTATGAACATTATTCTACACTACTCGGGCATATGCATTCATTGTTTACCTTGCAGCTATGGAACCTGGGAGGCGACCATGAGTAGTACATACGATCGATACCTAGGAGGTTGACTTGGCTGATCAACAGAGGATCGACCGAGAGGAGGAGCATAACTAGTGGCAGAAGATGCTTTTATATTTTCAGTGACAGACCGTCGGGAAGTACAAGGGCAGCATCTCAGACGTGGAGATAGAGAGCTGTCTCAAGGAGCTACTAATAGATCTCGGCATGATTTGGGCTCCGACAGAGTACTGGGTTCCTCTGGCAGTCATCCAGATTTAGGGAGCATCCCATCAGTGGTGGACACTTTATCTTAGAGAGAGGATGGAGACTGAGGTTGTGTGGGCTAACTTCGAAAATGTGTTCTGAGCGTAATTCATCTCTTACATGATGACAAATGATAATGAACAAGAGCTACTCTCCCCCCAGAAGGGGAGTATGTTAGTGATATAGATGGGGATCAAGTTCAAGGATCTCCTCTTCTTTGCTCCGAACCTCTTTCTGGATGAGGAGTCTCGAGCGAGACGTCTAGAGGAGGCACTCCGACATCCTCTTTAGTAGGTTGATTTCCCTTTTCCTTACCATCTTAGCTGGAGGTAGAGAAAAAGGCTGAAGTGGTGGAGAGGATGCACATGCTAGGAGGTGTGTTGCGAGAAGGGATCCAATTTCACTCGTCGAAGGGGAAAGCCGTCAGCAGTAGGCCCCGGCAACAGGACCCTCTAGGTTTCGACGGGCAGGATGCATGCCTCAGCAGTTCCATTTCTGATCCCCAATTCCTTACCCCTTCCTTAATGGCCCAGGACCGAGGTTCTTGGTCTGTAGGAGCCATGTAAATCTTCAGAATCAGTGCCCAGACATACTGCAGTACAGCGGGGGTAGGCAGGTTCAGCACCCACTTCAACCACAAAAATTTCTAACCAGACCATTTCAGCAACAACAGGGGCAGCAGGCTCCCGCCCTACCCGGGGAAGATGTTGGAGGAGAAGGCTATCCTCTGGGTGCTCCTTAGGGACCTCGGCCAGGGCGTGGTCGGGGAGGCGGCCGACAGTAGAGAGTCAGAGGAGCCAGGCGGGGGCAGTTGCACACCGCAGATGCAACAGTTCCAACAGGGTCATTGGTCGTTCGAGGTACAATCAACTTGCTTAGTACTATTGCCTATGGCTTGTTCGATACCGGAGCATCACACTCCTTTTTTACACCCAGTCTGGATCTTTCTTTGGGTTTAGAAGTTGATAGACTTTCAGAACCTCTCATGCAGAGCATTCCAGTCGGAGGACAGACCAACTAGTCATATGTTTTCCGAGGGTGTAAACTGATGATAGGGCCACCTCAGTATATCAGGAATCTGCTACCATTGCAGATCTATCCATACAATGTCATCCTAGGCATTTAATGGTAGTTCTCTGTGGGTGACGTCATTGATTTCTTTTGAGGAATGATTTTGTTTTCAGATTTGGGCGGTCAACGTGTAACCTTCATCGGCGAGCCCGGTTGTCAGAGAAGCATCGGGCGAGAGGCTCCCCTTCTTTTCATGTTGGCCAAACTATCAGTGGAGTCAGTAGATACAAAAATGGAGGAAGTCCCAAGAATCGTTCGTGATTTTATGGACGTATTTCCAGAGGAGGTGGTGATTCTACCCCCACAACACGATATTGAGTTCGGGATAGACTTGCAACCTGGTGCCCGGCCGATTTCGATGGCTCCCTATCGGATGGTACCTTCTTAGTTGTAGGAGTTACAGATCCATATTAATGATCTAATGAATAAGGTTTTTGTTCGGCCAAGTGAATCACTGTGCGGTGCTCCTGTGTTGTTTTCGAAGAAGGGAGATGGTGGTCTAAGGCTGTGCAGAGACTACAGGAGGATGAATCAGGTGACAATCAATAATTGCTACCCCCTCCCGAGGATAGACGATCTCTTCAACCAGCTGAGGGGGGGGGGTGGTTCTAAAAGATCGATTTATGGTCCGGATAACACCATGTCCAGGTGAAGGAGGGTGACATCTCGAAGACTGCCTTCAAGTGAAGATATGGGCACATCAAGTTTGTAATCATGTCGTTCGGCATTACGAACGCACTAGTTGTGTTCATGGGACTCATGAACTCCATCATCTGGTAGTACATAAACCTGTTTGTGGTCGTGTTTATCGATGACATATTGATCTACTCATGATCATAGGAGTATCACGCTGAACACTTGAAGATGGTTTTAGAGGTCCTCCAACAGCACTAGCTCTATGGGATGTTGTCAAGTGAAGTTTCTAGATGTGAGAGGTGCATTTCCATGGGAACATGGTGTCCGAGCAATGAATTGTAGTGGACCCATTAATGATCGAGGAGGTTGTTTCTTGGGCAGCACCCAAGAACATGGCAGAGGTTCGTACTTTCCTCGGGCAGGCATGTTACTAACAGAGGATTGTGTCCAACTTTTCCAGAGTTGTGGCACCTTTGACCGCCTTGACCAAGAAAGACCACGCTTTCATGTGGAATGTGAAGTGCAAGGCGGCCTTTTGTTATCTAATAGACTGGTTGGTAAGTGCTCTAGTTCTGATGTTTCCAGAAGAAGGGGTCGCGTATGAGGTGTTCTGTGATGCTTTAGGGCAAGGCCTCATATGTGTAATGATGCAGCGGCAAGGGGTGATCTCCTATGGGTCTAGGCAGTTACTTCACCATGAGAATAACTATTCCACCCATGACCTAGAGCTTGCGACAGTCGGGTTCGCACTAATGTTGTGGCGGCATTACCTAACTGAGGAGCTCTTTGTAGTCTTCACGAACCACAAGAGCTTGAAGTATATCTTCTCCCAGTGGGACCTGAACTCGTGGAAATGGAGGTGGATGGAGTTCCTTCATGACTATGACATTGAGGTTTCCTACACCTCAGGAAAGGGGAATGTGGTGGCCGATTCGTTGAACAGAAAATCAGAAAAGGATGCAGTCCGAGAGTCGGTAGATGGTTGGAAGGCAATGGAGGATTTGGCTGCCCTGCACCTAGATGTAGGGATGGAAGGTGGTAGAGGTTGCCCATATCAGATGATAGTGTAATCATCTCTGTTGCGGAAGGAAGAGGAGTCCCAATGGGGAGACTTGGAAAGTGAGGTGATGTGTGACCATGTTAACCAAGGGGATGCTCTAAAAGGGTGGATGGAGGTTGGTCACAATCAGGTGCTTTTCTGAGGTAACCTATTTGTTCTAGAGGCGATGCACGAGATAGTCCTTAGTGAGTTCCATAACTCAATGCTATATGTGCACCCGGGAGTTTCCAAGATGTACCATGGGTTGAGTGGTTAGTTCTAGTGGCCCAAGGTGAAGCGGGCGGTGGCAGAGTTTGTGGCCAAATGCTTGGTATGTTAGAAAGTGAAGGCTGAACACCGCGATCCAGGTGGTTTGTTGCAGCCTCTGGATGTTCCCGAGTGGAAGTGGGATGAAATATTGATGGATTTCGTCACTAGAATATTTAAGGATCATGGAGGTTGTGATGATATCTGGGTAGTGGTGTACCTGTTGACGAAGTCAGCTCACTTTTTGGCGATCAAGTAGTCGGGTGCAGTAGATGCCTTTGCACGAAGGTACATGGATAATGTTGTGTGGTTGCATGGAGTTCCAATATCCATAGTCTCATCTAGGGATCCACGGTTTACCTCAAGAGTCTGGAGAGGATAGCAGCATGATTTTGGCACCGAGCTACGTCTTAGCACTACTTTCCATCCCTAGACAGATGGACAGATAGAGCACATAATCCTGACCTTGGAGGATATGTTGCGGGCATGTGTTCTAGACTCATGAGGATCGTGGGTGCGACATTTTCCTCTGGTAGAGTTTGCATACAATAATATTTATCACTCTACCATTGTCATGGCTTCGTTTTAAGCCCTATACAAAAGGTTGTGTCACTCACCGGTGTGATGGGATGAGGTTGGGGAAATCATTGTTCCTGGCTCGGAAGTGGTGTAGAGCACAACAATGAAGGTTCATCTTTACGGGAAAGGATGAAGGTGGCCCATGACCAACAGAAGTCTTATGCCGATAGCATGAGGAGGCCCTTTAATTTTGAGGTTGGATACCATGTGTTCTTAAATTTCTCCCCTCGGCGGTGAAAATAGAGGTTCAGTAGAGGGAGTAATCTTCCTCCCAGATTCATTGGACCCTTAGATGTGTTATGGCGGGTCGGTGAGGTGGCTTATCATCTAGAGTTACCACGACGCTATTGAGGATACATGATTTTTTCCATGTCTCCCAACTCTGTTGATATCTACATGACGATTCACATGTCCTCATCTTGAGAGACATAGATATCGAGGAAGACGTGACCTTTGTGGAATGACTAGTGAAGATCGAGGATTGTGAAGAGAAGGTGCTTTGTGGGCGAACCATCCCTTTAGTTCGAGTGTTGTGGAATCATGGTGGGCTTGAGGAGAGTACCTGGGAACAGGAAGCTCAAATGTGTGCCCAGTACCCAGAGTTGATTTATGTTTTTTGCTGTTCTATTTATTATTGTTTGTGATGGAATACTTCACCTTCTTTATGATGGAATGTGTGGTTTTCCTTTTTCTTTGAATGTTTGTGAAAAGTCCTGGCTATGGGGAGGGGATGACCTGATCTAAAAAAAATGCATTAAGGTGGATGAGATTAAACCCCTGTGGGCGAGTCAATGCCGCCCAAAGCAGATAGTATCTAGACATGGGGGAAGAGACTCCCCAACCCATATGACAGGGCATTTTGACCCTGGTATGTTTCTTGGTTCTTGAGAGGGAGGTGTTTCTAGATAACGATGAGGTTTACTCATGAGAGGTATCTTTCGAGGTGGTTGTTCGGACACTCTCTTCTCATGTGGTTTGTTTTGATTGTCGAGGGAGAGAATACTTTGAGAGGTATCTAATGTAATGGCCCAGACCTTCATGGCCCATTAATTTTCCAATAGTGAGGCTCCACCAAAACAATGGCACCGTGATGGTGGTACCGGTCACGGCGGCACCGTGATGGTGGCATAGTGAGGGTGACACTATGACCGTGGCACCGTGAGGGTGACACCATGATGGTGACACCGTGAGGGTGACACCGTGACTGTGGCAATGTGTCCTCTTCGTTCTTTTACAATTATTGACTTTTCGGCTTCCGGAGTAATTAATTCTTTTACCCTTATTAAATCCCATAATTAATACCTAAAAATCCCGAGGAATCACCCCAATGGGGGATATTAAATAACCCCTTAATAACATCATGTGTAACCACCCAAACCAAGAGGAAAACCATGATCTGACTTTCAAGGTGTTCAAAATCCCCATATCCCATAACAACGGGATTTTATCTATATATCGCAGAGGATGTTCTTATTTCTCTTCTACCTTTTGGCAGACTACTCTCCTTCTCCCTAGTGCACCTGCGCTCAAGTTGTCTGCTCATCCTTGGAGTTCCCGATGTCCCCCCAGCAAATTGCGCATCCTCTATTATTCGCATGTGGAGGAAATTGTCAATCCTTAATCAATAAGGTAGGGGTTTTATCCTTCGTCTCTTCTTTCTGTGTATCATGCGGGGTGGGCATGCATTTGCCTCTGTTGAAATTGATGAAACCGAAATTAAAGAAGATAATGAATGGACCTTTAAAGAATTAAAGGGGGTGTGATCGATGGTCTGTTGTGCTCTTTATGTTGTTATGTGTTGTGAATTGTACGGGCCTATGCTCACTGATAATCATAGTTGTTGGTGGTCTTTATTTGTGAACTAATGAACCTTGGTTCTCCTAGAAGTTTGAATAACTATAACATGGAAATTTATAATTATGTATACTCGGTTAAATAAATTGAAATCACCAAGATCAACCCTTTTATGTGATAACCCTAGTTAATGCATAGTGGAATTGAAACCATGGAGTGTGTTAAATCATTTAAATCTAAAAATATCTGCATGGTCCTACCTTGTGTTGGTGGTAGAGGTTTGGTTGTTTCTTTCAAGGGCTGATTGCTGAGGTGATATGGGTGGGGATGGGATCCCCTATTGATATACTTTTGCTGGTGGTGAATTTGAGGGTGAGTGGTTACTCTTCTTATATCTCAAATTGGGCTGGAATCCTATGTTGTTGAGAAACCATTGGATCCTGGATTTTGGGGACATGGGGCTATGTCTCGATGTTTTCTTTGGTCCCAGTAATTTGAGGGATCTCACTTATCCCTTTTGTTGTTGTGACTTTACAAGTTAACTGGGTGTGAATATTTAAGTTGCTGTTTGACTGTCTTCTTTCTCTGGCTTGCGGTTTTTTCCTATTAATTGCCCAGTAGTGTAGAATTCACCTAAACGGGGTTACATGAACAACAAGACATGAAAAGATTAAATGGTAATTGGTTTTGGGAATGATTTGTGGCATGGCCGTGAGTGTTGTACTTTTCTTTCATGAATGATTAGTAACGAGGGAGTTTGTGCTTAGGTTTTGGAACCCCTAGGTTGGGATGAGTGCTTGTTACCTATACCTATATGTGTAGATTTTATTTTTCTAATTCGTGCCCCAACCAAGTTGAGAACATAAGTGTTGAACACTCCCATTTCATGGGGGAGGGTGTTTTTCCCAACACTCATATGAGTGGCTAGTTATTAGCTCATTTTCTACTCCCTTTCCTGAATAGGCCAAGACTCTTCGGGCATGCATTGATGGACTAAAGTCCATTATTAGCCCAATAATATTTGAGTAGTGTAGTTGTGGTGGTTAGACCTATTGTTTGCGGGCAGGTTGTTTCCCAAGTGTCTTCGGTATGAGGCCCATGTGTCTTCGGGATTGAAAGTATTTGTTCTGACCCAGGTGTTTCCGGGTGTGGTTACAGGTGGAGGTTATGGCCCAGGTGTCTGCAGGCGGTGTTTGGAAGTGCGACTGCAGTGAGGTTGTGGCCTAGGTGTCTACGAGCGGGTTTTGGTAGTGGGACTATGGTGAGGTTGTGGCCTAAGTGTCTATAGGTGGGGTTTGGCAGTGGGACTATGGCGAGGGTCTGGCCGAAGTGTGTGCTGGTGGGGTGTGGTAGTGGGACTGCGGAAAGAATGGTGGAATTGCTTTTTTTCATAGAATGTCTTCAATAACCAGTGTGAAAGTGGCTTGGGGTACCAAAATATCGATGCTCTATTACTATATGTTACTTGAGTTGCGTTATTTTGGGAGTGTGCCTTGGTAAGATTCGGGTGGATAGCTTTTCCTTTTTGGTTGTTTGGTTATATATTTTTCCACGGGACATTAGAATGTCTCCTCACTTCTTCATGAGCGACTTTGTTTTTCCCTGCTGATTATACTTGTATTCTCACCCTACATATATAAAACTTCTTTCAGGTCTCCAGGAGGACTTCAGGGATCGTGTGGGACAGTACTAGCTCAGACATTTGGGGCAGTTGCAGTTGTTGATTTCTTATTCTTGGTATCTTTTTTCATTTGGTGTTTTGTGGCTTGTATCTTTTACCTTTGAACATGCATATTGGAATGGTTTACATTCAACCATACTTGTACATTCAGTTTTGTGGTTGTGGGATTTACTATCTTATCTCCCAATCTTATTAGAATAAAAAAGGGTAATCCTTCCATTTAGTGTATGATTTTATACCCTTGGTGCTAGTCGCCGCTCCGGGACCTATTGAAGGCGGGTCTCTGGGTTCATTATCACTCCTTCAACCTGAAGAAGGAAGAGTCTAGCAATCTTTTATCCCTTTCCTCATCTTGGTGAAGGCGGATCGTTACAAGGGGGTTGGAGGACAAAAATAAAAGAAATGAACTTGATAGAAGACGTTAAATTTATATTGGGTAACTCCCACTGAATTGAACCAAAAAGATTTATTGAATTTTCTTCTGCCTAATGTAATGATTTTAGTTGTAAAATAAGGATTATCGAAGATTGTCAGAGAATTATTTTGATAATCCATGGTGCTTGAGAATTTTGAGTAATGGGTTATTTTTGGAGGAATTTTATTTGAGGGAGGCATGGCTATTTAACAATTTTTGAAAGTATTATTTTATTATATAATTATATTCGGTTTAAAATGATCTAAAAAAATTAATTTAAATATACGATGAATATATGTCAAACTAAAATCACCCAATAATTATTGGATAGGTTTTGGATTTTTATAATCCATAGTATTTTTATTTATCCGGATTTTACTTTTACTATTTTATCAGACATTTAACACGTGAAAAGAAAACTAGTTACCAAAACATGAAAAATATTAAATTAAAGATTCAATAATAAAATTTTTGGCTTATTTAAAAAATTTGGGCGAATTTTTTTTTAATTTTATAATATATTATAGTATATTATATATTTGAAATTATGAATTATGTCAATTTTGACACCATTCATATCGTGGTTTTTAAAAAAATATATAAAAAGATGTCTCTTTATAAAAAACTTCATTAAATAAAATTTAACATGTCATTTTTATCCCTATCATTAATTTATAACATCATATGTTAGAAAATAAATTATTTTAGTATTTATAATCTGATTTATTAAAAACCTTCATTAAAAATTAAAATCACTACATCATCATTGTGGCTTGTATAAATTTATTTATATAATGTTTAACCATTCTAAATAAAATACCATGATATAGAAAATTGTTTTACCATTCAAATTACTATTTATAGTCGAAATTATCACTTATATAACCTCATATAATTTTTTTTACTAAATGATATGTGTTTATGTTACATTTTCTTTAACATTAAATTAATTTATATACAGTGTCATTTTCACTTTCAAGTAGCTCGATGGGGTCCCGAAATCGACCCAAGGATTCCCATTGTTGGAACGGTATTAGTCAATAGGGTTATGACATGTGTTAGGGTAAATAAATATTATTAAAATATTATTTTTTACCCATACTTTTCAGAATTACCTTCTAACCATGGAAAATAATTTTTTTACTAAAGATACTATTCATAATGTCTATAAATAAAGGATTCTTATTTTCACAATTTGCATCTCTTGATTGCAAATATGGAATCCATTTTCAAAATTTAAGACATAGAAGTTGGAAAAAATTAATTTCAAATAAATTACCATTGTCAAAACCAAAAAGTGTGTTTTTATTAAATAATAACTATCATAAAATTGGCATGTGTTTATGACGAATTAAAAAGTAAAATTAAATCAAATGAAAAAAAGGAAAAAATAGAAAAAATATAATCCAATTATATTTTAAATCAAATTTAATGTTAAATCTATCTATATAGATAAATTATATTAAAAGATAGTTTTTACATAAAAATGTTGTATTTTTTACTATTTATTTAAAATCGAACTTTATAAAAATAGACCATGAAAATTTACCCAAATTAATTTTTTATGTACCTATTAAAAATAAGAAGTTTATTTTTTATAATAGAATATATTAAAGTGAGAAAAACTAGATTTAAAAGTCGTTCACCATAAAAATTTGGTAAAATGAATTTTAGAAAATATGCAATTATTTAAGGAATAAAATTAGTTTCTTTTATATTTTATGCCTATAAAATTATATGAAAGATGTAAAGACATTTATAAAACATTTATAGTCATTTTTAAGTTATTTTTTTGTATTCCAGACAGTAAAAAAGATATGGGTTTACTACCATTTAAAATAATATTATATTATTATTTTTTTATATGAATCAGTGTTGTGTGCAACATTAAATTTAAGATAAACCCGCTGTTCCGTGTTGGGTAAGCCATCGAACATAACATCCCATTTAATGTAAAATTAATATTTATTTCACAAATATTTAAAAATATAAAATTTTCATATTCTTTAATTACATAGAACGTTACAACTGGAACACCCCAAGATGATGCACTAGTGTTTACAAACCCTTTGTCTAAATTCTCTTGTAGCTACTTAATTAACACCTCCATTTCGATAGGATCCATATTATAAAGACACATTGTGATAGTATTAGCTCTGGTATGAGTTCTATAGATAATTGTACCCTTTGATCTGGGGGAAGTCTAGATAACCCTATACGAAATACAATACTGTATTGCCTCATTATGGTAATTTCCACTAGGTTGACAAAACACTTTGGCTCAACCATTTGAGCATGTTAGGCCACTTCACTTGAAATCAACACACACACCAATGAATTATTTCCCAAAGTATATTCATGATCTTCCTTTAATTTGTTTAGGATCAGGGGATATTTATAATATGGAAATATATTTCAATTTCATAACATATGATATGTTCTCAATATAATGAGAGCTAATCCATTATAATTATAGAATATAATTCCACCAAGGGGAGTATTATGTTATTTGTTGGAAGAACCTTCCCACATATGCCGAAAAGAAAATAGTTCAAATCGTTGGTTGCAATGACTTTACGACTTGGTCTTTTTATAGATATATCTATATGAAGGTATAGGGAATCGATTCTATAGTCATAGAAAAGATGTACGATTTAGAGGAATGTGTTGAACCATAATTAAATAATAATTTTTTCAATTATTGAGTGAGTACACATACCTTGTATGACCACTTTTTATTATATCACTTTCACAATTTTAATGGAATAATCCTTCCCTTTTTTAGATATGGTGGCTACTAATTCTAAAGGCCCTTGAGGACTTGATGTTTAGTGCACTGGCCTGCATAATGACATTTCTCCCAATAGTTGTAGCATCAGACCATGGGTGGTGCTCTATTTTCTACCACCACATTCTCCAACATCCTTATTTATTTTCGACATTAATGAGATTCGTAGCCTTTTTTCTACATGTAAATAATTTCTCCAACACATTGAGGTGGTTCCCATGATGCATGTCGCTACATTTTTTGCATTGGGGTGGTTGAGTTTTCCTCGCCCTTTATCATTTGATCCATCATCTTGAAACACAAACATTCATTTCCTATCACAATAGACATGGTACCATTATCCACACTCTATGTCTAATTTGAGGGCACACTGAACAAATTTCTCATAACTCCCAATGTACCCAACATCAAGAGACATTAGAAGGTGTGATTTTAATTCTCTAAAGAATCTATCTATTTTTCTATCACTTTTGATTACAAAACCTGATGTCTACCTTATAATCCTTGTAAAATTATCTTCATAGGTTGTGAAATATTATCATTCATTTTTTATGATATCTATGAGTTATATCTCCATATATGTATGAATATTTCATAGTAAAAACATTCTATGAAACAATATCTTATGTTCTTACCATATCATCTCATCAATTCTATATGTCGGCTTGGTGTTCTTAACCATAGCCCACCAGTGGTCAGCCTCCCCATCTGGAAGATAAGCTTCCAGAGTCACCTTCTCCATCTCAAAATAGTGATTCATATTAATTATATTCTTAATGGAGTTGACCCACTATTCAACAACTAGTGGAACATAAGACCGATTAAATGTCGATGGTTTTTTCAACAAAAAAACATGACAAACGTTTCTCACTATTAGTGAAGGATGATGTTCCCGATTGTAATATTTATTGTTCAAAACATTAGATAGTTGGGTAATCATCACCACAATGGTTAAACTCAACCGCCCAAATCATCGTTCATGTCATTTGGTAAATCACATCATTGTTGTTGACATGGGTTTTTAGAATGCTTTTTCTTAGTTCTCACCATTTCTGAAATATATAAGGTTAGTAAAATAAATGACTAAACAAGTCATGAATTAATAATTTATTGCCTTGTGAAAATAATACTAAAAGACTATCTTATGGGATCCATATGTTTATAAAATCTTATTGTATGGTTACTTATACATTGTATCATAATAGTTATTTTCTCTACGATTCACTCATACTAATTCACAAATTAACTAATCATTTCCTCGTATACCCACATTAGAGGCCCATCCTTTTCTTACTCTATGATTACATCATCTAGAATATAAACCACATTATAGTATAACAAAATATGGAACCAAAGGTTTAGTATTTTGGGATAACTAAAACCATACATAACATTTACAACATATGATGTAAACAATTATTTAATTCATTTTATGTATCTTAGTATTGTCCCTTGAAAACTCTTTAGAATAAATAATCATCTACGGATTTAAATCAAAAAGTGGTGAAATAAAATCTCAGTATGAGGATACATATAAACAATAATAAAAATGGGTGAGTATAATCATAACTTAGACAAAAAATCATGAAAATTAGAGGAAGAATTAAGTAAATACGTGAAATATGGAGATACGTAAAAATGAAACAACACGCCTTAGTGGTCAACTACAACACATAGATGTGAAAACATCTAGCATCATGTACATAGATCACCTTTCTTTAATATATCAGATTAATCACTTTTCACAATTAAATGGAGTGTTGTACAATTTTGGGTGCACCAATCACATCATAACATTCATATTGTGCTATATAATTCTGAGTGCACATGTCACACCATAACATTTACATTATCTTGCATACCACATAAAACATATGTAAAATTTAAACATAATATAATCCAATGAAATGAATGAGTTTCAAATCATAATGAATATAATAATAAACATTTCAATCCAAAAATAAAGAGGGAATACCTTTCTTGGAATCGAACAATCAACGATGGGTGAGGTAGAAACAATATTTGACATGTAAAAAAGAGGTTTCTTATTTGTAAGGAGTCATGGTTTGGAAGAACATTGGGTTTGTAAAAAATTCAATTAACAAATATGTATATCCCATAATAGGAAAATATAGGATAAATAAATGATTGTTATGAAATTTCCATAGTAAAAATGGGTTGAAAGGGGGAAAATCCAATGTATTAGAGATGAGTTCAAGAATTTCCTCTTACCTTGTATCTGAATGATATCATTAGTTTAATATCTAGTATAACCAAATTAGATTCATTAATTAAAAATTAATTTTTTTATAAATTAATATCATTCATTAATATTTTTTTATATTCTTATCTTGTATTTTGGATTAGTTATAATGATTAATTTAATTTTTTCGGGAAGGAATGTTTTTAAAGTTTTCTTGAATGGTTGACCTGTTTTCATGAATGGAAGTTCATTTGAAATCGTGATAACATACATAATTTTAAATAAATTTTATTTATGATGTTATATAATTTGAAATTATATTGTTAATTATTTTTTATATACCATGATAATGAATCATTATATATGAATTTAATGATGATCGTTTGGGTTAAGTTGGGCTGTTTTTCGACCACAACAAACTTGTTATGTTTAATAATTTAATAATATGTCTATAAGTTATTTATATAACATTAAACAAAATATAACAAATATTACATAATATTTTTCAACTATAAAAATGTTTTGATTACCAGATGTTAATGCATTAACTGAAAATGAAATTATTTCATTCTTGAAGGTGATAAATTAACACCTCATGAACAAGGATTTTGATTTTAAAATAAACCAATTTTAAAGATGGGGTTGGATGTTATATAATAACATTATTATAATAACATTACATTATATGTTTGAAACTAGATTTAACATACCGTGTGGATGAGGATATGTATAGAGATATTAAGAAAAGAACATAAAATTGAAAGGAAATTAAAGGAAAAGAGATAGCAGAATTACCACTTTATTCCAAATTAAGGAACATTGGATTGGTATTTTGATGAGACCATAAGCTCATGGACGTGGATTAAGGGGATCGATGTGATGTTTGGTCTGTTTTTAGGCAATGTTGGATGCTTGAGAGGTGTGAGAAAATAAGGGTGTGAAGAGAGGTATTTTTATTAGAGGTGAGAGGGGTTTTATCAATATTATAATCATTTATTTAATATTTCTACAAAAGACAGGTAATAGTGATGTTTTACAATGTCTTACATCAGTAGGAAATCATACATGACGCTATAATTAATTTATTTAGAAATTTTTTTAAATTATAGTATTTAACTATTCATAAACAATTCATGTATTTCATAAAAAATTTAAAAAAATAACACTAAAATTTTTTAGATGTTTAGAATCTAAAAATTAACATAGTTTTTCAAAAATGATTTTCATAATATGATTAATTTCATTTTCAATTAAAATCACAATTTACTCAAAAAAAGAAGATTTTAAAATTAAAACAGATTTCATAATGCATTCAATAATTAAATAAGGTCGTATAAAATTATCATAAAACTAAAAAAGATATGATTTTTAATTTATTAAATCATTTTAGAAAAATAAATTTTATTTTAAAATAATTAAATATTAATAATTAAATATTTATTTTTTTTCAAAAACACTAATACATTTACTATAGTCATATTGTCACATATAATACTCCTAATTTTTATTTATAGATTAATTGGTGTGGTTACTATTCATTTGTAGGATTTACTATTCATATGGGTAATATTACTATTCATAAGGGTAAGTTACTATTGATAAGGCTTGGAAACTATTCACAAAATATTATGTTTTTCCAATCAGACTCTAGTTATCATACTAATCATGACCGTATATGCCAGATATTAAAAATAATAAATATAGTAGTGGAATTTTTTTATTAATGGTCACATAATATTAAGTATCAACATATTTAATTGTGTTTCTTAATGTGATTATAATATATTGAATGATTATAAGAGTGGATTTACATTTATAAAACATTGGTACATTGTAAGAGAGGTTCAATGGAAGTTCCAAATGATATTCTGTCATCCTGATATGATCAAACATTTCAAAGGGAACGATAAAACTATGGATTAGTTTTCACATATTTAATCCTTGAATATATTTCTAGAGACACCAGCTCAATAATATCAAATTATATATCACATCGAATATTATGAGTATAATATTTTTTGATCATGATGTGCCTTTATGTGCTTCTGAATGGATATAATATTATCTTCCATTTCCTTCACTTGTTCTGGTCCTAAATGATTTATCTCACAAACTACATTCTTATATGTTTGAGCTCGATACCATTTCACATAAATTGATTCATATAGAACCATCACAATTTTTTATTCAATGAAATTTTTATAATAAAACTAAACTAGATGTATGTGTTGATCCCAACTAAATATGGAACCTATAAAATATGATCTTAGTATATAATCTAGGGTTTTAATGGTTTTCTCAGACATACCATCTATCAATGTATGATACACCATAATGATACTCAAAAGTATATTGAGATCATTCTAAATACATCATTATTTCATTGATCATAATATCAGATCCTGATGAGATACAATTGAACGTGGTACTCTGTGAAACATTAAAATTTCATTAATGTGTATCCTAGAAAGCTGATCAAGCTTGGGATTATGTGTGCAATCATCATACGAAATTCTAATATAATCCATATATTATTATACCCTTTATATGAATTAGGAACTATGATGAAAAAATAAAGGTGATATTTACTCATTTTCATTCTAGTATAGATAATCGGTGGAGAATCCCCTAATAAATTTGTCTCTCATCTATAACTTTCTAACATACAAAACCCTAATATATATACAAATATTTATTTTCATTCATGTTGATCTAAATGAAATACTCTTTAAAAAGGTCAATAGTAGGAATTATACCCATTTCACCCATTATTTCTGGATTGAAGTGTTGAAACCTTTCCCAATGTGATTACTTATCGCCAGTCATGCATGTTATCCATTTTTTTAAACTATATTAATATAATTCCAATAAAAATACCAATTTTCAATAACCCATAACTACCACAACAACAAAGGTAATATCACCTCTGAAGGGTTCCAATACCTTTAATGTTATTTTCTGAAAATTTTAAGTCATTCGTTGTCAAATATCAGTTTCACAAAAAGATAGCCAAAGGGCTATATTTCCATAGTTCTTTACCAAAATACCCTTAATCATGACAAAATTCTATCATGTAAATCCAAGAAGGGGGTTTCTATGACATTGAACTTATCATCATCCATAAACTCATTAACCCATGAAGGTTTCTATAAAACATATAATAATAATACATTGAAACATATACGATTACAAAAGAAGATTCAATATTTATTACTTAATTGGGGTATTATTATAAACAAAAATATTCACATTTGATGTGTGTGTTTATATTTATATCAGTAGAATATTACAGGTTATTTCATTACACCAATATCTAGATATAGGGAGACAACCAATGATCATAATCCCATCCACTTCCACAAATCAATGAATAATAATATTTCCATAGGTCTCCTTTATACAAAATCCTAATTTAAATACACAACTATAGAATGTCATATTTTTGTGCCCTAAAAATAATGGTTATATTTATCCATTATATTTAATAAGATTTTTCATTTTCCTTTGTCGTTATACATTTTTTAGATTATAATCATAATTATCCCATATATTAGGACTTTAATTCAAATAATTCATAGTATCCATACACATCAAGAACTAAAGTTTGGGTGGTGCATTCTCTAGATTTTTCAATCTATTTCTATAGTTATTTAACATCTTCCCATCACATTTTTTTCATCAACTATATTACCTTCGATTATAGTTTTAAAAAAAATTAGCCACCTTTTCATTTTTTTATCCATATTTCCTTCCATGCTTTGAGAATAAGTGGAAAATGATCTTTTTTCTTTATTATTTTGACAGATTCCCTTGAATGAAATGTTTCTTTTTCATATCATAACCATGTCATTGGGGGTTCACAAAAACCACCATATACAACAAAAAATCCAAATTGATTATTACTTCATATAAACCTATGAACTTTATATATATCTCTCTTTGATTTATTAGTTTTAATCCAATGATAAAACGATCATCATTACCTCTAAGATGGAATATAATAAGGGAATCATATATTATAAGTTATGTAAAATTTTCCATGTAGGCTCCAATAGATTTATAATCCCCATTCATTATATCATTGAATTACTTAAAATTTGATTAAAATAAAATGAGGTATGTCCACATTTTACAAATATGATCTTAAACTCATCCCTCTCTGTGTAGTCAATTTTTAAATGATACATCATATTCTTGATAATAGTCCACTATTGATCTGTTTCTTTTTTCCAAATTATAGATGTGAAATAATGAAATATTATTATATATATTCTAGTGACTAAAAATTATATTCTCAATGGTACTGATCCATTGATAAAATACTATTGGATTGGAAAAACCACTAAATGTATGTTGATGTTGCCTCTTGAATAACTCATCAGAATATTTTCTCCCCTTTTCTTGTTATCTTTTTTTTTCATGATTCATATCTTGATTAATTTTTATGTTCATAACAACACAATTATTCATTCTATATCCCATAACATTGTTTTATAAGAGAAAAATAATTTCAATTTCTATTTAACTGAATAATAACATGGTTCATTCAGGCTCCATCCATTAACTAAATATAAAAATCATAGTGTTAGAAATAATAATAATGGTAGGAATCCAAATTATCCTGAATTTTTATTATGGTGTGAATAAATAATGAATCATTAAATACCCGATCTTGATGTGGGTGGACATTACAGTACATTTGTATAATACTTAATACACAACAAAAATAGACACCCAATGGCCGTAATAGTTTTGTGTCTTTGGAAACTCATAACAAAATATTCTAATCATGGTGAATGATCTTCAACATCTCACAAATTTATATTCACATTTAATTTTCTTTCCTAAAACGTTTCATTATATCCTGGTGAATATAAATCATAAAAATGGTGAGCTCAAATTCTCAGTAAGGGTAAGCATAGAGAAAATAAAACAAACCATATACATTTGAACATAAAAACATTAAAAAAATGGTTAAACATCAAATTATTGAGTTGTGAAATAAATCATGACAGTACATAAGTAATAGATGATAAAACAACATTAATCATGATAATGTAAAATGGGAATAAAACTTGTAATATTGGAATCCATTACGAACATGTTATGATTTCCATGGTAGCCAATGCATTACTTCCAAGACCATAAAAGTGGACAAATTTCATTACTGAACCGTGTTTTCTTGTCGTTCCAACACTTTATTACTAAACCAGATTCACTTGTCATTCCATCCATGTCAATATCATGAGATATAAATATTTACCCAATGCATTGGATGGAGATATAGGTCCCACTCATCTTATAATGAAACCATTCCTATGTGTGCCACAAAATCATAAATCATACAACAGAGCATAACCCATGTAATAGAATGGGATTCTGAAACATCATGAAATCATAAGATAATCCATATAATATAAAATTGCTTCATAAAAATAATTACATTGTAACATAATCAAATAAATGTAATAATAGGTATAGAAACATAACCCTATATCATCTTATATGGAAAATAATTTTGATAAAAAACTTATTCTTAGTTCTTGAGGGAAATGTCTTTTATTATTCTAAAACCTTTTCTATTCTCAACATGTCATGAAATTTTAAAATAAAATAAGTTAATTTAAAATTAACATGATATATTTTAAAATAAGGTTCATGGAAATAATGTTCTCTAAAAGAATAAAAAATTTGTTCATGCCTTATAAGGTAAAAAAACATTCTTCTAGTACTTTGCCCGTAAAAGCAAAAAATTATCTCGTACTGAAAACAAATAATGATTACTTTCATATCATTTACTAAAAATTTACCAATGGGTGAAATTTGATTTAATAATATTTAGGAGAATAATATTACATATTGAGGAAACATGGATGTGGATGATAAATATTCCCTAATAAATACTGAAGTATAAACAATCTCGGATAAAAATGTGATTGCGAGATTTTCCCTTACAATAGGTCCAATTTATTCTGTACGTGTTTGAAGCTATTGTATGATGATTTAAATAATTTCATTAACTTGTTTAAGAATCATACTCATTTTTATGATTTCATATATGATTCACTTACGACATTATATTACCCGTTCATTTGTCAATTCAATATTGAAGCATCATTTAGGGTAATAATCGTTTCATTTATCGTAAATGTTTGGATTTTTTGTTCATGATATTTTTACTTATACCATTATTTATTTACTTACAGATTGAAATACATGATTTATATTTCATATATATATTCATTATACATATATATATATATGTTATGAAATACACAGTTCATGGAGACGGTAGGTCGTACGTACACAAGAATGTTTATTTCTTTCCTTTATTGACTTGAATGGATGTAATTAGATGACATATACATAAATAAAGTATCATTATTATGTAATATATCTCATTATTATTCAATATATATACATTATAATCATTCTAGAATGGTTAACATTGAGAATGAATGTCATTGCGTCGTGGAGACGGTAATCCGTACGTACGCACGAGCAATGATATCATTCCAATAAATTTTTAATGGAATTGGAGTGGATGATACAATTTCTCATTATTAGTTTAATGTTTTAATAATAATATATTGTTATTATTTCAACCATTACACCCATCCAATTAAGATGGTTGTGGAAAAATAGATTACACCATGGCGTGGAGACGGTATTCCGTACGTAGGCAAACACGGTGATTTTATTTTTCATAGGATGGATAGAAGGTGAAATAGGGTTGTATAATATTTATAATAACATATAATAATATTAATGATACTAATGTTATTAATTTATAATGAAAAAACTAATGATTAATAAGTAATGGAAGAAATTAATATGAAAGAATCAGAAGAATATTTTACATTTTCCTCGAAGTGCCGCCTTTAATATTCCTCTTAGGGAACTAGAGGAGAAATTTTTAGATGAAAAGAACCTCTATTATATAACTAGAGAGGTTGAGAAGAGTAATTTTTAGGGGATGGACTATCTGGAACGCTCAAAATTGAGCAAAGAGAAGAGGGATGGAGGTGCCCTTATGTGGGAGAAGAGAGGGACACTTTTGTAAACCTAAAAAATGTTATTTAGTAATAAAATATAATCCCACATAAAAACATAAAAAAATAACTAAATTAGAATATGTGATGATATAGGGTAGTTATATTATCAAAAAATAAAATTTAGACTTGTTTTATGTTTATTTTAAATGTTATCATTTTGATTTATCCTTATTTCAACAATTTAATTTTATTTAAGGTAATAATATTATAATTTTTAAATTGTTATAAATTCTTACATATGTGTTGTGAATTTTCCATAATTATAGAAATTATTACATTTTCGACCATATAATTTTAAATTTTAAATTTAAAAATATTTTTTTTGATTTTTAAACAATTTAATAATATGTTATTTTTATAAAATATCAATAGTGTCAATTTTGACACAATTCAATTATTTGAATTGAAATAAACTCCACAAAGAAGATATATTCTAAAAAATATTTAATAGATTTCTAACATGTCATATTCATCTAAAAAATTAATTGATCATATTAAATTATTCCTATAATATTAATTTTAATATTTTTAATACCATTTATTTGATATTTCGCTTAATAAAATAATTATAAGAACATTTTTGTATAATTACTTGATATATTTATTGGATTCATAAAAATTAATAATAAAATACTATGATGAATAAAAATATAATATATTTCAAAATATTACTTTTAATAGAATTTATCATCGTATAATCACAACATTTAAATTGTTATATTCATTAAATTTTGAAGGTGACATCATTGACATAATTTAAAATAAAATAATATAAATGCTCTAATCTGTTTTATAAGGATCCAAATGTTCCAAAAGATGACACATGGATGATAATGCTGTATATATACTCGAACAACAAGTTTTTGTCATGTTTATGGGTATTTTGATTGGTATTATTATTTTAGTAAAAACTATATTATTGAATTTTCAATAATTAAATAATATTTGTATAATTAATGTATATTCTATTAATGTAATTATATATTTCTTTAAAATTTCAAATAAATTATCATGACAAAGAAAAACATTTTATATTTGAAATGAATATTTATAATCGAATTTATATTCTGTATAATCTTATAATAAAAATAATTAATTATTAGAGTTTGAGTGAGAAATAATTCACTTTCCTTTAAAAAATTAAATTAAAGGTTTTAATCTCATCCATGTGGGTTATAAAAGATAAAATATCAACCCAAGTATATTTTAGGACCTTATAAAATCATCCAATTATATAAGGACAATTATTAAGGTAATTTTATAATATTATTTTACCCCTAATTACCTGATTTACCTTTAACTTTGGTAAATAAAAATTACCCTCGTTACTATTTATTATGCTCAAAAATAAAATGTATCCTATTAAAGTAATTTGTACCTATTGATTCCAAATATGGAATAAATTTTTCCAAATTAAATACCCAGATGTTTTAGTATTTAATTTAAAATTAATCCCGCTTGTGATAAAACATTTTTCAAAAGTTTATACATTGGAAATGATTGAAATGATTTTAACTAAGAATTCAATGAAAAATTAATTATAATGAAGAAAATTATATTAAAAAATAAAAATATATTCTATTAATAATTAATACCATTTAATATTATATTTTAACAATATAAATTTACTCGATGAAAAAACAACTAATTAAAATTTAGCGTGATTTTACTACTCATCAAAATTTGAAGGTTATAAGAATAATGTCAAAAATTTATCCAAAAAAATAATGTGTATCATGTCTCAAAAGAAGAAGTTTAATTTGAAAAATTTAACTTATAAACATGTCAAAATTTATATTTTAAATGGGTGCACCATCAAAATGAGACAAAACTGCAATTTTTAAAAAATATTTCTTGTATCCGAAAAATTGATTTTGTTCTCATACTATGTTCTAGAATATTAATTAGATGAATTATAATGTTATAAAATTCAAAATTCATTTAATACTATTCATAATTTCTAGTTCATAATAATATTATAAAATATCATTTTTAGTCAATCTCCGTATTTTGTACCACGCATGTTATCGAGGAAGGTCGGTCTTGCCTGTAAAACCAGCCAAGTATATTATTGCATATACTGCAATCTTGTATTAGTGTAGAATACAACATAATATATCAATGAAATTAAAAATAATATATCTCATAAAATCAGGGGGTGTTACATTCTACCCCCATTAAAATGGATTTCACCCTCGAAATATGTCAGGGTTATAAATGGTTTTTACTTGAAAGATTCTTTCATAGAAACCCACATCGTAGAAATTAATACTAAGACAAATTTTTTTAAAATAACGTATGAAATGTAACATTTACTCAAATTCACTCATCACTAGGTTTCCACATAAAATTGCATATGTTAAAACATTGATATGGAAGAGAAATACAACTGTCATGCTCTGATGAAGAGTGGTAGGGAACATGGCTATGAAAAATCCAACTATCACAAAGCAATATATTTTTGATGATCTATGGTACCATCTGATTCATCGAATATGAGGGTAATAGGAAAACATTTTTGTTTTTCAAGATCATTTCCCTAAAGTTGAAAATTTTGAATTATATGAAATACATAATTTATTTAGGTAGAATCTCATTGTTGGTCATTACGTGAACAATCTCCACTTCATATGATAAAGAAATGAAGTTGGATTTGACATATGTGAAGTGATAGAAGATCATGTGATAGAATGATGGTTCATTCTATACGTCTCAAACAAAATATTAGAAAAATCTATTGAATTTAAATAAGTCCATATAAGGTGATATTAATCCTATATGGTTCAAAAAATGGACTTATACATCATATATAATACCTCTTAATAAAATAAAACTAATTTCTACTAACTAGGGACATCATGTAGGCTAATGGTAGGTGATACAACATGTAGAACATCGATTGTTAGTTCGATTCTTGCAGCCTTGTCCGAAGCGATGGGTTGTCACCCATCCTACAGGTTGTCCTTCTCCTAAAACTATACTATTACAACATTCTAGAAAAAAAATTAGCCATTAACAGTTCTATATGATGTTCAATTTAATCCATTAAAACTTTTAGGATTATCGAAAATAATTTTGTCCAATCTCATAGTATAACGAAAACAATTACTAGAAAGGTCATCTATCAAGCATTGAATACGATCATTTACCCCCCGGTATATCATAAGATATATCATATTGGTCACATTCTAAACATGTGAATTCCTTAATCATTTGTTCCCTTGAAATATAAATTACCATAGAATCATTGTAAAAACATGAATATTGTTATAAGTTAACTCTTTCCACATACAAAAATCCCTAAATTTCTATATACTCAAACCATGATATGACTTTGTCATTATATCATTCATGAGCTCATTAGTACTATCAAACATATTAATTTCTCCTTATCCCTTAATTATGCGCATATCATCTACATTCTAAAAATATTTGAATCACATTTAATGGTTATTGGTATCATTCATCATATACTTTCAAATACTCAAGGAAAAAAATAGTGTAACAATCCTTAGATTTTTTTTGTATTCCATAGTACCATACATTATTCTTGATAAACAAGCATTCCTTTCACTACCTTCTTAAACAATTGACTGAGCTTCATCACTGTATTCCTAAACACTTCTTTCATCTCATATAACATTTTTAGTCTCTTCATCATCATCAATAAACATACTACTCATAAGACCATAATGATTCCTTTCATGAGATTTTCCCTTAGGTAAATGGTTTTCCTAATGCATGTATATTCCACATTTAAAACATTTAACCTTTGTTGATGTCTTAGTAATACCATTATCCTGGTCCATTGTGTTATCTGAACCTATTCCTTTGCAATTACTGGATTTGTGTCCTTATTTTCCACAACCAAATCATCTCCCAGTTCTTTTGAAACAGTATCCTTGATTCATCTTCAAATATAAATTACATGAGAGAAATTGAACTTTCTTTCCTCTATAATCATCATGAAAATCCATATTTCTCTTATTATCCGAGTCAGGAAACATACCAATGTTTATAATATTTATCAAATTATGAGATTGATGATTAGGCATAATAACGATGTTTTTCCTACCAATTCCAATTTCATATGATTTCTCCTGAAGAATATCATTCCATTTTCCATCGTATTCTCCATTAACATGAGTCTTCCTATTTCCATACATCTTCCAAAACCCAAAAAATAATAGCGTGAGGGTAAAAATCATACTATAAAATCAACATAATCAAGGGGATGTACTTCAAATATATAACATCTCAGGTTTAATCCTAGTTTAATCATGACAGTTACCCTAATTCTATGAATGTAACTTATACATTATACTTATCCTTATGGACATCCCTAGACATACCATAGAAATATCTCTGGGGATCACACTAATGTTTTCTCATCCTAGTTTCCAAATGTTAACTAAACCATTGCTATGATACCATCTATAGAGACCCAATATTTTTGTACATCTACATTAAATTTCATTTTCATAATACTAAATATATAATAAAAACAGACACCCAAAGACCGTAATATTTTAGTGTCTTTGTAAACTCAGAACAAAATATTCTAATCATGGCGAAGGATCTTCAAAATATCCCATAAATTTCATCCCTTTTTTTCCAACCTATAACTATTATTTATATCTTGGGGAAAATAAAACAAAAAAAGGTTGAGCTCAAATTCTTAGTAAGGGTATGAATGGATAAAATAAAACAAACCAAATATATTTGAACTAAAAAACATGAACAAAATGTTTAAACATCAAATCCATGAGTTGTGAAATAAATGTTGGCAGCACGTAAGGCATAGATCATAAAGAAAAATTTATCTTGATAAAATAGCATGGGAATAATACATGTTATTATGTCATCCATTAATCAAGTGTTATGGTTTCTATAGTATCCAAGGCGTTGCTTCAAAGACCATCATAGTGGACAAAGTCCATTATTTAACCAGGTTTACTTGTCGTTCTATCCCTGTATTACTGAACCATAATCACTAGTCATTCCAGCCATGTCTATATCATGAGATATAAATCTTTACACAATAAATTTTAGAGAGATATAGGTCCCACAAATTTCATAATGAAACCATTCTTATGTGTGCCACAAAATCATAAATCATACATCATAGCATAACCAATGTAATATAATAAGATTCTTAAACATAATGCCATCATAACATAATACATATAAGATAAATGGACTTCATAAAAATATTTACATCATAATATAATAAAATCAATGTAATAATAGGGATAGAAACATAACCATATATCATCTTACATGGAAAATAACTTTGATAAAACACTTGAACTTAGTTCTTGAGGAAAAAATGATTTCTTCATCCAAAATATTTTCTTTTCTCAAAATGTTATGAAATTTTATAATAAAATAATATAAATAAAAATAATCTTGAAATCCTGTAAAGGAAGATTCATGGAAATAATTTTCTCTGAAATCATAAAAAATATGGTCATGTGGAATAAGGTGGAAAAACATTCTTCTTGTAATTTGGCCGGAAAAGTAAAACGTATCTCGTACTAAAAACAAAAAAAGGTTCCTTTCATATAATTTACTAAAAAATCACAAATAGGTAAAATTGTATTTAAAAAATTTTAGGAGGATAATATTACATATTGGGGAATCGTGGATGTGGATGATAAATATGCCCCAGTAAATACTAAAGTATAAACAAATTCAGATAAATATGAGATTGTGATATTTTCCCTTACCTTTGGTCAAATTTTTTTTGTATGTATCAAAACCTCATGAATAATGATTTAAATATTGTCATTGAATTATTAATGAATCATATTAATTTTTTTGACCTCATATAAGATTCAATTACGAAATTATATTACCCGTTCATTTGTCAATTCCATGTTGAAGCAATATTTAGGGTAATAATCGTTTCATTTATCGTACGTGTTTCAACTTGTTATTCTTGATATTATTACTCATATAATGATTTAGTTACGTCCAGATTTTAAAACAAGATTTATATATCATATATATATTCATTATATATTTATTTAATAGATAGATAAATGAAATTAAATACATCATTAATGGAGAAGGTTGACCGTACGTACTCATGAACGTTGTTTTCCTTTCCTTATTGACTTGAATGAAAGTAAGTAGATGACATATAAATGAATCTAGTAGAATTATTATGTCATATATCTCATTATTATTCAATATATATATACTTTATAATCATTTTACAATGGTTAACATTGAAAATTAATTTCATTACGTCATGGAGATGGTAATCCGTACGTGCAGATGAGCGATGATATCATTCCCATAATTATATAATGGTATTTTCATGTATGATATAAAATATCATAATTATTATAATGTCATAAAATTAATATATAGTTATTATTTACACCATTATACCCATCCATGTAAGGTGGTGGTGGGAAAACAGATTACACCACGGTGTGGAGACGATATTTCGTATGTACGCACACATGGTGATTTCGTTTTTCATAGGATAAACAGAAGTTGAAATAGGGTTATTTAATATTTATATTAACATATCAGTATATTAGTTATACTGATGTTATTTATTTATAATTAAACAACTAATATAAGATTATGTAAATGAATAAACAAATTTGAATGAATCTGTAGAAGATAATACCTCTTCCTCAAAGTGCCTCCTTTTAACATCATCTTACGGGACTAGAGTTGGTATTTTGATAAGACGTAAACCTTTATAATATAAATATAGATGTATAGAAGATTAATTGGAATGTTTTGGCCGACCTTGAAGGATCAAAATTGAGGGAAGAGAAGAGGGAAGGAGGTGCCCGTATATTGGAGAAGGGATGGGCAATTTTGGAAACCTCAAAAATGTTAATTAATAATAAAATCAAAGAGCACATAAAAACCTCCAAAAACCACTAAATTCGAATATGATATAATATAGAGTGGTAATTTAATCATCCAATAAAATTTAGACATGTTTTATCTATATTTTAAACCTTTTCATTTTGATTTATCCATATTTAATCTATTTATTTTTATTTGCGGTATTAATATTCTTAATTTTAAATTGTTAGAAATAATTTCTTTTGTGTTGTGAATTTTACATAATTATATAAATTATTACATGTTAGATGATATTATTATAAATTTTTTATTTTTAAATAATTTTGTGATTTTTAAACAATTTAATAATATTATATATTTATAAAATACCAATAGTCTCAATTTTAACACTATTCAATTATTTGAATTTAAATAAAATCCACACAGAAGATATATTTGAAAAAAATATTTAATAGATTTATAAAATGTCATATTCATCTAAAAAATTAATGGGGAGTATTAATTTGTTCATTTAATATTTATTTTCAAAATTTTAAAACCATTTATTTGATATTTATCTTAATAAAATAATTACTACCAAATATTTGTATAATTGTTTAATATACTTATTTGTGGCATAAAAATTAAAAATATAATACTATAGTAACAATAAATATAATATATTTAATAATAATATTTCAAATCGAATTTATCATCTTAAAATAACTATATTTAAAATGTTATATTAATTAAATTATGTAGATGACAACTTTGACATCATTTGAAATTAAATAATATAAATGTCCTAATCTTTTTTATAAGGCTCTAAAACGTCCAAAGGTATACAAATGGATGATTATGGTGTAACTATACTCGACCAACAAGTTTTGGTCAATTTTGTGCATCTTTTGATGGGTATTATTATTTTAATAAAAACTATATTATTTATTTTTCACTAAATAAATAATGTATGCATCATTAATGTATAATCTATTAAGGTATTTATATATTTATTAAAAATTAAAAATAAATTACCATGATAAATAAAAAAAATTAAGATTTAAAATGAGTATTTATAATTGAATTTATATTCCGTATAATCTTATATTAAAAATAATTTAATTATTAGAGTTTGAGTGAGTCATATTTCACATTCCTTTAAATAAAATAAATTTATGGTCTTAATCTCACCCAAGTGGGTAAAAAAGATAATATTTAATCCCAATTATATTTTATGATAAAATATAATCATCCAATTATATTAATACTATTATTAATGTAATTTTATAATATTATTTTTACCCCTAATTAACTGATTTACCTTTAACTAAGGTAAATAAAATTTACCATAGTTCCATTTCATAATGCCCAAAAATAAAATGTATCCTATAAAAATAATTTGGACCTAATAATTCAAAATATGGAATCCATTTTTCCAAATTGAATACACATATTTTGTAGTATTTAATTTAAAATTAATCACACTGTTGAGAAAACGTGTTTTAAATGTTAAAAAATTAAAAAAGATTGAAATGGTTTTACCTATAAATTCAATGTGAAATTAATGTTAATGACTTATATTATATTAAATTTTAAAAATATATTATATTTATACTTTAAAACAATTCAATATTATAATTTAACCATATTAATTTTGTTGATGAAAAAAGTTGTTTTTAATTAAAATTTACCATATTTTAACTATTCAACAAAATATGAAGGTTATCAGAACAATGTTAAAAATTTATCCATAATATTATTTCATATCATAATTGAAAAGAATAATTTTAATTTGAAAATTTTAACTTATAAAATTTTCAAAAATTAGTCTTAAAATGGGCTCACTATAAAAAGGCGACAAAACTGCATTTTTTTTAAAAATGATTCTTTTATCTGAAAAATTAATTTTGTTCTCATACAATGTTCTAGAATATGTTTAATATGAATTATAATGTTATAAAATTCAAAATGTGGTTAATAATATTAATAACATTTAGTTCATAATAATATTATAATATATCATTGTTTAGTGAAACTTGGTATTGTGTACAATGCAAGCTATCGAGGATGGTCGCTCTTGCGTGTAACACAAGCCAAGTTTATTATTGTTTATACTGAAAGATAATCATTGTGTACTGTAAAACAGAATATATAAATGAAATTAAAAGGAATATATCTCAAAAAATCTCAGTGTGTTACAGAAACCTACTATTAAATCAATGAAACATTATTTTTATCATAGTTGTGTATTGTTCATTATTCAATTCTAGAATCAACAAAACATATCCTCTAGACTGTCAAACCATGTGTTTAGTAAATCTTATTGTCATGTAATATGTAATTAATGGGAGAATCCCAAAACAAACTTTTTATTGTTATCCCCCATGTACATATATTAAATATCTTCATCCACTTATTGTATCCATATTATGATGTAATTACTCAAAAACCACTATCTATATCCATCATCCAAATTCCAGAAAATATTTCTATACAGAGAAATATACTTATGGATCCCAATAGAGTTTTCTCATCCTAGTTTTCAAAGGATAACAAAACCTATCTGTTGATACTGTATATAACGAACTATATTTTTCATACATATGAATTACATCATTTTTATAAAGATTCATTACACTAGAAAAACACAATCATGATTTTTGTATATGTATGTTGACATGGTAAACATATAAGAATAAACAACTAATTCATATGATTTCTACATTGAATCCCATGTTTTTATTTACAAATATCACACTTGTCTTAAATATCACCTGTAATATATACGATAATAACCTGGGGAATGGAAACATAAAAATTGTGTTCCCAGATTCTCATTAAGGGTAAAAAGGGAGATACATTAACATAATGTGATAATAAGGGAATGAAATCCTTATTATTATCTATTTAATCTATAAAATTAAAATCAAGGATTAAAATCATGAGTCCTGTTATAAAGACTAGCAGTTCATAACCCATGAACCATAATGAATTAAATGATCATGATCCATGAGGGAATAACATTGAGCTAAGACATAAAATTCTAGAATATACATACTAATTGAAAACAATATGTCAAGGATACCCCCCACAATAAGATCATAACATTTTAGGCATGGTATAACTGCACAATAATTTTTTGATCTTGATAAAACAACCCATGTTTCCTATTTCCATGTTTGGGATAACATCTCATATACCCTATGTGTTCCTAAATCATAATTCATTAGACATTGCATTGGATAGGGTAATAGTATCCACCAATAAAATAATAAATATGATACATACATGTTCCATAATATCATAAAACAATCAACATATCAAAACACATGAAACAAAATGGATTTCATAAAATAGTTCATCATATTAGAACCCGTAAGAAATAAATGTTTTTCAACAGATATCTTTATCAGAAACATTAACCATCTAGAGAATGAAAAATGATATTATAATTATATTATATCCCCATTAATGTTTACGTAACAGTAACGGTTGTTATATTATAGTGAAAATAAGTTTTAATGAAAAATCACTTAAAACATTTCTTATGTGAAATAAAATTTCTTTGAAAATAAAATTTTTAAAACTATACATTCATAAAATATTGTCAAAATAATTTAACATAAAAATAAACCTGATAAATTATGAAGTTTGATTTAAAAATAACTAATAACACATCATAGGGAAAATATATTTTCTAAGAAATAAACTTTATAAATAAATATTTTGAAAATAATTTTCGTATGAAATAACACTGAAACATTGTTTTCTCTTGAACTGAGGATGACCTCATTGATTTACAATTCAAACATTCCAAGTGGTTTCTAACGGGTTTGTCTGTAGAACCAGAAATATCCAATGATTCCATATCTATTTGGAACTACTTTCCAAAGGAAAGTTCTCAGTAGTTATAAAACAATGAGGCTTAAGAATTTGCATTGGTCGAGAGGATGGGAGGTCAGACTCATCACACCCTTTTGGGGGGAATTATTGTCTACTCCGGTACTCTCGTTATAGATTTATGTTATGTTCGTGAATCCATATTACATTAAAAATTATGAAAATGAGTTTCCTTTATATCTAACAACCAATTATTTGTATTTATGAGATTTAGAGAATCTTTTATATGTAATCGAGGTTCTTCGTCGATAGAGAATCATCTATATTTGTTACAGATTCTTGGTCAATTGTATCCTTCAACACATTATATAGAAATCTATTGGTTATTATGATAACCATATTGGTTTAAATCCACTCAGCAGGGAACTTGATGTTTATTGTCATATAGAAGTACATGAATTATTTCATAGTTGGGATCATACCCGCAGATGGGCTACCTATGTATCCTTGGTTTTTGGAAAAGGAATCAGAACCCAATAGTTTGATTAAAGAAGTATTAGGTTCATGTATTATTGATGTCTCAAAGAATGATTTCATAATTACATTAACACTCTCAGTTCAGGTGATTCATGCTCAGTTTGAGAAAGAAGAGGTGTTGGTAATACCAGACAATTGTGGCATCATAAGAAATGATATGGGGCATATGTATATATGATTGCCTAAATAGATGATGATTAGGATTCACATTAGGGTAGAAACTCAGGAAAAAGGTCCATAATGGTATATGTACTTTATGGAGATCTGTATACTCTAACTTGGGGCTTACTCTTGAAGAAGATTCCCAAAATTAGGTGGGGACTTATGATTGGGTTTTACTCCTAAGAAGGAATACCAAATCAAAAATAAATTAATATTTGTTAAAAGAAATTATGACTGGGGATTATTTCTGAGAAGGAGGCCCGGGTTAAATGGATTTAGAATCTAGGGGGCTTACTCCTGATGAGGATACCCAGATTTGAAAACTTTAATGTCTAGGGCTTACTTCTGAAAAGAAGGACCAGGTTTAGGAAATTTTGGTTAGGGCTTACTCTTGAGGAGGATGCCCTGATTCGAGAAATTATGATTGAGAATTACTCCTAAGGAGGATTCCCATGATAGGGGGCTTGGGGCTTACTCCTAAGAGGATTCCCAACTTAAGAGAATTTGAAGGCTGGGGCTTACTCCTAAAAAGGAGTCCCAGGTTAGGGGAATTGTGGATTACTCCTATAGATGATGCCCATTTTAAGAGAACTTGGACTGGGGATTACTCATTAATAGGAGGACCAGGTTAAGGATTCTCTCATAATTAAAGGATGAGGTTGAATGAATGAAATCTCTAACCTTAGTGACAAAAAGATATGTAAATCACTCGATTTTGAGAGATGTTCCACAGGATTCCTTTCAAATAAGGAAGCCAACAAGGGATCCATGCGAAAAAATGTATTTAAATAGGTTTTTGAAGTCTTGATCTTGAATAAGACTGGTGGATATGCATAAGAGATGTGAAATATGCATGAGAGGTACCCTAAAAGTAGTGGGAGCGCAGGTCCTACGTGGGCGCGCAAGTCTTGTGTGGGCGCGCAAATCTTGGTCACACAGGTGTACCTGCGCGACACATGGGTACTTGTGTGACAGTCAACCATTAAGGTAATACATGGGTGAGACTTGGCTCACGCCATTAGTATCATCCCTAGGGGCTTCCATAAGGGTGGCGGACAAGTTCTGTTGTAGGGGTAAGGTGGCACGCAAGTGTGTCCATTTTCATTAAGGGCTAGCCACTTAGGCACTCAAGTGTTGATGACATTCAACACATAGGCCTTACTCCCACAATTTAGATCTTTCGATCTTGGTAAGAAATTACCTTAGAATAGTTTGGAAGCTTTGAGAAGTGACTAGGGTTTCGGGAGCTCAAATCTGAGTATTTGGAATTTTTACTCCCGAAATGGGGGGCCCACCGGGGGTATTTATAAGCTGCTGAAGACCCTTGGCGAAATTCAATGAGGGCGTGCAAGTCACCTCCATGACCATTGGGAGGAGCGCAAGTATACTTGAGCGACCTTGGTGGAACTTGTGTGACCCAAGTGCAAATGAATCCTTGTTAATGACTTTGTTAATTTTTGATGTTTCTTCAAAAGATTAATCACTTTGGGTTCAAGGTATTTTCCTTTTCATTCATTTAGACTCTGTGATGGAAAGGAGCGTCAAAAAAAGTCCCCCCTCATAGTTGGATCCGAAAGAAATAAGGATGAGAATCTGAGGTAAAGAAGAAAACCAAGGAACATGCAGCGTGCAAGTGTTGAATGCGTAGATAGTGTCCCGCAGGTGCGAGTCGCGTAGGTGTCGGTGCGCAGGATTGCGTGTGGTGGCTTTACGTGCGCAGGGTTGAGGCATGGCCTATATATATGTGGCCATTCTCATGCAAAGTACCCGGATTTCAAAATTTCGAGCTCTCGCCATGAAATTTCCCTTTTCCACGCAAGATTGTTTTTTTTACACTATTTCATTCCTATCGCGCTGCTGTAGAGGTATTTAGACTTTCATGATGATACCTACACGCCAAAACTTGCATGACACACTATTACATGCATGCCAATTTTGCGACATGCACGCCTTAATGCCATAGCCATTTTTTCACTTTTCATCACAAAATTTATGAAAAATAAACTTACTTCAGAGTTAATTATTAAACTTTTGGGCAGATTAAATGGCTCCTAATAGAATCAGAAGGGTTGATGAACTGGCTAGCATGAATGTTGATTATATGATGAGAATCCTTGGCCATTATTATTATACTGTCTGCGATAGCACTCTTCCAGATTTGTCCAAGTACCTGAAGAATTATAATATTGACTTTCCATAGAGTATTTAACTACCCTTGTATGGATATGGTCATCTGCGAGAAGTCACCATTCTAGAGGCAAAGAACTATCTCCCAAATTATTTGTTTCATAATTACACCAATTTTGATTCAGCAAATATTTCAAGGGGAAGAACATTTTTAATTTCTGGAATAGTGGAGAAGGCCTATATAATCCATCATAGCCCATGTACCTCAGATCTGAAACCTCACAAGCCTGAGATGCAACCCAATTGCGATCCATCAATCTTTTGAAACTCTCAGTTGGATCAATCCAAAGGCCAGAAGAAGAGTTGGGACTTTCCTCTTGGAGGATGTTTGAAGCCAACTTGGATGTGGGAATACTGGGTGCAACAAACCTACACATATTTTGTCGAGGATTTGAAAGTAGTTACAACATATAAATCCATCTGGGCTGGGAAAACTTATGCTGACAAGAATGATGATTTCATGCCGGAGATACTCAGGCATTGGATCCTAGAAACCAATTCATTTTATCTGTGTCATGGAGAAATAGGTATCAGTCTATGGGATGTCCAAAAGATATTAGGGGCTTCAATTTTGGGTGATATGTATGATGAATTCATCCCCCCCATGATTACATGGAATGATTCGGAGAATACCCCTGCTTTGGATAGTGAATTATTGAAAATATTTCACAAGCTCAAGAGTTCAGAGACCTCCATAACTCATTTTAGAAAGGATATTCATCCAGTGGAGTGGATGAATATGTTTCTTACCAAGAGGTAGGAGATGGAGCCCAAAGGTGAAGGGATCAATGGAGAAGGGATCGAAGGGGAAGGGGCCCAAGGAGAAGGGTCCCACTCACCCTACCACCATACCCAAAATAGAGAGGTGGGGTTATACATGATAATTCTGGCTGACCATGGAAGAAGGATAATTTTAGAAGTGAGGATATGAATTATATTAGATAATCACAAAGAGGACTCGTCTGGCAGGCTTTTTGGCCTTGAGGCTCAGTGTTTATCTTTTTCCAGTTAGGGACTCAAAGGGAGGCATTAGGCCAGGGACCTTCGTTGTGGCAGCCATGTTGGATGAGGGAAAAATGTTTGGGTTGGCTACCCCCATTTTAACAAATATTCAAAAGATATTACTCCATGTATTCATGGGTAAGTCTCCATAGAGAATAGTGGGACCATTCCATGTTTTATGGAGATGGATTTCCACTCACATCAGGACGTATAAAATAAAGAGTACGGATTCTTGGAAGGTCTTTCAGGCCATTAGTGCAGTAATTATCTGAAATTTCTCCACTAGCACTCAATTCCTTTGACATGAAGGTGACGCTAAGCATGTATAAGGAATTCAATTTCTTTCCTTATGGAAATCCGCCAATTGGGTGGTTTTTTGTTGATGGAATAGCCAATATGGAATTAAGGGAATACGTGCTGTCCAGCAGAGATGATGTACTTGTCACCAGGATCGACATAGAGATTATATTCGAGGAATATGCCCCATATAGATTTTCACGCCAATTCAGGTTTTTGCAACAGACTGTTGTATCTCCCCCAGTGCATGTCAGGTTAGAGCAACATTCGATGGTTGCCTGTAAACTATGGTTGCTGGCATCTAGGAAGAAGACTAGGGATGTATTTTATCTACCAGTTGATAAAGTGGAAAATAGCATGACTACATGGTATGATGAGAACTGGATAACATCATACCCTGGAGGGATACTGAATCACTCGGTTTATCAGGTGGGGAAAAGGAATAGAACTGTAGAGAAAAAAAATCTATTCATCTAGAATGTGATTCTTCTACACCACCGGAAGATGATTCACCAGATTCCCAGGATGGGGATGATGAGGCACAACATGCAGAAAAGCTGACTCATTTCAGATATAATTTCCATGTCAGAATCAAAAGACCCACTCCATCAACTCCTAGTGAGTTACTACATTGTGTAAATTTAATCACCATTACTGTATAGAGCAACAAATCTTATTATCTTATAATTTATATGTAGCTTCAAGAGCTGGGAAGAAGCTAAAGTCCAATATTTTAGGACCTTCCTCGTAGCCTTCTAATACACATACTGAATATCTATGACCAAAGTTTTTCCAGACCTGTCGTAGTTTATAATGAGGTGCTGAAACTACCTGGCTGGATTTGTGCGAGGGGCTACACCTCCCTCGAATAGAGAATCTTCAAGCTTCTATATATATATGTTACAAGGATAACACCGATGAAGTTCGAGATAACATTAGAGAGTGGGAAATGCTCATATATGCCACTGATAATTCCATTCCTGTCACCAAGAGGGTGAAGGAAATGATAGATCGGGGTGCCATTGAGGGGATTGGTGGTTCCATAAATGAGGAGTGGCACGACTACATGGATCCTGAAGATGAAAGATTCTTTCCTTATTTTCTTTGTAACTTGAATCTAGATAAATATTTGTTACTCAAGGAAATTATTCTCTTCATCCTGCTGCTTGAAAATAAATGAACTGATATTGTTCTTTCACCACTATATAGCCCTGGTGGTACTACCATCGAGGATACTGCTGAATCTCCTTGCCAGTCGGGCGAGATATCTCCAGGACAGCAAGCCATGGATGAAGAGTTAGATATGGCATTCCATTCTACAATTCATGTACCTATAAAGGATACTTCCGACTCTCCCAAAAAGACAGATAAGTAAAATCATCGAAGAAGGAAGTCCACAGCTAAACACTTCATCAGTAGTGGTAAGTCCTTCATATAATCATGTGTCTTAACCCATGAAAAGATTACTCATAACTTTTGGGATTGTAGGAGATTCTATTATTTTCCCTTCTAGGGAGAGGATTGACATTCATCTAAGAACACCAGAGGGTGCTGGTGAACAATTACAAGTTCAGGCTAACTTGGTTGCTCTTAGAGAAGAACCAACGTCTATTCCCAGTATCCCTCCTACTGCTGTTTCAATGAGAGACGTTCCTGATTCTGGTAATTTAACAATGCTTCAAAAAATGTTGAATGAAACATCAATTAACTTCCATTCTTTGATACTTTAGGTTCAACCCCTGTACTATAGCTTTTGGCAGCCAATGCAACTGACATCGCTACATTATCTGAAGAAAATGTCCTGGGTCAAAGGCAGGAGAATGAAGGTCACCAAGAAGACATATCAAATGCTCCCACTTGTGAGATTAACCAGGATTCTGAGATTATATTGTATAAAATGATAGAACTTGGCACATCTTTTTTTGATTTTTTAGATCATGTTAAATTGCCATGTAATTTGGAAGATTATGGACGTGAGTGTTATCCTTTGTCCTATTAAAAATAACTTCATATTACATCTCTAATTATGATCAGTTGAAATCTGCAATTCTATCTGAGCAAGCTTCTAAACTTTCAATGCCTGAAGGGGGTACAGAAAACCCTACTATTGCAGAGACATTAGCTCAAGTGGAGCATAACCTGGATGAGCTTCCTAAAACTCATCTTGAAAATCATGTTGAATCTAGGAAAGACAGGGAGGATACTTCTCATGTTACTGCTCTACCGTTGGGTAAGATATAACAATAACAATTTGTGGCTGTACGTAATTTTCAAGACAACCAATCAAATTTTTTTATCCTTTGAAACTAACTAGAGATTTCAATTGATTATGCAGGGCCATAAATTTCAGTCCACCCCAACAAGAATAGAATGTGATGAAACACGGGTCAGGGGGGAAGGAGAAGAACAAGGCACTTCCCTAATTTCATAAATCCGGGATTATATTCCCCCTACGACAGTGATGCTGAGTCGGACATGGAAGTACAAAAGGCACTATAATTTTCATGACCCAAGGCATGGCAGAGCATATGGAAGATCATATCTGATGTTCCTTTAGAAGATCTATCATCGAGGATTCTCTAACTGTCATCCCTGTTTGTCATGCTAGGACTTTGTGGATTTGGATATCAAGAGATCCATGTTGCAGTGAAACAATTCATCTTAAGGAAGGAGCAGGAGAAAAAGTGTCGTCAACATTTGACCAGGGTGATGTTGTTAGCCAATATCAGCGAATTAGAGGCTGTGGTATCCCGATCTGAGGATGGTTATGTGGCCAAGATGAAGGATCTAAAGCATAAGATCAATGATAAACTCATCCAACATATTCACCTTCAGAAACAGTTAGATGTTGTTACTGGGGAACTTGACCAACTGAAGAATTCACAGGAAGGATCTCAAATGAATGGTATGGAAGCCATTATAGATGCCATGAAAGCACTCCATGAAGATGAAAAGGTTGAATTTGGTCGAGTGCATGAGCTTCATTTGGCTGCTGATGAAGCTTGAGAAGCTAAAAATCTCGTGAAGATTTATGTTGACAGCCTTTTATAATTATCAGAAAATAAGGGAGAGTCTAGTTTGTGGATGTCCTTCTAAATCTTGTGTATAAAATTGAAACAACACTTTCATTTTCAATCATTTGTGCACGCATTTTCCCGCTAACATCTTTAAATTTTTACCTAAGCCAATGGGCCTAGTAATGATAGTTTGATTTTTACTAGGATTTTTATAAATAACCCTACAAAAAATGAATCTTTTAATTGCTCTATATTACCTTAATTATATGAAAATGTTTGTTTTGTGAGCTGGTACTGGACATTTATTAAGAGTTCCCATGTCTTTTATGGGCCGTTTAAAGTCAAGCACATTGGACATAAAAAGGCTATTGTTTAAGGTCGAAATAGCTTTGACTGAATGAATTAAAATTTACTCAATTATTTGAAAACTTATCTGAAAACATATTACCACACTCAAATATGATGGAAATCATGTAAACTATGACTTAGGATATTTTGAATCTGAGGAATGATACAAAAAATGGATAAAAGACATTAGAAGAAGTACTTACCAAGAATAAAGTTACCATTATTTATCAAACCCATTATGGGGATGAATTATTAAGGGCCGCCTAAGGGCATTGGATGCATAGTCAAATTATAGTATCTTTTGGCTAGAATTTCTGTTATGTAGACTGTTTATGCAAGGCTGCCTAAGGGCATTTGTTGCATAGTCAGGAAAAAGAACTCTTATAAATTTAATTTTCTACTGCTAAAAATCCAGTGGAATTTTCAGGAGATTCAAATTTTCCAAAGCATAGAGTTTTATGTATGGAGAAAGGTACATGAATATGGAGAAGATATTTCCAAGCAAGATTGTCTATGAACTGGATGAATGTCACCCCTACGAAGATCTGACCCAAACGTAGGAAGGAGAAATATAAACCATAGACATTAATACTTTCAGATTCTAAAAAATATCATGGGAAAAATATGTTAAGGATGGCTATTTTTTACAGATCCTTACATGTTTTCAATAAGTCAAATAAAAACAAAAGAGGTTTTCTTACCAAGAATTAAGTTAGCATTATTTAACAAACTTGTTAGGGGGTTTAAATATGCATGTCCTCTTAAGGGCATTGGCTATATAGTCAAATATTAGGATCTTTTGGCTGACAAGTCTGTTATATAGACGGTTTATGCACGACACCCTAAGGGCACGTGATGCATAATCATCAAAATAACTCTTATAAATTGGAAATATTGTGACTAGAAGTCATTAAAATGGTTATGAATATCTGAAAATATTTACGGTTTGGATTATGACACATAAAAATGGGTATTGTCAATTGTTTGTAGAGATACACAGATTAATGCTAACCACAATAATTTTGTGGATGGGCCCTGAATTGAAATGTTGGACTTCACTACGTATCCCATAAGGATGGGAATAAACCCATACGTAGTTATTGAAATATAGTTTAACGTCATGTGGGATGAAAGTATGGGAGATCTTAGTTTAGGATCATAGAGATCCGAACATAATAAAGAATACACAGTATGTGTTTTCAAAGGGACTTCTCAGCCAGGGGACTGAAATTGGAATTTGGGGATAGGCCCAAAGACTTGGGGATGGATTCAAGGGATGCTTGAACATTCCTACGTTTCCCACAAGGATGGTAATCAAGCCACATGTAGTTCTTGAAATATGCTCTGTACAGATATGGATTGTACAAGTGAAGGGTGAAAGGGGACTATAGTGCAATGATGGTTTGACCCAAGATAAAAGGTTTAGGCATTGCCATGTATGCACGTAGTCTTTAAAATATAAATGATTGGAGATCAATGTAAATAATTATTCCCTCTTAGGTGAGGGTATCAATGAATTTTGTAGTTTATTGATGTACAGGACAAAAGTTCTATACATTTGCACATCATGTAGTAAGGAAAAAAGGTGAACCAATGTGAAGAGATTGGTTTTGGGTATGAACATCATGAGGTTGCCTATGTAGCCAACCTATGAGGCAAGGAACAATGTCCCCGTAGATTGATTGAAGAATGAATTAGCGATCAAGTTGTTCTTGTGGAAAACGACCTAAAAATGGTGTTGGGACTTACGCATGGTTAGCGGCCCAGAGAGGGTCTTATGGTTGAAGTTTACTCTAAGATCACGTGAGTCATACTCGGTGTGAGAAACAAGAGGTAGAAACAACCTTAACGATGCACAGCTTAATATCAAGTAGGACATATGAAGGGACTATGTAGTTTAAAGTCTTGTAGTGAGGACTATTGGTGTTGTATAGTTTAATTTCATTTAACAAGGACAAAATACAGTTTAATGTCATATTGGACATATTAAGGGACTTCTGTACAGTTTAGCGTCATGTAGCTTGGATGACGGGGACAATATAGTTTAGCATCATGTTGGACGAAAGGGGGACGATACAGTTTAATGTCATGTAGTAATGAAAAAATAGGACACCGTTTAACGTCATGTTGGACGTATGAGGGACATTTTCAGTTTTACGTCATGTAGGATGAATGAGCAATACAGTTTAACGTCATGAAGGACAAAAATAGGGACACAGTTTTACATCTTGTTTTACAATAAGGGTGTTGTATAGTTTAGCGTCCTATAGCTAAGATGATGGGGGAAAATAGAGTTTAACATAATGTTGGACGATATGGATGCAAATAGTTTAATGTCATATGCCTGGACCGATGATAGTGCATTTTAACGTCTTCCTGGATGAAAGGTATGCAAATAGTTTAAGGTCATATGCATAGACCGTGGATGCTACAGTTTAACGTCTTACTGGATGATGAAGTATTTGTTTTACACAAAATACTTCATTAAAAATCTAGCATTGGTTGGAGTAGTGAGGAGTTCTCCATCCATTGAGATTAAAGAATAAGCTCCATTGGAGAAGACCATATGTAATGAATAAGGTCCTTCCCATTTTGGCTCAAGCTTGGGAGGTTTTTTTCATGGTATCATTAGAGTTCTGAGAACTAATACCAATTCTCCTTGAACGAATGAATGAAGACAACTTTTTTTTAAAGATCATACTATTGGATTCTGATAGGCTTACAACTAGTGCAGGGTGCACAATATTTTCTAATCTAACAGTTCCAATTCCTCAAATTGTTTTTGAGATTGTTCTTATGTAGATGACTGATCACAAATGGATTCTCTGAGTGAGGGAAATTGAACCTTAATGGGAAAGACTGCCACTGTTCTATATACCAATGAATATAGAGTTTATCGTGTTGTAGAGCGTGTGGTGGTTCGATAAGCCCATAATGAATCAAATAGTTTATCAGGCCATGATTTCTTATGATTATCTACAATATTTGGCAGTATTTTTGAAAGAGTCTTATTGAATTCGTATATCTTCCCATTGGCCGCTGCATGATACCGATATAAATGATTGGATTTGATGTTGTATTCTTGATACAACTTCCTCACCTCGGATGAACAGATGTTGGTCCCATTTTCCGTCAATTTGGTATGAGGGACACCAAATCTGGTAATGATTATAGACTTGATGAAGCTAAAAATGAATATAAAACTGAATTCTTTGAAAGGTATTTCCTCTGCCCATTTGGAAAAGAAGTATGTTGCAGTAAGAATGTACTAAAACTGCTTGGTTGGAGCTGAAGGATAATGTCATACTACATCCATTCCCCATGTGGCAAATGGACACGAGTATTTAGTTTTATGAAGAAACTCTAGGGGTTGATGAATGATGATGGCATGTACATGGAAAGAATGACACTTCATTGTGAAATAAACACAATCTTGTATCATTGAAGGCCAAAAGTATCCAAGCCTTCGAATTTGATCAGATTGTTTGTGCCCAGACTGATGGGCACCCCAGACTCTTGCATGCACTTATTTCATGAAATTCATTGTCTCTTCACCGTCAATGCATCTGAAGAGAACTCCATAAAAAACACTTTTGTAGAGAATTTTCTCTAGGTGATCAAGGATATCATAATGAGAAAATTTACCAGACGTCTTCAGACATGTTCTCTTCCGGATCTATCATGTTGAAGTGTTCCATTTTGATGGTATTCCCTGATAGGTGTCATACATCCTGTAGTATGACCACATGGTTCAGAGATGGGACTAATCCCATTGATTTCCTCTGTTCTGGATTGAACATAATGTGAAATTTTATGACAGTGGGAAATACTGATGCTTTTATCATCACGATTTGGATCTTCTAGAGCTGTGGCCATATTGCCAAGTGCATTAGCTTGGTCATTTTGTGATTTCGGGACATAAGAAAATGTCAGTTCCGAAGGAAAGTCCTCCATTAACTCTCTGACGTAATCATACAAAGGGAATAGTTCTTCCTTTCTGATTTCATAATCCCCATTGACATGTTTGATTACCATGACTGAATCACCTTTCACCTTTAGGTGATTCACATATGCTTGAAGCGCTAACTCTAATCCGGTGATGCGAGCTTGATATTCTTCTTCATTATTTGTACAGCCTCCCAATAATGAGAAAGAATAAGGTAGCACTGCCTTTTCTGGGGAAATGAGTACAATTCATAACCCAAATTTATTGAATTTCGGATCCTCCATTTTCTTCCCTGTTGGAATTTTCGAAGCACCATCAAAGTACATTTCCCATGTTTGAAGACTAACTTGAATAGAAAAGACTTCCTCATTAGGAAGTTCAATATCTAAAGATGTATCTTCTACTAAAGGATTTTCAGCAAGTAAATCAGCTAGAGCATTACCCTTTATTTCCTTTGGAGAAACATACTGAATATCAAATTACTGCAAAATAACTACCCACCTTATGGGACGTCCTGTAAGCATTGGTCGACTAAGGATGAATTTGATCGGGTTATTATGAGATACCAATTGCACATTGTGTTGTTGCAAGTAGTATCTCAACTCCTGGACTGCAAGGATTAATTCTAGGCATCACTTCTCAATATTTGAGTATCGGGTTTCTTGCTTCTAGCATAGTCTGACTGAGATAATAGAGGTTGTTTTCATTCCCATCATCATACTTTTGGGAAATAAAGGCACCCAATGATCGCTCTAAAGCTGTCACAAAGAGGATAAGTTATATTTCTTCAACAGGTGTCATTAACACTGGTAGACTCAAGAGATACTTTTTGAGAATATTGAATGCTTCTTGGTATTCTTTAGTCCACTTGTAAGTGACTCCCTTCTACATCAATTTGGTGAAGGGTAATCTGTTTCCTGCCAAATTGGTGATGAAATGCCGAATATAGGCTATGTATCTTTGATGTCCTCTCAATTATTTTAAATTTCTAGGAGGTGACATACCAAGGTTTGGATTTCTCTTCTCAGGATCAACTTCGATACCATGATGTCATACAACAAAGCCAAGAAATTTTACCGAGGTTACCCCAAAAGCACATTTTAAGGGGTTCATCTTCAAATTATGTTGTTTAAGTTTGTGGAAGGTGATTTCCAAATTATCCAAATGATTAGAATGTTTTTTGGATCTGACCAACAAATCATCCACATAACATTAAACAAATTTCTCTAAAAAGGGTCTCAAGATACGATGCATGGAATGCTAATATGTTGCGCCTGCATTTATTAGGACAAAGGGCTTTACCTGATAGAAAAACACACCCCGAGGGGCTCTGAAGGCTGTAGATTCTTCATCTTCTGGGTCCATTCATATTTTATTATATCCAGAATATCCATCCTTAAATGAATGTGCTTCATAGCTAGCTATTTCTTCAATTAAGAGTTCTGTAATCGGTACTAGAAAATCAACCTTAGGACAATTTCGATTAAGATCTCTTGAAATCAATACAAACTCTAATTTTTCCAGTTTTCTTTTTCACAGGGACAATATATACCAACGATTTGGGATATTGAACTTCTATGACGAAGTTGGCTTTGATAAGCTTATCCACTTCATTATCAATTTTGGAAGTATAGGTTGGGTGTGTTCTTCTAGTAGCTTGTTTGAATCCTTGTTGTTCTTCTGGAAAACCCAAACGATGAGTGGAATCATCAGGATCAAGCCCTGGAATATCTGTATAGTTCCACGCAAATATATCTCTTTTTTTCTTTAAAAAAGAAATATACATCTCTTTCTCATCAAGAGTCAAGGCTGTACTAATTAAAGTGGGGCATGGATCTTCTTTTGTACCCATATTTATTTCACTGAGTTCATCCATGGTGGTAGAGATACCCTCTTAAAATCCTGGCGGAGCAACCCTGAGATCTTCCTCTTCTTCTTCAACATGAGTAAATTCTTCTATTTCTACATTAATAGTAAATTAATAAGTAGAATTTCTATGATCAGAAGAGATGTTTAAATTTGATCATCTTGATGAAGAGGTGTCTATTTTTGACCCTATTGATAATGAAGGTTCTTCCTTGGGAAATATAGAGAAGTTGCTGGATTGAGAATTGACATCATTTTTCACCTCTGACATTGCAATAACTTCTTCTGGCCTAGTTGGCAAATTACAGACTTTCTATATTTTAGCATATAAAATGAAGACATGTCCATTTGAGCTTTCCTCATTGCTCAGTGGATCACCACTTTCTACCATGTTGCCTGGGTTTTTCCCGTAATTGACATTATGGAGGCTTCCATAACAGTATTTTGATTTGGGTCAATTCAGTCAATTTGACTAATAGGAAATACATAATATGTACTCACATGTGCTAATGGGTTTACTGGAATCTTTTCCAAATAATATGGAGCATTAACTTTGGTAATATCCGGTGTTGTGGATTTCTCCTTTCCCTTTATGTGATAGAATTCTGTCTCAATGTATTGAGATTCACATGTCTTGAACGGGGACATATCACCATACAATGTCCCAATTTGACCATGAAAACAATATTTGAGACATTGATGGTACGATGAAGGAATAGCCTCATGTTGATGTAGCCAGGGTCTTCTAAGCAAGATGTTGAAGGTCGAGTCTTGATCAACAACCATGAAATATGAATTGGATACAAGATCTCTAAACTGAGTTCTAAGTGTAATCTCACCCATTGGTTCTTGTTCATTTTTATCATATCCTTGTAACATCAAAGTAGAAGAAGATAAATCATATTCTGTGAGGACCAATCTATGAATTGTATTAATGGGGATGAGGATGACTCCCGAACCATTATCAATTAAAAATCTTCAGACGTCTACAACATTGACCTTGCCAGATAAGTACAAAGGTCTAATATGTCCATGCATGACATCATCTTCATCTTCATGAGTAAAAGATATCACTGCATGGCTTTCTGTAGGATTATTCTCTACATGGTAGACTTTAGCTGGAGCAATTTTAGTATCAAACTCCTAACAACTCGAAAAAGCCTCTTTGTGTGCTTCCTGAAGATCCTTTGATAAATTAAAAGCATCTAGAACGGATAACATGGCCGGTATTTGTGCCAAGTGTTTCGAAACATCATAATTTTGATCGAAAGGTCTGTGTCTCCAAGAAAGAACATGTGGTTTTACCGGTGCCATAAAAGTTGATGCATTGGAAGTTGATATATCTTGTACCGATATAGGAGTTGGTAATACTTCTGTCTTTGGAAGATTAGACCGATTAGGTCTATTTTCATGATGAGAGGAAGAAGGTGGAACCTCTAACCAAACATGCAGAATAACTGTTCTAGGACTGAATCTTCCTTGTGTGGAAGAACTTGATTGTTCTTGTTGTGCTCGTTGAAGGGCTCTACCATGAGTTTCTGCCGCGTACACAGTTCTAGAAGGGGTAGAATTGGAATTGTGGCCTCTACAAGATCCACATCTTCCCCTATACCCTGAGCCACTGGAACATCCTCTGATTCCTCTATTTGATATGGGAAACCCAAGTTCATGGAGTATGAAACTGTGATTGTCATAAGGATCTGTTAAGTGAATCATATTAACAGAACCAAAGATTAACACTTCATCTGAGGAAAAATATGCCTGACTAGCCAATTTTGGCCATTCTGTTTGATGGGGCGATGCCCGTAACATCGAAGTAGATGGCCTAAAATCTTCCAGAGTCAAAGACAACTTGAGCTTTGACACTATATTGACTTCTTCTGATTGCACTTATTTCTTTGAATTATGCTATTTCGTTGAGGATTATCCCTCTAAAGAATAGGGTTTGTAATTGCTATTCATGGAAGAATACACAATTGGTTTCTTCAATTGCGTTTGCATAATGGCATGAGTTCGGTTGATCATTTTTATGACCATCAAATCATCATATTTTTGTGCATTATTGTTCTTAACTTCATGCCACTCGCCTTCTTCCTCTAGATTTGTAGCAGTAACACATGCTAGCTGAGCTTAAGAACCTTTCAACTTGACTTATCTAAAATCCAACATTTTTTGTAGAAGTAATTTGAAGACAAAAAATTCTTGAATGGGATGCCCCAACATTTGATTAAATGGGAAATAATTGGGATGATCTTCATCTTCTTCCTTGTTCGATATCTTTGGCCTTGGCAGTTGAACCAAATTATTTTCCAGAGCCGAAATGAAGTATCCAGGAACATGGTCATTTCAGAAAGAGTAAACTTTTCTTTTCAAATACTCAAATCGTTTTCATCATTGATCTCATTGATCATCTTGATGAAATAGACTCTGTTGTTGGAACTCAGGAGGTGGATCCCTTCAAGAAGGTGAAGGCCTTGAAGTAGAAGCAGTTAAAGGTGATTGTTTAAACATAAATATAGCAGTCTCTCCTCTACCTATTCTCCTTCCTAGATCTGATGGAATTACACTAGAATTATCCGTTGTATTCAAAAGAGAATCTTCAATCTATTGAGCGATTGAAGTAAGGTCTCGAAACCATCCTGTGTATTTCAAAGGAATCAACAGTGTGCACAACTCCTCGCATAAATATTCCACACAAAATGGAAACAATTACTTTTGAGGTAGTGATAAGTTTAGGAAATATGTTTATCCCTTCCAGAGAGAAATGAAATCTAAAACCATTTCATTCGCCCTTTTCTTATAGTTTGTAAGATTAAAAACTCTTGTCTTTGGAAAAGTTGAGCTGAATTGAAGAAGGAATTGTTGGCGGAGATCCTCCCATCCGGTAATTGACCGAGATTGCAAGATTGTTTAATAGACAAAAGTAGGTCCTTGTAAAGACTATAGAAAAAATATGATCTTAACTACTTCTTGTTGTGAAGGGGTTACCATCATAGGATCACACCGAGAAACAAAATGTGTTATGTGTTGCTCTGGGTCTCCCGAACAATTAATGATTGGGAATGTGGTACATGAAAAATTTGATGGGGGGAATAATTGCATCAACCCATTCAGGGTAAGCTCTATTTTCTAGTTGAATTTGAGAACGATTTCCCTCAATAGCTTCCAAACAAGCTGTCAATGACTCGATAGTGGTTATTAACATTTGAGAAACATATGGTTGGTCTTGGACCAAAACAGGTGTAATGACGGGAGCATGGACAGATGTGGTAGCTGGTACTACAACTGATTGTAGCAATGTCGATTGTTGTTGCACATGAACCATAGGATTAGACCTGGGAGGGTGTGCTGGTAAAGGAGGATACTCTTGATCCATCTCAGTAGACGCAACAAATTACATTGGCTGACTAACTCTAGCATGCTTATGAGGAAGACTACTTTGAAATAGTTCTGCATTCAACCACCTTAATTTCTTCATCTTTTCCTCTTGTTATGAAAATCTTTGCTCTAGTGAGAGTGATTGGCCTTCTCCAGAGAAAGGGTATGTAACCTGATTCTTCCATTTCTCTTTGTTGGATCCCTTTCGGAGAGGGGGAAGTGGGTTGTTTGAAGGAACACCCAGATTTTGGGTATGCCTTGGATTTCATGTATGCACACCTTCTTCAATTGTGTCTGTCCGTAAAAATTCTTGAGGAAGAACCTCTTCATATGATCCCTCTGAGTGAGCCTCATCTGGTGGATCAGAAACAATGACATTGATGACATTAATTGATGCATAATGCAATGCATATCTCCTATCTTCATATCTGTGATATTGACTTCACCCATGTCCTTGTTGAGACACTGCCTTTTGCTGATTTGATCCCTCAGGAACATCTTGACAAACAAAAATTTGGAGAGAATCTATTGATAATTTGTCTCTTTCTTCCACTTGTGTATTCTTCCCAAATCGAGAGAAGACTGTCTTTCTATGAGGTAGAGATTGAGGATTTGACAAAGTACCCAGTCCGGCGGACTAGTGTTGTTCCTGCTCAACTTCTCGAATCCTATTTGTTGATTACAAGGGTTGGGTTAAAAGAGTCCCCAGTCTTCCAAGAAGAGGTGGTTCTTGAGTTGCAACATCTAAGACATTATTTAAAGATCTCCTGATCTTATGGAATTTAGTCCGGAAATTGGCTGGATGCATCAACCTACAACCCTCTTATCACCCGGCTCAAAAGACCGTTGGATGATTTCTGATGCTTCTATCACTTGGTGATGTGAATGCTATAAATGAGAGGCATGTTCGATATTCTCGTTTGCATGATGCAAGAGTAATTAGACAACTTGTTCTCTGTATTCCTAGTTTTGCGAAGAACTAGTTGAGTCATGTTCATGATCAAGCCTTTGACTACAAAAAATCCAATTGGTTGTGACCAGCCATGGGCAAAAACATTGCATGGGAACATTTTTTGCAGGCATTGTTAGATGGAGAGTACAGTGAAATGCAGTTCTCCAAGAACACCCCATCCCTGGATATGAATACCAGATAGGGTATTTTCAATTAACTGGAACTACCTTTTTAGTGTGCCAAGGCATGAAAGTTGAAGGGATCTTTGCTACTTTTGAGCTTTCGGATGTCAAGAAACTGAGAGAGATGGAAAATAAATTTGGCGTTTTAACCCTTCTATTATAATTAAATGATTTTCATATTCATCATAAGATAATATTTTATTTTTTAATTGACAATGAGTTTTCCATATGTTGTGATGAATATCATGAATTACATCTTCAATCAACATTTCTGGAATGTCATACTGAGAATCATCCAAAGGCCAAAACATAACTAGTACTTCCCCTTTTACAAATTGTTTTCTCATATTAAGTATTTCCTCTTTATCATTTCTTGATGATTATCCTACCTGATTAGACAAGAGCTGTTGCTTCCTTGTTTCCTCACCAAAATCGACAATATCGGTAGACAAATCACTTATCAAACAAGAATATGCATGACTCAGGGGTGGTTTGAAGAATGACCTAAACCTCGATCTATCTTTGTGTTCAAAAAGTATTTCACCTGCTATTGGTAAATCATCAGACATGAATGAATTCACAGGAATGATCTCAAATGAATGGTATGGAAGCCATTATAGATGCCATGAAATCACTCCATGAAGATGAAAAGGTTGAATTTGGTCGAGTGCATGAGCTTCATTTGGCTGCTGATGAAGCTTGAGAAGCTAAAAATCTCGTGAAGATTTATGTTGACAGCCTTTTATAATTATCAAAAAATAAGGGAGAGTCTAGTTTGTGGATGTCCTTCTAAATCTTGTGTATAAAATTGAAACAACACTTTCATTTTCAATCATTTGTGCACACATTTTCCTGCTAACTTCTTTAAATTTTTACCTAAGCCAATGGGCCTAGTAATGATAGTTTGATTTTTACTAGGATTTTTATAAATAACCCTACAAAAAATGAATCTTTTAATTGCTCTATATTACCTTAATTATATGAAAATGTTTGTTTTGTGAGCTGGTACTGGACATTTATTAAGAGTTCCCATGTCTTTTATGGGCCGTTTAAAGTCAAGCACATTGGACATAAAAAGGCTATTGTTTAAGGTCGAAATAGCTTTGACTGAATGAATTAAAATTTACTCAATTATTTGAAAACTTATCTGAAAACATATTACCACACTCAAATATGATGGAAATCATGTAAACTATGACTTGGGATATTTTGAATCCGAGGAATGATACAAAAAATGGATAAAAGACATTAGAAGAAGTACTTACCAAGAATAAAGTTACCATTATTTATCAAACCCATTATGGGGATGAATTATTAAGGGCCGCCTAAGGGCATTGGATGCATAGTCAAATTATAGTATCTTTTGGCTAGAATTTCTGTTATGTAGACTGTTTATGCAAGGCTGCCTAAGGGCATTTGCTGCATAGTCAGGAAAAAGAACTCTTATAAATTTAATTTTCTACTGCTAAAAATCCAGTGGAATTTTCAGGAGATTCAAATTTTCCAAAGCATAGAGTTTTATGTATGGAGAAAGGTACATGAATATGGAGAAGATATTTCCAAGCAAGATTGTCTATGAACTGGATGAATGTCACCCCTACGAAGATCTGACCCAAACGTAGGAAGGAGAAATATAAACCATAGACATTAATACATTCAGATTCTAAAAAATATCATGGGAAAAATATGTTAAGGATGGCTATTTTTTGCAGATCCTTACATGTTTTCAATAAGTCAAATAAAAACAAAAGAGGTTTTCTTACCAAGAATTAAGTTATCATTATTTAACAAACTTGTTACGGGGTTTAAATATGCATGTCCTCTTAAGGGCATTGGCTATATAGTCAAATATTAGGATCTTTTGGCTGACAAGTCTGTTATATAGACTGTTTATGCACGGCAGCCTAAGGGCACGTGATGCATAATCATCAAAATAACTCTTATAAATTGGAAATATTGTGACTAGAAGTCATTAAAATGGTTATGAATATCTGAAAATATTTACGGTTTGGATTATGACACATAAAAATGGGTATTGTCAATTGTTTGTAGAGATACACAGATTAATGCTAACCACAATAATTTTGTGGATGGGCCCTGAATTGAAATGTTGGACTTCACTACGTATCCCATAAGGATGGGAATAAACCCATACGTAGTTATTGAAATATAGTTTAACGTCATGTGGGATGAAAGTATGGGAGATCTTAGTTTAGGATCATAGAGATCCGACCATAATAAAGAATACACAGTATGTGTTTTCAAAGGGACTTCTCAGCCAGGGGACTGAAATTGGAATTTCGGGATAGGCCCAAAGACTTGGGGATGGATTCAAGGGATGCTTGAACATTCCTACGTTTCCCACAAGGATGGTAATCAAGCCACATGTAGTTCTTGAAATATGCTCTGTACAGATATGGATTGTACAAGTGAAGGGTGAAAGGGGACTATAGTGCAATGATGGTTTGACCCAAGATAAAAGGATTAGGCATTGCCATGTATGCACGTAGTCTTTAAAATATAAATGATTGGAGATCAATGTAAATAATTATTCCCTCTTAGGTGAGGGTATCAATGAATTTTGTAGTTTATTGATGTACAGGACAAAAGTTCTATACATTTGCACATCATGTAGTAAGGAAAAAAGGTGAACCAATGTGAAGAGATTGGTTTTGGGTATGAACCTCATGAGGTTGCCTATGTAGCCAACCTATAAGGCAAGGAACAATGTCCCCGTAGATTGATTGAAGAATGAATTAGCGATCAAGTTGTTCTTGTGGAAAACGACCTAAAAATGGTGTTGGGACTTACGCATGGTTAGCGGCCCAGAGAGGGTCTTATGGTTGAAGTTTACTCTAAGATCACGTGAGTCATACTCGGTGTGAGAAACAAGAGGTAGAAACAACCTTAACGATGCACAGTTTAATATCAAGTAGGACATATGAAGGGACTATGTAGTTTAAAGTCTTGTAGTGAGGACTATTGGTGTTGTATAGTTTAATTTCATTTAACAAGGACAAAATACAGTTTAATGTCATATTGGACATATTAAGGGACTTCTGTACAGTTTAGCGTCATGTAGCTTGGATGACGGGGACAATATAGTTTAGCATCATGTTGGACGAAAGGGGGACGATACAGTTTAATGTCATGTAGTAATGAAAAAATAGGACACCGTTTAACGTCATGTTGGACGTATGAGGGACATTTTCAGTTTTACATCATGTAGGATGAATGAGCAATACAGTTTAACGTCATGCAGGACAAAAATAGGGACACAGTTTTACATCTTGTTTTACAATAAGGGTGTTGTATAGTTTAGCGTCCTATAGCTAAGATGATGGGGAAAAATAGAGTTTAACATAATGTTGGACGATATGGATGCAAATAGTTTAATGTCATATGCCTGGACCGATGATAGTGCATTTTAACGTCTTCCTGGATGAAAGGTATGCAAATAGTTTAAGGTCATATGCATAGACCATGGATGCTACAGTTTAACGTCTTACTGGATGATGAAGTATTTGTTTTACACAAAATACTTCATTAAAAATCTAGCATTGGTTGGAGTAGTGAGGAGTTCTCCATCCATTGAGATTAAAGAATAAGCTCCATTGGAGAAGACCATATGTAATGAATAAGGTCCTTCCCATTTTGGCTCAAGCTTGGGAGGTTTTTTTCATGGTATCATTAGAGTTCTGAGAACTAATACCAATTCTCCTTGAACGAATGAATGAAGACAACTTTTTTTTAAAGATCATACTATTGGATTCTGATAGGCTTACAACTAGTGCAGGGTGCACAATATTTTCTAATCTAACAGTTCCAATTCATCAAATTTCTTTTGAGATTGTTCTTATGTAGATGACTGATCACAAATGGATTCTCTGAGTGAGGGAAATTGAACCTTAATGGGAAAGACTGCCACTGTTCTATATACCAATGAATATAGAGTTTATCGTGTTGTAGAGCGTGTGGTGGTTCGATAAGCCCATAATGAATCAAATAGTTTATCATGCCATGATTTCTTATGATTATCTACAATATTTGGCAGTATTTTTGAAAGAGTCTTATTGAATTCGTATATCTTCCCATTGGCCGCTGCATGATACTGATATGAATGATTGGATTTGATGTTGTATTCTTGATACAACTTCCTCACCTCGGATGAACAGATGTTGGTCCCATTTTCCGTCAATTTGGTATGAGGGACACCAAATCTGGTAATGATTATAGACTTGATGAAGCTAAAAATGAATATAAAACTGAATTCTTTGAAAGGTATTTCCTCTGCCCATTTGGAAAAGAAGTATGTTGTAGTAAGAATGTACTAAAACTGCTTGGTTGGAGCTGAAGGATAATGTCATACTACATCCATTCCCCATGTGGCAAATGGACACGAGTATTTAGTTTTATGAAGAAACTCTAGGGGTTGATGAATGATGATGGCATGTACATGGAAAGAATGACACTTCATTGTGAAATAAACACAATCTTGTATCATTGAAGGCCAAAAGTATCCAAGCCTTCGAATTTGATCAGATAGTTTGTGCCCAGACTGATGGGCACCCCAGACTCTTGCATGCACTTATTTCATGAAATTCATTGTCTCTTCACCGTCAATGCATCTGAAGAGAACTCCATAAAAACCACTTTTGTAGAGAATTTTCTCTAGGTGATCAAGGATATCATAATGAGAAAATTTACCAGACGTCTTCAGACATGTTCTCTTCTGGATCTATCATGTTGAAGTGTTCCATTTTGATGGTATTCCCTGATAGGTGTCATACATCCTGTAGTATGACCACATGGTTCAGAGATGGGACTAATCCCATTGATTTCCTCTGTTCTGGATTGAACATAATGTGAAATTTTATGACAGTGGGAAATACTGATGCTTTTATCATCACGATTTGGATCTGCTAGAGCTGTGGCCATATTGCCAAGTGCATTAGCTTGGTCATTTTGTGATTTCGGGACATAAGAAAATGTCAGTTCCGAAGGAAAGTCCTCCATTAACTCTCTGACGTAATCATACAAAGGGAATAGTTCTTCCTTTCTGATTTCATAATCCCCATTGACATGTTTGATTACCATGACTGAATCACCTTTCACCTTTAGGTGATTCACATATGCTTGAAGCGCTAACTCTAATCCGGTGATGCGAGCTTGATATTCTTCTTCATTATTTGTACAGCCTCCCAATAATGAGAAAGAATAAGGTAGAACTGCCTTTTCTGGGGAAATGAGTACAATTCATAACCCAAATTTATTGAATTTCGGATCCTCCATTTTCTTCCCTGTTGGAATTTTCGAAGCACCATCGAAGTACATTTCCCATGTTTGAAGACTAACTTGAATAGAAAAGACTTCCTCATTAGGAAGTTCAATATCTAAAGATGTATCTTCTACTAAAGGATTTTCAGCAAGTAAATCAGCTAGAGCATTACCCTTTATTTCCTTTGGAGAAACATACTGAATATCAAATTACTGCAAAATAACTACCCACCTTGTGGGACGTCCTGTAAGCATTGGTCGACTAAGGATGAATTTGAGCGGGTTATTATGAGATACCAATTGCACATTGTGTTTTTGCAAGTAGTATCTCAACTCCTGGACTGCAAGGATTAATTCTAGGCATCACTTCTCAATATTTGAGTATCGGGTTTCTTGCTTCTAGCATAGTCTGACTGAGATAATAGAGGTTGTTTTCATTCCCATCATCATACTTTTGGGAAATAAAGGCACCCAATGATCGCTCTAAAGCTGTCACAAAGAGGATAAGTGATATTTCTTCAACAGGTGTCATTAACACTGGTAGACTCAAGAGATACTTTTTGAGAATATTGAATGCTTCTTGGTATTCTTTAGTCCACTTGTAAGTGACTCCCTTCTACATCAATTTGGTGAAGGGTAATCTGTTTCCTGCCAAATTGGTGATGAAATGCCGAATATAGGCTATGTATCTTTGATGTCCTCTCAATTATTTTAAATTTCTAGGAGGTGACATACCAAGGTTTGGATTTCTCTTCTCAGGATCAACTTCGATACCATGATGTCGTACAACAAAGCCAAGAAATTTTACCGAGGTTACCCCAAAAGCACATTTTAAGGGGTTCATCTTCAAATTATGTTGTTTAAGTTTGTGGAAGGTGATTTCCAAATCATCCAAATGATTAGAATGTTTTTTGGATCTGACCAACAAATCATCCACATAACATTAAACAAATTTCTCTAAAAAGGGTCTCAAGATACGACGCATGGAATGCTAATATGTTGCGCCTGCATTTATTAGGACAAAGGGCATTACCTGATAGAAAAACACACCCCGAGGGGCTCTGAAGGCTGTAGATTCTTCATCTTCTGGGTCCATTAATATTTTATTATATCCAGAATATCCATCCCTAAATGAATGTGCTTCATAGCTAGCTATTTCTTCAATTAAGAGTTCTGTAATCGGTACTAGAAAATCAACCTTAGGACAATTTCGATTAAGATCTCTTGAAATCAATACAAACTCTAATTTTTCCAGTTTTCTTTTTCACAGGGACAATATATACCAACGATTTGGGATATTGAACTTCTATGACGAAGTTGGCTTTGATAAGCTTATCCAATTCAGTATCAATTTTGGAAGTATAGGTTGGGTGTGTTCTTCTAGTAGCTTGTTTGAATCCTTGTTGTTCTTCTGGAAAACCCAAACGATGAGTGGAATCATCAGGATCAAGCCCTGGAATATCTGTATAGTTCCACGCAAATATATCTCTTTTTTTCTTTAAAAAAGAAATATACATCTCTTTCTCATCAAGAGTCAAGGCTGTACTAATTAAAGTGGGGCATGGATCTTCTTTTGTACCCAGATTTATTTCACTGAGTTCATCCATGGTGGTAGAGATACCCTCTTAAAATCCTGGCAGAGCAACCCTGAGATCTTCCTCTTCTTCTTCAACATGAGTAAATTCTTCTATTTCTACATTAATAGTAAATTAATAAGTAGAATTTCTATGATCCGAAGAGATGTTTAAATTTGATCATCTTGATGAAGAGGTGTCTATTTTTGACCCTATTGATAATGAAGGTTCTTCCTTGGGAAATATAGAGAAGTTGCTGGGTTGAGAATTGACATCATTTTTCACCTCTGACATTGCAATAACTTCTTCTGGCCTAGTTGGCAAATTACAGACTTTCTATATTTTAGCATATAAAATGAAGACATGTCCATTTGAGCTTTCCTCATTGCTCAGTGGATCACCACTTTCTACCATGTTGCCTGGGTTTTTCCCGTAATTGACATTATGGAGGCTTCCATAACAGTATTTTGATTTGGGTCAATTCAGTCAATTTGACTAATAGGAAATACATAATATGTACTCACATGTGCTAATGGGTTTACTGGAATCTTTTCCAAATAATATGGAGCATTAACTTTGGTAATATCCGGTGTTGTGGATTTCTCCTTTCCCTTTATGTGATAGAATTCTGTCTCAATGTATTGAGATTCACATGTCTTGAACGGGGACATATCACCATACAATGTCCCAATTTGACCATGAAAACAATATTTGAGACATTGATGGTACGATGAAGGAATAGCCTCATGTTGATGTAGCCAGGGTCTTCTAAGCAAGATGTTGAAGGTCGAGTCTTGATCAACAACCATGAAATATGAATTGGATACAAGATCTCTAAACTGAGTTCTAAGTGTAATCTCACCCATTGGTTCTTGTTCATTTTTATCATATCCTTGTAACATCAAAGTAGAAGAAGATAAATCATATTCTGTGAGGACCAATCTATGAATTTTATTAATGGGGATGAGGATGACTCCCGAACCATTATCAATTAAAAATCTTCAGACGTCTACAACATTGACCTTTCCAGATAAGTACAAAGGTCTAATATGTCCATGCATGACATCATCTTCATCTTCATGAGTAAAAGATATCACTGCATGGCTTTCTGTAGGATTATTCTCTACATGGTAGACTTTAGCTGGAGCAATTTTAGTATCAATCTCCTAACAACTCGAAAAAGCCTCTATGTGTGCTTCCCGAAGATCCTTTGATAAATTAAAAGCATCTAGAACGGATAACATGGCCGGTATTTGTGCCAAGTGTTTCGAAACATCATAATTTTGATCGAAAGGTCTGTGTCTCCAAGAAAGAACATGTGGTTTTACCGGTGCCATAAAAGTTGATGCATTGGAAGTTGATATATCTTGTACCGATATAGGAGTTGGTAATACTTCTGTCTTTGGAAGATTAGACCGATTAGGTCTATTTTCATGATGAGAGGAAGAAGGTGGAACCTCTAACCAAACATGCAGAATAACTGTTCTAGGACTGAATCTTCCTTGTGTGGAAGAACTTGATTGTTCTTGTTGTGCTCGTTGAAGGGCTCTACCATGAGTTTCTGCCGCGTACACAGTTCTAGAAGGGGTAGAATTGGAATTGTGGCCTCTACAAGATCCACATCTTCCCCTATACCCTGAGCCACTGGAACATCCTCTGATTCCTCTATTTGATATGGGAAACCCAAGTTCATCGAGTATGAAACTGTTATTGTCATAAGGATCTGTTAAGTGAATCATATTAACAGAACCAAAGATTAACACTTCATCTGAGGGAAAATCTGCCTGACTAGCCAATTTTGGCCATTCTGTTTGATGGGGCGATGCCCGTAACATCGAAGTAGATGGCCTAAAATCATCCAGAGTCAAAGACAACTTGAGCTTTGACACTATATTGACTTCTTCTGATTGCACTTATTTCTTTGAATTATGCTATTTCGTTGAGGATTATCCCTCTAAAGAATAGGGTTTGTAATTGCTATTCATGGAAGAATACACAATTGGTTTCTTCAATTGCGTTTGCATAATGGCATGAGTTCGGTTGATCATTTTTATGACCATCAAATCATCATATTTTTGTGCATTATTGTTCTTAACTTCATGCCACTCGCCTTCTTCCTCTAGATTTGTAGCAGTAACACATGCTAGCTGAGCTTAAGAACCTTTCAACTTGACTTATCTAAAATCCAACATTTTTTGTAGAAGTAATTTGAAGACAAAAAATTCTTGAATGGGATGCCCCAACATTTGATTAAATGGGAAATAATTGGGATGATCTTCATCTTCTTCCTTGTTCGATATCTTTGGCCTTGGCAGTTGAACTAAATTATTTTCCAGAGCCGAAATGAAGTATCCAGGAACATGGTCATTTCAGAAAGAGTAAACTTTTCGTTTCAAATACTCAAATCGTTTTCATCATTGATCTCATTAATCATCTTGATGAAATAGACTCTGTTGTTGGAACTCAGGAGGTGGATCCCTTCAAGAAGGTGAAGGCCTTGAAGTAGAAGCAGTTAAAGGTGATTGTTTAAACATAAATATAGAAGTCTCTCCTCTACCCATTCTCCTTCCTAGATCTGATGGAATTACACTAGAATTATCCGTTGTATTCAAAAGAGAATCTTCAATCTATTGAGCGATTGAAGTAAGGTCTCGAAACCATCCTGTGTATTTCAAAGGAATCAACAGTGTGCACAACTCCTCGCATAAATATTCCACACAAAATGGAAACAATTACTTTTGAGGGAGTGATAAGTTTAGGAAATATGTTTATCCCTTCCAGAGAGAAATGAAATCTAAAACCATTTCATTCGCCCTTTTCTTATAGTTTGTAAGATTAAAAACTCTTGTCTTTGGAAAAGTTGAGCTGAATTGAAGAAGGAATTGTTGGCGGAGATCCTCCCATCCGGTAATTGACCGAGATTGCAAGATTGTTTAATAGACAAAAGTAGGTCCTTGTAAAGACTATAGAAAAAATATGATCTTAACTACTTCTGGTTGTGAAGGGGTTACCATCATAGGATCACACCGAGAAACAAAATGTGTTATGTGTTGCTCTGGGTCTCCCGAACAATTAATGATTGGGAATGTGGTACATGAAAAATTTGATGGGGGGAATAATTGCATCAACCCATTCAGGGTAAGCTCTATTTTCTAGTTGAATTTGAGAACGATTTCCCTCAATAGCTTCCAAACAAGCTGTCAATGACTCGATAGTGGTTATTAACATTTGAGAAACATATGGTTGGTCTTGGACCAAAACAGGTGTAATGACGGGAGCATGGACAGATGTGGTAGCTGGTACTACAACTGATTGTAGCAATGTCGATTTTTGTTGCACATGAACCATAGGATTAGACCTGGGAGGGTGTACTGGTAAAGGAGGATACTCTTGATCCATCTCAGTAGACGCAACAAATTACATTGGCTGACTAACTCTAGCATGCTTATGAGGAAGACTACTTTGAAATAGTTCTGCATTCAACCACCTTAATTTCTTCATCTTTTCCTCTTGTTATGAAAATCTTTGCTCTAGTGAGAGTGATTGGCCTTCTCCAGAGAAAGGGTATGTAACATGATTCTTCCATTTCTCTTTGTTGGATCCCTTTCGGAGAGGGGGAAGTGGGTTGTTTGAAGGAACACCCAGATTTTGGGTATGCCTTGGATTTCATGTATGCACACCTTCTTCAATTGTGTCTGTCCGTAAAACTTCTTGAGGAAGAACCTCTTCATATGATCCCTCTGAGTGAGCCTCATCTGGTGGATCAGAAACAATGACATTGATGACATTAATTGATGCATAATGCAATGCATCTCTCCTATCTTCATATCTGTGATATTGACTTCACCCATGTCCTTGATGAGACACTGCCTTTTGCTGATTTGATCCGTCAGGAACATCTTGACAAACAATAATTTGGAGAGAATCTATTGATAATTTGTCTCTTTCTTCCACTTGTGTATTCTTCCCAAATCGAGAGAAGACTGTCTTTCTATGAGGTAGAGATTGAGGATTTGACAAAGTACCCAGTCCGGCGGACTAGTGTTGTTCCTGCTCAACTTCTCGAATCCTATTTGTTGATTACAAGGGTTGGGTTAAAAGAGTCCCCAGTCTTCCAAGAAGAGGTGGTTCTTGAGTTGCAACATCTAAGACATTATTTAAAGATCTCCTGATCTTATGGAATTTAGTCCGGAAATTGGCTGGATGCATCAACCTACAACCCTCTTATCACCCGGCTCAAAAGACCGTTGGATGATTTCTGATGCTTCTATCACTTGGTGATGTGAATGCTATAAATGAGAGGCATGTTCGATATTCTCGTTTGCATGATGCAAGAGTAATTAGACAACTTGTTCTCTGTATTCCTAGTTTTGAGAAGAACTAGTTGAGTCATGTTCATGATCAAGCCTTTGACTACAAAAAATCCAATTGGTTGTGACCAGCCATGGGCAAAAACATTGCATGGGAACATTTTTTGTAGGCTTTGTTAGATGGAGAGTACAGTGAAATGCAGTGCTCCAAGAACACCCCATCCCTGGATATGAATACCAGATAGGGTATTTTCAATTAACTGGAACTACCTTTTTAGTGTGCCAAGGCATGAAAGTTGAAGGGATCTTTGCTACTTTTGAGCTTTCGGATGTCAAGAAACTGAGAGAGATGGAAAATAAATTTGGCGTTTTAACCCTTCTATTATAATTAAATGATTTTCATATTCATCATAAGATAATATTTTATTTTTTAATTGACAATGAGTTTTCCATATGTTGAGATGAATATCATGAATTACATCTTCAATCAACATTTCTGGAATGTCATACTGAGAATCATCCAAAGGCCAAAACATAACTAGTACTTCCCCTTTTACAAATTGTTTTCTCATATTAAGTATTTCCTCTTTATCATTTCTTGATGATTATCCTACCTGATTAGACAAGAGCTGTTGCTTCCTTGTTTCCTCACCAAAATCGACAATATCGGTAGACAAATCACTTATCAAACAAGAATATGCATGACTCAGGGGTGGTTTGAAGAATGACCTAAACCTCGATCTATCTTTGTGTTCAAAAAGTATTTCACCTGCTATTGGTAAATCATCAGACATGAATGAATTCACATTTCTTTGTGCCTCAAGATAAGTGGGATTTTTCGTCACTACATTGTCCATTGGGTCATTTTCCAAGAAATGTGAATTACTACTATGGTGAGGACATACGCAGTTAAATTCATCATCATGGGGAGGACCACCATGGTGGGTTACAGAAAAAGATGAAACATTTTTCCCCATGGTCTTCTGACCACACAGAGTTTATTTGTGGCACTCATATGAAGATGAAACATTGAGATCGACCGAACTATCAGGAATCAAGCCTTCATGAGGAAGTGTCTGATGCAGACCTTCGGAATTAATGTTCCCACTATTGGGAATTAAGGGACTAGAATCTTTAGTTGCAATAGATAATTGTCTGATTGCATCAAGAACTCCATCATCAAGCAAGGCATTGATACTGATTGGATCTTGATTTCATGACTGTGATGGGCGGGACTTATTTTTAGACTCCTTATAACTCACATTATGAACAACTTGTTGATGAAAGTGGTCATTATGGGAAAGTGCATGTGCCTGCTCAAGAGAAATGATCTGGTTAGGATGATTATCTCCAATCAAATCAGGTGTATGTACTGGACCTGGTTGTTCATATGATATGGAGGAGTATTCCCCACATCCCTCTTGGACTGGAATAGAGGTGTGTGTCTGTTTCAGAGTGAACTCTTGATATGTCACTCCACTGGTAGGGATAGATTTCTATGACTTTCCCGAAGATGCTGTTGAAGCTGTTATAATATCTTGGAAGGCATCCAGAATATGAGCAGGGATTTGCATTTGCTCTTTTACCATTGAAAGAATATGTGTGGTGACTTCAGCTGTCAGGATGGGGATATACATACATTCTGTGCTTGGATTAGGTGTGTGTTCTTTCTCCTGTCCTCCTATTCCTACTACTGAATTCTAACTGTACTAATGAATGGAGGTAGAGAGTTGAGTCTACCACCTATTTGTCATCGGAGCTTTCTGACTGACTTCTCCAAAAACTACCAAACGAGACTATTGGTAGGATTGATCAATAATAGTAGGTGTATGTGTCGGCTGATTGCACTCCGCGAATGTGGTTTACAATCATCATTAAATACTAACAGACGAGGCTGCTGGAATGTTTGATGAGTGTAAGCAGGTGTATGTGCCTATTTACTAGTCGTCAACACATTGGGTTGGTGAGCTCCATCGCATTTAGTCAGATGAGCCTGGTGAATATATGATGATTTATAAACAAAAGTATGTTCTTGTCTATAGTACTACACTGTAATTCCATGACGGGATTGGCACGTTGCTGCCAGACGAGTCTGCTGGATAGCGGAATTAAAACGGATGGGTGTTTGTGCTCGTTCATTGCTTGCCACCAAGTTAGGTTGGTGGAATTTGCTGGAGATAGAAGAGATGAGAACCTACTCACTGTTGACCAGATTTTTCCTCTGGTGGTTTGTCTTTCTACTCAGGTTCGAGGAACCTGAGGTGAACTCCTGGAGACCATACCATCCTCATGTTGAGGGTGCACTACCGCACGAGTCTGGTGGCGAAGGTTGATGGGAGCCCTTGGGATGGGCTCAACTCTCCTTGAATTAAGTCCATGAGGGACCTGCTCATTCACCTCCCCAGAATATGGGAGTGAATGGCGATTGCGTTACGGGGATAACGACCCAAAATAGTTGGAGGCAGTGGTTGGTACCACTTGCTTCTTGATTGCTGGTCATTGCTGTCCAGACAACCAGATTGAATTATTGACATGGAGGGCTTGTCGAGCGGATTCCAGTGTCGGAATAGTAACGTTCTGATGGTATTCCTTAACCAACACATTTGATAACCAGTGTTGAAGATGCTGAGTAGGTGATGTTGCCCTCAGAGCGGATGACGATCCAACAGGAGTAGCAGCAGATGCCTTCATAGCAGAGGCATTCATAGGGGTGAACTTAAGTGAATCCATTTATGTAACACAGAAGATCTTTGGAAAAGTGAGCATGTTTTACATAACAGTCATAATTAAGATATGTTCATCCACTACATCTTTTGGATGATCACACATGTTATTGATTGTTTTTTTGGCCCTCTCATTGAGTTTAAATAGGGTCCAAACAAATAAGTAAAACATCGTTTTAACGTGGTTAAGGATTCACGTCGACTTCACCATTTTTTTGTTTCCTCTAGAATTGGGGATGACCTCATTGATTTATGGTTCAAACATTCCAAGCAGTTTTTAATAGGTTTGTTCATATAACCTGAAACAACCAATTATTCAATATCCATTTGGACCTACTTTCCGAAGGTAGGTGCTCACTAGTTATGAACTAATGAGGCTTAAGAATTTGCATTGGTCGAGAGGATGGGAGGTCAGACTCAACACACTCGTTTGGGGGGAATTATTGTCTAATCCGGGACTCTCTTTATAGATTTAAGTTATGTTCGTGAATCCTTATTACATTACCAAGTATGAAATTGAGTTTCCTTTAGATATGACAATCAATGATTAGTATATATGAGATTTAGAGAATCTTTTATACGTATTCGTGGTTCTTCATCAATAGAGAATCATATGTATTTGTTAGAGATTCTTGGTAAATGGTATCCTTTAACACATTATATAGAAATCTCTTGGTTATTATGATAGTCATACTGGTTTTAAAGCCACATAGTTGGGTCACTTGAAATTTATTGTCATTCAGAAGGACATGAATTTTTTCATAGTTAGGATCGTACCCACAGATGGGATACCTATATATCCTTTGTTTTGGAAAAGGAATCAAAACCTACATAGTTATATTAAATAAGCATGTGTTTTATGTATGATTGTTGGCTCAAAGAAAGATTTCATAATAACTTTTACACTCTAAGATCACGTGAGTCGTGCTCTATGTGAGAAACAAAAGGTATTGGTAAAACCAGACAATTGTGCCATCATAAGAAATGATATGGGGATTATGTATATATGACTGCCCAAATAGATGAATATTAGGTTTCACTTCCGGGAAGAAACCCAGGAACAAGGTCTGTAACAGTATATGTACTTTATGGATATTTGTATACTTTATCTTGGGGCTTACTCTTGTGGAAGATGCCCAAAATTAGAAGGGGACTTATGACTGAGTTTTACTCCTAATAAGGAAGTCCAAATCAAATGTAAATTATTAATGGCTAAGAGAAATTATGATTGGAGTTTATTCTTGAGAAGGAGGCCCAGGTTAAAGGGATTTGGAATCTGGGGGCTTACTCTTGAGGAGGATGCCCATATTGGGGAACCTTAAAGACTGTGGATTACTTCTGAAAATAAGGCCCAGGTTAAGGAAATTATGTTTGGGGCTTACTTCTGACGAGGATGCCCAGATTTGGTAAATTACGACTGAGACTTACTCCTAAGGAGTATGCCTTGGATTGGGGGCTTGTGGCTTACTCCTGAAGAGGATTCCAAAATTAAGAAATTTTGAAGGTTGTGGCTTACTCATGAAAAGGAGGCCCAGGTTAGGGGACTTGGGGCTTACTCCTAAGGATAATGGCCATTTTAAGAGAACTTGGAATGGGGAATACTCCTTAAAAGGAGGACCAAGATAAGGATTCTCTAAACTTTAAAGGATGAGGTTGAATGAATGAAATCTCTATCCTTAGTGACAAAAACATATGTAAGTCACTAGATTTTGATGGATGTTTCACAGAATTCCTTTCAGGTAAGGAAGCCAAAAAGGGAGCCATTCAAAAAGAAATGGCTTTAAAGAGTGTTTTGAAGGTATTTTCTTGAATAGGAGAGGTGGATATGAATAAGAAAGGTGAAATAGGCAGGAGAGGCACCCAAAAATAAGTGGGCGTGCAAATCCTGTGTGGGCTTGCAAGTCTTGCGTAGTCGCACAAGTCCTGGTCACGCAGGTGTACCTGCGTGACACTTGGGTACTTGTGCGACAGTCAACCCTTAAGGTAATACTTGGGCGAGACATGGCTCAAGCCTTTATTATTATCCCTAGGGGCTTCCAAAAGGGTGGATCACAAGTTCTGTTATAAGGGTAAGGCGGTGTGCAAGTGTGGCCATTTCCATTAAGGGCTGGCCACTTAGGCACGCAATTGGTGATGAGATTCATCACTTAGTCCTTACTCCCACTCTTTAGATCTTTTTTCTAGGTTAGAAATTACCATAGAAGTGTTCAAAAGCTTTGAGGATAGACTAGGGTGCCGGGAGCTCAAATATGAGTTTATGGAATTTTTTCAACTAAAATGGGGGGCCCATCGGGGGTATTTATAGGCTGGTGAAGACCCCGGGCGAAATTCAAAGAGGTGCTCAAGTCACCTGCGTGACCATTGGGCAGCCTTCACGTATACTTGCATGACCTTGGTGGAACTTGCACGACCCAAGTGAAAATGAATCCTTGTTCATGGCTTTGTTAATTTTTTGATGCTTCATCAAAGGATGAATCACTTTGGGTTCAAGGTATTTTCCTTTTCATTCATTTAGACTCTGTGACAGAAAGGAGTATCAACAAACATATAAAGGATGCTTTAAAAATTATATATTTTTAAGAGGAAAAATCCTTTCAAATAAGATTTTTTAAACATAAAAGAAATTAAAAATCATTTCCTTTAAAAATTTCAATTAAAACAGATAAATAAATTTGTAAATCATTGATTGGTCATGATATAGGGAAATTTCATACACTCTATAAAAAGACTCCTTTAAATTTTTTTGTAAAATCAAAAAATAACATTTTTTGAAAAAGACATGATATTTAATTTAAATATTTGTAAAAAAATTAAAATTGATGAAAAATGAATTTAAAAAATACTAGAAAAGAATTTTGAAGAAATTAAAAACCATTTTAGTAATCATGGATATAGAAAGAAAAAGGCTATTCAATTGTGGAGAGAAATGATGTTAATTGTCATCAAAATATATCTTTTATAATCATGAGTAAATAAAAATAGTAAAATGTAGGGAAATATTTTGTCATGAAATAACCTAAAAAGTTTGATATTAATTAGATTTATGAGGGATATATCAATATATTTCGTCACCCAAATTGTAATCATAAATTATCCTAACGAACAATGTCTTCATATCATTAAACCATTTTTTCATTGGTAACTTTGGAATCATATGTATCATTAATTAATAACATCAATTTATACATTAAAAATTAATAATATTATTAGATTCATGATATAAAATCTCATAGAGGATATATATAGACCACATAAAAGATGATATAGCAAAAAAATAAAATATGTCCCGAACATGAAAAACTGAAACAAAATTCAAATACCTTAATTCTTGACATACTTCATACACATATAATCATAATTTATAATAAATATATATTTATTGTAAATATAATGTAGGTCTATAATTATATATATAATACCATATATTATTTATTTATTACGTTTAATAACTAGTTTATTAATGATTCAATGGTTAATCACATTTTGAGGAACAACTGTATTGTATCACATGTATGTATTGATTATTTATTTTTTGTCCTCTTATTTTGATCCTGAATCCATCCTATCCAGAATATTATCCATGATATAAATTAAATATATATTTATTTTATATTTATTTTGAGTAATTGATAAAAAACAGATATTGAAAATCAAATAAACTTGAATGTATGTACACTGGAATAATGTTCCAATTTTCATGATAGATGAAATATATGAATGGTAAATTAAATATTACCCTTAAACATAATTTTTCATCATATATATGACAAATATTTATTAAATGAATTCTAATAACCATCCATGTATATCCTTAGTTAAATACTAATCACATCACATCGTGACGCGATATTAAGTCATACACACGAATGAAGTTATTGTATCCCCCATGGAATAAAAAGTAATAAGGTATATATGATATCATGATTCAAATATTGTAATTATGTTAAAACTATCATATATATTCATCTAATATTTCATTTTTAAAACCAATGAAAATTAAAAATTAAAAACACATCACATTGATTAGTGATGTCCTAGTCCATCATACACCTGAGTGACGTTATTATATTCCAATGGGCCAGATGTTAATAATTCATATTTGGTAAGATAATAAAATAAGGTATAATAATATTTTATATATAAAATAATTGATTAATATTTGAAGTAGTTAAAAATTAATTAAAAAATTAATGGTTCGAAGCATTACATCTTCATCAGACAACATATTTCGTTTTAATCTAATGAATTCATTGATTAGATTTATGATATATCTACAAACTCTAGAATGTTTAGAGGGATGTAATGAAAATATTTGGTAAAAGATATTATGATGAAATTTTTTTCATTAGTGTGATGAGGGGAGGAGAGGGGTGTCTTTATTATGATAGGGATACTACAGAAATAATTTAATATAAAATAATAAAGTGTAGCCACATATTGAGGTCATTTAAAAGATTATCCTTTTGTTTTAAAAACAAATAAACTAATTATATTGTTGAAAATGGTAATTAATTATAAATATTATAACTATTAATTATGGAGAAAATTTTATATTAACTTTTGTTATTAGTATTTAATATTCAGATTCCAAAAATGGAATAAATTTTTAAAAATTTATTACATAGAAGTGATAGAATTTAATATTAAAATAAACCCATATATTTGACGATAATGTATATTTATTAAGAGAAAATGTACAAAAATTAAAATATTTTTATATCAAAATTAAATATGACATTGATTTAAATTTCACAAATTGGTTTAATATACTAATGTTACCATTCAATCCATATTCCAATAGATTATATCTTGTAATTTCAATGAATGAAAACAAGGTTTTTTAATAAAAACAGTATTTTTCACTATTCTTTAGAAAAATTATATTTTTTAAAAAATCTCAAAATTTCACTCATATATAATTTTGTCATTATTATTTCTAAATTAAAATTCATTAGGAAAAATAATATTTCTAAAATGTTTGTTAAAATATTTTTGAAAATATGTTCACAAAATTATATTAATCTTATGTATTATGAAAATTATAGTATTTGAGTGTAAAATTGTATTTAATATTATACCATGCATAGAAAAAAGGAAAAAATTAATGATAAATATTTATTGAATTTATAATATAAAAATTTCATTAAAATAATTCAAAAAAGTTTGTTCATTAATTTATTGCAATAAAACACTTTTGTGTGCGTAAAAATAGTTTTCAGTAAAACAGTTATTTTATTTTCACCTTGTTTATCAATTATATTTACGAATAACTAGTCACTAGATAATTTATTTAATATACATTGGAAAATCATATATTTTCATAGTTTATTTAATCTTATTCATAATTTCCATTTGAATGGGTATTCAATAACCTTTATATTATATAATAATATTTTACTATTGTTTCATATATTATTTAAAATAATTGTTGTGTGTAATAAATGTTATTGAAGAATATAATTATTTTTAAAAATTTCAAAAAAAACCCATGATTTTACACAACTGTATGTTGAGTATCATATATACATGATGTCAAATTGATAAAAAGCTTGTTTTTTAGTTAATGCCTAGTGGATATTGAGTAATATATTCATTCGATGCCTTGAGGATCCTTGGTAAATTTTCATCAATTTTTGAGAATAATTAATGAACAATTATGAAATCTTTTATGAAATTCCTTCTATCATGGAGCCCATGCTACAGTAACATGGGGTTTGAGGTGTCTTTGTTACTGAATGATGCTCGACATGTTGGTGTTGTGTCTTACGTGTGATGGATACTTATATGAAACATTTGAATAGTTAATTCTTAACTATTTACATTCTTATAAAATTATCACTTTCACATATTATAATTTTATTGATATATTACCTAACCATGTTAGATTTGTCTATATAATATTAACTCACACAATGCTCAAGTGTCTCATTTATTTATTCATCTAACCACCAATTCATATAGGTATAGGTTGACATTAGTCTTGTGTTGATCTTTGAGGATGATATATCACAAAATGTATAGATACTTATAAGAGGTGACTCTATGTGTTATAGTTCATATTTACTTTTATTATTATTAATCGTGTCGACGTAATCGACCTATTTTTAGGATATTGTTCTTGTATTAATGGTATAACAAAGAAGTCTATTTTATCATTAATTCATTATAGATATTATTCTTATTTTTATATGAGTACTATAACTATTCTTATAATATAATTTCTTATATATCTATGGTATTACACTTTTGATGGATGGAATAGTCTCCAAATGACTTCATGAAGACCCACATGGTTATTAGGCAGCATATGGAATTCAAGGAGTCATGTTTCACGACATGTTTTATTTTGGATTCGAACTTTTTATTAGTGTTGATATGTTACAATATTTTATCATATAAATAGATCTTTGGATTCTTATATTCAGAATTATAAGATATATGAAATATTATGTTGATGGAACATGTGATGAAACATATTTTCATGTGTCATGATTACCTTTCATTGGGAATGATTGGGTAACTTGGTAAAATGATTGATATTATTGGTTTGTGGTATTATGATTATATGATTTTATCTCATGTGAATGACATGAATTTTTGAGGGTTTCTCTCTACGCAACCATGTCGTCTCGTTTTTGTGCAAGATTACCGATCTATGATGCTTCTTCAATCCAGATGAGGTGTTTTTTGGCCCTTCCAAGAATGATACTGTGAAGTCAATAGAAACTGTGATAGTGGTATGCAAATCTGACGGACTGACGAAACTGGTTGCAGGTGATGCGGTTCTTTGTGATTAGGTGTTGGGTGCCGAGGTTGAGTGCCAACAAGTGGCGGTGGTAGCCAAGCATGTTTTATCTTGCAGATCTGAGGTAGATGGCCCGATTTCGGCGAGATATGAGAAGGGAGAAGGCTGCAAAGCTTCAGCGATGTCTGCATCTGTGAGTGATGTTGTGGTCATGGTGGTGGCACAGGGTGATGCGCCGGTCGCGGGTGGTGTTGCTGAGTGAGCCGCCATAGTTGAGAGTGAATTGGCTGAGGGATCTGTCCCGATTGTGGATTGATATGGATAAATTGATGTTTACAGGGCTCCGGTGATGTCTGCGGTGGTGTTGGGGGATGAGGTTGTGTTGGGGCGAGGGGAGTCTTGTGCAGTGGTGATACAGTCTAAATCCATGGTGCTTGCGGCGAGCTCTTATATTGTTGTGGCTGGCACGACAGGCACATGAAACCCTAGAATGTATCATGTCGGGATGAAAGGGGATTCATCCAGATGACATTTAAAATCCGTGCGTGAAGGGGCGACTGAAAAAATTGTGAAAAAAGGTGATACAGCTCGTGTGGTTGAAAATAGAGAAATCATACTGGATATATTTAAACATTGTGAGCATTCACTCATTTCCAGACTAGTCACTCCTTATAGAGTAAAGCGTTGGATGAATGATGATTTGGTCACGAAGTTGATTCTGTTTGGGGGTTTTCTGATTGGCGATGTATATCAATGGGTCGAGGATTATTTCACATTATTTTCCCATCAGAGGATCTGAAACGACACGCTTGGGGGATTGGATCAGTTGCGCTAAATGCAGGCATGATTTGTTTTCAAGAATGGGACTTTAGCTTCAATCCTTTCTCATTAAAATATAATAGGGCTCAAGTTTGTATTAATATTTTTGGTCCTCATTGGATTTTGTGGCATCCTAAGATTCTTTTTGACATTGCCTCTACTGTGGGAACTCCAATCAAAATGGATAAAACCACTGAAGATGCGAAGTTTGGTCATTATGCTAGGGTCATGGTTGAAGTTGATCTAAGTTCTTGTCTGATTCATAATGTTGTTTTGTCTGCATTGTATGATGACATCTCACTAAAAATTGATTATGAGAGATTACTATATTTCTGCTCAGAATATAAAGTTATTGGTCATGTCAAAGTTAAGTGCTACAGAAACATTAAATGCTCTCTTTGCTCACGGAAAGGGCACCATGTGGCCTCTTGTAAGAAGATGTTGAAGAAGCATACATTGCAGAACAATGGTGCTGGAAACGAAAAACTATTTACAGATGTTGGTGTTACACAAGAGGTGTAAGATAATCCTTGTGAATTGGCACATGGGTCTCAGGTGGTTAAGTAGGCTGAATCAAGCTTTCATATGCATGTAGAGGAAGGTAGGAATGGATTGACTAGATTTGAGCTAGGTTCGGCCCTGGTGTTGGTTCCAGCACAAGGTGTTGAGGGTGGCATGGTCTCAGGAATAGATCATCATGACTTTTTTCCTGCACTCGAGGGGAAACAAAATATATGTGATGTTTCAAAAATTTAGGAGGAAATTACCAAATTAAGGGAGACACAGGGAATCCATGGGAAGTGGGATGATGTCGAGGATGATTCCCCAAGAAAGTTTACTTATAGCCAGACTTTATCCAAAGGAAAAGCGTTTGTGACTGATGAAGGGTTCCAACCTATTCCTCCTAAGAAAACAAGACCGAGGAAAGACAAATCACATCTGAATCCAACTATGGTTACCCGGTCCCATGGTCATTTTGATTATGAGTCTGATTGGGATGATGATTATGATGCTGCCTACTGTGGCTATGATTTTTGATGTTTTTTCTTTCTTTTTGGCATGAGGGTATGTTGCTTGTATGACCCCATTCACCCTCTCTTTGTTTTTTTTTTCTTCTTAATAAAAAGGGCCCTGCCCTAACTTTTCGCTAAAAAGATTTACATGAATTTTTGAGATTCATGATTTTATCTGAATTTCACTCTTGGGAACAACAACAATAGTTTTCGTATAAATAATATACTTAATGTAGTTTTCACATGACATATATTTTACATATGTGGGTTGCACCGTTGAATCCTGACTGATCTACATTTGTTTAAATAACGGGTTTTGTGTTTTAAAATATGATTTCTCGATAAATTTCAATTCTGATGAAACCTTATGCATTTATACTTTTTATAGTTGGTCATGTGGGACTATAGTGTGGTGCACTAGGGTGCTGATGAAGATGAAAATGATAGTAGAGATGATGGTGATGATGGTGATGAATCCTATCCTTGAACATACGGTACAATGTAGTTTTTTTTGTTATTACATGCCATTCATTTCCTTAGAAATTATGTTGTGTATGAAGCCTTGAGATAGGTATGGTTAATTAAGGTGCTATCTATACACAATACGGAGTGATCCAACATGTACCTAGTTGATTTTTTTTAACAAAATGAGCAATCTATATTCTTTCAACATGGTTGTTCTATGATAAAATCCATTATATAATATATGAATTTATATTCTCTGATTGTGTTATATGGATTCTGACCCTTAGTTACACCTTTTTTTTTGTTTTTTTTGTAATAACATAGGGACTTATTAGTGTGACTATGGTTACTAATGATCCCATATATCATATTTTCTGAAAGTATCATGAGGGTGGATATTTATTTTCAATGGATAATCATGGATAATTCATAAATTTCATTAATCTTTAACGAAAATTTTCTGTTCATATGAATAGACCTTCAAAGTCATATGAGAATACCATTAAAGTAGTTTTGAATTCCTAGAGTATATAACAACATGATTAACTATACTAATGATATATTGATGGGTATTGTATTGATTAGACAATTGTTGTGTTAAGGATAAGAAGAGGGGTTTCATTTCATAATATTTTTCAATACAAAATCCATTTAGAATGAAATGAAAATACTAGTTGGTTGGAACATATAGGCCTAGAGTATGGGTGAAAAAATAGAGAACTCAATTTACACTCATGAGAAGGGTGTTATGATGTGAATCAATGATGTAAGATTTTTTTCTATTCATAATGGATCTATGAGAGTACTCTGGATGCTGGAGATGAGACCTATTAGAGTGTGAATAACAATGATCCATGTGAGTCTTACATAGAGGTCTATAACTCATGGAAGACTAAATTTTCATTTTGTAATGAGTAGTATTTAGATAAAATTATTGAAATTAATCATGCATGAGAGTTTATGTTGTTGTTAAACACATATTCAGATGAAATTGTGGACGTCTGGTGATTACCAAACTATTGGGAATGTTTCAGGTTATGTATAAGAAAATAGTGGTGGTAGTGGTTCCTAGTCACTAAAAAGTTGTTTTCATAGTCAATATGTGAGTTATCAACTGACATATTCTTTGTGAACATAGAATTGATTACCATCTAAGGGTGTTGAGCGTGTGGATGACATAGTTGTAGAATTCTATATTTAGAATGTTTCAGGGCATTATTTTTTAATCACCATGATTATTTCATTGGTGTAAATATCATTGTTAGGATTATTGACTTTTCATACGGCGATGAGTCTCATTAAGGGTGTTGGTTATAACATTAAATTAAGTTATAGTAGGACATATATAATGTTTATTTTTAGTCAATATGACACCCAGACCATGGTTATCATTTTATATTTTTCTTTTCATATATTCAAACCCATTACATTATGTTCTTACGGGGTTCCCAGTTAATTATTTTGAGTTTTTTATTATTCAGGTGAGTTTTTGGCATGTGAATGGGAAGTATAAGTTTAGTGATAATAATGTGGACCAGCCTAGGTAATAATTTCATAATATTATATCATTGTATAGTATCTTCTTGCATGATTTGAGTTGAATATGTCGAACCATGTGGGTTGGCCATACAGTGTATCTCTTCTTTTGTAGTAGGTAACAAAATGTTGGCACACAATTTTGTTAAACAGTGCGGACAAACATTGCGAGCTACCCATACATTAAAATTATGAATTTCTCTTATTGTCCCCCTAAAAATTTTACCCAAAATCAAGATGTTATTCCCTCCTCTAACCAAGATTCAAAATGGTTCTTTTAAAAACCCACTTCCTTTCTCCCCAACCGTCATTTGTACTCCTTGATGGTCCTTATGGGGAGTAAATTTGTTTTTTGGAGGATTTATCTTTCCCTTATTGCATAAAAATAATGTTCATAAGTTTTCATTATGGGGTTTCCCATTTTTCCAAAACCCCTAGGTTAGGGTTTGTGTGTGATTTTATTTTTTCTGTTTGTATGGTATGTAGTTACTTTTTGGGACCTAATATTCATTATCCAAGAGTTTTGTCGTATCATTACCTCATTGAGGTAGGTGATTCCATCATTTACCTTTCAAAATCATTCTATTAAGGGATGTGGATTAAAAATTTGTCATTATTTTGTAATTTTTCCTTTCTTGGTATAATATTTTCATGTTGCTACAAATTTATGGAATTGGTTTTTAAAAGATTTTTTATAATTATGGATTATAGTTCTCACACAAGGTGAATATCAAAATGTAACTTTGTTAGCTTTTATGAATTTGGGTGGTCTAGAGGTATTAATATCATTGATTATTTATTGTAAAATGGATTAATTAATATTCGTGTATTTTTTGTGATTTGGGAGAATCTGTCTAGATCATTTAATTATGGTAAAATTATTTTATAGGGACATTGGATTTATGTGTAATTGGGTATTTTTAACATGGGGGTGACTTGCGTCGTTGTTTAGAAAAATTGATCTTCTTAAATATTGATTTTGAATGACATCATGAACATTCTAGAGATTTTATTGGATGTTTTCACATCCATGAGAGAAATGGGTGTTCATGTGGAAGGGGATACAAATGATGATGTCACTTAAAAGTGATCCCCAATCCATTTCAAAATGTCATGTTGGTTTCTAAATGTGTTTTTTGATTCATCTGGGATTTTCAAAGTGGTTTCCACTATACTATCCAAAACGTGTTCATTTTTGGAAATTGAGACATGTTTTGTGGAACGTTCATCATAAAGGCCAATTTGTAATTTTATAATGTTGCATAATCTACACTAATTTGGAATCAATTTTGTAAATGTATTTGGATTTTGAAATATTAAGGTCCCATTTGGAATTTGTTTAATAAAATTGTTGTTTTATATTATTTATGGAAATGGTTTGGAACCTATTTTGTAATAAATGGGAATTGGTAGTGTTAAAGGCCCATTTGTCATCCTTTAATGATATGGAAAAATAATTGTCATTTTGAAAGTATAAATTCTAAATTGAAACATTATTATGTTTCAGAAAACAATTTTAATGATCCTGTGACGTATCTTACTATTTAGAATATATGATTTTTTTATAGGCACCCTAGGAGGGATTTCCTCCATGTGGGATATTGTGTATGTGGTTTCCATGTTTGGGTTAGGCATGTTTTGTGACAGTAGGTAAGGTGATTCAGATATATAGAGGAATCATACTTAAACAGTTTTTTAATTACTATACGATTCCTAGAAATATATTAAATTGTCTAGTAATGGTTGATTTTCAATATTGAGTAGATGGGTTGGTACCCCATTTATGTCTTAGTGGCCTGGTGGGTTGTGCCACTAGTGAGGCTAGTTTAGAGTAACAAGTTGGTTATTTACTATTGACCTACACCATACAATGATATGTGATTCCGACTCAAATACATATAAGGATCACCCTAGAGATATTTAGGAAATCCTAAGGGTTAATAATTCTATTTTCTCATTAATTTTTACATCAATTAGTTTCTTATTTGTTCTGCATATTTATTTTCTAATATACTATAGTATAGTTTGTTTGTGTTTTATTTTAAGTTATTATTATAAAATGGGAAATTATTTTTAATCTTATATTATGGTGTGTTATGTTTTTAAAAAGGAAAATTAGTTTAGTTTATTAAAACATAAAAAAACTATCTTATAAATGTATTTGAAAATATTGTAAATGGAATTTTTTTATAAAATCAAACATGTGGATTCATTATTAGTTTCCTACTAGGCTATGAAGCTCAAATCCTACTCGAACCATGTTGTGTCTATAAAAATGAAGTGTTTTGTAGGTTCAGATAATTTCTCAGGTTTTTCTAGTTTGTTCTCTCTTGGTTCTATTCGTTCTAGTTGATGGTGGTTACATTGAGTTCACAAAGATATCATGTTGTCTTAATTATTTTTATTGTTATTTTATATATCTTTCAGTTTTCTAGTTTCCCTGTTAATTTTTATTTTGCATCTAGACCAATTTTTTATTTAGTAAATATTAAATATTCTTGATTTTTTTTCCTATAAATTCTATTTATTTATCATGTTTTATTTGTATTGAATCAATTCTATTTGGATTATATTTGATTCCTGACAATAGTTTCTATCCCATGTTGATCAAGAACACACTACTAAATGTGTCTTGGACTGGGTCTGATGTCGGGTCAGATATGACCTCAGCCATGTTAATGAAAAAATGTTATCAAATGCGGGAATTTATTATTTGGGTTGTTATGTAGATTCGATACTAGAATTTTTGGAGGTTAAGTGGTAGGTTATATATTGGTTCCAGATCACGACCACTCTTGATGAGACAAGAGTTTCCAGGGGTTTATCGAGAAATGATTTTGTTTCTTATTTTGGTTTTTTATTGAGGGTGACAATGTTTAAACTATAGTGTTATTTCATTTTGTCACATTGTTTAGTGACTTGTGTTGTGTTTTTGTACATGGTTCAATTTCTTGCAAGGTGTTGATTCATTAATGATAAATGACCCACTACAATGTAACCATGATAGGCGCAGACAATTGTTCCTCATTCTGGTGCATTGGTGTGAGTCATGTTTCATTTCAATTGTGGTTTATGGGGGTAAATTTTTAAAATAAAAATTAATTTTTAAATAGAAATTATTTCCTTTAAATTTTTCTGTATTGGAAAAAAGGGATTTAAAAGAGAATGTTTTTTGGTTTGACAATTTTTCATATGTTTGTAATTGAGAATGAAGTTCATGGGTGGGACCCCTATTTTTCCTTGTGTATGTTTTCATATGTGATGTTATGTGTGGAATGTTCCTATTGGAACGTGAGTACAGAGATGGATGAACACATACAAAATGGTCCATAGATTTCCGAAAATAAAATCTTAGAAGAGTGGGTTCATTTTGGTGATAATTGATTTCAGTTTATGTAATGTGGACACATAAGAAGGTAGTTTTAATATTGAAATGGTTATTTTTGAAAATATTATTCATTTCAGTGATTTATTATCTTTTCCTTGTGATCGAGTTGTTTTTTCCATATATGGTCTCTTGGTTGAGTTTTTGTTGGGTGTTGATTATTGGCATTGTGTTCTATAGTTGATTCAAATATTCCACCTAGAATGGTCCACAAAATATCAAATAACTAATTACTTATTCGTATTTTTATTAGCTTATTTCTTATCCTTTATGGAGGTCAGGGTTTGTTATAAGTATAGGGATGGATTATGAATAATGATCATGTCTTCAGATCAGTAAGAACTCATAATTCCGTTAGAGTTTAAGATGCCATGTTTTTGTTTGAGAGTCTTGATTTTGATGAATGTGATATGGTTTTCCCACCATCAATAAAAATTGGTATTATCTATGAATTGTTTATTAATGGCTTTGTCCAAATGTTTATATATTTTTGGGTGAAGATTCATAAAAAGGTAGAGCTCATGAATATTTAACAAGGGTAGTGAATATTTAAGGCCTACATTGAATATTTCATGTAGATGGTTTTTCCTTAGTTGTGATGTCACAGTATCTGATGGGGACTTCCGTTTTCATTGGGATTCTTCACCTAGTGATCAATGAGTGTGTCCTCTCCTCCAACTGTTATTGTTTTTGACTGTTAGCGGACATTGCATTCTTAAGTGAGATGGTTTATATAGTTTTGGATGTTGGTAATCTGAAATATCTTGTTACTTTTTAAGTTCCCTATCTATAATGTAGTATATTCTAGAGGAACCATTAATTAATCAGTATCCTCCATTGGGTCAGATCATTAGTTCTTAATGTCATTTAGGTTTATGCCATCAGTGGTTGGTCCCGGCATTCAGATCCTTCTTATTATAATCCTACAATGACTATTCATCCTTGTGGATGTATGTTTCATCTATATATGTTTTGTATGATCCATCTCCTAATGTAGATGTAATAATCAGAGGATGTAAGTGCTTAATTGTGTGGATAAAGATGCTTCAGTCATCCGAGCTCCATCCATAGGCCTCAGAGTAAAGCTCGCACACAGTTGGAGTATTCTTAGGGTGCATAGAACCTTATCCAAGAATGGTTTCATATTCTAGGGTGGAGATATTTAATGATTCAATGTATTCACACTCTTATTTTTTTTATAGGTTAATGTTTCACTATTAAAGTGTAATGGACTTGATCTATCATAATTTGATTAGTTGAGTTTTTCTAAATTTGGATCTCTGGATTGTATTATTTCCATTGAGTGTTCATAACCATTGTTTAGGATGTTCGTAGTTTAAACATTCATACATGTTTCTTTTGTAGATTCATGAGTTGTTTATTTATTTATTGTGTCTGTTTTGGTTTCTTGATTCAATTCTGATTATTTCATGAGACTCCCTTGTTCTAGGGATTCTTTTTATGCGTGGGTTATTTTTAGTTTTTTGTGGAGATCCCTCATTCATTGTCATGGTGAGTGAATTTTATTTTTAGTGTGGATAAGCTGTGTTTGTTCATAGGGTCCTGGTTTTTTGGGTTTGTGTGTAGGGGGTTTTCTTATTTACTTCGTGGTTTTATTATTGGGTATTGAAGTTACCATGTTAGTTGAGTTATTGTTGTGGGTAGAACCCTCTTGTGTTCTCCCATTGTTCCACATGTTGTGGTTTCCTCTTGTGTTGGTCTGGTGTTACTTGTAATTTAAAATTTCACCCCAAGGATTGTAGATTCTTTCATTGTTGGTCAGGAAATGATTCTTCTTTTGGTTACCTTCTGACTGGGTGAAGTTATAGGGGTATAAAGTGTCTGTGGTGGGGATAATTCACACACCATTACCATGTATATCCTTTTATATTATTCTTTTCTTATTCTTGGAACATTAAGTTGAGGTTTTAATTGAGTTCCTAATTTAAATATTTAAGTTTTGGAGTTTTTTGGTTAATTTTGGGATTGTACATGGGTAGCTCACAGTTTTTGGAAACAATGTAGCCGAGCCCAGATAACCATGTTCAATGTATTGTAGTAATATAATACTTACCACAAGGTTTGCGAAATCATGAAACCAAACCATGTAAGCTACCCAACTACTAAAATTTTCAATTTACTATATTTCCCCTCTGAACAGTTAACCCCATATCAGAATTTTCACCCCTCCTCGGACCTAGGCAGTGTAAGAGGCTTTACAAGACCCCTCTAACATTATTTCAAACCCTTATTGGTTCTCCTTAAATGTCATCAAGGGGAGTTATTTTGAATATTCTTTGAATTTTAATTCCCTTCACCGTTATATCTCATGTTCCTAGTTATTCATTGTGGATTCTCCCCCTTGGAAAAACCCTATGGGTTACGTTTTATTGTATGATTCCATTTCATTTTTATCTTGGGAACAATGAATTTTTTGGCGACATATTATTCATTTTTACAGAGTTTCATCACATCATACCCTATTGAGGTTTGTGTATCCATTATTTTCAATTACGAATCATTCCATTAATGCGTATAGATTTTCAATAATTATAAAAATGTATTATTCATACTTGTGATGTGTTTTCCATGAATTTTAAACAGTTTTCATATGGTAAAAAATTATTGTAAGTGAGTTTTAAAATATTTCTCTAATTTTAATATATGTTATGTGAACTATGTTTTATTTAAATATCGTTTGGGTCCAATTTAAAAAATAATATTTTCTAAAGTTATTCATATACCAGATTATATTTTGTGACCTGGAAATTATTATTAATTTAGAATGTTGTGTGATTCAGGATCTTATTTATGGATCTTTGATTTATGGTTAAATTATTTATAAAAGGACTTTGTTTTTTCACTATTTATTACTTATTTTATCGAGGGATGTGACTTGTGTATTGGTTTAATATATATATATATATATATATTCTTAAATATGGGTTTTGAATGACATTATAAACAATATATGGGTGTCATTTGATAAGGGGATATCCAACCGTTCATTGGGTGTAAACATGTACGACCATAAAAATGATTATGACACCTAAGAGTGCTCCCCTACTTTTAACAATGCTCAATTTGATTCTAAATGCTATTTTGGATTCCTTGGTGTTTTTCAATATGGACTAAATTGTACTCTACAAAATATGTCCATTTGGAAATCGAGACACTTTTTGTGATCATTTGGATTAAATCCCCCATTTTCATTTAATATGGTAGCATGATTTATGCTTGATTAGAAGTGCATATGTAACTGTATTTTTATTTTAAAATTAGATGTCCCCTTTTTGTAATGTGTAAATAGTAGTTTTATTTCCTAAAATTTTTGGGAGTTAGTTGGGAGCTTTAATGTAATATATAAGAATTGGTTGTTTTAATGTCTTGGTTGGCAGCGTAAAATGTTTTGGGAAAAAAATTGGGGGATTGGAATTATAAATTCCTAGTTGGTAACATATAATGTTTTTTGAAATAGTTTGAAATACCATGTCATGTGATGGACCAGTTTGCACCTCAAATTTGTTTGTTATTAGATGGGTATTATTATAAAGTATTTTCCCCTTATGGGTTATCATATAGGTGGTGTCTTTATTTGGGGTAGGAAAGTGTAGTGACAACATGTATATTATGTCACACGAGTGATGTCCTCCTACATATAGTGTGTTCTAATTATCATGGATATCCTAGGATTATTTTAGAGGGTTTCCTGACAGTATCTTATCAAACCTGATTAGAGAGGTTGGTGCCCCATGGATATCATAGAGGAATGGTGGGTTTCTCCACTGGTCAGGCTAGTTTATAGCACCCAATTGGTTATTGACTATAGAGTTTCAACATACGACAACATGTGAGTCTGAATCGAGTATGTGCAAGGATAACTCAAGGGATGTTTAGGGAATTCCAATAATTACTTATTTTTTTACTGGTTTCATTATTCTGGATTTGGTTTCTTCTTTATTCTTCCTATTTATTTTTTAGCAAAGATTGGTATCGCTTGTATAGGTTTTAGTTTGGTTTTTAATTACTAAAAAAAATTATATTCATACTAACATAGTGGTGTGTAATGTTATAAAAAAATATTAGTTATTTACTAAAAATGGAGAAACATAATTTATATATGTATTTAAAACTATTGTTCATGAACTATTATTGGTAATGGTAACATGTGGATTCTTTGGTGGTTGCCTACTTAACTATGAAGCTCAGACCCTAATTGTACCATTCTATGTTTGTAGACACGAACTATTTTGCTGGTTTAGCATATTATTTGGTGAATTCTGGTTCGAGCTAGCTCTTAGAGTGGTTAGGTCTTGTAAAAGGTGGTGAAATTGAGGTCACTTGGAGATCGATACATTTTCCATCTATTTGTGGTTTTTTATATCATTCAGTTGTTAAGTTCCCCTATTCAGTTGGACATTGTATCTAGACCCATTTAGTAATTATTAAATTTAATTTATTAGTGTTTCTTCCACCATTCTAGTTTTTTTATTGATATAGGTTTACTCTGTTGAAATCATTCTCATCTGGATTATATTTGACGCTGAATTATAGTTTCTTTCCCATGGGGATCAAAAAAACATTTTGGGACTTGTCTCAGACTGGACCATATATTAGGTTTAATGGAACCCTGACCTAATTTTTGATAGTCATTAAATACGGTAAGCTACATTACAAGGAACCCAAGTATGTGATTTTTTATTGATTTTCATGAAAATCATATAAGAATTGAAGCTCATACCTATTCCACATGTTTTATGACGAACTAGTTAGGTGCTTGTAAAAACCTTTCATCATTGCAGATAAATGATATGGATACTCTAAGGGTAGAGAACATCCATGTGATTTGGATTTAAATGACCACACTTGTATGATGGGTCAGGATTCCTTCAATGATTTTCCTTCAGATAATATATGTGACTCAATGAGGTTGATATATGTTGGACCAAAGAGTATATAGTTATGTTGTGAATTATTGATGTATTATTTAGATGTAGTTCTTGGTTGAGACATGGATAAGGAATTAAACACTATGAAAATTAATGTGAACTTGGAGGAATTAAAACCATTGGTGTGTTGTCACAGAGATGAAAACATTGGAGTGGTGTGATTTGTTGGTGAGTAACCTAAATTGACTCCATTAATGTTGATTCCAAGATTATTAAGTATGTTTGATCAATCTAATGATTTATGTTGTAATTAATTCATCGTGATGGATGGTTTTATAGAGGGTCCATTGTTATGGATGAGTTGATTTATAAAGTCATCTCTAATAGTAATCATTTGTGTTTCCACATGAACCTTCTTAAAGAGTGTTGAAACCAAATTGAGGTCATCATATCGGATATAAAGGAGTTTTTGTGGACTAGGGGATTCCATTATATACATATTTTTTTTTGTTTTTTTGGTTGGAAGGGACTCATTGATTCATTTTAGATAATGAAATGATGTTTTCTATTGAAAATTTACTAGTTCCTTGCATTTTATACAACATTTTTGAGCTTGACAACAATAGGTGTGATGTTTTACAATCATAATATCGTTCTATATATAATTTACAATAACAGTGGGCACATTTATGCTTTCGAAAAAACATATAGAATAAATTGTGGTGTATCAAGTTCACTAGATATTGTGATCACAATCTGGATATTGAGTGGTATAGGCCATTAGACATTACATCTGGTGAAGTGATTTAAATAACTCCTTAAATTCAAGATGTGTTTTTGGGGATAATTATCTCCTTGATGTAATATATTTGTGTTTGAAGATAGAATATGATTAAATAACTGTGATTGATGATCTAATAAGACCTGGAGGTTATATTCATGGATTACTAATACTCATTGAGGGTATAATGTGTAATTGAGGTGATATTATAACAACCTGTGTCATTACTAATGGGATGTGTCTAGTAAATTTGATTTTTGACATATTTCAGATCAATGGTTTTGTGTATGATTTTTGGGGTTGTTATAACGTAGTTTAACTTTGTTTGGACCTATTTAAAGAGTTTAAGATTTTATCATGTTAAGGTAAGACCTTTTTATTATCTCAAAGAATCTATGTGCCTTGTGGTAGTAGCCCAAGGTGAGGTTCATAGTTTTATGGTTCACGAAGCCATGGATGAAAATCCATTCTAGACACTAAATTTTTATAGCATGGTTGGTGAAAAGAATGACAAACTATAAAACCAAACCAAGATGGTTACCAAGGAGATGAAGCATCCTTGCACAATTGGAGAATAGTTTTGAAAACCATGTGACCAAACCATTTGCACAAGAATTTAATTTCATAAAAATAAAAATTTATATCCATAAATACACTGAATTAACTCATTAATATTCCTATTAAAATACATTTTGAATCTAAAGAATCTATAGAACATATATGAAAATATATTATCCTTTAACTATCATTTCTGATAGATCCAATTGCAATGATGATAGGAAATTAAGGAATGTGATGATAAACCACCATTCATTCGGCTTTAACAAGATCTATCGCATTTCCATTTAAATGAATCATATATCTAAAATTTAATTACCAATAAACAGACTTTGATACCATCTAATGATAATTTATTATATCATTACTATAATGATGGTGGATTCAATAGGTAAAAACCATCCCTTTAAACGAAGCTATATCATTAATGGATTGTGGTTGATTATATAAAATTTTCAAAAATAGATCATGTTGAGATGTTATTGTCATTGGAATCTATTCTCCTTGGCCTCCTTAATTATCTATTGGTACTTTTCATGATCTGGATTAGTAAAATTGTGGTCAATTCCCTCACATTCTCATGAATTTTTCCATGAATTATGGGTCTTTGTTTAGGCATGGATCAAGGATATTTTTTATTGATTATTTCATTCCTTTTATCTGTGTTCTAATGAAGGTATATCCCTTGGGGATATATTTTGTTTATTTTGGTCAAATTGTGTTTAATAGAACATTGTACCATTGAATTGCATGAATACTTTTATCTTCTTAAAATTGGGGTTTTTCGAACACCATGGGATGATGTTGAAACAAAGGTACATAGAATGTTTTGTTTATTCTCAAGGTTCCCATTTAACTATTATAAAATTTTCAGTTTATTTTAAAAATGAAATTGGTATTTTTAATGGAATTATTTTGGATGAAATGTATGGTAATTTTATTGCTAGTTGGGTTTGGTTCTGGCTTAGTGGTGATATTTGATATGTATTTCAGAAACAGTTAAATTTAACATTGGTTGTGAAAATCCATATATATTATTAATTACAGATAATATAATATAACATAATTTAATATAAATCAATTTATATAGAATTGATGGTTATGATTATGTCCTAATGTAAATCGATGGAGTCCAAATAGACCAGGACGATATAGATAAAGATAAAAGTAATTTGTTGGTTTATTGTTTAATCCATTCAATGTAGGATCTTCGGTTACACTACCCTTGTGTATTATGTATGTTTAAATGAATTATATATGTGGTTTTTCAATTTAGCTGAAGGAATCATATTTCCTATTTATGTTTTGAATCATATGAAATATTTACTTTGTTATTGATTATCATGTCATAACTAATTTACCAAACCCTTATAAATATAGACAGACTAAGTGAAAAAGGACATATTTGGAAAATAAAAATTGGATTGAAAGAGGGTAGTAATATTTGGTGCTTGATCACTAGTTAGTAAATTTATTAAATATACTTTCCATTGGTGTCTTTGTGTTTATTACTTGTGAGACCATGATTGATTATCATATCACACATCTATGCATGTGTTTCTATGAGTCTAATATATGATTTTTTATTCCATTAGAATATCACAGTATCATGATAAAAAATATTTAATATTGATGAAATGTACTAGTACGATAATATATATTCTCATTATATCGTTATTTTCCATGCCTTTTTAAGCTTTACCCTTGAAATATATTATTTTATTCCCTTAGAGAGTTTGATTTATTACTTGAAGTTGTTGGAACATCAATATACAAGTTTCCCTTATAGGGGGGGGGGGGTTCACAAGATATGTGGTGATGATATTAATGGGATTGAACATAGGGTAGGGTATGTTAATTCCTTATATATGATGTTTGAAAAATGTACTTAATTCTAAGTCCATGATGAGTAGATTTTTTACAGGATTATCTACGGATACTGAGTATCATGTTTCTTGTATGTCTAGTGGATTCTTAGTAGTATGTACACTATATTCCTATTTGATTCCAGGTATCTTGTTCACTTGATGCCCAGTGGATTTCATTTATCATGTTCAATTTATGTTGTGAGCATGTTATGAAACTTTTACACAATCTATGAAACTAGTTGTAGATCACTTCTAGTATTAAGTATGAATATCAAAATAAGAAGCATCTAAAGTAGGTTTGGTCGAGGGTTCATGGTAGCTTGGTTAGGACATGGCTGCTCAAAAAATGGGGTTTGTCACATAATGGTTATTGGTGATTATATAAAATGTCTACAATGATAAATTTTCCCTCATTAATTTTTTCAATGAATGTAACATTCACATATAATATATTTATTGGTTATGAATTTGAACGAATTGGTTGTTTCAAACTGAGTTTTACCCACACCTCGCTTGGATGTCCATGATACTTGTTTACCAGTCTATCAGTCACTTTTTTCAGGTACAATTTGGGATGAGTCATACGTTTATAATTCATTGGGAAAGATTTCAACGAGTCTGGAAATAGGGAGGATGTGAGGATTTTTTGGTAACCCTCTTATATATTTATTATTATCAATCATATACGTGATATATTACTGGTTGGTGATCTGTGTTAGGGTATTCATTTTTTAAATTTTTGGTCTTTGGTTTCTATATTCATTCATCTTATATGATATAATCATTTTTATCTATGTACTACGACTCTTTATATTAAAATTTATTGGTTATTTATATACCATTATTTACATTAATGGAGGGTATAGTCTCTACTATACTACACATAGTCCAAAAAAATTAGTTTATAAGGACTCATTTCATTGGTTATGTAGAATATTTTGGTGAACTCAATGACGTGGGTTGGGATTTAATATAATGAATTAATATTACAGAAGTTGGAAAAAGAAAAATACCAAACTGTAAACAATGAAACTGGTCTTTGTAATTATTTACTGTAGAAAACAATTTCATTTAATATTTCAATGTTTTCAATTCAAAATACCAATTATGTTATCATTTCCATATTAAATAAGAACAATATACCACATGGAGGGGTCTTCTAGAGATCTTTTTATGTGAGAACACAATGAATATGGAGTGAAAGTCAATAAAAAATTTTAAAGAACAAAGGACATCAAAAGACACAACCATCCTCTTCCTAGAAGGTAATAATTTAAATATATTAAATAATATATATATATATATAATATATATATATATGTACATGTTTGAATCATGGTAGCCGAAACATTTTAGTTTATGTGATGTAAAATAGTAGACATGGATAGATGATGTATTTTAACGTTATTAGGGGTACATAAATGTACTATGATAATTTGACTTATTTAAAAGATACAAAAGCTTGGGTGGGAATATAAAAAATTAAAATGAATATTACCTTTATGAGGGTTAATGAATATATATATATATATCTCCATAACTAATTATTTTTTTAAATACTAATTCAAATATGCAATATAGTGTATCAATATTAGATTTTGGATTATGAATGGAGAATTGTGTTTTTGGGAATATATTGAATAATGATATATTGTTCTCATTCACCAAAGATAAACATTTTTCATAATTATATTGTAAAAATGAGTTAAATTTATGGAGGGAGAGAGATATTTTGGTGGTATACTCAAGAAGAAGTCCAATAATAGAGATCTCTGAATTTTTTTAGGCATTAGTTATTATGCATGATCTAATTATTGTATTTCATTTCTAAACCATTTAATTCTGATACTAAAATATTCATTTCCATTCATAATAATATCTTCCCACAAATCATTTAAAAATAGAAATATTATTTGTTTTGGGTAATCTTTAATTCTAATTTTTAAATAATATTACATCTTTCTCTATGTCATCATCAACTGACCTTGTTTTTATGAGAAACATTTTATCTGCATGATTATATTTTAATATTTATTTGTAGAATGTTTCAATCAAATTTTCATTTTTTTGATATATTTTTTATATTAATTTAAATGATCTTACTTCTGTTAAAAATAACCCATGTTAAATTTTCATCAACAAACAAGTTATTTATTAAATATTTTTATTTTCAAAATAATTATATTTTTTTACTGATGTAAACGATTTCAAAAAAAATAATGTTGTAATGGATTTATTAAATGAAAAGTAATGATAACAGATGTATTGAAAAACATTTCTCTTAATAATTGTAAAAGATGATTATAGATGGAATGTGAACACGAACCTCAAAGTATTTAGAGAAGTGTGTGAGGGGAGAGTACTCTGTAGCCTTCAATATTCCTTGTTGTCTCATAGATGTTTTATAATCATGAATTGAGTTAGACAAAAAATTAGTTGATATCATAATATGAAGAAAATATTATTTTAATTTTTAAAATTTAATTAGTATTTATTTAATAAATTTTTTTTATGATATTATATGGATATAGTGGCATGTGTTTTAAGGAATGGGGACATTAATATTTAAATATCATTTTAATTTATGTTTTTTAAAATAACAATTTTTCATGTTATAAGTATTTGAAATTTTTTTATTGAAATTTACATTAAAATTTAATGTGAAAATTATCAATAAAATCATTATTATTCATAATGTACTCTATTTTGAAAAGTATATTTATGAAATGTTCTATTATTTCAACGACCTAACATCATTCATTGTCCAATAATGCGCCAAACTATGATTTTATGATCCCCACATGTATTCTACGGGTTTTCACATGTTTTATTGATGAGTTTGAGATATTTTAATGTTTTGTAACAATTATGAATATTTTCAGGAGTTAAATTTGTGTATAATTTCTGGAATTTTTATTGAAGGGGAATGATTCCCATTTTTAACAAATTGTATAGGAAGATATTTAATTATTTTCCAAGTTATCTGATGTTTAAGGTTGAATAAGATCATATGTATATAGGGACATACATTTTTGAATCTATGATTTAATTTTTTATCAAAAAAATGGTTACATATTTTGGTATTAAATTAAATTTTTAAATGAGTATGTTTATTATAATTAGATATTAGAGTGTGGTTTAAGACATCACTATTTATATAAGTTCTTAGTTTATATTACAATAAATGTTATTATGTTATCAGTTAAGGATATTTAAAAAAATTTAACAGAATTATTGGTTAATTATTTTTGTGAATATAAGTACAATAGATTATGTAATCCAAAGGGGTTAAAAAATGATTTTTTCCTAATGGTGCTCCGGATTATTATCAATTATAATGAAGGGGTCAATTGATAATGATCATATGTTTTATTTTTCACTTTGATATGTTTATCAATTATTACGCTAACTATTTGGTGTAAAAATATGAATGGAAAAAAGTTCGTACATATGAATCTTTGATAGGATTATTATAAGAAACCATTCACAATTTTAACTAAGGAAGATTATTTGAAAAAAAAATTGAGTTGAAAAATAAAAATATTTACATATTATGAGTAATAAATATGTCTCATTCATGATATTAATATATATAACTCATTATAAATTATATCATTACAATTTAAATAAAAATAAAATATGACTTACATAGTGAATAGAATTAAATAAGAAATGATGAAATTTATTTATGATAGGTATAATGTAATGCCTTGTGAATTTTGTATAAATTATTATTTTCAGTAAATATCTATGAACTGGATTATTGTACAAAAAAACAAATTATGAAATATTTTAACTTGATTCATCTTTTATATTAGTAAATTCCTTTATCAATCAACACCATTTAAATGTAACAAAATTAATATGTATACATGTAAATGTATGTCTATATATGGATATAAATCTACTAAATTTGAAACCATTTTATCCTGTACGAAATTGTATTAGTATATGTTTATTAATCATGAATTTATTCTTAATTGTTTCACATTTTAAAATTTAAATTTAATTTGAAATTAAATTATTCTCTTGATTAAATTATTCGATCTTCCCGAATAAGGTATAAAATATAACAGAGATTGATTTAAAATAATCATTATTTAAAATTAATACATTATCTATGATTATTTATTTAGATAATATATAACTATATATCAAATATAAATAAAGATATATTAAATAATTTAGTATAAAAAAATTTATGTTTCTAATACATCACAAATTATTTTATAACATTTTATGGGTAATAAGTACATAAAATATAGAATTAATTAAATTAAATAATTAAAATTTGTTGATATGTTATAGAGAACGATAAATATAAATATTAGGAATAATATAATATTTATTATTTAAGAAAAGATGACATTTTGAAACAAATATTTTAAAGAGAGTTATAATTTTAGATGAATTATATTCAAAATATTCAATGAATAAAATTTATTTATTATATATTTGTGAATAATTAAAATAAAAAATCTGGATGATATATAAAAAATATAAATTAGAAATTAGAAGTTAATGAATATAATAATTAAAATGATTTATAAAATAAAAAATATTTAATTTTTTAAATTATTGATTATAATTGTAGAATACATTATTAATATCATAAATGAATTGAATTATATTTATATTAATAATTTTAAATTAAATTATAAATATTTTTTTGACCCTCACGTAATGGTACTATTAGGTATCATGTAATTTTTTGGTCATTCTGGGTATTCACTTGTCACATAAAAGTAATCAATATCCGGATGTAATAGAAATTTCCATACTAATGTATGTCTAATATATATCTCCATTTACTAGTACTTTCCATCCTAATATAATGGGATTTTCAATCCTTGTGTATAAGTTTTTTCATTCATGTAATGATCATGTAAATAAATTTTTACCATGCCATATATGAGCATATGAAAATGATACACATGCCTATTCTAGGTTTGTAGTTTCATAGAGGATAATATATTTAAAAAGGAGGATAACTTCTCTTATAAGAGGAGGCACCGATGATTGTATTTGGAAATTGATTCCCTTTATTTTTATATAGCCTAAAATAACATATATTCTAATATATGAATGAGAATTATGTGGCATATGAAATAGATATGGGACCATATTTTCATGCGTACAATTTATAACAGTAAAATATAGTAGCATTTTAAAATTGAACAACTGTAACCATCATCGTGCTCATGAATTCTTGATTGTTTCCAGATTATCAATAACCCACCTACATGTATATATATATAATGGTTATCAATATATAGGGATAAAATTAACTAGAAAAAAATAAATTGTTCAATCCATTATCTTTAACCTCATACACTATAGATATTTTAATGATATTGTTCGTGTTTTCTATTTTTCACATAACTTGTTTACTTGTTTCCTTTGAATTTAAGGGAAAATCACACTTGAAGGGTTATTTTTTGGGATGTATTTATATTTGAACTATGTATATATTATGATAAGAATAATGTAAAATGTTAGAAAATTGAATACTCCATCAAGCATCACAAGTTTCCTCCTACTAGGAGACTATTTCATTACCTTTGGTAATATATATATATGTTTGTGTGTATATATATATTATTCATAGCAGGAACCTCCATAAGTGATCTTTAAAATACAATGAACTATTAACCAGTGTATTGCATCATAAGTCGGGTTTAGTAAATATAATATGACATGTCAATGAATTTAATGGATATATGAGCTATGGTTGGATACTAATGTGAGTAGATAAATTTTTTCATATAATATGCCCATTACATGTATTTATCTCCATCATTTTTAATTTTCATTAAATAATTACCTAGTTATATAATATATAAGTTTCAATCTATTTTTTTATTATAATGGGATCTCTCACATTTCATCATTACATCGAATGATGCTCTACTGAGCTCCTTTGAAATAGATATCTAAATTTTCCCTAAAATGTGGGGGATGAGAGTGAATGAAGGACGCAGAATGAGATTTAAGATTATTTTACATTCTAAAATCATGAAATAGATTTTTAGAATATAATTATAAGAATTAATTTTTTTCTATGAGGTAAATGGGTTTTTTTTAAAAACCCTGCACACTAATTTTTTTCATGCATTTTCGTTCCAACGAATTCTTAAACACACATCATTTAAATCTAAATACATTTTGTTTGTTGATATATATTTTTATTATAAATTATCAATTTATATTCTATCATTATCTACATAAGGATAAAAACCTATTTAGTTTTTGAAAAACCATTTGTCTTAATCATTATTTTCTTATAAAAATTTAATGAAGGATTCATTAAATTTTTAGTTGATTTTAATCATTTCATATATTTCATTAAATGATTCAGCTTCATAGAAAACTTTCTATTCTTTATTTTGTTCAACGTACCATGAATTTATTTATATGCATTTCATTATGAAAATTAAATTATAACCAATATGTTAAGTATTTAAAAATGAATGTTTAAATGTAATTTTATATTGGGTAATAATGATAATAAATATTTCGTTAAAAATTATTACATGTGTTTTTTAAATTATGATGAGTTTTTCTAAATGAAATGAAACACTCAAGGGCTAGTTTCAACTATGTGATGGTTTTTCTATAAATATTCATAAATAATATTGGTTTACACAAGGATATTTTTTCTTATATTTCACAATTTTTTACTTGATTTAATTTTATTTAATTTTTTTTATATTTTTATAATGTAAAATAATGTATTCAAAACTACAGAATCATTATTTTGTAAGGATTTAGTGGTAAATGATTTAATAAAAGATGTTCTCAATAATATTTTTTATTTTAGACAATATTTTTTTAATACATTTACATTATAAATGTTTTTAGATATTTTTTTCAATAACCCTATTTGAATTTAATGGTTAATTTCTAAATGTATGTTCTTTTATCGTTAATGTGGTATTTTCAAAATAAATATAATTTAAGAATTCTTTAATCATTTCAAAGAAATATTGTATATTATCTTTCTTTAAAATGACATACTATGATATTATTCACGTCATATTTTTTCAAGTATTTTTCAAAAGGCTTACTAATGAGTATGATATATTATTTAATAATTTTAAGATTATGCAGATTATCTTGATTGAAATTTCTGTACAATTTGATAAATTATATTATTTAGAAATTATTCTAATTTAAATGAAATAAAATTCCTTGATATGTAATAGAATTAATAATTCTACAATGGTATAGGAAAAAATATGTCATATATATAGAGAGACTCAATAATTTTTAATAATGTTTTAATTTTATTTTTTAAATTAATTTTATTCTATTAAAAGTATGGGAAATGTGTAAAAGAATATATTTATAGGCACATGATCAGGGAGTGTGGCTCAAGGGTGTCAGACACTAAACACGTAATTAAATAATTACCCCAAATCCATGAATAAGATAAATTTACAGGTAAATTAATGAATTTATAATTCACCAAATTCACACACTTGTAACTGATGTCACTAATCCCTCTGTTCCATTTACAACTCAGTACTACACCTAAGCATCTCTAAAACATTCAAGCCACATATATTTTGTTTTATGGTTGATATTATACTCATAAAATGAATCCCCACTCCATCATATACCTCATCATGCTTCTCATGATTATTGAGATTTCATAATCACATTCACCATATTATCCATCTTACAAAAACTCATTCCTAGACAGTACATCAAGTCATAACCTTCAAATCATACTCGATAGTTAACAAAATTAAGGATTATTCTTGTTACAAATTGATGGATAACTATATCATGTTGTTTATTATTTTTTGAATTTAAACATTATTATCACATCTAATAAATAAAGAAAAATAGAATCAAGAAACCAATTCTAGTCTACTAAAACATCACCACAAATGTTTCCCAGATTCTTAAAAAAGTTAACTTCTCCCTCAGTTCACCAAAGGTGTGTTCCACAATATTTTATTTTCAGAATTATTAATCAATTAAAAAGATAAAAAATTCTATTTTACTATAATATCAATAATGGTACTCACAATTCTTACTTCTAACATCGACATAAAAGTAGCATAAATACCATTCTGTAGGGACTATGTCATTATAGTGCTCATAGAAAATATATCCATATACTATTAATTATTTTATCTATGATTCCCTGTCTAAATCTCAATATCATTATATTATTGGCTCAATTTTTATTCAGGAGACACCCATATCCCTTCTAGATACAAAAATAACCTCATCCTAATATCATCTACATAGATTGCCAATATCCAACTCCCCATGGACATGTCCCTCTTTCCATTTCCACATCAATCATTCCAATTCCCATGAATTACTAATTTTCTCACAAAATCAAATATTAATAAAGTCTTCACATCCAATTTCTAAAAATAATCCATAGATTATCCACCATGTCTTTTAACACCCTTGACACCAACCTAATAATTTTGATCCCTTTGTTACCAAATCACACAGTACTGTCCTTATTTTGAGGTCCATTGTTTCAAATGAATTAATTACTATTTTCTTAATCGTTAAATGTTAATATTTCTTAAATTACATTTTCTTGATCTTTTATATCATTAATATTTATGAGGATAAAATTCTTATAAATCACCCATGCCAATAGAATTACCTCTCACCTTTAAAATTGTTCATATCATAATTTATTTCACTTAGTCATTTATTATCCATCCAAATCCACAAGTATCCTCGGACTATGCTTCAAAACATCAAGGATATACGAATTCTTAATCCACATCACAACAATTAGGCACCCTAGAGGTCCCACACCATATATAGGTATCAATAGAATTTATTACACTTCCCATCATAACCTAAAAACAATCTGGGAAAACATTTCACGAAATCTTCCTTCATCATCATCTTTATTGTGAACCCAATTGAGGAGTCACAAAATTTTCACACAAAACCATCCTATATTCTAGTTATATAACATATAACACCATTGATATTTATCATATATCATTCTAAATTGATTGAACATAACAAGCCATACTAAATATTTTCTCATTGTCGATGCTAGTCCATAAACCAAAAAACATATGTGTAGAAAAATATATTACATTGTTACACCAAACAAATTAGAGTATTAAATATAACATCCTCATAATAGGTAATAAAAATTATTACCTTAAAAAATCCCTAACCAAGTATCCATACACTAAATTGTTACCCTAAAACACCACTGATCTCTTTCCACTATGAATCTTGTCCCATAATTACTAGGATCTCATTCATAATTTACTAACATACCATTCCTCACATGATAGATTGTTACATTATCAGTTTAATTACTTTCCTTTTCTTGATCCAGTCACTCTATAGTGCCTCCCTCTACAAATAGAAAATAATTACTTTATCAGCCTAGATATCTGCATTTTTACCACTAGAAGAATCATCTACTCAGGATTTCCATTTTTCAATCAATCCATATACTCTAGATAATATATACTCTCTTGGGACACCCTTATATATTGTATCACTTTTCAAATAATAATAGGAATATTGAACTATTATTTCTATTAAATACCTTATCAATCCAAAATCATGAACCATATCTCATCATCAAATGGCCCTCAGTACTAGTACATAAATAACACCACTTATATATTACACCAATATAAAAAAACCTCCACTTCGGTCTCTAAAACATCAATAAAAATGGTTAAAAATTCACTCTTCCTAGAACCATTTAATACTTTTATGATATTCCAATAGATAATCCAATCAAATCATTCCATGATGTCAATCCTTTCTATGTATTTATATACAAGAGATCCTAATCAAGGATTGTGGACAAATCCTAGTGAAAATTGATAATATCAATCTAAGATAATTCATAAAATGAAAAAATGTATCCATTTGGATAGAATTTATAAAAATAACTTATAATTGATATTATAAAATGTCATATATGTTATTATTTTATAATTAAATCATAAAAAACCCTTTTCAATATCCATTAATAAAGTCACATAATATCATTGACAATGTTTGTGAAGCTACATGATGATAAGAGATTATTGAATTCATTTATCATCTCAAACATTCCATGTACTATTTTTAGATATTATATGGAATGATTTTGAAACCATGTACTGAGACATCATGTGATTCTGAGGTCCCTCATACACAGAACAATTGTTTGAATTATATTAATCCTTTTAACACAATGAACGCGTGATTTTCCTAAAAAAGTTGAATAACTCTTAAACGCATCATAGATATGAAATATGAGGGCACCATTAAGCTCTAAAAGTTTTATTTAATCTAGTCATGCCATAATTTTTTTCATTTTATGTCGTTTTTAGAAAAATTCACTGTCAGTGTTACTAGAATTTAAATAATTTTATAAAAAATTCTTTTGATGTAGAAAAATTCTATTTACTCATTGATATGAAAAATTCAGGGTTAGTAGCGTAAACCTGAATTTTTTTACTGATGTGGAGAAGAACCTATGGAGAAACTGTGGATGAACCTTGATAGATTTATTGAATAGTTCTCTGAGGATTCGATGAATAAAGGCTCAACGATGACATGTCGAATGTTCTTTTTCAGTGACCGATACAAATCAAAGCAGGGAGGTTTTTTCATTGTGGTTTATCCCTCTCATGATTTTTACAATGAATATCAATATGTCTACGAATATATTGATCAATGGTATGATTTTTGTGCGATGTTTTATAATTTTGGTGATTATTTAGGGAGTTTCCTTTATTTGGTAATTTATCATTTAATATTTGTTCTAACGAGAATGAATTGACGCTGATACGAACAAATTCCACGGTTCATTCCAAAGGGTTTTGACTGTGTTTTTCATTCCCCTATTTTTTTCATCTCATATTGTATCCCCATTATCACAACACTACCTTTACAAGTGGATACGACGGTGATTAGACCCCCATATTGGATTAGAATTCGTACACATAACAGATCAGTGTAGATCAAAACCTGATAGTCCCAAACAAGATACTGGCAAGACACTGGCGGCTGGCGGTGGAGCCACAAGCAAAAATGCTATTGGGGATGTGGTGGAGGGTACATAGGATTTCATGGGTGGATGCGAGATGTGTTGGGGTCGAGGAATGAAAACGGTGGTTGTGGGAAGTATTGGGGAGACCATGTGGAGTGGACATGGGATTCCCCCTGAGTTATGGGATGATCTAGTCGATGTGGCCCGGGTCAGCCTAGTGGATTTGGCCATAACTGGTTTGGTTCTAGGTTGGAAATCATGTTGACATGAGGCGGTCACATGGTTGTCCGACCAGGCAGTTCGAGCTACCCCGGTGTGGGCAACTATGTGGCACTCACACAATAGACCATAGAAGACTGACCATGGGTTAGATTGACTGCATTGCGGTCGACTATGGAGGTCAAAAATAGAGTAGGTTGTCCATCCACAATAGTTAAACCACGACCAGTGAGTCCCCCATGTCTGAGACAGTCATTAAAAAGTTTTATATAAATTTCCATGTTTTCTAAATAGAACATAGAATTGATAAGAAGTCTGCAATGTTGAGACCCTGACATTGAAACAGTAATTTTGATATAATGTGGTGAGTTTTTGTTTGGAAAATTATAGGTGTATATTTTTCCATTGGTGTTTCCATCAAGGAATTAATAAATCATTACATCCACATTATTTGATTGTAGTCCCCTCTAGATGTTATGTCCATGATAGAGTTATGGTACCCCACTATGGTACTAAAGCAGGATCCTGTAACACCCCTAGTAGCGTTTTGTGGAATTGACATAACCTCCGATAGCCTGACATCAGTCATATATCTAACTGGCCATTTTAGTAGCATTAATGGTATTCCACTATTTTTCTAGGGCTGATCCCTTATTTTATGATCCACATAAATATGGTTAGCAGTATTACCGGGTGTGTCTGGGAAGGTTCCAATATATTGAATGTAAATATAGATTGGGTTTATGGTATTCCGTAGTGTGTCTGGGTGGGATCCCCCATTTGTGTATAATTTTCTTCCTAAACCACTACATTCTCATAGGGTAGGGCCCAATTGATCTAGACCTCTTCATGATATTCTCTAATGATATAATTAATTGAAGAGTGTGTTCTTCCAGAACAAGTGTGCTTTGAGAAATATACTATGGCTAGTATGTGGTTGTCACATACCACTAGATTGTGTGTCTTTGAAAATCATATATGGATATTTTGTTACAGGTGATGTCTATATATACCTTTCTTAGATGACTGATAATTCTTGTGTCATATTAATTTCTGGTACACTTGTGTAGTATTCATGTGTGGTAATCCTATGTGGTATTATTTTGTGTTATTCCTGTGTGGAATTCTTTTATGGTATTCATGTGTGGCATTCTTTAATGGTACCCCTATGTGGTATTACATTGTGTCTCTCAAGTATGGAATTACTTTATGGTATTCCTCTGTGTTATTATTATATGGTATTCCTTTTTGGTATTCCTATACTGAATTCCAATGTGGTATTACTATATTTTATTACATTTTGGAATTACTTTGTGGTATTCCATTAATGTATTCCTCATTGGAATAATTTTTTGGTATTCTTTTGTCATTATGGGGTGTCCTAATGAGTTTTTTTTACTCACCCCTACATGGACCTTACCTACACATATCAGGTATTGGGTAGATGATTGACATTTTGATGGAGTTCTAGGTATGCCAGGACAAGGTATTTCTTTTTGAGACTAGACAGACTAAGGTGTGTTCTTCTTTATTTTTAGATAGGAGTTGTAGTACCACTTTAATTATATGTTGGAATCATGGTGTATACTCCTTTTCGGGGGATTATTTTGGACATGTTTACTTTGGATTACTTTCACTATTATACTCTTGTTGGGGTATATTGTGGCTTACATGAATTTTTTACATATGATTTTATTCTTTTATCATTTGTGGCTTAGATATGTGTGTGTGCGTATAGATATTGTCGGCTAATGACTTCCATTTGTGGGATATTCCAACACGATGCTAGTCACCAACCTCTTTCCTATTGGAGGTGGTATTGGGGTAGTCATGACATTGGACCATATAAGAAGGATCGGGAAAAAGTTGTGTCAGAGGGGTCAATTCTACTTTATCATCTGGAATCTATGATATTTGTTTGGGGAAATAGTGTAAAGTATTTCGAGTTTTTCATTCTGGCCAGGGACACCGGTGTTGGTGTAGTGGTTGACATGTTCAAACACCAGGACACTTAGTACCTAAATTTCAACTCATTACAAGTTATCACTTCTTGCATGGAAATACAATGGTACATTCATCATATAGTAATGGTTGGGATTTCCCTGTCCTTCTAGATTCAGCTCTCAATATATACTCTAATGATTATGGAACATGTTGAATTAATTCAAGATGTGTCTACATAGATAGGTAGACATAATTACACGATGTCATCATGAAGTTGATGCACTAGGTGACGAGACATATGTACTTGGATTTGTATTGTAGATAGAACATCTAGGTGGTGCACCTGCTGTGCCACCATATATAGATTATCACATGGTACCTGAAGTACAAGAGGAAGAGGAGTGAATGATGAGTACCCTTATAAATTTTTATAGATACAAATGCCTCACATTCCATGTCAATCCCCACAAATAGGCCCCTGTGGACTATCTTCAGGTGGTGGCCCATGTTTTTTATCTAGTCAGGAGACTTGCAGATCATATGGTGCTCCTATCGACAAGCTTCTATGTTGTTAAGCTAGGTGATGGTAGCTTTTGGTTACCCTATCTGGTGATGAGTTGACCATTCCATGGGAATAGTTTATGAAAAATTTCAGAGATTATTTCTCATCATATATGCTATAGTTTATGCATTACTAAGAGATTCTAACATTCATTCATGAAAAGTGTCGTTATCATTGTATTCATCGAGACGTACAACCCATTCTAGGTACTCAATGGATGTGATGAACAACATGTGCTTCCGGGATCACATCTATGAGTGAGGTCTGTATAGTTATATATGATCCATGATTATCCATTTGTTCAGTACTAAATTTGTTGGGGTGCTGGAGGAAACCATTATTTATTGTATTTTCTTAGATGGTAAGATACATTTGGTGGTATTCAGGTGTGAGAATGTATGAGTATATACCACACCAGTAAAAAGATGACGTCAGTCTTAGATAAATGTTCATGCAATAGGTTTCCATATGATGTACATGGATTTGGGAGATGTAGATCAGGGTTACATTGTGTGTCCGTTTAGCGTAGAGATAGGCAATGATATTCATGAGAAGTTAGGGGACATCATAATCGAAATTTTCAATAATGTCATACTAATGACGGAGGGAAAATGGATGGACCATTGAGGTACAATAAATGATAAGAGAAGTTGGGTTTGTTGGGAAGTATATGTGGTATTGGAACTAGAGAGAAGAGGCAGTTGGTATAAATTATGGCATGTTACCACCACCACCATAGGTGGTACACACCAAGCTCCGGTAGCTAGAGGATAGAGGTGGGGACAACTACATGTGTCAAGGAATATAACCCAGAGGCTCTATAAATGTTTTTAGATACAATCTATATCTTCTATACATTAGCTTCCATATAGATAGACACTGGTGCTAGTCATTTCTAGTGTGTATATCTTCCTTGAGACTCATGTATTTCAGTGGATCTATTTACTCGACCATCATGCATGGATAGTCCTACTAGTGGATACCAAATGATAACACACTAATCAGAGTTGATTTTTCAGTGGTTGAATCCTCGAGCTAGGATTTGGTCTTGTTTTTCTAGCCGTGCCTCTTACTCCTCCTTGGCATCAACTTGTAACCTTCCTTCAAATATTCTATCAATATCCTCTTTTGAAGCGTTGACCCAAACATCTTTTTCAAACATTTATTCCTTGCAACGGAGTATGCGTTTCAAACACTCCCCTTCTCCTACTTTAACTACTCTTTCTTTTCCACTTCGTTCTCCACATTCCCTTTTATATAAGGCTTTACTTTCTTTTTTTCCACCATTCTTGGCCAACATAGTTTCCATCGGCATAGGAAAGTGGGAATAAACATTTCGTCCCTTTGATTCTTTCACCTTGACCACAATGCACTTTCCAGAGTCTCGATTTCCTTTCTTCCCTTTCTTCCTTCTAAGACTATGAAGGCCTTTCCCAAGAATTATTTCCAAACTATCCACTCAGAATTGGTTATAACTATTGACACCTGCATCCTCCTCTTCTGAAGCTAGTGTTGGTTCATGGACATCCATACCATCAAAGTGGTTACCCAACACCACAACTGGGTATTTTTTTATGGGGCTCTGCCTGCACAACGACTTGACCAGTCTTGCCTTAACCTCAAATTCATTCTTCTTCCCTACACTCACATCATTCACCTGGGCTGGAGGTTGAGGAGAGATGGTGTTGGGGTCTAAGGGACCCAAGACATTCACCTCATTCATCAAGCCTTGTGCAATCTTTGATAATGCAGCTGACTCCTCCTGCAAGTTTTTTCCAGATATCTTGGTCTTCACACTGGTGTCACTCCCCATGGCCGCAGAGCTAGACATCCCCCTGGTGATTAAGGACATTCCCCTTTCTCCTAGAGGCGCACATGCTGGGACGAGACTGAAGCAGCTGGGCTGCCCCAGTGGTTTTGGCTCTTTAGAACCCGGTTCCTGTAATTGGTTGATACCCAGGTCATGTTTCAAATGACTAAACACCTCGTCCACTGATGGATTTTCTATCGAACCACTAGCCTTTCACAGAATAGAAGATGATAGAGCAGTTTTCCCCTAGTTATCCCCCATTACAGGAGCACTGAATCACCTATGAATCACAGACCAACAGAATCAAATACCTTCTCCGATTGATTTACAACAATGTAATTTCCAACCGGGACTGATCCCAACTCTGTATGATCGGACTGGGAGATGCCATGGAAGCTATGACGACATTTGGAGTCCTCATGGCCTAAAAGAAGACAACCAGAATATAATGATATCCAAGAATCGTAACAAATGGTCTATTTCTAGTGGATCTCTCCATCGATCTCAATGGTGATGCAATTCCAAGGGCCTTTTGATATATCAACTCCATCACATATTCAAGGTACAACAGGATGGAAAATGGCACCTGTGCAGGAGTCGAAACATAAATAACATCCAAGAAAATTACCTATCAACTGGAGGATCGCCGGTTTCTAGAATGGAAAAGGAATTCCAGGAAGATAAATCCCGAGATCTATGGTCATAGGGTCACACCACAGGTGAAAATTAAAGGTCCACCAGAAGAGGGAGATCCAAACTCCTCCCATAGAACACGGAGAAAAGGCCCACGCAGCAACAAGGTCCTCTCCAATAAATAAGCATACCTGAATGTGTCTTGCATCTAACAGACCAACGACCAATCGATCTTGCAAATTCCAGGATGAAAAAATGAACCGGTCGAATACATCCACAGAGGGGATATTCCTTTTGAATCGGGCCACCCGAGTAAAATCCAGCAAAGCTAAAGATTCCGTGAACTCCAGGGGGAAATCATAACAGAAAGAACTCAATTAGAGAGGGATTGTACGTTAGGGCTTATTTCGATTAGATGGAACCGAGGGAGAGAGGACGACAACATGAAACAAGCGAAAGAATGAGAACGAGGGGGGGGGGGAAAGTGTGAAGAAGAAGCCTCCCTCCCCGGTCGGAGAAGGTCAAGGAGGGGAGGCGGCCCCACATTCATGCCCTATGCCATAATAGAAGAGGAAAATGGGAAGTGATCATGTTCCCACTATCTCCAATGATAAAACACTAGTTTTGATTGTTTAACTCTTATAGGTAAGTGTTTAGATTGGGATATCTTGGTGGATGTTTTGAGGCATTACAACATCATTATTGGTATGGATGAGATATCCATAGTTCATTCTCATTTTGATTGTTTTAGGTTATGATTATATTGTATATGTAGTGGTGGAATAAATCTTTCCTTATTGGTGAAATGTAAACTCAAGAAACATAGTATGGACTTACACATATGAGGGTGAAACTAGTTACTCATCAAATGGCTAGCCTGATCCTCAGTGTAGTGGACATTATAAGTCCCCGGTCACCTGTAATGGAGGAGCAGTTTTTGTGGATCCATTATAGGATGAGATATAGTCGTTGACTAGGGTTCCCCTAGGAATATGAATTTGAGATTGAATATACTCCGGGGAAGAGGAACGTAGTGAAATATGCTCTTAACACGTGATCTATATTGTATTTGTTGAATGAGGTGTAAATATAAGGACCCGACGATATTATATTACATAATATTTAATTTAGTCATGAAATCAATTCTATTCACATTTATTATCTTATCTTGTTTAGTGATTTATATAATTGGGAAAAAATACATTCGTAATATTACAAATCGTTGTTGAGTAGATACCATTAAAATAGTATTCAATTCGTGAAAAATATAAAACTTGCATTCTTTAATGACTCATCAAACATATAAGTTGGATTTCTTATGTGTCTTACAGATAATTATAACCTATGAAAATAATTTGAGATACATTGAATGAGAATAAAATCTACATTAAGGAATATGAAACTATGAAAAGAACATATTAGTCCATAATTACTTGAAACATATGATTTTTTTTTCAAAAGTTGTACTTGCCATCCATATATACATAGATTGTGAAATATGGGATTTCCACATGATTTGAAAAAACATATTAACATAAATAGAATCATATAGGTATCTCCTTGGGATTACTTAAAAAATCAGGTAACCATCTCAGCTACCTTATAATTTGTAACCCTCACGGTTACCTTATAATTTGAGTAACCAATACAGTTACAATAGGAGTAACCATATGGTTGACCTCCATCATAAACATACCCAATTAATTTTATGGAGTTATAGGTCCCATCCTTTATTATAAATATTTCCCAAGAACCAGAACACAATCATACAACATGAATAACTGCATAAAAACATTGGTTTTTATTTTTTTTAAATAGAAATTCTAAAGGGGATTTAAAAAATAATCCCTATTGAAATGTCAAATAATTAATGTGAGACTGTATAGAATAGATGAAATATGTTTAAACACCATAAATACACATTATTAATCATAATATAAATACAATCCATCCCAAGAAAATTTTTATTTCCATACAAATAATGAATTGAAATGATAACCCAAAGAATAGAAATTGGATTAAGAATCCCCTTTACATCAGGTCTGTCTTACATTAAACTCATTTAAACATCATTTATAATGATTAAAAGTATGTTATTAATTTCTTAAATAAACACATAAATTATTATAATACATTATATGGTGATTTCATTACATTATTTCACATTTTAACTGTTAGTGTTTTGTTTCTTGCACTGTTTAGGGTGAGTTCTTTACATGATTTACATGACAGGTTCAAGATGGTTGTTCTTGTCAATTGGATGTCAAAATATAGAATTGGAATGTAATTGTTTCTACATATTTCTAGTATAATAAATTATACCATTTATCAATTGTAATTCTGACATGAGGACGAGTCAAGAGTTAAAACATTATTGATATTTTATTAAGTTATATAAGTGTATCATCGATCGTAAAGATCACATTGTGTTTCATAACTTAATAAAATGTGTGAAATAATATTTCATAGCCTTATATATGTTATAATAAAAAGTTAATAATCTATTTTAACCATTAAAATGATTTCATGACCTGTTTTTAATGAAGTAAATGAATTTGAAATCATATCGTCCACTATGTCGGTAAATCGACACATCACGAATGGTGTTATAATCCTTCAATAAGTCAGAGAAGAGGAGAAGATTGGTGAGAAATATTACATAAATATGATGAAATCCAAAATATATGTTATTCCATAACTTTCATGCCTATTATTTAGAGTAATTGTGAAAAAACTAAGAAAATAATGTAACTCAAAATAAATTAATATTTGAGAAATCCCTTACGAAAATTCGGCTACCTAGTGGCATTCCTTAAAATTTCAAAAAAAAATTGATTAGAGAAAGGGGGTATTTAATCACTATTACATAATATGGGATATATGGTGGACATGTTATGAAATATTCCAATATAAGAAAAATAGAATGAAAAACAATAACAAAAAATGAAATAAAAGAATGAAAATAAAAAGAATATGTTTACCTCATAATCTCTTCTCCTCGAGTTCTTTTTTACGACCTCTTTTTTGCCATTTGGTGAGACTAGAATCAATAATATGTGGGTAAGAGGCTTGGTAGGAGTATCAGGAAGAACAAAGGTCAGGTTCAAGTATTGAGATGTGTGGGAGGAAGAGAGAAATTAGGGTGGTATTTATAATGGAGGAGAGGGGGTAATTTTTCATTATTTTAATCATTATTATAAATTGTTTTCCCAAGGCTATAAATAATCATAATTCATGTTACACAAAAAAAGTAATAATTGAATGTGAGTTCGAACCTAGTTGGAATACATCACATATGATGTCATAAATAGTGTAATTAAATGATTATTTAAATATACCGTATTTTACTGTATTTCATTATTCATCCAAAATTAAATAATTTCAGAAGGATCCCAAAAATTCTCCCATACCATTTTTCGACATCAAGAATTCAAAAATGAAGTCCATTTTTAGAAAATAATTTAATAAATATCATTAATTTATTTTTAAATAAAATCATACATAATTACAAAATTAATAATTTAATAACTATAACTACATTTATATAACATTGACATTTTTTCCAATAAGTCATTATCATAAAGCCTTAATAAAATAAAATATTAATAAAATTTACTATTCATTGCTGTCATATTATTATTCATATTTTAATTTATAAGGGTATGTTAATATTTACCAAAAATCATGTTGGACCAATAAGACTCTAAATAACATACTAAACACATTTGTAGTTGACTATTTTTCAAAATTAAACACATAGAAGTGGAAAAATTATTTTTAATGTAGAGTTATAAATATATAAACAAAAAAATGTCTCTTTCAGTTAAAATTATTTTTAAATCCCTGGGGTGTTACATTGTCCCCATCTTTTGGAAAGTCCTTCCTCAGAATTTTATTTTCTTATTAAACGAGTGAGGTTTCCTTTCTTTCATATTATTTTTAGTCTCACATGTTGGTTATTCAATCATGTGGTTTCCACAAAACCTTTGCATTGTGGATTACGTTATTCTGCAATACAAGTTCCCTTCGATCAGGGATCTAAATTGGATTCTTTTCATAAGAAAGGTTCTCTTCTAGCTGAACTGATTCTGGGCTGAAGACATGTGATGAATCTGGCACATAATTTCTCAACAATGAAAGATGAAAAACATTGTGTACCTATGAAATATTGAATGGAAAATAAACTCAGTAATTAACTAGTCATACATTCTCCTAGATTTATAAAGGGCTGATAAACCATGGACAATGCTTCCCTTTCTTACAAAAACACAACACACTTTTCCAAGTGGAAATTTTAAGAAAACATAGTCACAGTCCTCGAAAGAGACGTCTTTTCGTCTATTATCAACATAATTGTTTTTCCTGCTATGAGCTATCATAATGTTTTGTTGAATCATATTCACTTTCTCAATCACATCCTTTAAAAAATCTATCCCCATCAAATTTATTTCCCTGAATTCATCCCAAATCGATAGATTCTGACACTGCTTTCCATACAATGCAGCAAAATGTTCCATATTTATATCGAAAGAAAACTATAATTATATGAAAAATCAACTAAAAAAAGAAGATGGTCCAAACATCCATGGGTTTACATTGAATAGTATCAAAGAATATCCTCAAATGTCTGAATCATTCATTCTGAGTTCAATCTAATTGAGGTTGAAAAGATGTACTAAAATTTTAATATATTCCAAACTACTTTTGATGTCCCCTCCAAAAGTTAAAAGTGAACCAAGGATCCCATTCAGATACAATGGAAAGAGGAACTGAATGTATCCTAACTATCTATTTCAGGTAAAATCAAGAAAGTTGACCCAAAGACATTGTTTATCGAATAGAAAGAAAATATGAATAAATTTTCAGCCGTTAAACAATAACCCAAATAGAATTGTAACCATGGAAATTCATTGGTAGTACCACTACAATGTTTGTAGATACATTCTCCCACTTCCACTCTAGCATTGGAATAGGATGAAGAATCCCTTTTGGTAATTGCCACTCTGATTTAAACTATTGACATGTCAAAAAATTTCATTGTAAATCAGCAATATCTCTGATCATTCAATCCCACTACTAATTCTCTCAAAGGGCTCAGTACAAAATAGTACTTCTAGGATGAACTGAAAATGGGGAAATATGAGCCTCCCACAACAAATCATTCTTCAACTAAGAATCATAAGGCATGCACAACCATTTTTAAAATAATAAAACCCAATATTTATCAATGTTAAATCCTGGAAATATACCCATTTTCAGAAATTCTACCTTTTTATGTAGCTCATGTTTTTCCTTCTAGATTTTTTAATTCTATTTGATAACAATGATTCCGCTGAAACCTGAAAAAAAATAGAGTTATTTCCTTTACCAACAACTTCTATGCCAAAATTCCTCAAATCATTAATCAGAGAATCATGTTCCAAATGTAACATGGTTAATGATGCATGATTTTTTTGACTCAAGTCATCTACAACATTGTTTGATTTTCCCAGTTGGTAATTAATCATGAAATCATAATTGTTTAACTATTCATGTCATTATCTCTATCTCATGATTAATTCCTTCTGAGTGAATATATACTTCATAATTTTATAGTCAGTATATATTTGACATTTGGTTGCCTATAAATGTTAAATCCAAAATATCAACACAAAATCCACAACTACAAATTCCAAATCAGGTGTAAGATAATTTAACTCATAAGGATTATGTTTTCATAAAGGGTAACCAATTACCTTATCATTCTATATCAAAACACTGCCATGTCCCTTAAACGAATCATCCCAATAGATTCCAAACTCCATATTTCATGTTGGTAATGAAGAAAATATAGCATTTACCAATCTCTTGTTTAGATCCTAAAAATGAACATCACATTCTTCTGTCCAAATAAATTTCCCCCCATTTAGTGATAACATTATTATCAGGATAGATAACCATGAAACGTTCATAACAACCCATTAGTAATAACCTACTAACCCAATAACACAATGAATCTATATTAAATTTATAGGTATTGGCTATTCATTAACCATTATTTTTTCTGTAGGATCAATTTTTATTCCACCATTATTTACAATGTGGACAAGAAAATAAATCTATTTCAAGCATAAATTACACTTTCTAAATTTTCTATATATTTTCAATTCATTTATGGTTTGTAAAAAAAATTGAGGTATTTCATTCTCTTTTTTATTCTTATAAAATACCAGAATTAAATCAATAAACACAACGAGAGACATATCCAAGAACTCATGAAATATTCTATTTATAAGATTAATGAATAAAATAGGGAAAATATTTAACCCAAATGGAATAATAACAAATTCATAATGACTATATCTAGTATGAATGGATTTTTTCGGGATACCATCATCCTACACCTTCAACGGATGGTATCCGGATCTCAATTAAATCATGTAAAAGTACTGAGCTCTTTAGAGATGATCAAACAAGTCATCAATATGAGGAAAATGATACTTGTTTTTAACAGTGATGTTATTAAATGCTCTATAATCAATTCAATGTCTTATTGAACCATCTATATTTTTAATTAATAAAACAGGAGAACCCCGTGGTGATGTGCTTGGAAGAATGGATCCTTTATCAAAAGAATATTTCATATTATTTTTCAGTTCAATAAGTTCTATTAGATCTATAAGATATAAGAAATTTGAAATTGTCATGGCATCAAGAATGAGGTCAACTATGAATTAGATTTCTTGATCAGGTATGACATCAGGTAACTCATCGGGAAAAACATCATGGTATTCATTTACCAGAGGCGCAACATGAATCTAAACAGTTCCCTTGCTTTCAACAATTTTAGAATGATAACATTCATTTAATTATTTGTAATGTTTCTAATCTTCATTAAATGTTATCAATTGTTTGTTTTCATTATTATATACAAATTGATACAATTATTAAAAAACAACATCTTTAACTCTACAATCAATCATATCATGATAGACAGAAATCCAATAGATTCCTATAAAAACATAAAACCTTACTAAGTGTAAAACAACAAGGTTTGAAGGTAACATCCTTCCACAAACCACTATACAAATATTTTTATAATTTTACATTGGTAAAATATTTTACCCTGGTCTTTGAACAGGATGATAGAGTCTCATTGGTTGAGGTGATATTTCCAATTTACTAAAAAATTTCTCAGATATGAAGGAATGTGTAGACCCCATATTGAAAAACATTTGTAAAATCAGAGTAAAAAAAATTACCTTATTCAACTTCATTGTATTTCTTGGCCTCTGCAGACTTAGTCGCAAAAGATCACACTACACTTTTTTTCTTATAATCTTGCTTCATTGCATCATTTGGATCTCTCGTTGGCAAGGCCGTTGTGTAATGACCCATCTCATGATATTTAAAACAATTTATTGTTTACTTATCTATATTATTATTAGGATCATTTTCATTATAATCTCATTCCATGTGTCCAAACTTATCACATTTGAAAGGATTATTATTTTTGGTAAGACAATCCCATCGGTACTTCTTGCCAGTCATTTCACAAAAATGAACACTTTATTTTCATACCATCAAATTTCATTCGTTGATTCTTACACATATCATTCCATATGATCCTCTTCATCTACATGTTTTTAAAAGGCATTTGATCATCATAAAACTCCATCTACACCCTCTCAAAACATTAGACCTATTTCTCATATCTTTAGAATTAAATGGAGGGAAACAATCTTTGATACCTTACCTTCAGTCCTGAGTAAAAGAAGTTGATTTTGATATCAATATCTAACATACAATTTGGAACATACATCTCTAGTCGGGTGAAGCTCACTTCATACATGACCACTAAATCTTCGTCCTTCTTTTCTCAATCATGTAATTGCTTCTTCATCCTAAGTCGCACCACTTTCAGAAAATATTTTTCAAGGAAAACTGTTAAATTCATCTCATTATAAGGAGTCAAAATCATTTATATCAATGAAATTACTTACCATTTACCCCCAATGATCAGATTTACCTTCAAAATGATAAATTTAAAGACATGCCATTTGATATTATGAACATCTTATAACATTTAATATCTTTTAAAGGGCATCAATCCATCATTCATTCATTACTAGGCCCGAAGATCCATTGAAAGCTAGAGGGTGTTGTCTCCTAAAATATTCCACTATTTACATATTCCATTGTGGTACCTCTAGTTGGTCTATTGCATAAATCAAACATTCATTTATTTCTGGGGTTAGCTGATCCATTACGGTCACTAATTTCTCGTTTTCCATCCCAACCATTCTGGGCTGCCGATTAGGATGGATGTCATTCTTTCAGTGACACTCCCCTTTAGCTTATTTGTTTCATCTAATAATAACCATTCTGAATGAACACATATTACATGAAGCAACATGGTTATTTTTAAATGTTATAACATGTCAAATTATTCATAGAGGAAAAAATCATTTATGATATTATTTTAACATCATCCCAAAACCTAATGTTATCTAAACCATCCTCTGATACCATCTATAAGGACTCAGCCTAGTTAGCTTACATAATCTTGAATTTTTTTCAATAAATCACTTCCCCCCATATTGAGTATCTTTTAATGATTAGATATTTAGTGAATTGTGACATAATACAATAATAAAATTACACATTATTAAAGAGTGGACACTATAATAATAGTATTCATTTGATGTATATTATAAAACATGATTTCATTAATTATTCTTCAAAAATTTAACTTGTCTTTCATCATTGTCTTACATATCCTTATAACTTGTGAAAATCATTTAAAAAATATCGGATTAACACAAATACCATTTTATGGGATATGAAAAGAATTAAAGAACATATTAGTCCATAATTGCTTTTATCATATGAAAATATTATGAAAAGTTGTACTTGTCTCCCATATATACTTACATTGTGAAACATGATATGTCCAATACATTCCCAAAAAACATAAGATAATAAATAGAATAATTAAATAATGTTGGGTTATTACATAAAATATCCTTTAACCACCTCTGCTACCTTATAATATGTAACCCTCACTACTACCTTACAATTTCTGTAACCATCATAGTTAATCTTGGAGTAACCATATGAATGACCACCAATATACACATACCCAATGAATTAAAGGTATATATAGGTCTCTTCCATCATCAAAAACAAATATCAAGAACAATAACACAATCATACAATAAGAATAATTGCATATAAACATTGCTTTTGAATTTTTTAGAACATAATTTTTAAAGAGGATTTTAAAGTAAATTCCCCATAAAATATCATATAATTCAAGTGACACTTAATAGAGTGGTTTTCATATTTATAAAAACGTTAAATACACATTAGTAAACATAATATAAACATAACCCATAACAAAAACAATTTTAATACAACATAAATAATGAAGTAGAATGTTAACCCGACGAATGGAAATTTGGTTAAGAATTAGCATACCTAGGGGTCCTCTTACATCCATCTCGTATAAAAATAATTTATAATTGTAAAAAAAGTTGAATGAATATCATAAATAAAAAATACATCTTTATAATACCTTATATTATCATTTATTGACTTTATTTCACCTTTTAATTGTAAGTATTTTTTTCATTGCACTGTTTTTTATGAGTTATTTAAATGATTTCCATGATTGGTTCATGATGGTTGTTCATGTCAAATAGGAGTGAAACTATAGAATTTTAATGGCATGGTATTTGAATATTTCTATTACCCTAAATTATACCATTTATCTATTTGAATTCTGACATAAAGACTATTCATTAGTTAAAACATTATTGAAATTTGTTTAAGTTATTTTTGTAATTTTTCAATCGTAAAGATCTAATTTTGGATCATAAATTAATAAAATGTGTTAAAAATTATTCCATAACCCTATATAGGATATAGTTTGAAAATTTAATTTTTTTTAAACCATAAAAATTGTTTACTTACCAGTCTTGAAGGAAGAAAATGAAATTGAAGTCACATCCTCCCCGATGTCAGTAAATCGACACATCACAGATCGTGTATAAATTCCCTGAATAAGTGAGAGAGGAGAAGAAGATTGATGAGAAATTTTATCTGACCATTAGAACTTCCAGAATATACAATATTATTTAGCTTTCATTCTACTTTTATAAGAGGTGGTGAGGAATGTAGAATTAAAGAGGGGCACTAAAAATAAAATAAAATTTATGAAATTTGTTACGAAAATTCAACAGCCTAATGACATCGCGTAAAATTTCATAAAATAATTGGATTAGAGAAATGGGAATCTAATAACTCATGCATAATATGGGATGTAAGGGGTATATTGAATGATAAATCCAATCATAATCTTATGGTGATGAAAAAGACTAACATAAAATGAATGAAAACAATGAAAATACAAGAGGATGTTTACCTGTTGATCTCTTCTCTTTAAGATCCCCTTTAAGGCCTTTGGATTTTTCATTTTGGTGAGACCATCATCTCTAGTATGTATGGAAGAGCCTTGATAGGTGAATTGGGAAGAACATATGTATGGTTCAAATCTCGAGAGGTGTGAGAGTAAGAGGGAAATGAGGGTGCTATTTATAGGGGAGGTGAGGGTTATTTTATGTTATTCTAACCATTATTATAATATTTTTCTCAAGACTATGAAAAATCCCCAAATAGTAATAATGTCATGTGAGTTCGAACCAGATGGGATTACATAACATATGATGTCATAAATAGTGTATTTAACCAATAATTTGAATATACGGTATTTTAGTATATTTTACTACTCATAAAAAATATAGAATTTTTGAAAAAGCACAAAAATTCACCCACACCATTTTTCGACATGTTGACTTTAAAAATGAAGTTAAAATTTTGATAATATTTATCTAAATAATATTAATTATATTATTAAATAAAATCATACTGAAATAAAAAATTAATAATTTGAAAACAATAACTGCTTTTATATCACAATAGAAAATTAACCACGATTTAATTATTATAAAGCCTTAAAAAATAAAATATTAATAGAATTTACTATTCATTTCGGACATATTACTATTCATAATGTTTTGTTACTAATAACTAATAATCAAGTTGGTTCTATTAGACTCCAAATAATGAACTGAACAAAATTTTAGATGATGTTTTTTGAAATTCCAAACATAGAAGTGGAAAAATTATTTTTAAAGGATAGTTAGAAATATCTACATAAAAATGTTTCATGAATATAATATTTATTTTAAAACCATGGGGTGTTATAAACAATGTAGTTAGCCTCATCGTAGATATTATGTGTTAATAGAGAAGGGGAATCATACCTTCAGTCGGTGGATACTACTCCTCCACTCTTATAACATGTTATAAATGCACAACCTAGATATATCAATTATGAGACCATATATGCTCATAAATAAACATGGCATACTATATATAAATATTCAAATGGTTGTGTACATGAAATTTGTTTTAGAAGGAGTACAATAGTACCCGTGATGTTTTGGGTGGAAGTTCTATGGGAGTTCCATAAATCCCATTTTTTTGTACATCCAGGTGTTTCAACAATGTACTAGGAAATCCGGAGTCACTTTTTGGGGCCAGGAATGAATAATGGAGTTTAAGAGTTTGTTTCTTGATTCCTTACTTGTATTTAAGTTTATGATGAGAAACATGTTCTAGGGGTTTAACTCAACCCCTTGAGGTTTCAAAAAGTATGTGGGATGTGATAATGATGGATTCATTATGGGTCTACCATGTTATCCATGGTATAAGATAAAACATAGTTGACAGATGAATTAATCACCAATTTAGCACCCATTCTAGCTATTTTAGAGAAGTGTTTAGTATATGGATTGTGGTGAATCTAAAATTAAGAGATAGTAATAATCTAGGGAATTCCATATTTGGTTGTTTCTTATCATAATGCTCATTTTAGATCATGGTTGTAGATGATATTTCATGAGGTGCTTGGGACCCTGTTCAACTTGGGCACATTGTTCCACCCACATGAGGATGACACAAGGGAATTTATAACATAGAATCTAGAGGATATGTTGTGGGAATCTATGATAGATTTTATCCGTAGTTGGGAGTATCACCAAACTATTGTCCAGATTGTGTAAAAATACTACAATTCCACCATCGGTATGGGACCATTTGATAACCTATACAGGTGACTCTATAGGTCCCCACATCCCTGGACGGACTTAAGAGAGCAAACAGACATGGGCTCATAGTGGGTACAAGTTTCTATAGAGAGGGTGATGATCATTTAGGAGTGGTTGAAGACAACACTGATATTTCATATGTCTTATTCCAATAGTAAATGGAGTCCTTTGGTGTTTGAGGAAGGTTACCCCACGTTCCTTCAGGCCTCATAACTATTCAGATTATGATTATTTTTTCAGGGAGGCAAGGTATCTCAATGTAACTAGACACATTCCAAATTATAATTATAGTTGGAGAGGTGGCGTATGTCTTGGATCTATATCAGTAGTTTGAGAGGGTAAATGATTTCTTCCATACGTAATTGCTGAAGAAGAATATGGATGACCAATTGCATGTCATTGACTATGGTGAGATGTACATTGTGGATGGAGTGATTTTTTTCTTGCATAATCGATATCGAGGTTCAGTAGGAGTTGATCATTCATGGATGTTTGATTGTTTTAGAGAAAATTTAATGGGTGTTTGAGAATCACCATGACTGCACATGGGAGTGGGAGACTCAGATTCGTACATAGTACCAATATCATTTAGAGTATCCTTTGACAAATAGAATTTAATTTCATTTCGACAGAGTCATTATGACAGACGTCCGTTAAAAATATTCATTTATGAGAGGAGTCTATTGAAAATATCTCATCAAGGATGGGGCATCAAGGATGTGATTATTTTCAACGATTCGATTAAAACATTTTTTATTTTTTCTGGGGAAATTGTCCTCGACAAAATATTTTCTTATGTTTTTTTAAATATCATATTGCGATGATACATCGTGAAATGTTTAAACGGTAATTTGTGATGGATGAATTCATGCATCGCAAATAATAATTTTTTGAAAAAAAATTTATAATAAAATAGAAAAATAAAAAATTTATGATAATAAAAATAAAAGAAAATCAATAATTTGTATAATATATATATATATATATATATTAAAAAATGTAAATATTAAAAAAATGAAATTTATTTCTCAAATTAAGAATAATAATAAATAAATAAGATAATATAAATTATTTAAATTAATTAACATATTTAATATATAAGAAAATATAAAATAAATATTTATATTTAAGAGTAATTAGAAAACCTAAATTTAATTTTTATTTTTGAACATTCAACCTGTAACAAATATACAAATATTTATAATTCCTTACATAAAATTTATCTAATTGAATGTGACATAAAATTAATACAACTGTTAAAAAATAACATTTCCATCATACCACATTACAAAAAAAGGTTTAAAAATATCATAAATCATCATCTATCATTTGAATGAGGAGGATCAATCGAATGTCCTACAAGAGTACCACTCAAAGCACCAGGGGGTGGAAACATTATAGAAACCCCATGTGAAAGTCGCTGCATATAATCTGTCATCTTATCATCTCATAAATGTTGTTGGTCATAGTTATTCTCTATCTTATTTTGCATCTGATTTGTTATCTCTTCTTGAGCTCTCGACCTGTCGTCATACTATACAGCAGAAAAGGGAATCGACGATGAATCCACACAATCTCCCATCGCACACAATTATTCCATCGAATATGAACCATAATAACTCGTAGATCACAGTTGAGAAAAAATACTAATCAATCGTACTTTCTTGATAACATGTTAAGTCTTTTGTAGTCATGCCCCCTCATCAAAACCGGAATCATTTGTGATATAATATTAATTCTCATATTAACTGTCATGTGAATGATATGTAACTGCATTTAATTTTTACTTTAAATATAATGAAAAACTAGAATAACAATAAAATTAATTATCATGTATTTTTTACAAAATATCATTAATAATAATATGGAATTGGCATTCACCTACAACCTCTAATGTACGAGATCAGAATAAATATTATTATAAACATAAAACTCACTAACAGATGGGTCAGTAGTCGCTTTTATAATATAAAAAGCAGGATATAGTTAAAATATATAAATATTAATAATGAAAATAACATACAATATTTCATTGATGTATACCAAATGAACCACTCCATGACCTATGAGTGACCTCTTTCCTCTCATGGCTATGATGCCCACTTGGTGATCTCCTCTAAAAGTTCACTCCTAACGAAAAGGGGTACTACTCATTCCATACCCGACTAGATATATATCTGGTTTGTCAGTAGATTCAAGAAGATTCTAAATCGGTAGATCATGATTTGTCCATAGTTCTCATTTTACTGTTGTATAGAAACTGATAAATGTGCTCACATGTACAAGTATCTCAAGCATCTCGAATAAGACCTCTCTATCTATCAGAAATAAGAAAGAGTATATTCTGCAAGACAATTTAAAAAATATTTTACTAACTAAATAAATTTTAAAAAAGTTATATATTATCTAAAGACATATACTTTAATTGTCAAACACATGGTCACACACAGTGGTGGGTACTAGATCAAGTGACACACATGGCTTGAAAAAATAATTTCCCATATTCGTACAAGCTTGGCCAATGACTATGAAGAAAAACAATGAAAATTTAAACTATATATATAATCATATAATTATAAAAAAATAAATACACATATATTATATAAAATAAATATCTTAAATAATTAAATTACCTTTGTAAATGAAGACAAAAATAAATAGATGGTCGTCTCTTTAGAAGAAAATCTGGAATTAGTAATTGAGAAAGACCACCACCCCTCAAAGAAGGAACACACGCTTGATGAGGTGGAGCTATTTTGGGCTCATCATAAAGAAGTTCGACATTAGTGAGAGAACATAAAAGATCATCATGATCATCTCCATCCATATAAAAAATTTTGTCACTCGTAAGAGATTGTTAATATAGATATGAAATATGAAAACTATTAAATTTCATAATAAAATAAATTTAAATGTAACAAATAGTTAGTACATGGATTAAACAAAATTCCAATAAATATCAGTATTTAATAATGACATGTAACTAGAGACTTGAATATATTACGCCAATAATTATCATCATCACTATTTTCATCAACATCAATTTCGTCATCCTTATCTTTAGCACTGGCATGTTCAATTGGACTTTCAGTTTCGTCATTATTTATTACATCATCAAAATTATCTATATTATCAACCCATAACAAGGGGTTCTATCATCAAAATTTATATACTATCAAGAAATAGATTTATTTTGGTATGTTTCATGAAAAATTTAAATATGTTCCACTTTCACAGATCCTTTTTCATTTCTAATAAAAAAATATTCACATTTTATCATTTTTATTATTCTCAAGAAGTCCCTCAAATATCTCGTAACATCAATTAAATTTTTATTGAAGACATGTAGTTCCAAAATAAATGGTTCATTTGATGCAATGAGATTATTATATATTAATGTCAAAGAATTCATATCACTGATGAACTCAAAACCCCCGATCAGTATCAAATCAATGACATATACACATTGAAACATAATTTGGTCATATATTACAGAACTCAATTATCTCATCTAGTATATCATAAGAGTCAAAATCACTTTTCTTATGATGGTATAATTTCAAAATAAAACCACTATTCATTAATTTATATGAAATAACATATATTCATGTACGGAATCAAAATCCATTATCCACATACACATTAATAGATTTTACCAATGTATATGGATGGTTATGGTTCACACATATTCGACAATTACTTTTATTTTCATATTTTGTAACATGTAAAAAAAACTATTAATTAAGGATATCATTGAAAATTTAATCAATATTCCATCAAAAGAAACTAATATTACCAGTATTTGAAACGGATTTGAAAAATTCTATTAATGATTTTTTTCAAGGGAAGCAGATATAATTTGTACTAATTTATTTATTATATGGCCATTATTTATCCTACAATAATGTAAATATAAATAAAGTGATATTTTATAAATATTTAACGAAATTATATAATCATTACTACTTAATTCAAAAATCTGGTCATTTCATTACAATTTACCAAAACATGAGTATGTGATCTGTTCAGTTCTTCATCTGTAAGACATCACTCATGATAACCACTGAAACAAAACTCGGCTTGATTAAAAACTAAAACTTATTTTATGTGAGAACATCTCTATTCTTCTCATTGTTACTCATGAAATTATGTTTTGAAGGATATTCTGATTGAAAATAATAAGGATAGAAAATTGAAATTTCTACATGAATGTATGTTTCTACAATTGACCCTTAAACAAATGCATTGTTATATACATTATTCATATTTTTTTCATATATCTCTCAAATGTATTCATCCACTAGAATTTTACCATCCCTCCACATTTAGCATAATATATAAAATTCAATATTTAATTGTCCATGGATTCATGGAAACATAGTGGGAATATTTTCGTGAATTTACATAAAATTAAAACAACATATTTTTTCATCAAACTATAAGCATTATAATATTATTTTGCACCACAAATATCTCATAAATAATTTTATATTTCAGAAAACATGTCCTGGATTAAAAATTCCATAGCCCTCTAAGACCATTTGGATTTAATCATTAAATTATGACATGATGGTCATGAAATTTTAACCTCTTAATATTCACATTTCTTATGTAACATGAAAAGTTAAGAGTATAACCATCGACTAACATATAATTTATAATCCATTGACATAATAATAAATGGTTTTCATTACAATGTGTGTAATTCTATTTTGGATTTATTAATTTCTATGTTTTTTCATCTTTAAATAACTGATATTCAATACATATGAATATTTGTGCATGATCTTACCATACCATTACATTATAACTGGTTCTATTAGGTGTGCCCAAAAAGGTATAAAAACTTTATCAAAATGACATTGTCAATATGCATTACATTTAATTTATGAGAAACCAACAAATTAGAACAATGTGAAATGTCCTAAAAATATTCTTCTTTATATCATTCTGATCTCCCTTAAAACCATTTTTCTATTCCCCAATTATGGTTGGTACAAAGGTAAATAGAGGTAATGGAGTGACAATAGTTTTTACTTGATTACCTACTAGCATTTTTGGACGTGTGTCTCTTTCAATTAGCACTATTGAAAAATTAATTTCATTTATTCTAAAAGGTTGATCCATCAAAAGAAATATAATATTTTAGTCCAAATAACTAACCATTAGCCCATTACAAATCATAAATTCTTTGTTCTCTATCATGCACTTTGATCATGATTTTAGGACATGTGTGCTCTATCTAGATAACATGCAATAAACCGCAATGTAACGAATCATCCATATTAACAGAACCATTAATATAAAATTTTGATTGGTAGATATATCAATTATTGTCACAAGACTCTTCATTAATGAAGTTAACTTATGAATTAGTTGTTTTAAATAAACATAAATATTAATTTATGGATGTCTTGTAACTAGTATCATCATATATATATATATATGGTTCTTTCATCAGAACCCATGGAGGAATGCTCTATGGAGTAATGAAAAAATGAAAACAAGAATATTGGCTATCGCAAGAACCAAATGGGCAAAAACCATCAGTAGAAAGGTCCATTAATATGTTATGAGGTTCTAATGAAAAAATAGGATACATATAATCTAAATGAATCCATGAATCACAATCACAAGGCTAGTTTAATCAATATATAGTGATTTGTTTTTGATTTCTTCCATGTCATCAATTAATTTGTGTTGTGATACATAAATAAATGCTATAATCAATGTGTCATTTGAAAATATCTCAAATTATTCATGGGTTCTCTGGACATTACTTGATGTACCACTTTATACGTTGATTCTCTACATGTTGGATAATTACCCAAATATTCTAATCACAATATTATAAGATGCATTCATTCAAACATGCATGGATATTTTGATAACATATACCTAATTTGTGATAAAATCGTTTACTTTAAAGGATACATATAAGTACTATATTTCTATCAGGAATCAATGATATAACATAAGATAAAATATTATAGAACCAAATGTTAGACTTTCCATAATCAGAATTAATAGCCAAAAATATTGTAATGACTTTATCATTTATCTTCTTAATTTCCTGAAATAACTCCTCCTCAGAGGATATCAAAAATTATAAAACTAAGAAGTTTATCATTTTGGATTTGAAGTATCATTCTGTTATATTGTTTCAGGATTAGATTGATGATCTATCTCAAGTATTAAATTCTAAAATAATGGTTTTGGAATTTAAATTTCATATTATACTAATGTATTTTTCACCATGTTGAAACCAAAAAAATATATCATATCGGAAATACGGAACACAATAAATGCTGACCAGACATTGTCACAAGTTTTGAGTTTCATAAGATCACATTTCATACATAAATAAGTAATTGTTCCTTCAGAAACAATATTTTAATTTGATGATGCAAATGATATAATGTATTCAACACCATCAATGTTTATTAGATTTAGACATGTTCCATTTGGATTTTTGTAATTATTTATCAAATAACGATCACGTAATAGATACATGTGTCTAATTCCTGATTAAATAATCATATAAAAAACATCAATTTAATTAATTATTACTGATCATTTTTCCTAGTTTCCAATTATTATTATATTTTAAAATCCTGAAATATTATATGGAATATGATCTGGGTGAGGCACTAGGTTAAAACTATATTATAGGGCATATAGAGGTTAAACGTAGATAAATAAATAATATTTAATATATTATATAAGACACATTCTAATTTTTATTAGTAGTACAATATCTATCTAATGGTGTCTCATATGATATATTATAGACAATTTTTGTTTCTAGAATGTTTTGTATAACTGAGACATGACATTACATTTTTGGTTGTTGTGTGCTTAGTTACATTGCATGTGAGGGTAATTAATTTAATATTTTAATTATAATTTATGACAAAAATTTATCTATCTTTCATAATATGTCACTTTTGATAAATTATAGATGAACATTTGGTCTTCGATGTGGGGCTTACCCAAGACGCAACATATCATTTGTGTGCATCTGGTGTTTATTGATAGTTTTATTAATGGTAATTAATTTAATTTTCTATTATAATTTGTTACAAAAATTTAATATATCATTCTAACTCTATTTCATATGTTACATTGGAGATCACTATTTGGTTTGAGATGTGGGGATTACCCTTGGTGCGACAAAACATTTGAAATTATAATAAACATTACTAATATTTAACAATTAGTCATATTTAAAAAAACATTGAATTTTTTTCCTTATTTCAGCATATTTTCAAATTCAAAATAATATTTTGGAATTAAAAATAATATTTACTATGTATTAAAAATATAAAAAAATTTATAATTAAATGTTTTAAATTATGTGATTTAAATAATGTAATTTTTTATGAAATTATTAATCTTTTCTACTTTTATATATGTTTTTTTAAAATTATTTGTGTGATTTTATAATTATGATTTATATTAACAATTTAGTAGTAATAAAGACTATGAAATTATTAAATATTCTAATTATTTAAATTAATACAGCATTTTACAATATTAATATTATAAATTTTTAATAATTCGTATAATTGTTACATTTTTTAGAAATTATTGCAAAAATTTGTCCCAAATGATGTTAACTATTTTTTAATAAATAATATATGTTTTATTTTTTTTTCATAAAACCAATTTTTTAATATTTTTAAAATAAAAAATATTATAAATTACAATTTGTTACAAAATTCTCGTTGAATTATTGTTCTCATCATTCTAAAAAATTGTCATTTCTTATTTATTTCATAACTTATATATATTTATATAACACATAATTAATCAAATATATTTACATCGAAATTTTTTTACATGATTTTTCAATCAAATTAACATATCAAATATATATACAAAGATATATAAAAATGTAAATATTATTTATTTATTAACAATATTGACTAATTAATTAGTAATTATTATAAATTATGTAAATATTAGTATTAATTATTTAAATTATTAATATCCTTTTAATAATTATTATAAATATATATTTCATGATTTCAAAATTAATATAAATACATAAAATTTATAATGACTCTTTTAAAAAAATATACATATCATAACTATATAAATAAATATATATATATATATATATAATAATTCTAAAAGGCATTTTAAAATTATATATATATATATATATATATGTATATATGTAAATATATATTTAACTATATATATTAAAAACATAACCATTTTTTTAAAACTGATGTATATACATATATAATAATACATGTGTTTATATATATACATATATATATTAAAAACAAACATGTTATTAAATGATTATCTTTTTATCATCATAATCTATTATATATATATATATATAAATATTTCTTAATTAATATAAATATATCAAATATATTCTGACAATTTTTTAAACCAATATACATATCTAATATATGTATATATATATATAGAATTGGACATTTTCCTCGATTTTATTATATATATAAATATATATATAAATATATATAAAATTTCACATGTTTAGACACACAAACACACACACACAAATATATATGATCACACATGTTTAAAAAATATCATATGATTATATACACATATGTTTACATATATATTTATAAAATATCACATTTTCCTAGATTTTGTTTAAAAAAATTTGAAAAATAACTACAAATCAGTAAATTTATTTTGTAAAATATCTAAAAACTAGAGGTACATGTATGTTAGGAATGTTAAACAGATAAACATGCCAATTCAAAACCACACTAAAACAAAAATATTAAACCTAGGATTATTTAGTATAAAAATAAAAGGGTCTTATAAACAAGGAATCATAAATAAATAAACATGAAAATATTGAACTAGATTAACATGAAAATAATAAATAAAAAATTGTATAAATCCTAAATACCATATGTGTCATGGTAAAAAGATAAACTAATAAATATTGTGTTTTAAAAAATGTAATAAAACGTTTAAAATTAAAAAATAATAAAAATGAAAATGAGAGAAACCCATAACATAGAGAGTCAAACCAGGATCTGTTAAAAAATAGTTGAAATGGTGTCTAATGAACAAGAATAGAGTTTGGGAGTTCCGAGTAGATTTTCAGCGATGTGATAGTTTGGCGGCGTGCTAGTGTGGTGGTGCAACACTACAAGGAATATCGGTGTAGTAGTGCGGTGGTTCAGGGGGTGGCCCGAGTGATCGCACATTGTGGTGAATGGAGGAGATAACATCGTGAGAGAGGGGAGGAATAAAAGGAAGAATGTGGAAGAAGAAATTGGGGCTGCATAAGGTTTATTCAAATTTTTGGTAGTGGATTATTTTTAAGAGAATTAATTATCTATGAAATCTTCTAAATGTGACATGTTTTTGTGATAGAAAATTAATCCGCTCGTAAATTCGTTAGAGGAGAGGTGAATTTGGGATAGAATGAGTAGTATATCACAAATACCAATCCTAATTGATTTCGGCATTGGGTGGAGGGACGTCCCTCTAAAAGTATTCATGACAGACTAATTCTTCCATAAAAAAATTGTCTATGTATTGGGATTATTTCTTATGGGTCGTTAATTTGTCATACATTACCCCTTAGAAATATTCAATTTTTTAGTAGTGTTTATATTGGATTTTTGGGCCTGTAAACCCCCCCCCCACGTTGGGGAGATTAATACATATCTGATTTTCCATGTAATATTTTTAGATATTATATAGATTTATTTAGAGATCAAGAGTCGAGATGATGTGCAATTATGTGGCCAGTTGTGCCTTCAACAATTATATGAAAAATATTAATCATTTTTATAACAGGTGCACATATGTATCATGAAAATGTGGAATAAATATTAAATATGATAATGAATCAAAAATCTAATGGTTTTGTTGAGCTCAAAATTCTGTCTTAATCCTTTGTATGACACAACTTTTGTCTGCATTGGTCGTCTATATAAAATGTCATGGAGTGTATAAAAGTAAATAAATATATATATTAAAATTATTTTTCACTCAAAGAATATCTTTTTTATTATATCATGTCATAAAATTCGGGGTTTCCTCATATCACAAATTTTCCTATTGATACATGGATAAGAACCATTATAGAATTAATTGATGAAAAATACTATATAGATCAAACGACATGACTTGGATTCGACAAATTGATGATCGATGATGATGCAATGATCATTATTCATCCACAATCAATCCAAATCATAGTAGGGTAGTTGTTTCATTGTGATTTCCCTTGTTTTTTTCATGACAAATTCAGGTAACTCCAATAATAGATTGAAGTGTGTTATGATTTTTGAAAAATAATTTCTAATAGTGAGGATTATTTTTGGAGTTTTTTATATTTGGTTATTCATTCTTAATTATTCAATATAATGGGAAAAAACTGAGTCTAATAATAACAAAGGTCAAGGTTCATTCAATAGAGTGTTATTTCCAAATTTTCTCCCTCGTTATTCACATTCTCCACCTTTGGATCCTCATTGTCACATATCAACACTCTCAGGATGAATTTGAATGCTAATAGACACGTGAATTGAATGAAAATCCACCATAGTGGTTAGATCAGTATAAATCAAGAAATGGTGATCATAGATATTTTTTATTATAGAGTATTAGGAAATAGATGATGACTTGTGGTTAATGGAACAGACTATCTATACATCACCATAGTCTAGTGGCGGCACCACATGGGATGTGGCCAAATGGTCATGGGATGTGGAAGTTGGTCGCAAGACACGATGAGGTCGAGGAATATTGTAGGGGGATACAAGACACAGTGGGAACATGGGACTCGTAGACTGTGTAGATAAGATGTGGGATGATCGTGGCACATAATGAGCGGGTCATGCTGAACCAGGTCTAGTGGGATGGGTCGTCCAAGTGCACTGGGATGGATCTGGGTCTAACACGAGTCAGAGCTTAGGTTTACATGGGGTCTTCATATGGTCAACCATGACGTTGTCACATTGTTGACCATGTAAGACCGACCATGGGGAGGATTTACCATGGGTTGGTTGACCATGGGGAGGACAAACCATGTAACTTGACAATGCCGGTTGACCACAATAGTTGGTGGACAAGCTGTAGCAGTCGATCCATAGCAGGTCGTTCCCCCATTCCCTGTATAGGCTTTTAGTATGTTCCCCCAAATGACCATACCATCTAAATAGAGTGTCCAATCATTGATCCTTCTATGGAATTGAGACCCTGATATTGAGAATTTTTTTTTAATAAAATGTACAGAGTTTTTAGTTTGGAGAATAATTGGTGGAGAGTGTTCCCTTCGTCCTTTCCTTAAGGGTTCAACATGACATTACATCCACATGACTGGATTTTTGTTCCCTATAGAGGTCGAGTCTCAGATAGAGTTATGGTATCCCATAGTGGGACTGAATCAGGATATTATATCACCCAAAGTGGTGTTTTTATAATTGTTGTAACCTCCAAGAGCATGGAATTGGTCCTCCAACTAGCATTCCACATCAAAAGGGTTAGTGTTATTCCCCAACTTGTCTAGGAATAATCCTATACAGTATGAGAATCATTATTTGGGTTAGTGGTATTCCCTAGTGTGTCAGTGCATGATCCTATAAATTACGGGTCGATCGATATTGGGTCTAACGTATTCCACATTGTTTCTATTCGAGATATCCTCTGTATATATCATATTCCTCCTTGACCAATGTGTTATCATTGTATGGTCACATAATGGTCTAGATCTCTTCATGAGTGTCCTTGAGGTTATCATGGCTCTAGGAGTGGCTTCTCCTAGAATGAATATTATTTGAGAGGAATCCTATGGCAAGAAGGTGGTTGTTTCGTACGAATCAATTGTGTGTCTTTGAAATAGAATATGTGGATATTCTAGTAATATATATTATAGGCGTTTACCTATTTAGAGATGACTATGAATTCATTTGTGATATTCATGTGTGGTACGCTTATTTGTTATTCCTCTTTGAAACACCTCGGTGGTATTCTTTTTGTGTTATTGATATGTGGTATTCTTGTTTGGTATTCCATTGCAGTATTGATAAGAGGTACTATAGTGTGCTATTCTTATGTGGTACTCTTATATGATATTTCATGAAGGTATTCATAATTTGAATTAAATTTTTTATATTCATTTGGGGCATTCCTATGTTTTATTCATTTATGATATTCCTACGTGTTACACTTGTGTTGTATTCCTTCATGGATTTTGTTTGTGTTGTCCATTCATGGTATATTATAATGGAATTACTTTATTTTTATTACTTAGTGGATTTGGGGTGCCCAACTGAGTATTATTTTACTCACTCATATAGGTTCTTTTTTTTCATGTGTCATGTCTTATGATGATGATCAACCATTGGATAGTGTTCCATGTAGGCAAGGACTAGGTGGTACATTGTGATAATGGACAAACATATTTGTATTTATATTGCTTTTCAAACAATACTCTTAGTACCTATTTTCTTTTAGGTTGAACTCATGATTATAGAATATATTCGGTGGGCTTGTTATGGACCCATTTAAATTCAGGTACATTCTCTATTGTACAATGTTTGAGGGATATAATGGTTTGTATTCATATTTTACTTAGTGTTTTTTCCAGAATCTATGGCTTGGTTATGTGTGTTTGTATACAGGTACACTGGACTAATGCCTCCCATTTGTGGGATATTCTTACTCAGTGCAAGTCACCAACCCCTACCCTATTCAAAGAGGTCATAGGGTAATCGTGATAAGGTCCCCTCAGGGACGGATCATAAAAACGCACTCCGCCTTCCACCCCAATCCAAGTAAAAACCCAATAAATCAATAATGATAAATGTCATGTTTTAGAAAATCTAATCAATAATATTTAAGAATATAAATAAAAATATTTCATACTAGAAAAAAAAATAAACTTAAACTCCTAAAATTTATGTAAATGCTCAAATATATCATTCATCATCCATTTAAACAATTCTTGGATTCATATAACATATCATGTATAATAATGAAAAATTATATAAGACCAATTTTGAATAATTTTTTCTAGAAAAACAAAAAAATGATTTATCATGTGGTGAATTATGAAATCAGGAATACCACCATGTATAATAGATACATTCAAGTAGGGATTTGGATAGATAAATTATATTGGCTGGGTACTCCCTCTGATATCATTAATAAAATAAATATTTATTCATGAAAAAATCGTCATAAAAATCACAAAAGTTTATATCAAAATGTTTTAATGAATAAATTATAACATAAGTAAATTTCATATGTACCCATATCAATACATAACCTATATATGGTGTATAATCAAATAAAAAATTCAATGCTAGAAAATGGATGAATTTTACTGAAAAAATATTAATAGATAAATAAATAATTATGAAAAAAAATTCCTTGAATATTATTTAATCCAATATCTTGAACTCTACTGAGCTCCTTCAACGGATCCACATATACTTGGGATATTTTCTATAATTTATTGGAAACCATAAGATCTAAAGACACACCAATAATACATTACAGGGTGTAAGAAAAAATCATTCTATTCTATGAATAATGGTGTCAATAATTAAAACAATACTATTTTTTGAGGTCTATACTGAAATACTGTATATTTCCAAAAACCCATGCACAATCCTGCTAAACCATAGGGTACATAAGAAGCCAACCTAAGGGTTGAATCATAATTTCTTTGACTAATGAAATTGTTGATTCTTGACATGTCATAAAATAACTATTGTATTGTGTGATTTTAAACAATAAAACATCATATTCCCAAACAAAACTATTGGAATTACACTTAAATTTTATAAAACGACCATGATTCTGATCACACCTAACCAAATTAACATAAATTATCCAGGATGGAATGAATCCAAACAATATGGTTTCACCATATTGGAAGGAATAAAATCAATATTGTATCACCCTCAAAACTATTGGATTCATTTCCAACCACTATAATATTTTTAGGTAGAATTTGATCCAACCAATATCAAAATGACTCTAGACATATTAGGTCCAACCAACATCATAATATTTTTTTGGAGATTCATGGCCAAACATCATAACGAAATCTATGTAAACATTTCATCCAAAACACATCATAATATTATAGGATTCGTCACTTAGTCCCACGTCAATAAATCATTTAAGAGTCAAAACCAACCCATATAATTAAATATATAGCAAAATCATGATTAACTAGAAATGAATCATTATGGAGAGAATCATAATCAACCTGGGAAAAAATATTAATCTAAATGTAGAAAATAAATTTCTAACACATCTTGTATTGAAGAAGTACATCCCAAATAGTTGAATTTTCAATATTATAACCTACCATTAGCTGGTTGAACTTCCGAGACCTGGTATTACATATATAGAAATATTTAGAAATAATTAGTATAATATACAAAATAAACATATTGTGAGAGTGGTGATTAGAAATTTATTTGGTCCAATACATTACCGAACATAATCATAGCCATGTTTTACGGTTTGTTATCTTAGGAGTTGGTTCATACAAACTCAAATTGCTTAATATGCAACCCAAACTATTGAATTTAATACATAATTCTAGGTTTCCAAGTACGTCCTCGTCCATCATTTTTATAAAACCAAAAATTAAATTTTTCTATCTCATAGGGCTCATGTTATTGTAGAACACATATCACTATGTGACCATTATTATGACTAGTAATGTGATGCCCTGACCCCAGTTACCTAGAGTCAGTGCATGATTACCAAACATTGGGATGATTACAAGGAATCAAGTCCCGAAAGACAGATCAGTTTATCCGTCGTGGAAAATATATTGCATACATGAACATTACATTACACTTTCTAACATACAACACAAAAAAACCATTGATAATGCCATTGTTTTCGTAGATTATCCCTGAATCTCATACATAAAACACTTCTATGGATCCTGGGAAAGTAAAACATACGAATTTTATGAGCTCAGATGCTTAGTAAGTGAAACTAATATAGTGGAACCTATAAATAATTAAGGCAGGCTATGTAATAAAAACAATAGCAGTTTAAACATAAACTTGAACATAATATCGCAAAATTACATCAAACATTACCAAATAAACTTTAAAATGGATATTCTACTAGTCGAATAATCACATGTAATAACTAATATAATAATGAGTGAATGCCTAACACCAGACATCATTAACACATAGTCAAGGCCATGTTCCAAGACTACAAATAAGTTTTTTTTCAAGGCCTTGTGTCAAGAAACTAGTTTGTCTCATGAGACCTACCGATGCATCGATGAGTTATAGCAGGCTCCACCCGTCACATACTTAGTCTACTGCATTCCTCATATGTAAATGTTGAAACATAACATAAACATCTGTGTTAATACTAGTATACAAAATGTCAAAACGATATCCAAAACCATGAATGGTAAAAAAAGAACACATCCTTAGTAAAACATATCACAAATCCTTCAATACAATATGTAATATTTTTATCATAATAAATCAACTTCAAACTTGTTTAAGTTTCATCAAATGATGTTGACATAGATGAAAATAATTTATAAAACTCTTTGAGAGTAATATTTCTTTTTCGTGAAAACATTTAAAAGTCACACAACTTAAAAAGGAATAAAATCAAAGAAATTTTTTAATACAAGTTTCTTATACCACATAGAATATTTTCAAAGAAAATAAAAATTTAAAACCATTCATGTCCATATAAATAAATCCTTTAAAACCAATTTCAAATCATGGACATTAATGAAGAAGATTTAGAAGAATGAATATTTAAAACATTTCAAATGATGTTTTAGTAAAAATTCACAAAAAAATATTTCCTTTGAAAAATATTTTATGAAACATGGTCATGGATAATAAATATTTCCCAGTTGATACTTACAAAAAAACAACCTCGTATAATGAAGATATTGTGAATAAAACCTGTACCTTGCACTATCCTTTAGTCGATGGTACATTTAACCTCTTTTATAATGAACATTTTATGTTATTAGATTATACTAGAACCATATTAATATTTATGATATCATATATGATTTATTTATGACTTTATAATATCCATTTAATAATAATTTCCATTTTAAATTAACATGACGGGCAATAATTACTTTTTTCATCGTACCTGTTTTAAATTGTTACTCTTGATTGTATCACATAGATCAAGATTTAAATACTTCCTGAATATATTACATGATTTATATATCATATATATTTAGAATATAAATATGTATAATAAATATATATATGAAATATAATACACCATTTATGGAGACGGTAGTCCATACGTACGCATAAATGTTGTTTGTATTTTCTTATCATATTGCACAAAACTAAATGAAAAAATATATCTAAGTAAATATATAAATATATATCTAGAAGAATTATTATGTCATATATTACATTATTATTAATGATATATATTTTATAATCATCATTTAATGGTTAACATAGAAATAAATTTCATCGCATTCATGGAGATGATAATCCTTACTTACACACGAGCGACAACATCATTATTTTGATGTTAAAATTATATATAATTTGATGGTATATAATATATAAATAATAATTATTATATTATATTTTTTATTTATATCAATTTCACATCATTATTATACCCATCCAAATAATAATGTATTGAATAACAATTACACCACGAGGTGGAGACGGTAAGCTGTATATACGCACCTATAGTGACATGTCATTCTAAGGATGGATAGAATAATGAATATGGTAATACCATATTTATAATAACATTAAGGTATATATAATATACTGGGGTTGTTATTTTATAATGGAAATAACAAATAAATTGGAAGTGGAAGAATAATGGAACATGAAAGAGGTGATGAAATATTTGCATCTTCTTCAGGTTCTCCTTTTGATTTGATCAAAAGGGATTCTTAGGTTGGATTTCATGATGAATTAAGGCCTCTAGGATTAATATAAGATAGTTGGGAAGATATTTGGGTAGGTTTTGGCCGAGTAAAATGGATTTGGAGGTGTAAATTTGAGAGAATAGAAAGTTCTATTTTATAAGAGGGTTAAGGGACACCTTTGAAAAAACATAAAAATTTTTTAAAAAAAAATTAATTTTCGGCTTCTAATTGATCCAAAAAGGATTATTTAAAGGATAATGCGGGGATGGGTCGAAAATAAATCAACCAATAGGTTTTAGATAGTGTTGGGTCACTATAATATCTTTACCTTTAACATTTATCTCTTAGTTAAATAGATTGACATTTACCCTGTCTCTTTGTATTTTTATATTAATTTGTTAATAAACGAACTATATACTTCCAAGAGAACCCCATGTGGTTTATTAATGATTAAAATATAATTATATAAGTCTTTTGGCCGATCCTAATATTTTTATTAAAAGAATAGAAATTAATAATATATTATTTATTTTAAAAACTCTTTTATGTGAATTTTGACACTATTTGGTGTTTTGATTTTTCTAAATTCATAATAGTATTATTACTTTGAAAAAAATAATCTAACAAACCCTAATATGTCATATTAACCAAAAAAATAAATTTAATTCATAAAATGTTCCAAATTACATTCATTTAGATATTTATAATATCAATTATTTTTATATTTCATTACTTAGGTAATTACTGCATCATCACTGTGTTATTAATAAATATAATTATTTAATGATTAAAAATATAAATATAATAAAATTATTTATTAATTTTTTTTATATTTCTAATTAATATTTATAGTCGAATTTATCTTATATGTATGTCAATAATAATTTTTTTTAGTTATCAAACTTTGATTTCAACTATTTTAACTCTTCTTTTAATTAAATAATAATAAATGTCCTAATCTAATTCATATGGACCAAAGAGGATCATATTTTATTCCTAATGTTGTTTTCAGTCAAATTATACTTATCCAATTGAATTAGGACACGTGTTAGGTTAATAATAATATCATTTCTACCCCTAATTACCCTATTTACTTTTTACTGTGGTAAATAAAAGTAAAAAGTTACTATTCACCAAATATTATTTTCATCTTATTGAACCAAATTTTGCTTAATGATTTCAATCATGACTCTCATATTTTTAAAATTCAACACATATAAGTAGTAAAATTATATATCTGTAATTTGCAACTTTTCCTATGAGGTGGGTAAAAGATGGTAAAAAGTTCGATAAAATTATTATATATCTAAAATTATTATAAATTGATTCCACTAAATTAAATTAAGTTTATATAATTATTAATAATATATTATGACATAAAATAAATTTAAATAAAATAAATATTTATTTAAAAAAAAGTCATTTTTAAATAATAACAATGTGTCTTTCACTATTCATCAAAAATTGAATGTTTTCAGAAAAATACCAAAATTTTACCCTAAGATAATTTTGATATTATGAATTGAAAAATGAAGTCCATTTTACATTATTCAACACATAGAAGCTGCATTCATTAATTTAAAATTATTTTTTGTTTTCAAAACAGAAAAGTGTATTTTTAAGAAATAATAACTATCAAAAGATTGACACTTGTTTATGTCCAATTTCAAAGTGAAATTACATAAAATGACAAGAATTGGATTAAATGGTAATAATATAATTTATTTATACTTCTTAACCATTAAAATATATAATTATACACTATAAATTATTTTAATTAAAACTGTTATTTTTTGTTAAAATATAGTATTTTTCACCATTCACCCAAATATGAATGTTATCAGAAAAACACCAAATATTTATTAAAACTGAATTATTATGTCTCCGTTCTAGGGAATAAGTTTATTTTGTCAAATTATATATATATAAGTTTCAAATATTGGATTTAAATTGGGTTCTCCATTAAAAGGTGGTAAAACAACAATTGTTTTGAAAAATACATCTTTTATCTTAAAAATACTTCCCTTATCTGAAAAAATGAATTTGTTCATACATTATTCATATAAAACTCACAATAAGGATTATAAAATATTAATTATTATATAAAGATTAAATTTTAGTTAATAATATTTATTACATCTTCTGAATGGCTAGTTTGGTATGTCATGGTGTGCTTGAAATCGATGTTGCGTGTAGGACAACTTATGGAATTAAATTGAAGAAAAAACATACTAGGAAATCATGCTGTGTTAAAGAATTCACTACTTCAACAAATTGCATTGACGTAATTTTAAATTCTTCTTAAAAAATAAAAGGTTTAAAATATAAAATAATTTTGTGGGAAAAACCACATCAGAAATTGGGTTAATAAAATTTAGTATTAATAAGAGGAAAAAAATTATATACATATATATACTTGACATGTAGAGTTTCATCCTTCAAATAATTCCTACCACAAACTCAAATTTCACTCCAAAATATTTAAAAAAATCTATTTTTTCTATTCATATAGGGTTTTAAAAATAATGAATTTACAATTCATTTTTTAGACTATTTAAAATAAACTAAATTATACAAACTAGTATATCATGTAGTCTGGTCAGAGGTGATGTGCCCTTGTCGCTCTTCCATTGCGGGTACAAGTCTCACGGCCTTGCTGGACATGACTTGTTGTCACCTGACCTCTAGGTTTTCCTTTTTATAACAATCCAAAAATAACATTAACCATAGTGTCCAATTTCAAACTTCATCTATTCAAAACTTTAGACATATCCAAAATACGTCTATACAAACTCTCAGTCCAAAATTTATAAGGAGGTTATACACAATGAAGATCTTTTTTTTCCAGGTAATAACATGTGAACGCCTTCATCATGTATTCTTTTAAAACACTCAAACATCATGAATTACCATAAAACCATTGTGATTATACTCATGGTCCCTTATTCCTTATAGAATACTAGTTATACTCCTTGTATCCAAAAATTTTGTAAACTCCAACAATAATGGAATATAAAAATCATTAATCAGCTTCACGGTAGTCATGAATATCCAATAAAATTTAACCAAATCAATCATGTATTATTCCGAAAATTACTACCTTGGTTTTAGAACCATATTATTGGTTATCTTTCTCTCAACAATATATTTTAGAAAAATTTAACCTACTATTGAGTCACTTTTCTTTTTTCCACACAATCTCATTTTTTTAATGAAATAGTAATATAACACATTCCTAATATACTTTATAATTATTATAACATGTACATCATTAATACAACACTAAAATGACACAATACTTTAATAACAATGTAATAATCCTAATCATTCCATTTTATATTCAGTAGTATCATTACTTTATTATTATCCAATAGCAACATTTAGGGTATACTCTGATGATTTAGAAATTGATCCGAGTAGTGTCTCAACTCCTTGCAGATGAAGGATTATACATTTGAAATTTTTTTCTTACCCTCACAATCACGTACTTAGTTTCCTTTTTCTCAAAAATTATAACAAACTCTCATTACCTTTAAGAATTTACTAAGGTGATTTCTTCCACAGTTATAACAAATGGGAAAATCCGGCTTTTCCATCTTCCCTTTATACATCTTTCTCTCTTCCATCCTTTTATTCTTATGCGTTCCTTCAAAGCCATAGGACATAGAGAATTCTTTAATTATCTTATTAATAGATGATACTATTTCATCATATGTTGAGAATATTTAAGAGACTATTTACCTTCTAAATGTTGGATTAATATCATGAAAGATTTGATCCTTCTTACTCTTTGGATCATACGTATTTCTGGAGTTCACATTCCTTCTACTGGGCACCATTTCAATACAATGGAATACACTAGGACTATTTATGAATTGAAATGAATAATTAAAAACCTGTAAAATACCTAATGAATGTTTTACAGTTTATGGATATAAGAAAATTATTTTCTTTCAGGAGTTATATAATCGTAAATCCTTCTTAATTATTTTTAATGAAAATGACAATTATCTAGAGCATTTCCCTTGGGAGTGTCATAACCAAGATTTCAGAAAGGCATGTTGTACTCCACCAGTTCCCATTCAAGTCTAGATCAAAGCTATGTTTTTGGGTTTTACCACTTAGTACATATGTGCTGGAGCCACCTCTACCTGCTCGTATCCAGACAGGGATTTATTTTCTTGGGAAAATCAAAAAATAACTACAATCCCAAAATTCTTGGAATTTATTCTATACTAATCATCAATGTCTATGTTAGTGATATGTTATCTGATCAGAGTTTATCTAAATCTAGTTTCCAATGATTTTACTAAACATACTCTGATACCAACTATATTTCCCCGACCATAGTTACCCAGAGTCTATGGATTATTACAAAATATTGGCATGATTACAAAGAATCAAGTCCCAAAAGACCAATCAGTTTAGTAGTTTTGGAAAATATATTTCATACATGAACATTACATTACACTTTATAACTTACAACAAAAAAATCCTTTGAGTATTCCATTGTTCTGTTATCTTAACAATGTATCTCAAACAGAAAACACTTCTTGGGAAAATAGGAAAATAAAATATAAGAAAGGGGTGATCTTAGATGCTCAGAAAGGGTAAATAATTTAGTGGAAGCTATGAAATGTTAAAGAATGATGTGTAATAAAAAATTTCATTTTAAACATAAACTTGGACATAATATAGATAAAATAAATCAAACATTACTGTACAATTATGAACATAGATATTCTACTATTTGAATAATCACATGTAATAACTAATTTCATAATTAAGGAATACCTAATGCCTGCCATTATTACCACATTGTCTAGGAATTCTTCCAAGAATTAAAATAAAATTATTATAAGGCCTCGTGCCAAGACACTAGTTTTTCTCATGAGACCTACTAATGCATCGTGGATCTATAGCAGGTTCCACAAGTCACTTACTAAGTCTACTTCATTCCTCATATGAAAAGGTTGAATCATAAAATAAACATTCATATTAAAACTGGCATAAAAAATGTCAATACATTATCCATAAAAAATGAATGGTATATAAAAACACATCCACTATCAAACATATCACAAATACTTGAATACAATATGGAATATTTTTATCATAATAAATCAACTTCAAAGAGGATTAAAATCCATCAATGGATGTTGACATAGATGAAAATGATTTGTAAATATCTTTGAGAGAAATATCTATTTTTCAAGAAATCATCTAAAAGTCACACAAATTTAAAAGGATGAAATTTAAATACATTTATGAATAAAATTTTCCCATACCAGTTTGAAACATTTCAATGGAATTATCATTTTAAAAACATTCATGTCTATATAAATAAATCCTTTAAACAAATTTTGAAATCATGGACATTAATGAAAACGATTTAGAAGAATAAATATTTAAAACATCTAGAATGATGTTTTAGTAAAAATTAAATTAAAAATGATCCCTTTAAAAACTATTTTATGAAACATGGTCATGAAAAATAAATATTTCCCATTAGATACTTACATATAAACAATATCGGATAACAAAGAGGTTGTGAAATTAAAATTACCTTGCACTTTCCTTTAGTCAAGGGTATGTTTAAGCTCTTTTATAATGACCAATATATGTTATTAGATTATACGAGAACCATATTAATATTTATTATATCATACATGATTAATTTATGACTTTATATTACTCATTTAATAATAATTTCCATGTTAAATTATGATTTCTGTTAATATTCGATTTTTTTATCGTACGTGTTTTAACGTGTTACTTTTAATTCTATCACATAGATCAAGATTTATATACATCCAAAATATAAAACATGATTTATATATCATATATTTTTTTGAATATAAATATTTATTATAGACATATATATGAAATGGAAAACACCGTTTATGGAGACGGTAGTTAGTACGCACGCGTAAACGTTGTTTCTGTCTTCATATCGTTTTGCACGAAACTAAGTGAATGAAATATATGTAAGTATATATATATATATATCTCTACTATCATTATTATTTAATATATAACATTGTTACTAATTATATCTATTTTACAATCATCATTGAAGGGTGAACGTGAAAATGAATCTCATCGCGTTCGTGGAGATGGTAATCCCAATGTACGCACGAGCGACAATATCATTCTTTTGGTATTAAGATCATATATAATTGGATGGTATATCATATATACCGAATCCTTATTATATTATATTTATTATTTACCTTCATTTCACATAATTATTATACACATCCAAATAATAATGTGTTGAATAACAATTACACCACGACGTAAAGACAATAAGCCGTATGTACTCACATATAGTGACATGTCATTAAAAAGATGGATAGAATAATGATTATGGTTGTAAATATTTATAATAACATAATAGTATATATAATCTAATAGATTTATTATTTTATAATGGAAATAATAATGAATGATTTAGTGGAAGAATAAAAGAACTTGAAAGAGGTGATGGAATATTTACATCTTCTTCGGGTTCTTTCTTATGATTTGATCATAAGGGATCCATAGGTTTAATTTAAGACTAAATTAAGGACTCTAAGATGATTTGAGGACATTTGGAAGGATATTTGGTCATGGTATGCCTGAGACAAATGGATTTGTAGGTGTGAATATGGGAGAAGGGGATGTGCTCTTTTATAAGAGGGGTGAGGGGCACCTTAAGATAAAACATAAAATATTATTTTATAATTAATTCATTTTTGGTGTCTAATGGCTCAAAAATGGATTATTTAAATGAAAAGGTAGGTATGGGTCGAAAACCACTAAACCAATAGGTTTTATACAGGTTTGGGTTACTATATAAACTTTATCTTTTTTATTTAACTTTTAGTTAAATAGATTGACATTTACCATTTCTCATTGTATTTTTATATTATATGGTAATAAACATACTATATACATCTAAGCGAACCCCAAGTGGTTCATCAATGATAAATCTATCATTAAATAAGTCTTTTGGCCTATCCTTATATTTTTAAAAATAGAATAGAAATTAATAATATAATATTTGTTTTATAAACTATTTTATGTCAATTTTGACAATATTTGGTATTATATTTTTTTCTAAATTCATAACAGATTTATTACTTTGAAAAAAATTCATCTAACTAACCCTAATATGTCATATTAACCTATAAAATTAGTTTAATTCATAAAAACTCTAAAATTATATTTATTTTGATATTTATAATATCAATTATTTTAATATTTCATTAAATAGATAATTATAACATCATCATTGTGTCACAAATAATTTAAATTATTTAAATTATAAAAAATATAAATAAAATACCATTATGTAGTAAAAATTTCATGATTTATAATGAATATTTATAGTCTAATTTATCTTATGTGTAAGCATATATTAAAAAAATTAGTTTTTAATCATTGATTTTAACTCTTTTAACTCTTCTTTGATTTAAATAATAATAAATGTCCAAATATAATTTTAGTGGACCAAAGAGGTTCATATTTTATTCCTACAGATTTTTTTCTCAAATTATATGTAGTCAATAGAATTATAACATGTATTAGGTTAATAATAATAATATAAGTTTTACCCTTAATTACCATATTTACTTTTTACCGCGGAAAAAAAAGATAAAAATTACTATTCACTAAAAATTATTTTCATGTTATTGAACCACATTTCACTCACTAATATCGACTGTGTCTCTCCAATTTTTCAAATTCAAATCACAAAAGCGGTAAAATTATGTTTTAAGTAAATTTGTAAACACTCCAAGGAGGTGGGTAAAAGACAATAAAATGTTCAATAAAATTTTTATATATCTAAAATTATTATAAACTGACTCAAATGAATAACATTGAATTTATATATGTAATATGTATATATTTTTACATAAAATAAATATAATTAAAATAAATAATTATTTATTTAAAATGTCAGTTGTAAAAAATAACACAGCGTTTTTCACTATTCATCAAAAATTGAATGTTTTCATAAATATACCAAAATATTACCATAAGCTAATTTTGATATTCTGAATTATAAAATGAAGTCCATTTTACCAAATTCATAACATATTAGATGCATTAATTAATTTAAAATGAATTCCCATTTTCAAAACCTAAAAGTGTATTTTTAATAAGTAATAACTATCAAAAGATTGACACTTGTTTATGTCCAATTTCAATGTGAAATGATTTACAATGACCAAAATTGAATTAAAGGGTTAAAATATAATCTATTTATACATTAAACCCATTAAATTGTATAATTTAACCCTATAAATTATTTTGATTAAAAAAGTTTTTTTCACTTAAAATATAGTATTTATCACCATTCACCCAACTATGAATGTTATCATAATAACACCAAAATTTTATTGAAAATAAATTATTATGTCCCTATTATAATGAAAAGGTTTATTTTTTCAAATTGAATATATAAAAGTTTCAAATATTGGATTTAAATATGGTTCACCATTAAAAGGTGGTAAAATAGAATTTCTTTTGAAAAATACTTCTATTATCTGAAAAGAATGAATTTTTTCTTTCATTGTGTCTAAGAAACTCTCAATATGAATTAATAAATTATAAGGATTATATAAGGTTTAAAATTTAGTTAATACTATTCATAAACTCTTTTAAACGGCTAGTTTGGTATGTTGTGGTGCGCTTGAACTCAGTGTTGCGTGTAGTGCATGTTATTGAATTACATTGAAAAATAACATACTATGAAATCTTGGGGAGTTGCAAGTAATAACATATAATAAATAATATGAATGTTACTCTTATCTTGTAACTTTGAATAATTCCATACATTTCTCAAAACAAGATATTATGAATAAGAACACCCCACATGGTTCTATTTCCATGTATCACCCAACATTCCCAATGTGACATGGACATCAATAACCACATATTAAATCCACATGGTTCAATGGACCCACCATAGTAAATTTGGAGTATAAACATCTTTTTATAATCACCGAAAGAATGATTGATCAAAAATATTTGCAATCATTCTATACCGACTTACCCATGATTATTATTGATAAAATATTTGAAATAAATTTAAGGAGGTAATATTATTCACTATCCAACTTAATTATTACTTTATCACGTCAATAATGTTATATCTATCCCCATCCATGAAATATTAGTCCAGCATCATTGACCTCAAGTACTTAACTCATAAAGGTGGATTTCTAATACATAATAAACAAACAATATAATATATTTGGAATTAATTCCAGACAATCCATCTAGGAATAATGAATATAAACCCAATTGGGTAACACATACTCACTAAAACCCTAAGCAACAGTGTGTATCATATACTTGGAACAACCTTGAGACCACACTAACTGACGACCCAATAATTTTTGTCATCTATCTATTGATTCCACTATTATTTGAGTAGAATAAAAAAGAATATATGAACTAAAATTATATCCAATGAAATGATAAGTATATTTATTTTTTTATCCAGCAATATCCTCCTTCATCTATCCCTAACAAAATCCCCTTCATCAACGATAGATTCGACCATGTTCTACATGAATCAAAATCAAATATTTTTTTAACATCATCTAAAATTATAGTATAATAAGATTCAAGAGAAATATGGAAAATCATTGGAGGAACTCATCTCAATAAAATCAATGATCATATGATAACCTCCATGACCAGTATAGAAAAAAATTGAATAAATTTGAGATATTATTTGGCTCACAAATGTCTGACTAGAATTGAAAAATTACACCTAAAGGGAGTTTATTTTTATAATCCAAATTGTTCCAAAATGTACTCATGAACGAAATGTATCTGGGTCGCATTATAAACCATGTCCATTAATACCATCTACCATGTGCTCCACCGGGTGAAAACCATTGACTATTTAATGGCCATAGTCATAGGATTTGTACCTCAACAACTACAATAGGTACCCAATGCATTTAGATTGGGTACCTGGTGGACCTCTTTATCCACTAGTAATCCCTTTTCAATTTATAATCTGGTATTTTCTAATTAATGCATTTATCAACCATGATCCCACCCTGAATGAATCCATTTAATCATTAATACATGCCTATGCATTCCAATTATTATCTTGAAAAAAAAATTAATGATGTTCTATGTTTAACTTTAATTAAAACCCAACATTTTACCAACTGCACTAACAAACTCTGATGAAGGTCATTATAGGATACTAATTGGTAATAATGGTTATAGTAGTAATAATAATAATATAATTTATTTGATAGTTAATATAAAATATTTATTAATATTCTATTTCTAATAGATACATTTATATGAATCTTTTCATAAATAGAAATTAATAATTATTTATTTATAATCCTTATGAAATAATTAACATTAATAATAAAAAATTATAATTAGTAATTATTATTTAATGAGAGATTAGAAATACGTAATGTATAAAAATGAAATATAAGTAATTTATGAAATTATAATTTTCTAAATAATAATTAATAATTAATAAAATTGAATAATATCTAATATTGACGTTTTAATAATTTATATTTACTTGATGTTAATAATAAATATTTACAAAATATATAACAATTGATAATTATCAATATATAACAGTTAAAAATTAATTATAACATTCTTATTATTAACATTTATCAATTCATAAATTCCATTAGATAATTATTATTTATGATGAATTTATAATTTTTATATGTAAAATATTTAGCTTGAAATAGTTATTTGAATTTAAAAATTTAAAAATATATATAATAATATTTGATATTTATTAATTGTTATCATTAATTAAATACACTATAATTATTATTATTCATTACATATTAAATATTATTTATGACTTATTAATTTTTTTAAAAAGTTGTTATAAATAATTAATAAAAATTTATTATCAGTTATTAAATATAAAATATGAAATTCAAATATTTATTTATTTATTAATATTTATTGAGTTCGTTTTAAATACATGAAATTATAATTGTACAAATATGAACTGAATAGTAGTAGTTAATATTTTTTAGAATTAAAAATTATTTTTATTAAATATGTTATATATTATATATAACATATTTATTTCAAGTCATTCTAGATATTGATGATAGTATGAATAGAATGGTGTACCATGAAATCAATGAATCATATATTATTAATAATTTGAATAAAAATTATAGATGATATATCAATGAAAAATAATAAATAAATTTTCTTTTTAGAAGAAAATATCATTTAGTTAATATTTAATGTTTAATGATTTTTAATACATAATTTATTATATGTAGTTTATAATTTAAAATTTTATTATTTATGGTATAAATAACATATAATAGTTTTCCTCATGTTTTATCAAATGGAAACCCATTCAATAATGTACATATGACCCTGATTTCATTAATTTTTTTATATATATTTAAATGGATTCCATGAATTTGGTAACTAGAATAATGATAATCAACTATCTCCACAATTTTGGATTGTACTACCATGATTGAAAATCATAACAAAAATTCATTTATCATTACTCTGTGTTTCATAGTTAAATAGATAAGATAATGAAACCCAGAAAATATAAATAAAAAGATCTATGTTCCATCCAAAACAAATACATATTTATACATTGATAATACTATTTTTTGACCATGTCATAGTTTTGTATTGATTACTAATGTAGTGTATGTTATGATGGCTATGACTGATCCTAATTATATTATATAATAAGATGAATAAAGTTAGGATAACACATATTTTTATTTGGGAAAATATTTTTTCACCTAACTATCAATGTATCAAATGAGACATGATATAAAACAATATTTATCTATATTACAAAATTATTTTAGAATTTTTAATAAAACAAAATATTTAGTAAAACTAGGATCTTATACCAAAATTATATATTATATATGATGACATCACATTTGTGGCCGTTTATTTTGATAAAATTCCACATTAAATTTACAATATTATTACAATTACCAAATATTTTTTTACAATATATAATGATGTGAGTGATCAATGTAATTTTGTGATAATATATATATTTGACCACTAGTTTATTAAATTCATATCTAATATTGGGAAGTTTTATCCTGTGGAAAAATTCTGAGTACAGTGATGCGAATATTATAGGACACAATTTTTGAAATTCTGACTCATGGTTATTAGATACTTAGTCTCTCTAATGCATATGGCATGATATATATAGACCTAAATACAATAGTACATTGATGTAAGGATATGAAAATCTATATAACAGTTTATGGTAATGAGTTAGAACATTTTATATTGAAAAATATAGAGTAAATCAACCAAGTATATTAATTTAATAATTAGAAAATTAATACCATGATTAATACATAAATAAAAAATTTATTTCCACATCTTATTTTAATAAGAATGAGTTTTTATTTATGACTAATGAATAGAGTTATTTTATGTTGAGGTTTGAATTGTTTTTTTACATTGAAAATGTGATTAATGATATTTTTTCCAATATATGTATAATAAAACCTATGATATTCAATATAAGAGGTCGTGACAGTCGATCATAAAACCTATTATATTTATGGTCATAATAATGAGATATAAATTCAAAATATCAATACATATATATTGACAGGATCCTTTTTCCTAATTTTATGATATTAGTGAGTTCTATTTATTTGAAAAAATTTGATAGAAATATATAGGGTAATATTTTTATTGGTTAACAGGTCATTGAATGTTATACATAGTTATAGTTTTAGACCACTGGGTGAAAATAATGTTATGGGTGTTGGAACATAATAATATGTAATATTTATTTTCGTTTATATTATTATGTGTTAATTTTAATCAATAAGTATTTAAATTTTAAATTTTTTATACAGGTCAATAGAATATATATAGAATTTAGTCAATAAAAGATTTAACATTTTTTTATTATATTAGGGAGGTGAATGCTTGAGAGTCTAATTTCATGGTCATTTGATAAATCATGGAATTGATTCATAATTCATCTACCTATATCACCATAGTGGAATAACATGTCATAAATCTAGAAACCTAACATGTTGACATCTTTTTATTAGTAAATTTAATGTTAATGCAATCTTACCATATCATATTGAGAAAATATTCTATAATCAAGGGTATGTTTTTAAATTTTTTCCCTCTATGTTATACAGGAACCATACGTGATATTGGATAACAAAAATCCATATTTTGTTTAAAAACATAATTTTGTTTAATGAATTTTTATTAAATTTATATAGATAATATTATAACCAAGATTTATATTTTATTATTTATTTCTTATCACAAAAGAAACTAGGTGATATTGTTTCTAAAAATGTACATAAAACATACAGTATGTTGATTCTACTAGAATTTAATTCAGAAAGAATCTATATCTTGATGTATTTTTGAGATGAAAATTAATAATGGATAAGTTCAATAAAATTATGTTATAATTATAATAGAGATGAAATGTGAGTGAATTATCAAAATATTAATGAAATAAATGTCTCTAACTACACATGAACCACAAATTCTATAAAAACATATTTAAATCCCAAGATAAAATTATTTCCCATTTAAACTGATGCGATATTATGTTCAAAAATTTTACATCCAAAATTGACAAAAATTAAATAAATTGATATATTTTTGAGAATTTTGTAGTGGTCAAAAAATATAAAATATTACTAAATTAAACTAACCATTTATAAATCATGTTTTTTGGAAAACATGTGAAGATACTTGTAGTATGAAATATGGGGTTTTGTAAGATAACAAATATGTATGATTTAAATTCTACCTATAAATATTTTTTGGTGAGAGATTTGAATAATGATTCTTAATATTATCAATGAATGGGCCATTTCGGCAGTTACAATGATAAATTCCATTAAAATATTTTTTCCCTGATTGATTATTACGAATAAAAGATATAATCCATGAACTATATCCTTATCATGTATTTAGTTGTTTATAGTTATATGACACAACCACGTGTTTTGAGGATCCAAAGGATATATCAAAGATATAGAAGTTACAATAATGAATTAATGGACTTAATTAAATGTAATAGAGTTATAACATATAAATTAATTATGAAATCCATGAATATTGATTTATCAAGAACTAATAATTATCATGTTTATAAAACATGATAAGTGGGCATGTTGTGGTACTTTCGAAATTGAATTTCGATTATAAAATAATCAATTAATATTATATTCAATCATAATAGTTTTTAAAATCAAGGTGGTGAAAACTATTCATAATGAAACACATGGGAAAACTCCAACATATTAAGTATGAAATCATATAGAGATCGATTAATGAGGTTTTTTGGTATAGAGGTATGAGACATCTATTTTCTAACTGTAATAGTTCTACGGGTCCTATAGAAGGAAATATAATATGATAATATAAATTTGGTAATAAATTTAGTTTAGCATTCAAACCATTATATGTTCCATATATTTCACTTTTTGTAGATTCATATTAATATTTTCAAAATGATATTATTTTAGGAAAGAAGATATGTACACTAATAAGATATCTAACTAATAGTTATTATGAAACTTGTTTTATTTATAGAGTTAATTTTGATGTTTGTATGTAAACACCACAATTCATGGGAATAGTTTTAGGAGTTTCTATATAATATATTTAAAAAAATAGATTTATTTAAAAAATTCATGTTTTATTCTAATGAGGTATATAAAATTTAACTAGATAGAATGATTTATATGTTGTGTTAGTAGTATTTTTATGTGTTTTGTGGTAATTCAATAAACATGTAGTTATTTATTAGGAAATGTTTTTACAATGGCATGTTTGATATAAAAATAATTTAATTAATTATCTTAGATTTTGTGGGACGAAATAGGAAATGGTTTTATTTTATATCCATCATTATCTTAGGAAATTTTTTTTAGTATGTAAACATAATTTTCCCATGAAAATAACTTCAAAAAATATATAAATCTCATGAAACAACATTATTTTCTCTTTATTATCGTACTATAAATTGGAATAAATCCTAGAGTGTCGTATATATAATTTTTTATGATCCTGAACATCTATGGATGGATTCATTTTTTGGAAGTTGTTATATAAAATATTAAACCGTATTAAGTGAAATATTTAGTTTATTTCATCAGGTGGACTGTTGAGCCCTTCTATATCAAACATTATATAAATATTATTAAGTATGTGTAAATTGTACCATTTGGGTTTTTTATCATGGTTAGATAATTGATGATTAATATAAATTATTAACATATTATAATCAAATGAATTGGAACATCAACAAGATAGTTGATTTAAAAAACACACTTTTTATTTTTTTCTTTAGCATTTATAATTATTCAATTCCAAATCTATTTTTTTCATTTTTTAAATAATTTCCACTATTATGTATAAGTGGTAACCAAACAAATATTGCGATTCCATTTTAAATATACCATAAAAAAAGAGCACCAAATCAATGAGTACACAAAAAACCCATTAAACTTAAAATAGAAAAAAATAACCACATGTCATCATAATCATAGAAGATGATCCTTATTGAGATGAAAACCCTATGAACCAGAAACCGTCATTTTCATCCATACCCTAATTCTAGGGAGTACTCAACAAAATATCAATGAGATCATTACATTAAAAAAAACATACTGAAATAGTTGATGGTGAGGGGACACTATAGACTAGATGATTTATTATATTTTGAAGTAATTTGGTGTTACATCATAAGGAGTTATATATTAATGGGACTTCATTAGAATCAATTCAAATTATGAATTGAAAAAGTATTTAGATATTTGATTCTAGGATATATAAATTGATTTATTATTCTAAATTAATGATCACATGTTGTATTGTGAAATGTTTTACATGACATAGAAATTAAGAAGCGTATATAAAATTTCATTTTTCAAATAAGGTTTATTGGAAAAGCACAGTTAAAAATAAGTAGTTTTAATATATAAAAATTAAGGTTCTATGATACAATGAAAAGGAAAAAAAATATTTATAGTAGTAATTTTGAGGGAAATTACTTTATTATTTGTTATTTTAGGTTCCATGATTTGAAAAATAATTTTTAAAATAAGTAGATTACACTTAAGTTTAATATATTTTTTATAAAATCATTAATATGAATGTTCATATACTATTTTTTATGGGTATTAGAAAATATATAAAAGTGAAGAGATATTATTTGATTTATGTTTATTATTTCAATACAATTTTATAATATTTTTTCAGATATGACTAACTGTATATTATATATTAGCTCTATGAAAACAACATGAGTTGTATCTTAGAATACCCAAAATCCCAATTGTATTTAATTATAATTTATCTCCTTTATATATGTTGTTTAAACAAAAAAACTACTGATCATAACACAAAAATAGGAAGATGTATTACCTTATCGATATTATATTCCTCTTATTTATTTACTCAATAGATATTGTATCAATTACGTATCTTCTATGTCATTAGAAAATGATTTAGTTAAAATAGATTTTTTCCATCTTAATTAAAAATTATTGATAAAAATTTATGATTATGTGATCATAATTATTTAAGGGAATATTGATTCAAAATATAATGGGAGGGAATGGGATCACCATTTGATGGTTAATAATATTTATTTTATCCATTTTATTTAGAAAGGATTATATATGATTAATTTATATTTATATTAGGGGTTTGAAGGACATAATGTGTATAGATGAATAATCTCTCATACTTATATGATTTCAAAATTTATTGGATTGATTTCTCAATTTAGTTGGGATATATTAAATCAGAGTACATGGTGTTTTTTAAATCCATGGAGGGTTATGTTCTATTTTTTTAAATATTGTATACATGGAATTATAGGTATTAATTTATTTACTTACAATAACATCCTATAAATATTTGAATGTGATATATTATTAAAAAATTATAAATTTAACATCATAGGAGGGGGATTAATGTGTTAAAAAATCAATCATTGATTGGATATGTTTCTCTTTTATTCAAGAACGCTAAACCCTTTTAGTTTAAACAAATCAAACAAAATATTCTAAAAAAATTAATGTTCAGAGACTTGATTATTTTACTAGGTTCCCCAAAGGATATACGAATAAGTATAAAAAATAAAAAATAATTTTAGAAAGTTCCAATAAATAAGATATATTAAATTTAATGTTTGTGATTATTAATATTCTAAATCCATGGGTCACTAAATTAATATATATGTTATCTCATTACAATAAGGTAATAAATATTATTACTTTTAAGGATCTTACAATAAAGGTGAAAAAATTATTAATATATTATTTCATAATTAGTGATTCTCTTAAACAAAAAATTCTAGATTATATATGAATCCTAGTGTGTATGATTTTTATTCCTAACAGATCTCTAAAAAATTATTTCGAGATTAAAGAATTATCCCTTATTTTTAATTTATTTAGTATATACTTCCATATTTAAAAAATCATATTCAATCATCATCGAATAATTACCTTAGGTATGGAGTTGTTTATATACCATATGTCTCTATATCATTGATCATCAAAAGTTGCAAAAAAAATAGAATAACAATCTATAAAATTTTACGTAATTTGATTTTGTAAATTTTAACCTAATCTACAATAATCTATATTATTAATGAAATACATGAAGGGTTATTTCAAACAATGTTGTGATTTACTTAAAACTAGTTTATTCATAACTACAATCACTTCCAAATACATATTTTTAGGGAAATCCATCGATTTAATTATTTTAAAATTTCATATTTTTATCACACCAGAACAGGGTGTTTTATAGACTATGATAACAATGTTTTATCTATGACTCTAGTAGCTTCCTATAATTTCCTCCATTAAAATGTTTATAAAATGGTTATTTCGATGAAAACTATTTCTGGTTTTCTTCAAAAATATATATATAAATAAACATAACTAATTAATACACATTTTCATATAGTGATTCTCTAAAATATAAAAGTTAATTAAGATATGAAAAATAATGTGATTAACCTAATCAAAATATTTAAAAAAACATTCAAAATCAAAACCAGTCAATATTTAATGGTTTAATATTATAATTTCTAATGGAATCTTGTTTTAAAAAATCAACACTATAGTTTTTAACATGATCATAATCTTGTAATTTAACATATCATAATACCAGTTTTGACCTGGATTTGTATTCTTTTTATATATAAAAAATATTTAATAAAAATTTATAGATAAATAGGGATAGCCATAATTACAGTTTAAATTATATTTTATATTAAAAAAATAATGTGTTTATCTATTTTTCATCTATATAGTATTCTTGAATTTTGGTAGCTAGTAAACATCCATGTACCATTTGGTATGTTGATCAATTGCCCCAAATAATTATTCATCATTTACTAAAACAAAAACTAAACTTATTCTATCCACCAATAACATCATATTCTATATTATACATAAAATTTATAAATAAATAACTTACCATAATCAATATCCTACAAATTAGAAATTTATTTAAATATAATTCCATCATTTTATACTTGAGTATACTTGGTTCCAATATGCTTCCACTCTAGTTTTGATGTTAATCACATGTCAATCCCATGATTCATCAACCTCTTACAAATCATTATAGTAATAAAAAGTCTCAACTTCCAATCTTTGTAAATGTGAATAATAATATTGGGTGAAATAAATTTTTCTACAGAGAGTTCTAGGATTACATTGAGCCTTCTTCACTACAAACTGATTATTTTATTTAACACTTATATCTTCATTACATTTTAATGTTTGTCCCTATTGATTTTATAATCCTTGTATTCATTTTCCAATCTACTCCTTGTTTTTTTATAACTATAAACATTATACAAGGGATATGAACATATAAAAAATTCACTAACCCATATATCTTCATATGTTTGCAAGAATGTTGTTATTTATTTTTGACTGATGAATAAAATACAAGTTAATAACAATATAGATTCACTTGATATTTTTTTAATTAATTAATTATATATATATATTCCTTAACTCTATCCTTATTACCATACATATAAATCAGAAACTAAAAATGAATCACATCTCTTTACAGAGATAGCAGTCCACATGTATGCACAAGTGGTGTAATCTTTTCCCAGTATATAAAAAGATGGTGGACAATTTTTTTCCATCGTAATAGAAAATTTAGTATATATATTATTCTAAATTAAATATTTTATAATATAATCCTTTTATTTGTTGGAGTTATGAAATGAAATAAAATTTACAATTTTCATTTAAGAGTTATACCTCTTCATTAAGAAACCTTCTTTGTCTTAAACATTATGACTTGAATTAATGGAATTTGAGAAATACAATAAGATATAGGATATTTTATAAGAATATAGAAAATATATTAATGAAGGTATATTTTATTCTAGAATCTATGAAAAATAGGAAAAATCAAGGTAAGGAGACACTCGCTTATAAGTTAGGTGTGGGGGACTCTGAATATTACATTACATATTAAATTAATATAAATTATTTTTCATGGAATAATGATTAATAATTATAAAAATAATAATATTTGATGTTTATTATTGTAAGTAATCTCATAAAATAAAATTTTAACTTGTTTAGGTGATATCCTAACTTTTATCTTATTGTTTAACCACTTGTTAAGTCCATTGAAAATTACTACAAAAAAAAGTTTCTAACTCATTATGTTTCAAGAATGAGACTATAAAAAAACAAGAGACACAAAATTTTACCCATGATATTATGTTAAACAATATTACATTCAATTAGAAGATGAAACATTTTTTCTGTTTTTTAAAACATTAAATAATATATATTTTTTGTAAAACATTATTAATTTGATTTTGTAAATATTATTTTAAGTATACTTGAAGAGAAAATTACAATAAAGGAAGTAATATATAATCCTTTCACCCATACCAAATTATATAAAGTTGTCAATTTAATTCATGGGACACTATAATTTATTAATATTAGTATACTTTTAATATTTACAAAATAATTTATTTTATTTTTCAATTAATTGAATAAATTCGGTGTCACTGTTTTATGTATATTTATGTAATTATTTAATCATTAAAAATTAAAAATAAATTACTAAATTAAGAAAATTAATTCTCATTTCAAATAAAATTTATAAAGAAACATATCCTCTTTTATTATTGTGTAAAAATGTTACAAATATTTAAGTCAATAGAATGACATTTTGCATTTATTAATTTTTTAATATAATATAATGGTCATAAGAATTAAAAATTTTACCAACATAGAAATATTTAAAAACTATTTTTTGAAATTTAGGAACTAAACTTAACAAATATGATAATGGATAGTGTATGAAAATTTGGAAGCCATATCTCAAATTTGCAGCCATATTTCACATGATTTACCCTTACCGAGTTGACAAAAATTTACCATGGTTACAATTTATTATGAAAAAAGTTAAATGGTACTATTTATAAAAATTTAATAAGTAGATTAAAAATATAGTCTCTATTCTCATGTTTTAATTTCATAAATTTTCCTAAATGAATTTTTTATTAAGTGTGGAAAACGCGAGGAAGACTATTTTTTAGAAAAATAAAACATTCAGCATTGAACTATATTTATTATTATTAAATGGGTTAATTAAATATTTGATGAATGTTAAAGTAATTTATTGAGTATTATATATATTATAATTTATTTATCATAACTCATCAATAGTAATTTATTTATTTTATTTAAATAAAAACACTTTTCAAACAGAATGTTTTTAGTTAAACAAAACCTTTACTTTCAAATGTTTTTTATTTTAATTTTTATTCATCTAAAAATAATGTAATTGAATTTACACATACATAAACCATTTATTTCATATAATTTATTTAGTCATATTCATACATTCCATTCCAATGACTACGTGGTAACATTCAAATTTAATAATAACATTTCAATAATATATTAAAAAATTTAAAACTCGTTGATGTCTGTATATAAATTTATAAAATAAATGAAATTTATTTGGAAAACTATGTCATAAAATATTTGGGTGTTACATTATATCCCCCCCCATAAAATGAATGTACAATATGATATTTTATAACTCCAATAAAAAATAATAATGATATCCCTATTTTATTACATTCTAAGGAACCCATGTAACTCATTGAATTTATAATTCCTCAGGAGAACAATATTTAGATGAGTGGACTTGTTTTTTCAGAAATTTAATTTAAAAAAAATGAAATATTCTAATTATTATTTATATAAATTGTAATACACTAGTGTTACAACATATAAGATAAGTTTATGTGATGGATAAGGTATTTACTTCTTTAGGATATATAAATGGAACACATCGTGAACATTAGACAAGTTGGATGAAATTGAAAAGTAATATTCTACTATCCCTAATTGATTAATAATATCGATGGGGGAAATATACATAGGAATCATCTTTCCATTTATTCTAATTACCATAAAACATTTTTTCGATAAATTCATAGAATACATTATCACAAACATTAAATTCAAGATATCACCAACAATTGCCAACATAATATTTCAATCGCATTGAAATTTCTTAATGTGTTTCTAAATGTATATTAATTTTCCTATTATTTCCTATACCATATAACATCCCTAAAATTTATTATTCAACCTTATCCACAAAAATTATTTTTCTATACTTCATCCCATATAGTTATATATAAGGACCCATCTGAATTCTATAGCCAAATCTATTAATTTATGAAAAATAAAATAATGGAATGTGTTGTTACCAACCACTATTTAAGTCCAATTAAATATAGAATATCATATCCTTAGTGTTTTAATGACACCATTATACTATTTATCTATATGAGGATGATAATTTGTATTTAAAGTCCACTCAGTATCTAGATAATGATGAAGAGTTAACCAAAAAATCGAGGTAATCCTCATATGTCAATTAGGAATAATAGATTGTTTTACTCGAAAAAAATATAAAACATGCATAATGCATATCCTATAATGATAAACAATAAATATATATCTTATCTGATGCTAGTGACGTGTTATGGCTTCATATCATTGTTGAATACCACCCAAATAACATTATGGTCATTGAATGTTTTTGGGATGGTAATGAAAAATTTATTATGATATTTTACAATTTTCATTTTAGTATAGTTAATGATTGTAACAAACCCTAAGCATTTATGTCTTCAAAACTATAAACCATGTTACATAATCTATAATATCTTTATTGAAGATCACCAACTAGAAATACACTATATCTCTATAAATCATATTAGTTCTATGATGTATAGATAATTACGTACTATGGCCTTAATTAAATAGATTATTATTTAAATATGGTATGGATGAAACATATACATGGTTCATTAATGTTATTATTAATTTACAATCTAGTTTTATATATAATTTTTTTGACATTCTTCTATAGTTCTATATTTTCCATCCTCTTTAATTCTCACAATGATATATGTTTAAACACTCATTTGAGTGAGACTGTATTTCTACCCTTCAATCATGATTTAAAAATTTCTAATTTGAATATCATTAAATGTTGGATATTTTTTGATCCCCATCATAGATATTCTAGAATGAAATTTTTGACTCATTACATTTTCAACCTTGTTCACTTCCCCAGTGTGGCAATGTGTTGTGTCGTTATAATCCTCAACAAATATAACCATTTTATCTTGTGAATATTCGTATATTTATGATAAAAATATGTAATATTATATTTTATGATAAATATATATAATAATTTCCTTCATAAATATAATTCCACAATATTCTTAATGACAAAATTAAAATTTTAACATCAATACATGTGTTGGGTAATATTTCTCATGAACATTAAATTTTCATGATGCATAACATATAAAAATATTATTATGAATGAGGATTCATCCAGTTCCATTCTCCAATGAATCATTATATATCAATAACCCTTCTCAATAATAGAATTATATATTTACAAGAGCACAGACTAATCTTTTCATTAGATCCTAGTTATTTTCTTCTATTTCATCTATTGAGTGGAACATGTCTCCCTTAATTATTAAATTATTTAGACGAATTTATATCCATAATAAATTCTTAACAAATCATAATTAATATCCATCCAAATCAAGAAAAATATTGTATCTAGTCTAAATAGTTAGTATTTTTAACCATCAATAACATTTATGTCTTATGGATCAAATGATATAATACAAAATGATATTATATCAACCAAAATTAAAACATTTTATAGAAAAAATTTAATCCATGTAAATTTTTGATACTACTTCTCCATATTTAGATTCATCGGTAAATTCTCAATTTCTCATGAATCTGTTAATTTTTCATTGAAAATATATTAATATTATCTTTAAATACTCCCCAAGTGATAATGTTATATCTATAGACTATATTCATTAAATACATTATGATTATTGAAGAAATATTAGCACCCAATGTCATAAATATAAATTCATAGTGTCCATAAGTGATAATGTAATTTCTATAGACTATATTCATTAAATACATTAATATTATTGAAGAAATATTAGGACCCAATGTAATAAATATAAATTCTTAGTGTCCATAACATGTATAATATGATATCAAAGGTATATACTCAGCCATGAACCTTAATTGAATATATCTTAAATGAAGGAAAATAATTAAAAATTATTCATCTCTTTGTAGTTTCTAAAACATGAAATTAATACGAGTAAGATGAAACATATTCTTGATACATATATTGTTAATTTCATTATATTGAATGACAATTCACATGGATATATATTTTTTCTCAATAAAAAAACATATGAGTTGAATGGTACCACATATGGAAACATGAATCCCTTTCCATTATTCTCCTAGATTTTTTATAAAATAATTTCAACCCAATCATGACTATTCTATATATTTTATTTGAAATAGGTATAACAACAATTAATTGTCTTATTTATAACTCAAATTCATGATTTAATGGAAGGTTGGGAAAATATTATAGAAACACATATGTAAACTCCCGCACAATAGGGATATATTTGAAATTGATTTTCTCTCTAGTAATTTGAGATACACATCAATTTTGAATTGGAATCTAGACCCATATAAGGGATGTGATTTACATTATATGTTCGTGTTTATCATCACCAAAATATATTTTCATTGTGTGGTCTTTAATAACAAAAATGTCTTGCATTTCCCTATAATTGGTGTTTTATTTTTTTAAACAAATCGAGTACATGCTTAAGATATCGTAAAATTTTACTAGAAGGATAATAATAATATGTTAATGAAGATAATTTGAAAAAAATCATTTGAAGTATAATTATAGACATTATATGTGATCAATATAACATTATAGATCGTAAATACCAATTTAACATTAAATCATTTAGGTGTTATTATAAAACCCATAAAAATTTATTTATATAGAAAATAATTGGTAGGTATTGAATCAAATAATATATTATATGTTCTGGTGTTGTTGGTAAGTGAACATTTCATCACAAAATAGTTATTTTAAATACCCAACCAAAGTTTCCTGGTGAAATTGCCTTATTACATTACATTGGAATGATTGCAAGAAAATCATATCACAATGTAATGAATTGTTTATTACATTTTGAAATCTATATACAAACATAAGTTTAACATTACCACTTGAAATTAAAAAAAATGTTCCATTGATAAAATCTTCTACTCGATGTTTATCATTGCATGTCAAAAATAATTTATCATTTCATGTCCAAGTAAAAAATGAAACATAATATGGGTTTATGTAAGATTCTCAGTGAGGGTAAACATTATAATAGAAGAATAAAAATACATTTGGCATGGTGAATATTTAAAACACATTCTTTTAAAAATAATCATGAACATAATGTGTTCGGAATATGATATGTGTATATATTTCCATTATAAAAAATAACCTTGGGTATTCAAAAATAAGAATAACCTCATGAACTATGGACTTATAGCCTCATAATGATATAAATTCATATGCTGGAGATTTTAAAAAATAACATCAAGGTGTCGGCCAATTAATCTAAAAATTATTTTGGCCTCGGCCGAAACAATATCTAAAAATACGTAAGGCCTCAACTGATTCCATATCAATTTATCCCATGAAACCTAACGATTCATCAATGTTTATAGAAAGCCCAACCCATAACATAAAAATTACAATGTATTCCCATATTAATAAGGATAATCATAAACCACATATACATTCATATTTAAAATAACATATGAAACGTATATAACCTTCCCAAGACATTAAGCTTATACGCTATCCATTCTGAGTGATTTTGTAAATGGTTTTAAGATAGCACATCCAAAATAAACCTAGTCATAAGAAATTAAATTAAAAATAGAATATGATACTATAATTATTAATCTAAATAATTCATAATAGTTAACAAGTGTGTTGAAATTGAATAATATACACTTATAAGATGATTGAGTAATTTTTAAGATAAATACTCCTTTACTTTAAAAAGAAGTTTTATTTTGGGAACGTTTTGTATAAAACCAGAACTGAAGTAAGATAATATTATCATAATAAAATTAATTATTTTTTTATGAAAATGGTTTATAAAAATATATTACATAGTGACCAAAAAAGGTATGAATTTATGAAATTCCCATGTGTCGGGATTGTATTTCTGGAATAATATTAGAATGATCCTATTGTAACAAATAATTCTCCATAAATGAATGTAGAATTATGGTTGGTAGAAATATACCGAACATTAGCATATAAATTTTGAGGCATAAATATTATTGAATATGTATTTTGTTGAGTTAATTAGTTAACAAATGAAACCCGAATGAAAAAAGAGGTTCGGGTGAAAAACCATTACCTTATATCTTTTGGTGTTCTTCACATTAATCCTAATTACCTAATTAAAAAATTTATGTAAAAAAATTAATGATTATTGAACCTCCAATACATGTAATTTATTCAACATATCATTAGTAGTTTCATTTATGGGCTTTTGATGGGTTATAGGTCCAATTTAATTGTTTGAGTGTGTTTTTTTCATTGGTTGTCATGATCAGTTTACTTATATTCATGTACGGATAAACATGTAGAATGAGAATATATGTTCAGAATATAAGTTTTATGTTATTGAAAACCCGACAGATTATATGGTTATAAAAGTAATTTGTTTTTAGGGAGTACATATTATTCATTATATACATCATGAATTACAATTTTTTGGGTTAATTGGTGGGTTTTTGATCGTGACGTACTCATTTTGATTTATAAATTTATATTATTTGTAAAAAAAGGATTACAAAAACTTAAATAATATAATACAAATATTTTAGTTCAGTTCAATTGTATAAATTGTTTCATGAACTGAATTGAATACAGTAATAGAAATTCAAAACATGTCATCCTTGAATGTTATTAATTAACACATCTATGGTAGTGTATTATATTCTTTTATAAATTAAGGGGAAAACAGTGATGATGAATAATTATTTATTTACAAGAACAACATTAAAATAAATTTTATGTACTATAGTGATCATTACCTTCGGAATAAAGGAGGTGAAGATATAAAAATAAATGAACAGAATGTGAAATAAAAGATAGGAAATGAAGAATTTACCTCTTGATGTAATCGTACATTATAGCCTCTTTATTGAAAAGGTTTTGGACATTTATTGAAAACAAGTTAATTTTGACTTGGGGTAGGAGATTGGGAGGGTATTTGAGTATAATTTATTAATGGCTCAATGCCTGAGATAAGTGAAGATAAGACGGAGTGAGGGGGGTTTATAGTTGAGGACATGAGGGTTTTCCAATATTTTACTCACTATTTTATTATTTATCAATATAAAACTAATATTATTGATTATTACGACCATTAATAATAATACTTTCTTCTATGTTTGAACCAATAGTCATTTATGTTACCTATTACTCAATAATTATTTATAAAATAACTTATTTAGCATATTTTGTGAATTATAAAATTTAACTATACACCCAAAATTTAAGTATTTCAGAAAAATAACATAAATTCACACAAAACTTTTTTTGACGTGTAGAATGAAAATATAAAATCTATTTTGTAAAAATATATTTTTAACTATTTTTAATTTAATTATTAAATTAAATCATAATTTTTCTTTCGAAAAAAAAACATTAAAACTATAAGTCGTTTTATAACAACATGAATATTTAATAAAGGTCCCGTAAATTTATCTTAAAACTATAATGCACTACATAAAATTATGATAACATTTTATGAAAAAAAATCCCCATTTTAAATTATTTAATGAATGAAAAAAATTTAAATAAAATATTTATGACATACAAAATTACCAACAGTTATAATATTATCATTTCTTCCCTTATAAGAAGTCTAGATTGTATTTATACATTAATAGGTGAATATTTTTTTTTCAGATTTACTATTTATTATTATTCTTATGTTTATGTTATTATTAATCCGTAACTATGTTGATCTATCAAACACTAAAAATCATAATGAACTCAAACATGTATATCAGTTTTTTGAAATTGAAATCACAAAGGGGTAAAAATTATTATTATTATCTATGTTATAACCAAGATATATTTATAGAGGCTCAATGTTTTATGCATTAAATTTTAAAATTATATTCAAAACCTTGGGGTGTTACATTATACCCTCCTTACAAAAATTTTATCATCAATATTACCTGAATGTTACCTTATAAAATGATTTGGGTAGTTCTTCATCAAAACCTCATGAGGCTCCCATGTTGCTTTTTCAATTTTATAATTTTTCCAAAGTATCTATACCAGTCGAGTAATATAATTACTCAACACTTATTCTTTAGTGTCAATAATCTAAATAGGCTTTTCACAGTAAGATAGTCTAGGTTCCAAATTGATTCATTCATATGTGAGGACATGTGTTGGGTCTTGCATATACTTTCTTTGCAATGAGATATGAAATACACTGTGTACTTCAGAATGGAAATGTGGCCTAGCCAAATGATATGAAATAGATCATAATCTCTTAAAATTTTCAAATTGTTCTATATACCTCTGGATTAGTTTCCATTTCATCCCTAATCATATATCATCCTTCACTGAATATACTATTAAGAAAAAATGATTACTCAATTGATATTCGAAATCCTTCTTTCTATTATCTAAATAGAATTTTTTTTTCTGATTTTAGATATTTTCATATGTCCTTGAATGATGTTTACTTTCACTATAGATTTCACCAAATGCTCTAGTCCTAATAGCTTAATTTCACCATCTTCATCCCAATATGTTGGGGTACAAAATCTATTTCCATACAATGCTTTATGTGGTACCATTTAAATACTAGAATTTACAATATTATTGTAGAAAAAATACACTAGATGTAAATATTGATCCCATATACCCTGAATGTCAAGTGAACATGATCTCAACCTTTTCTCTGAGGTTTGAATCTTCCTTTATTATTTAATGTCAGTTTGAGGATGATATGAGGTACTAAAACAAAGATCAATATCTTATGATTTCTGAAGACATTATGTTAATTTTGAGGAAATCTATGGATCATGAATAAAAAGTTGAGAAATGTGCTCTATGATGTCTCACAAATTTTTTGATATATAGTCGGGCTAGGAGCTCGAGCAGAAAATCCTCCCTTATAGTGAGGAAATTTGTAGATTTTGCAGGTTAGTCCACAATTACTCATATTGAATCATTAATTTTTGTTTTTTTGGTTCAACTAGTGGAAAAACCCATCGTTATTTCATCCCATTTAAATATAAGAATAGGTAGAAGAATATTAACTCTTCTATGATATAATCATTTGTCCTTTAGTTTTTGAAAAATAATATATTATGATACATAATCAGTAATTTCCCTCCTAATGTTATCCCACTAGAAATGATTTTTAAAATCTGTATACATTTTAGTGCTATGAGGGTGTATAGAAATATATAATATGAATGAATTATCCCATTATTCCCTTTTTAGATCCGGAAGAGAGGGAAGACATAACCTCTTCCAAAATTTCAGAATTCCATCATCACACTTGATGTTAGAAAAAATCCCATCTTTTACAGCATTAATTTTTTTTGAATATTCTCATCATCATACTATGAATCATTAATTATTTATAATAAAAAAAATTGGGAAACCATTTTTTAAAGTAGTGATGTTTCACATTATATGATAATTTCAATATAAATACTCAATATATCGATGTACAATGGATCCTTGTCAATCCTCATTTTGTTGAGAACTCCATGATTTTTCTACTCAATGCATTATCTACCTTTTTGACTTTCTTAGGTATTAGTGTATAGTACAATAAAAAATCCATCATTACTCTTAATGAACTAATTGGGGATCCCCACAAAGAAAAAATAGGGAGAATAAATCATTTATCACTCAGTTCCTCTAGATGTTTCATCATTTCCACTAATTCCACAGTGGTAATTCTATAATGGGTCTTTGATATGGACCATTAATAAGGAATTAATTTCAATGGAAAACTCAATTTCCTTCTCTGGAGGATGTCTAGGTAAATCCTATGGAAACACATCAAAATATTCTTGAACAATAGGTACATACTCTAATTAAAAAAAATTCAATCTACATCCATAGTAATTACATTCCCATCCTCCACAATATTTGAATTTAGTAGATCTACTGGTGGTGGATATGGATGAGAATAAGATGGTGATGTTTCTTCTATTAAGATAAGGGATTCCTCATCATCCTCAAAAATCCTATCCTCTTTCTTCATTCAATAATTTTTCGCAATATGGATTGAAATCCAATCCAATCCTTGGATTATATAAATGTCAATAATGGGTACATTAATAATATTCGTATATAAATAATATTTATATTCTATAATGGGGACATCTGGAAACAATTTAGTTATAATGACACTTCCCAGAGAAGTTTTTTATTGAGAACTCCCATACTAAATCAAATTGCATATATCATTTTTTCTTGGAAAACTAAAAATTAATGAAATAAATCAATGATAAAAAATCAAATATAGCATTGTATATGTTTGTGGAAATGATTAATCTTCCTAGCACCACATCATTATGAACATCAACATCCACGGTTATTACATCTGAATCTTGGCCATGCTTCCTGGACTACTATAGGGAATGATTCCATAACACCTTATACAATCATTATCATAATGTCCCATATCCTTACAATTACTTCATTCATAGTTAATATATTATTTCTTCCCCTTATATTCAACAACATGATATCATTTTTTTCCAAACTGGTCGCACACCCCAAATTTGTCTTAAGCATGGATCTGGGTGTTTTCATCCATAATTATCAATTAGTGGGTTGTCAACTCTTCATGTCTTCACCGTTTCTTTATTTCCTGTTTCCAATTTTTTTCATCCCTCTTTTTCTATTTATTTCCTTTAAATTCATAATACTTTGTGAACTCTTTCTCTATCTTGACAGCACATGAGACTATATCTTCATACAATGAGAAATTTGGGAAAACTAATGCCCACCATTGTAACAGCTTTGGGACATTAAATAATTGATCAATCTCGATCCCTTGATTTCATATATAGTCAAATATATTCCTAGATATCCCTGTGATGTTTTATTCATACTTTACATAATTCTCATCATATGTCTACATAAAATTCAGAAACTGCCTTTCTGAACATTCTCATTGTTCATGAGGAATGTATATCACAAATAAATGTTCATAAAATTCACTCCATCCCATGTTTTCTTTATTTTCCTCCTCATCTTTTTTAATTAATGACCACCATTTATCATCATATCCTGACAGATGACAAACAAGCATGACAAACTTCTCCCTTTTGATACATCCCCTGGCCTGAAATTTCTTTTATAAGAAACAAATTCACTACTCTGGAACAAATGGGATTGTATTCACATTAAATGATGAAGGCTATTTTTTATAAATTGATCTAACATATCTCAACCATGTTGTCGATCCAGATTATCCATACGAGTAAGAATATTGTTCACAAACTGTATATATTTTTTCAGTATAGTTATATGTTTCTCCTCACCAGTCAAAAATCCAAAGTCGTCATCACTATATTATTGAGGAGAGAAATCCCAAAAAGGGATATACACATTCAGGTAGTTTACATTCCTTCCACTAGAATCCATTTTTAAATAAATACACACACTATAATAGCTTATGAATCATATTTTACTATCTCAACATAGAAAAAAATACATAAGTTAATGTGAAATCCCATGCATGGCTAATCCCCTAATACTAAAGATGATATCATTAAAGGAAAATTAAAATATAATACTACATAATTGAAATTATAGGAAATGTTAATTATCCTAAGCATATCCCACAGGATTTTCAAACCAGGTGCATAGTAAGGCACATTGTTACATACCAGGATATCCCAGGTCAAGCCCAAAACTCCTTGTCCAAATTTTCACTCCTATGTACATCTGTTCCAGAACAACGTCCACTAGTAGTATCCAGACATGGATGTATTTTCTAGAAATCCTATCATAATATATTCTATACCAAAATACCATGATGTTCTTTTATTTTTATACTCAAAGACCATATTTGGTTTTAGTTCCCTAATCTAGGTTTTCTAAATACATTTTCCGTGTTTTTGTACTTAACATCCTTCAATACAAATGCTAATGACCCAACCATAGTTTTCTAGAGAATATACTTTATTACATTATATTAGAATGATTGAATTAAATTGTTATACAAAAGGAATAATAGTTTAGTAGATTTTTAAATCCATATATATACATAAGTTCATCATTACAAATTGAAATGAAAAAAACAAAATAGTTCCATTGGGATCATCCACCACCTTATGCATATCCATGCAAGTCAATCAAAATATACCTCATCATGTCATGGAAAAAAGAAACATTAAATGGAGAGAGTTCAAATGCTTCGTATGGGTAGACATCAGAGTAGAAGATAACATAAACTTTACTCAAGTTGAATATTTGAAAACACATTCTATTAAAAATAAACAAAAACATAATGTGGTCGAATTATGAGTAGAGTAGCTATTAATATAATAAAATATAATTATCATTATTCTACTAGCCAAATAACCTCATGAATTATGAATTTAACGTTACATAATGATGTAAATTCCAATGTTTTACATTCTGAAACATATCATATAGGCCTTGACAAAGACATCTAAAAATCATTAAGGCCTCGATGAAAAACGTATCTAAAAATCGGAAAGGCCTCAGCAAAGCCCCTGTATATTTGTATCATGAGACATTTCAATGCATAGAGGGGATATACTGAGCCACGCCTATCACATAATAATTCCAACTATTTCCTTATATGAATATGGATAATCATAAATATCATATACATTCATATTCCAACTACTATATGAATCATAAATAACATTCCCTGAACATTATTCTTAAACACTAATAATTTGAAGTAAATTGGTGAATTTTTTTAAGATAGAACATCCAATGTCAAAATAATCCTAAAAAAATAAATTAAATACAGTAGTTAATATTGTCAATATTAATACCAATAATTTATAATAATCAACAGTTGAGTTGATACAGATGACGATACTCATATTAAATAATCTAGTAATTCATGATATAAATACTCTTCTTCTTTAAAAAGAAAAGTTATTTTGGAATATTTTATGTATAAAACCAAAAATTTTGTAAGATATAAGTTTCATAAATAATGATTTATTTTATTAGGAAAATGTTTTTAAAAAATATATTATACATTTCTATTGAAAATAGGTACGAATTTGTTAAATTCTCTTGAGTCTGGTTTGTATTTAGGGAAAAGTTGTTCAAAGGTCGTTTTATAAGATATAATTTCCCATAAAAGATGTTAGAAATATGGATTGTACAAAAATAGATAAAATTCACTCATAATTTATAAGAATTACACATTAATAAATATAAATTTAATTTAGATATGTAGATAATAAAAACATCCCGAATTAAAATGGATGTTCAGGTGGAAAACCCTTACCTTAAGTCTGTTAGTGTTCCTAATAGAAATCGTAATGTCCAGAATAATCAAATTTAGATTCATAAATTATTAATTATAGAACAACCTCTACATTTAATTTATTTTTTATAATGTTATTAGGTGAAATAATGTCATTTTATGGGTCAATACATCTAATTTCATTAATATAGAGTTTTGTCTTCCCTGGTTTTCATGATTTCTTTACTTATATTCATAAATAGATAAACATGTAAAATGAGAATAGTTTTCAACTATAGAAGTATTATTTTATTATTTAGAAACAAGACAGTTATATGGTTATAAAATTAGATTTCATATTGGGAGTGAAGATGAATCACTATATAAAACTTTAATGATAATTATTTGGGATAATTTGTGGTATTTTTATCACCATGAAATCAGTTTTAATTATAAATTAATATCATCTATAAAAATGATTATAGAACCTTAAATAAGTTGTAATACATATTTTATAATACAGTTATCCATAAATATGGTTTCTTGACTACAATTGATGACAATAATACAAATTGAAAACCTTTCATCCTTGTATGTGATAAATTTACACATCTCGGATGGTGTTTTCATTATTAATAAAAATGTAAGGGAAATAATATAAAATGAAGAATTATTCCATATTTATAAAAACATTAAATTACATGAATGGTACCGTAGTAATCACCATATTTGGATGAAAGGAGATGAGGAATGAAAACGAAAAAAAGGAATAAGAAATAAATGAAATTAAAAGTGGAATTCACCTCTAGAAGTAATCTTCATTCAGAGCCTCTTAAGGGAGAGGTTTTGGTAATCTTTTGAGACTAAGGGCTTATGTACTTAGGGTAGGATATAGGTATGACATTTTAGAATAATTTAGGCTAGAAAAAAGGATTTATTGGAGTTGAGAGAAGATGGATTGGGGGGGTTATAGTCGATGATTGGAGGGTGTTCCCAAAATTTTACTCATTATTTTATTATGTTGCCAAAGATAGAAAATAATATTGATTATTCTATCTTTGAATAGTAATAACTGAATTGGAGTTCAAAAAATGGTTGTATAAATTATCCCTCACTCTTTCCTATTGTATAAAGTAACTTATTTCGCATATTTTTTTAATTATCGAATATGTTTATTCACCAAAAATCAAGTACTACAGAAAAATCTGAAAAATTAAACCCAACCATTTTTTCGATGTGTAGAATTAAAAAATCATTTTTTGATAATAATTATGAAAATATTTTTTTTAATTTTAAAATACAATCATAATCGATTTGAAGAAAATAACATTAAAACAATAACTCATTTTATAATATCATGAAATATTAATCACAGCCCCATTAAATTTTCATATAACCCTAATAAAAAAATTAATTGTTACATTTAATGAAAATTAATTTCCATTTAAAATTATGAGATTAATAATAAAATAGTAATTAAAATATTTAGAACATAAAATTTTACCAATACTTATTGTATGATCATTTTTTGACTTATAAGATTTCAAAATTGTATTTATGCATTCCTGGGTGATGTTTCTATTTTTTTACCAATTCATTATAAATTACTATTAATTGTTATTCATAAGGGAATGTTATTATTCATAAGGATAAGTTACTATTCATCAAAAATTATATTGATTTTAACAAACCTAAATATCATACCTAACACAACCGTGTATCTCGGTTTGTCAAAATTAAAATCACATCGGAGGAATTGTTTTTGTTTGCTAGGTTATAATAAATTGGTGTTTGTAGAGGATCAATGTTTTATGAATTCAATATTAAATTTATTTCCAAAATCATGGGGTGTTGCAGTCATCCACTCATTTGAAATATTGATCATTTGAGACTACACATTGTCATATGAATTAATATATTTCTGACAACAATCATATTCATTAACATTATTGTTTGATCATTGGTAATTCACATTCCCCTTTCATATAAATCACTAGGGGGTGGGTGGTTCATTTTGTCCTTATTTTTCCCGATTACTTGTTTTTATCTTCCCATAACATTTGAATTTTATTTCTGGATGACCATATTTTTCTCAAATATAGATTTTAATAGTCTTATTTGGATTATTTCCTCTATGTTTCCTCCAACAGATCATGCATAATTGAATTCTTATTTATTGTCTATAAGATTATTAGAATTTCCATTCATTCCCAAAATTATACTCTTATCAAAACCATTATATTTATCAGTAAATACAATATCTATTTATATATTTATAACACCTAAAATGATGTTCTTCAGCAGCCTCATTATTTCATCAATTGCTAAGTAGATCTTTTATACACAAAACATTCGATAAGACAACCTTTATGGAAGTAGGATGCCCAATATGATATGATTTTGTGGATATTTTGATATTGTTGTAGGTAATATCCAATGGACTCTAGTATCTCAGTTTAGATTATTCGGGAATCCATTATCGGACTTCTTGATTTGTATTAATGATTGGGGTATCTATCTTCTAGAAATGGTGTAGGTTTTGAACCGAAGGGATTTTTAGCATTATTGAATCTATTCGGGAGGCCTTTGGTCTACCTGGTGCAAGATACCTTGTTCTATGTGACGCTATATGTTTCTGTATATTGGTGTTCAATGTATGTTAACAACTAAAAGGAATGATCCACAGCTATGTTGGAGATCTCTCTCATAGGGTTACCTCTTCGTGTGATGAATGAATGTTTTCTACAAGGGATTGGGAATTCAGTGGGTTTGTGTCTATGTACAGATGACCATACTCTCCAAATGGAAGAAATAGATATGGAAATGGTTCTCCTCATGTTGAATATATCATGACTACTTTCATGTAGGATTATGCTCCGTGTTTATGTTTTAGAGGAGTGACCTCAGGATTTGGATTACACGATGGTTCCTCTGTCCTACTCACATTGTCATCTCACGAGTGATCATCATCCATTATGTTGTAAGCCTTATCAAAAGAAGGTTATATGTGTCTCTGCACGCACAGAAATTCCTCGATGAGGTCCCCCTCCTTTTATAAACATACTTCTCTATTTTTTGAAGATCTATATCAGAAGAGTGGTATCATGTTAAGGGGGTGGTTCCCCCATCTACATCTCTAATTAATCTGGCCCCTACATCTTATAAAAATTTTCAAATAGATGAACATGGTTCCAAATGTTTGAGAAGGGTCATATTCAACCAAATAATGTGTTCCCCTTCTTTATAATGGATTCATATTCTAGTCTCCTATGGTCTAAAGATCTTGACCCCCTCCTCAAGTTGAAATAGTGCATTATTTCATGTTCCTTCATATAAACTCTGCATTTCTATCAGTAAAATATCCCCCAAGGAATTTTCTCTCAGGAAGAGTGAAATTGTATTATCCTATTTTCATGGGATTATATACCCCTCCCCAAATCCATTTATCCATTCTATAATAACAAAAAACAGTTCATGGGAAAATCAAGAAGAGGAAAATATCCATTTTATAGATCCTTATAAACATGAGCTACATAGTGGGAGGTGCACTAGATCTCATATTAAAAAGAAGGTGATTTAAAAAATAACTTATCTCAGAATATGGATGGCCATTATTCTAGGAAAAAATTCTGATGTATCAGTTTTAATGTTTTGTCTTCTCATATATAATGCATGTGTGTAAGGCACCTAGGAGATGTCAAATTTCATTTCTAATGAACTGTATAAAAAATCCATCATGTTCTTGATCCAAAAAAGAATTTAATTTTAATTATGGAGTTTTATTAGAGGTTTAGGGTGCAAGAATTCATGAATGAAAACCATCCCCAATCACAGATATTTTTGTTCTTGAAATTAAATATTATAGTCAATACCCTCAATGATTATCATACTTTCAAAAAAAAATTTTATAGGGCCTCAATGTTTCATTTTATCTAACATCTACACCAAATGTGAAGCCTAGGTGAGGGACGATTTTTGGGGGGATTTATAGTCTTTTAATCCTGCGAGCCACCATTATGGTTGGGGTTGGGTGATATTAATATTGAGGAACATCCAAAGGAGAATAATGATGGGGGATATTTTTCTAGGGTATCCAGGAAGGGATTAATTTACATCATTCCTAGAAACAATTTAATGGTCATATGTTTTGTAGGGGATCACTTCTGAAGGTGTAATAACTAGTGAGGGAGATATAGAATGTGGGGTCATCTCAATCGGTGCTAGGAGAATGGAGTGGAAATATCTACACTCCCAAATATAGTGGTCTTTATTCTATCTTGTAGGTTCTCAGATAATTCACCATTGTAAATTCCCATGATATCTAAGATAGCTAGGGAAGATATCGTTCAGTTTACTCATACATTGATGGGGGATCATGGTTTTATTGATGTTGTGATGCAGTAATGAAACCACCAACACCAAGAGAACCATTGAATGTCCCTCCATATTTAACTCTGGTAGATATAAAGTAAACATTAAACATAGTGAAGAACACTTCCTCCCAAAGGGAAATATCTAAAATCATTCATCAAGGACATTGATCAGATAGAGGTTAGCATTGAAAATGAATTTAATGATGCCCTTTTTATGATAATAAAAACAATAAAAAACATTTTATAGACATATCCTAAGACATGAGATTCTCTCCCAATAATATTTAAATTTCATGTTGATCAAAGATGATTAAAAAACACAATCTTCTTCCACGTCTCTATCGACAAAAAACACTAGTTATGGATACCCAATATCCTCATGGAAGATGTGTCCTTTTCCAATGATTGGAACATGGATAGAAATTTGGAAATGAAAATTTTAAATATATAATAATGAGTCCCAATACACTAATATATGGAGGTAAGACATCATGAATAAGAGAAATCTTTTCTACAATACCCCATAGAGTGTTCGAGAAAGACAATATCTTCTTAAGGATGATCCCAGTTGAGAAGGAGGTAGACAAGGCGGTCTGGACTCTCAATACTTATAGTGATCCAGGCTGGATGTCTTTATAGGGGAATTTTAGATGATCCCATGGGATTTAGATAAGTTTAATTTAGTTTAGCCATCAAAGTAATATATTCAAGGGTTTAGTTTTCCATAGATTTCATGTTCTTCAAAGGATTTCTTGTTCCCAAATTGAAGAAATTATCATTTTTTACAATATTATCATAAAATATTTTTTGTAAAAATAATGTATATGGTAATTTAATGAATTTTCAATAAATGTATTGTGTCGTGACTTCCTTTTTGTATTGCATACGAACAACATGGTTTCATTAATGGTCGATCCATACTAGGAGCGATTGGAGTGGTGTAAGAGGTAATTAGTGTCATTAACCTAAAAAAGATTGGGACTAACCTAGATATCCAGCATTAAATGAGTAATTCCCTTGATAGGGTGTAATGGAATTTAATTTTAAATGTCCTCTCATGCATGAGATTCTCTTTCTAGATTATTGATATCATATTCTCATTAATTAGATTGACATGGTGATTTATATCCTCCATGGTCAAGAAATACATCTTATTTAAATTAGTTTGGCATCATAGAAAAATGGGACAACATTCCCCCAAAAAAATTATTCTCTCAAAGGATGAACTTGAGAATTATAATAATCTAGTTATATGATTTGTGCTGTCTCCCAAATTTACCTAAGTTCTAAGGTTAAAGCGGTCGCTTACAGGGCATATTGGGTTGTCGAATACTCAAAGACCTAAGAAGAACCTTAGACACTCAATGAAAAGATATGGACTTTGGCTATAAAGTGGCCACCTAGGGTTGATTTTATATTGTTTTAAAAAGTCACTAAAATATATATTTGATTTTAAATTATGAGAAAATGTGTTAATCCTAGGTTATTGCTCAGGGTGGATTGGATGAATTATCGTTTTCGTTTAAATTTTCAATTTCATTAACTTGAGAAGAATTTAGGAAATTAATTCAAAAAACCCTCATCCCATAATGATTGAACACCACCTAAAATAAATACTAATCACCTATACCCATATAGGATCATTTTCATGAGCACTCCAAGGTAAAGAATCTATGTATCACATAAAAGTGGGGCGAATAAATTTAAAAAGAAATATGAAGAGAGAAAATATTTTAATTAAAGAACCTCAAATAACACAAATTAATAACATTTAGAGAGAGATAAATTACATAAAATACAGAACCTTTCTACCCACTTAGATCAACCCATAAAAGATCTATCCCTTCATTGAGAACATGTTCTCAATGGAAGCGGGAAGTAGACATATGGGGGTGGAATTGATGAAGTAAAAACTCAAAAATAAAGATCACTCCACCGTTTTGTGAACAAAATCACAAGGTTTGGTGTGAAAAATTTCACACCTCAAGGAAACCGAATCAAGGATATTTGAATGAGAATATAAGAACAGAATAAGAATAAATTTTGTTGAAAACTTATGTGATTTGAACAACTTACATGAGAAGGAAAAATGCAACAAAGACAATTTGGTATAATAATATTACAATCCAAAAAAAGCTCAATGATCCTTCAAATAATCCACCACTACAGACATAAATAGTAATTTTGGAATTATTTGGCTGATCCCCCATCATCCCATGTTCCATTAATTATTTTTGTTGGGGAATTGTGGGTGAACAATTAATGGAGATGTGACTTTCCCACTCTTCCCCCGAAATGGAATCCATCTTAAATCCACCAGAAATACGCGCAGAAAGAACCTTCTAAAATGCCTAATTGGAGGGGGCCATATAAGACTTAAATATAGCCCCGTATATCTACTAATAACCTGTAAATATTTAGCCCAAAATACATATATTTCCGCGAGATATGATATAAATGGTGGGATGTGTTTCTGGGCCGTAGAATCTAGCCCAGAATTACATCTTCAACTTGGGCCACCTAGAACACCATTAAAACCATCGAATTATCTTGGAAAACTATGGAATGAAATTTTCCCCATTATTTATTCTATCTAGAGTTAACTTTTGAGTCTTTTGGGCTTGAATAATGGCCGCTAAAGTTCATTTATTGGGCTGGTGTCCAAATCACTTCACCCATAATGTGGTTGGTTCAAGGCCCACTTTGATGGTCTTCTTAATTGAATCTCCAAGTGCTCCAAAAAATGAATTGTTTATTATATCATGGGAGACCTGAAAATAGAATATGAAAATAAATTCAAGACCATTTTGTGTTTTAGGATTTATTCAAAAATGTGCCATATAATAGTGCACTTCAGGAATGAATTGCAATCATGATGTGAAATGATGCTAAAAGGGTAAAATGTACTAAAATTGTATTTATGAATAAAAAATCACATGAAAAGTATAAAAATTTACAATGAATATTAGCCTCTTGCAGGGGCTAATCACACCCCCAAAGTTGAGTTTTTCTAGTCCCGAGAAAAATATATCTCAAAAATATGAAATTGGATTTTTCTTTTCAAAAACATTTAATACACAGTTCTCCCCCAAAATATCTCATACCAAACAATTATGAAACCCATAAAAATCATTTAAAAAATTCAATGTCCATAGACATATCCAAAGCCCAAGAACATTACCTTATTCAAATTAATTACCATATTTCACCCAAATTCAATTAAAAATGATGAAGTGTTGTGCATCACAATAGGCAAGGGGGTTCATTTTCATACGAGGGAGAAAAGATTGAAGCACTAGGAGAAATCAAATTTTAATATTAAGACAAGCACTCTATTTTTATTTTGAATTTTTTTTGTATTTTTTTTGTTTATAAATTTTTCAATGATGATTGAAATTGAACTCAATCTTGTCAACCCATGTAGCAAGACTTTGCCGATGACTCCCAGGCAAAAAGACCTTAGGCCACCAAGTGAATCTCACATACTCGGGCATCATCTTGAATTAACTCAATCAAAAACAATTTCAAATTACCAAAAATAGAGATAAAATGCCCAACTCCGGGCCAGCCAACTACATAGTCACGATCCCCAAGTGTCGAAAGCCACACATTAGGTCAATTCATTTCTGTAAGAACAAATTCAATTTTTTTAATACTCATGTTAAAATTAAAATTATATCCAATCCTATTATATTTATTATGGAACCTAGGAATTCAAACTAATACCCCACAATCGAAAGGACGTGCATTGTGTTTTTTTATAAATAGTGGATTAAAATATAATGAGTGATAAATCAAATCGGAAAACTGCACTGTCCAAAATCTATGCACATGAACATAAACATGCATTAAATCAGAATCAAGGCATTCAAAATTCTTTGATATCCAATTTTAGAGTATGCAATGTGTGTTATAATGTTCAAGGTTAGTAAAATTTTTCCTTCCACACAAGATGAAACATTTTTATTTCATCTCCTCACAAAATATAATAACAGTGTATTATGTGTTTAATGAAATGAAATGTTTGAAGGGGGAGATTTGTTCTAAATGGAATTTGAAACAATAAACATGGAACAAATTCACCTGGTTTTTGAATTTGAAGTTCATGATGCTCCACATTACTCCATTGATCTCTTCAGATATGTAGACACCTTCTTGACAGAATATGTATCACCCAAAATAGTCCATGTACAAACAAAGAAGAAAAATCCAGAAAAAACAAACCAGACGACAATTTATTTAAAACCAAGTATCAACATTTTTATGGTTTTCGTTGTTTTTTATTTTATTTTTTTTTTAAAATAGAACTGATTATACAATGTCTTTTTTAAATTTTCTGGGTAAGGTGTTCCGAAGGGATCACACCGTGTGACACAGATAAATACGGTGCCCCCCTTTCAAACCCATCCTTACTCATAAAATAAGAACAGTTCAACAATATATATATATATATATATATTAATCAAATAGATTATAAATTTTCTTCTTTAAATTTTCTGGGTAAGGTATTACTCATGTATTACACCATGTGACACAGATTAATACAGTGCTCCTCTTTCATACCCAACATTACTCATAAAATAAGAACCAAACAACAATCTATATTTTTTAAATAAAACTGATGATACTTTGTCTTCTTTATATTTTGTGGGTAACACATTACTCAGGGATCACACCGTGTGACCCGGATGAAAACAGTGCTCCCCTTTCATACCCATCCTTACTCATAAATGAAGAACATGTCAAAAATCTATTTTTTTTCAAAAAATAACAAAATGAAAAAGAAATAAACAAAAAATTATTAACAAAGATTGGAATCATGAAAACCATATGTTTCCTCCCGTGCAAAACTTTTGTTTAATGTCTTTAGCCCGACATAAACCCTAAATCTATTAATTTTTATTCTGTTTCATATGATGTCTCAGATAAATCCTCCTTGGATTCTTGTTTATTCAATGATTCAATGAATGGTTTTAAAATATTCCCATTGACTTTGAAGACATGAAAACTTGTGGGATCTTGAATCTCTATTTCCCCATGAGGGTACACATGATGCACTAGTTATGGACCGAACCATCTAGACCGTAGCTTTCCCGGGTGTAGATGATGTTTTGAACTATACAAGAGCATGAATTTTCCCAGTTCAAAGTGTTTGAATTTGAGATTCCAACGTAGGTAGGCTTGAACACTAGATTTATTGATCCTTGAATTTTCATAAGCCTCCATCCTAAGTTCCTCCAGTTCATTAAGATCCAATTTCCATTTTGTTTCAACCAATGAAATGTATTCATTTTTTCTATTTTCCAAAATGACTTATGCTAAATTTAAAAAGGTAAATAACTTTATATTCCATAAACCAGTCTATATGGTGACATGCCTAGGATTTTTCTGAAAGCAGTTCGATATGCCCAAAGGGAATCTAATAGTTTCTCATAACAATATTTCATAGAGGGATTGACAGTATTTTCAAGAATTTACTTATTTTATTTATTTTCCAACTCATCTTGACCATTTTTTTGAGGATGGTATGCAGTGGAAACTTTACGAGTAATACCATACTTAGACATGAGTGAAGATAATGGGTGGTTTCATAAATGGGTTCCATGGTCACAGATTATAGACCTCATAATTCCAAATATAGAAAAGAGATGCTCTTTTAGGAATCAGATCACAACTTGATGATCATTAGACTTGGTGGGAATGACCTCAACCCATTTTGAGACGTAATCAACAACTAAGAGTATGTAGAGTTATCCCTTAGAGTTTGGAAAGGGTCCCATAAAATCAATTCCCCAACAATCAAATATTTCTACGACCAGAATAGGAGTGAGCGGAATTTGATTCTTTTTGGTAATGGATCCTAATTACTGACACTGAGGACAACATTTAAAAAATCAGAAGGAATAATTAGTGAGGATGGGCTAGTAGAACCCACTATGGAGGTCCTCTTTAGTGGTTTTATTTGTAGAAAAAGGTCCTCCACATGCCTCTCCATGATAAAATTTTATAATGGACTCTTTGCTCAGAATCAGGAACACAACTCCTGATGATTTGATCAGGAAAGAACATGAAGAGGTAAGGATCCTAAAACACATAGTGTTTGACATCAGAAATGAATTTCATCTTAGCTTGTGTCCCCATGAATTTTGGAATGTCACCTATCACCAAATGGTTTTATATGTCAACATACCAAGGGAAATCACTCACTGAATAGTGGTGCACATCGGGAAATGAATCAAACATAGAGAGGTGGTGTGTGTTTTCATTGTATTTTATCCTAGATAGGTGATCAACAACAAAATGTTTTACACCATTTTAATCCTTAATATTTAAATTCAACTCTTGAAGAAAAAAGACCCACATAATCAATCTAGCCTTGGAATTATTTTTTTGGAAACGATATTTTAGGGATGAATGGTCGGTGAAGACAATGATGGGTCATCCTAAGAGATAAGACCTGAATTTCACTAAGGCAAAAACAACAAAAAGAAACTCTTTCTCAGTGGTGGTGTAGTTAATTTTTGCATCATTTAATTATTTTCATTCATAAGCAATGACACATGGAGATTTCCCACATCGTTGTCTTAACACTGCTCCAATAGGGAAGTTGCATGCATCACACATGAGCTCTAAAAGAAGTTTCCAATTTGGAGATTGCAAGATAGGTAGAGATATAAGTTTTTACATGAGTATAGAGAATGATTCTTCACAACTTTCTGTCTATAAAAATGAATCATCTTATACCAATAGAGAACAAAGTGGTCGACATAGTGCTGAAATTCCTAATGAACCATCTATAAACACCAGCATGTCCAAAGAAGGACCTCACTTCCTTAACAGTTTTAGGAGAAGGAAGGTGATGAATGTTGTCAACCATAGCTTTATAAACTTCAATCCCTCTACCAGATACCAGATGACCATGAAATGTCCTTCCCTTACCATTGAATGGCATTTTTCCAATTTTAGTATGATATTATTATCCTCACATCTTGAGAAAACATTTTCAACATTTAGAAGGAATCCCACAAAATTATCCCCAAACATGGAGAAGTCACCCATGAAGACCACTAAAAAATCCCCCACCACGTCCGATAATATTCCTATCATGCACTGTTGGATGGTACCAGGGGCATTACATAACCCAAAGGGAATGTTCTTGAATGAAAAACTACCGAATGGACAAGTGAAGGTTGTTTTCCTTGATCCTCTAAGGAGACGTCGATTTGATTATACCTTGAGAATCCATCTAAGAAGCAGTAGAATTGATGACCCGCCACTTCCTTGAGGACGTGATCAATAATGGGAGGGGAAAATGATCTATATTGGTACAAGATTTGAGCTTCCTATAGTCAATACAGACTCTCAATCCACTACTAACCCTTCATGGAAACATCTCTCTATCCATATTGCATATTTCTGTGATTCAAGTATTCATTGGAACAACATGGATTGGGCTAATCCACTCACTCTCAGCTATAAGATAGATGATACTAGATTTTAACAATTTTTTATGTTCATTTCTCACTACTTCCATGAGATTAGGATTGATTCGCTGCTAAGGTTGACGAAAATACATTGAATCAGATTCTAGAACAATTCTATGAGTCCCGATATGTGGGATAATCCCAGGAATATCAGATAGGGTCCATCCCATGGATTTCTTGTGTCTTTTATGGACATCTAGAAGCATCCTCTCATGATCGGCTATAAGACTGGTATAGATGACAACAGTTAAGGATTGATTTTCCCCTAAGAACGAATACTTGAGTGATGGAGGTTAAACATAAAATTCAAGATCAGAGTGGTTATCAGTTTCCAAGAAAAGATGAGACCATGTATTGAACCAGGTTTCATTGTTCTTATTTATTGACAAAATATGTTCCTTGTGAATAGAATTTTCATCCACTAAATTAGCTAGAGTAATTTCATGAATGGGTATGGAATCGATGTTATTGATTTCACCCATGGTATTATTGATTTGTGATTCTAGAAAATCATCAATAGATCTAACTGAAATGAATTCAATACAAGGAGACAAACTTCCATCATGTGAACAAAGAAAATAAATATCTTCTTGACTTAAACATCCATCAGTAATTTCCATGATGTTCCTTGAGTTCACTATCAACAATACCTATCATATTAACCTCATGTATTTTTTTATCATCCCCAATTTGAGAGTTTGCATTGTGTATGTTAAAGTCTAGACTAATGTTTTCAAATGTGATGGTCATGTTCCCATTTCAGACTCGGATAACAGAGCTGATTGTTGCAAGGAAGGGACGATCAAGTATGATTGGGGTTTGCTCTCTAGGACCTAATATTTGGTGATTTTCAAGAATAATGAAGTGAGCCGGGTAAATGAAATTTTCATCTTTCACCAAAACATCCTCTAAGATCCTCTTTGGAACCCTAATACAATGATCAGCATGTTGATGTGTGATAGATGTGGGATGGAGCTATTCTAGGACTAATTTTCAGTACAGAGCATAGGGGATGAGACTGACACTAGCACGTAGGTCACATAAGTCCTTGACAACTTATCCCTATCCTAGTTCAACATTGATGTTATGGAAACCCATGTCTTTTAACATAGCGGGAATGGTACCTTGAATGGTGGTACTCACATTTAAAAGGACTTGGTTTTTATGTGAAAATTTTCTTTTAAAAGTTCAAAACTACATAAGGTACTTTGAATATGCAGGAATGGTTTGTATTGCATCGAAGAGTGGAATGTTCAACTTGACTTGTTAGAATATATCCCTCAATGTCTCACTCAACTCAAGCTTGGTTTTCCCCCTCGTGTGTTGAGTGAATGGTGTCGGTTGCATGGTTGTTTTTTGAAGGGTCGTTTCATTGAAAATGTTATGATTTTTTCAATTTGATCATGCGGTTCATTTGAATTTTCATTAGTTTTTATAGCTTTAGATGATTTCTGAATTATTTTTCAGGTTTCTCAACTGATTTCCCACTTCTAAGAATAGTCACAACCTTTAGTTGTTCATGAATTGTTTGAGTAATACTTGACTATCCCATTATTGTTTGTTGTGGAATGGCTTCTGTAGACATGGGTTCCTTTCCTGTTTTGATGGTTTGAAGTTCTTGTTTTAGGGAAAAGGCTTCTGAGTTCATCCTTTCCATTTGTCTGCACAGTTGTACAAGGATTGGGAGAGGGACAGATTGGGAAGGGGATTGTGTTGGTTGGGTTATCCCAGAGGGATACTTTGGTTGATGGATGGGTTTTTGGTATTGGACTGGAGGATGTTGGTATTGGACTTATAGTGGATGGAATTGGTTATGGTTTTGAAATTTTTTTGTAGTGTGGGGGTTTGGTCCTTGTGGTTGGCTAGGTTGTTGGATATATTCCCATCGGATTCTTGGGTAGTCATTATACCTTGGGTTGAATGTGTTTGGGTATTGAGGCATTTGAATGTTTAGGGAATTGAGTTCAGTAGGTGGTCCTCCTAAAATAACATCCTTCATGGATGGAATGGTTGGGCAATTATATGTTTTGTGGTCATGTTTGTCACATATTATGCAAACAGGGTCTGCCGTTTGGATTTCATGGATTTTCCTATGGTCTATCTCTTCATCCATCCTAAAGAGTGCTTCAAGTTTCTCCCTTAGGAATTCCTCTTCTCTAAGTTTATGCATTCCAGTTGTTCTTTGTGTCTTCTCATAATAAGGTGATGTTCCCCATTTTTGGTTTTGTTCATCATGGATTTCTAGATACTTGTAAGCATCTTTTGGGGATTGGTTTTTTGAGGTCCCATTACACATTATGTCAATGAATTGTTTGTTCCCCGAGACCAACCCTTCATAGAAAATTCTAACTTGTTCAAGAATAGGAAAACCATTGAGTGGAACCATGTCTAGGGTGTCATTGAATGTCTCCCATGTTTCATAGAATGATTGTCCCTAATTTTTATAATAAATTTGGATTCTCTTTTTAGGTGCTATTGTTTTGTGGTGGGGAAAGTATTTTTTGTATAATTCCCTTTGTAATTGGTCCCAAGGGTTGATGGATGATGGTATCAAAATTTTTAGACAATTTTTATCTCTATCCTTTAATTAAAATGGAAATATCCTCATCTTAGCGGATTCAAGTTGATGTGGGGGACATATGGTTTCTATAATGACATTGAACTCCTTAATGTGAAGGTATGGCATCTCAGACTCAACTCCCTGAATTGTTGTATGGTGGTTTAAGACATGGGGTTTAAAGTTTTAGTTGTTATATACAAGGGAATTGTGTCTAATGCATAAGGGGGCATTGGTCCATGCTGGAGTGAGGTAGTCATTAATGGTTTGATCGACCACATTCCTTATGTTTGGAGCTTCTTGGTTTGGGATTCCTATTTGATCACTCACAGGGTTTACCATTCGATTTCATTGAATACCATCCATTTGAAATGTTTTAATTGGAGAATTTGGAGTTTCAAAAATATTTTTATAACATGTAAATAATCTCTTATATGAACTTTACTCCTCTATCCTATGAGTTTCTACCCTAACTAATCTGTTTGAGTTATCGCGGGTGTTAGCAGACATGCGCCAAAAGGAAAAAAAGCGATAAATGGAAAAGATAAAAGAATTTGAGTGAGAATAGAAGAATGGGTGTATTAAACGAAGGATTTTGGTCTAAGGAACTAACTTGGTCCCTGGAAACGGAGCCAAAATTTGGTGTCGAACAAATTTACACAAGCTCTAAGGTTAAAGCGGTCGCTTGCAGTGCAGCTTGGGTTGTCGAATCCTCAGAGACATAAGAAGAACCATTAGACAGTCAATGAAAAGAGATATATTTTTATGTATGAAGTGGACACCTAGGTTTGATTTTATATGGTTTTAAAAACGCACTAAAAGATCTATGTGAATTCAAATTAGGAGAAAATGAGTTGATCCTATGTTATTGCTCGGGGTGGATTGAATGAATTATTGTTTTCTTTTACAATTTCATTTTCATTAACTTGAGAATAATTCATGAAATTAATTCAAACTAACATCATCACATACTGATTAAACACCACCAAAAACACATACTAATCACCTATACACTTGTAGGATCATTTTCATGAGCACTCCAAGGTGAAGAATCTAAATATAACATAAAAGTGGGGCGAATAAATTCAATAAGGAAGATGAAGAGAGAAAATCATTTTGTAAAAGAACCTCAAATAAAAGAAATTAATAACATTTAGAGAGTGATAAATAACATCCAATCTAGACCCTTTCTACCCCCTTTGATCAACCTATAAAATGATTTCCCTTCATTGAAAACATGTTCTCAATGGAAGAAGGTAGTAGACTTATGAGGGTGGAATTGAAGAAGTAAAAACTCAAAAATATAGATCACTCCACCGTTGTGTGAACAAAATCACAAGGATTGGTGTAAAATAGTTCACACCTTAAGGAAACTGTATCAAGGTGAAATTAATAAGAACAGAACAATAGAATAAGAAGAACTTTTATTGAAAACTAATGTGATTTGAATAACTTACATGAGAAGGAAAAATGCTACAAAGACAAGTTGGCATAATAACATTACAATAAAAAAATGCTCCAAGATATTAAAAATACTCCACAAAAAATACCTTAAATAGGAATTATTGAATTCTTTGGGACATCACCCATCATCCCATGTTCCTTTAATTAATTTTTTTGGGGAATGGTGGGTGGACAATTAATGGAGATGTGACTTTTCAACACTTCCCCCGAAATGGAATCCAGCTTACATCCAACGGAATGATGCACCTAAAGGACCTTCTAGAAGGCTGAATTGGAGTGGTCCATAAAATACTTAAATGTATCCCCGTATTTCTCCTAATAGAATATAAAATTTCAGTCTAAAATACTCTGTGGTTTGGGAGATATGATTTAATGGTGGGTTGTTTTTCAGGCCACGTGATCTGGACCAGAATTGCATCTTCAAACTGGGCCACATGGAACTCTATTAAAACATTAGAATTAGCTTGGGACACTGTTTATTTCAATATTACCCATGATATATTATATCTCCATATAAATATGGAGACATTTGGGCTTGAATCATGGCCTCTATAGTTCTATTATTGGGCTGATTTTCAAATAACTTCGCCCAGAATGTGGTTGGTTTAAGGCCCGCATTGGTGGTCTTCCAAATTGAATCTCCAAGTTCTCCAAAAAAATGAATTTTTCCTTATATCAGGGGAGACCTGAAAATATAATATGAAAATAAAATCAATACCATTTGGTGTATTATCATCTGTTTAAAAATGTACCATGTAATAGTGCTCTTTAGGAAAGAATTGCAATCATGATGTGCAATGATGTTCAAAGTGTCAAATGAACTAAAATGTTATTTATGAATAACAAATCACATGAAAAATATATAAATTAAAAATGAATATTGGCCTCTTCTAGTGTATAATCAATTGGGAATGATTTTCCAATATTGAAGCATGTATGAATCAAGAGGTTTCTCTCATATGATGTTCTCTAATGACATCATATTATTCATTCAATGATGAAGGTGGTTAGCCTTGGAGATAATTTTTCTTGTTTAGGACTAATATTATTGGAGTGAGATGGTGGTTAATAGGGAGAAAATATAGTTTACATGATTTGAAAAGTCAATGAGATAAGGATAAGGAAACTGTAAGGCATGTCAAATATGATATGAGGGTCCTTCCGGATAAAGTATTTGTCTACCCTAGTAGGCCCATTCGCCCTTCACATTTATCCCATTGACAAGTAAATTAATAAAATAACTAGGTGTATACTCAAATAGAAGATGATTTTCCTATTGTTTGGTGTAATAATCACACTCATAAGCATCATACTATCTTCTATTATAATGCATGTACTCCCCACTTCGAAAGTAGCAAAGAGTGTGGTATCCAATGTAAAGAGTATTATGGTTTCCATTTTATGGAACAACTATAAGAAGGGTATATATTAGTTGCCATCTTGGAAGTGTCTAGACAAGCTGAAATCAAAGGGTGTAATCATTGAACAAAGCGTTTATTGGAACTTACTTTTATTTCATGGTAAAATAGAGTGGGAGGATATGGAGGGGATATATCTATGGGAAAAATCATTTAGTAAAAATATATGTTGGATGTGAATATAAAGATATAAATTTTTTTTATCATTTGGAAAACGATCTAGCAATATTTCTGTATCTTTTAGAAGTATAATCACTAGATTTTGGGAAAGAGGTACGTAATCATCAAGAAACGGGATTGTGGGGATGGAATTTGTGGTACCCAAGATGTCCAGCTACAACCCACACATTCTAGGAGTCTTACAGACATCGTATATTTCTATAAGTGATCCAAAATGAGAAACAAAATGATATATATTACATAACTATCTTAAATGATTACCCAGATAAATGTGTTTTCACTAGTTCAATGTCGTGAGCCTTTTCAACAATTGAATTTCTAAAATTGAGGATGTATATGACCAACTGAGATGCTTGGGATGGAACACTACGGTGCATGTAGCTTCCATAAAATAATAATATTGTTATTTTTCATGTTAGTAGTAAGTTACTACTCATAGAGGATAACATTTAGTAGATGTGTATTTCCATTGTGTCATGATGCTTCTATTGTAGTGTTCAAAATACAAAATCAGCTAGCCATCTATTATTTGGAAGTGAATGGGACAATAGGGAGTGTAATAAACATGGGGGATTCAAAATATGGTCTAGAAATGATATGGAATAGGATTAATTTCTTAACATGTGGTTTTCAGGTCGAGGTGATTGGAGAACATAGATAAAAGTGAAATAATTTATTCTCATAGATGGATTTTGGTGTATTTAGACTACATGGAATGATGCTCTAAATAATAATACATCAGGGAATAAAAATGTATTATAATAAAAACCAATAACACTAATTTTAGATATAGGAATATTTTGATTCTAATGTGAGATTTCCCACTCAATACGACCCCTTATAGAACATTTCACCTCCAATAAGTCTCCTATGTTAGGGAAGGAATGATGGGTAAGGTGGAAACCCCGTTACCAGAGTCTGAAGCATAACACTAAATGGTTTTGACACAGTGGACATATTCATGGTGTATGGGTGATCAATAATAAATGGGGAAAATAATATATTATTTTTTGGAATACAATAGAATAGTAGATTTACATCATGTTGTAGCTTTAACTATGCACACTAGCCTAAAGATGTTCCAACAAAGTAACATCAGATATTTGAGTAGTTGAGATTGACTCCACGACTATTTTAAAATTATTGGTCGGCAATGGTAGCATCCCTTCTGCAATAATGTATATAATTAGATGGTGTAATGATCTAATGTGAAACCAAATATATATTTCAAAGGCGTGGCATGAAGATAAAATGGTGTATGATTTCCCAGAATCCAAAATGACATAAAATTAATTGATCTTATACTTATTCATCCTATAATGCTTTCTCATTGAAGGGATCATGTTTTTGAGATCATACTCATTGGAACTCCACTATGTATGACCACCATTATGTATTCTGTTTTGGGTTAACTTTCTTGTTTTGGACATATCGTTTTTAAATAAAATAAAATGTTTAATGGCATGTAACTCAAATTTCATGTAAAATTTTTCTCAAAGAAACTAATGGATTCATCACCCTTATTATTTATATCATTGAATTGATTCCCCATTTTGATAATAACAATTTGATGAAATTAATTATTATGAAACAATATATTAATGTCATATTTCTCCACAGATTCAATTTATTCTCATTCCCTCTTGTTCTGGATAAATATGCCTTATTGATCTACATTACCTTCTAAATGATAAACATAAAAAATAAATTAATCATGTTCTAAACTCCGCGGAATAAAAAAAATATATTTTACTAAAAAATTTAACAAACAATAGTGGATCATTGGAAATTCTAATATGAGGTGGATGCTGCCTCAAAGAGGACCCAATAGAACGTTGTTTAATATATTTCTCATCTGGGATATCATCATGATTATTAGATTGTGAATGTTAAAAAAGTACAAAAAATTATTCTAAATTATAGATTTAATAACATTTGTATAATCTAGTGATATATAATTTAATTTTCCATTATATTAAATAATAAAAAAATCTATAGTAGTTCATGGAATCGACCTAAACAAAACAAATCATGGTTCGACTATCAACAATCATATTCTGAATCTACATAATCATAAAAATCATTTATGTGATGAATAAATCGTAAAACCATCAATATATCAAATGAATAATTAGTCTTATACTACATCATATATGGAAATCATCTATTAAAATTAGTCAAAATGGTTGACAGTGAAAAAGTTAATAAACCCATGTGAATAATCTGGGTGTGTCAGACGAGTTGCATGACATGGATAAACTGACCATGCAGATATGATATACTCGACCAACTCTTTATTGGGCAATTACCCCTCACATCATCTATTATAAAACCACGTCCACTTACCATTCCTATACAGGGATGTTTTTTCTAGAAATCACCATGATTTCCTTACTAAAACATATAAAATTCTCTTACACATAGGATTATCCTAAGGGTTATCAATAATGTTTCCTCATCATAGTTTCCTGTAACACACCGAGATTTTATGAGAAATATTTTTTTAATTTCATTAATGTCTTGTGTTGTACGCTACACCAAAAGGGGCTTGCACAACACATATCCTTGACTTTACTTTCATTACACGCAATCACGACCTTCCTCGATAGCGTTTGTAGTATGAAATACCGAGTTTCACTAAACAACGATATGCTATTAAAATATTATTAAAACTAGCCGTTATGAATATTAATAACAACTTTTTGAAATTTTTTAAATTTTATTTTTTAAAATGTAGTTCATTTCTGGATTGGGAATATCGAAATTAGCTTAGGGTAAAAGTTTGGTACATTTCGGATAACTTTCATTTTTTGATGAATAGTGAAAATTACTAAATTTTAATTAAAAACAACCTTTTTAATCGAAATAATTAATAGTGATAAATTATTAATTTGAGTGGTTTCAAAGTATATTTAGAATATATTTTTACAATTTAATACAATGTTGGTCATTAGATGTAATTTCACATTTAAACAAGACATAAACAAGTGTCAATCTTTTGTTAGTTATTATCTCTTAAGAACACGCTTTTTGTTTTGAGGACGGGAATTAATTTTTAAATTAATTAATGAAACTGATATGTTTTGAATTTGGTAAAATAGACATAATTTTTGAGTTCATTATCTCAAATATAGCTTAGGGCTATTTTTTGGTATTGTTCTGGAAACTTTCATTTTTTGATGAATAGTGAAACCACTAAGTGGTAGTTAAAAAATGAATTTTTCATAAAACATAATTTTACCACTTCTGTGAGTGGAATTTCAAAAATCCATGAGACACGGTTGAGTTCAGTAAGAAAAATATTTTTCAATGAGATGAAAATAATTTTTGAGAAATAGAAACTTTTTACTTTTGTTTACCACGGTTAAAAGTAAATAGGGTAATTAAGGGTAAAAATGATATTATTATTACCCGAACACATGTCCTAATTCTATTGGATAAGTGTAATTAGACCAAAAACAATCTTAGGAATAAAATATTACCATTTAGGCCCACTTGGAATAGATTAGGACTTTTATTATTAATTTATTAAAAGAAGGGTTAAAATAGTTAAAATCAGAGTTTAATAAGTAAATCAATTTCAATATAGTGTTATAAATAAGATATATTTGACTATAAATATTCATTAGAAATACAAAAATATTTCCTACATAATGATATTTTATTTGTAATTTTTAGACTTCAAATAAGTTAATTTATTTATGACACAATGATGATGTAGTAATTATCTTATTAATGAAATATTGACATAATTGATGTTATAAATACCCAATAAATGTAATTTGAGATTTTTTATGCATTACACTACTTTTATTGGTTAATATGACATGTTATTATTGATTTAAATAACTTTTTTTGAACTAATCATTCTGTTATGAGTTTCAAAAAAATCAATTACTAAATAGTGTCAAAATTGACATTAAATAGTTTTTAAAACAAATATTATATTATTAATTGTTATTTTATTCCAAATAATCTAAAGATCCGCAAAATGACTTATATAAGGATATATATATATTAATAATAAACAAATTGGGGTTATTTTTTCTTCTTATATAATGTTTATTAACGTTATAGGGTAAGAACATAAAAAGACACGGTAAAAGTAAAATTATCTAACTTAAAGTTAAATATAAATGATAAGGTTAAAATAGGAACCTAAACTTGTCAAAATTCTATTGGATGAAATGATTTCGACCCATATCCACCTTATCTTCGAAATAAATCAATTTGGAGCTATTTAAAACCGAATTTGGATTTATAATAAAATAATATTTTTATTTTTTCCAAAAGAGCCCCTCTCCTCCCTTATAAAAGGGCACCTCCTCCCTCTCTTCCTCACACCACTTTGAGCCTTATAGATCAGCCAAACCCTGAAAAATTATCTTCTCCACATCCCTATAAACATCGTAGTGGTTCTTTTTTTCATCAAAGACCAATTTTAGTGCTTTAAAAGGAGATCCCAAAGAGGCGCTTCAAAGAAGAGGTAATGTACGTTACCGATTCTTTCAACATTATTTCTTCTTCCACTTCTTCTTCATAGGTTGTTTCATTATGAAGTAATAACATAAGTATCCCTCATATACTGATATGTTATTATAAGTATGAAACAACCCTATTTCACCGCTTATCCATCCAACGGAAAAAGAAGTCACCGCGCGTGCGTACGTACGGAATACCGTCTCCACGTCGTGGTGCAATCAATTTTCCATCACCACTTTACTTGGATGGGTATAATGGTGTAAATAATATCTATATATTATTATTGTAAAGTGATATAGATTATGAAATAGTATACATACACTCCAATACAATTCCACGATCATGAGAACAATATCATTGCTCGTGCATACGTACGGACTACCGTCTCCACGACACGATGAGATTCATTCTCCACGTTAACCATTCATGAATGAATATAAAGTATATATAATTAGTAATAATGAAATATATGACATAATAATGATACTCGATTTATGTGTATATATATTTATGTCATCTACTTAATTCCATTCAACTCAATAAGGAAACGAAAACAGCGTTCATGCGTACGTATGGCCTATCGTCTCCATGAACGGTGTATTTCTTTCCATTTACTAATCTATTATATATATGTATATTCTGAGTATATATTATATATAAATAATGTTTTATATTCTGGAATTATGTAATCATGATCTAAGTAATCATATGAATAATTACAAGCCAAAACACGGACGACAAATGAAACGATTTTACCCAAAACGCTCTTTAACATGGAATTTACAAAAGAACGGGTAAAATAAAGTCATAAGTGAACCATATATGATATCATAACAATGCATATGATTCTGTAATAAGTCAATGACATTATTTAAATCATTATAAAGGAGTTTTGGACACTTATGAAGCAAATCAGACATAAGGTATGGGAAAAGCTCGAATTCTCAATTTTTATCCGAGATTGTTTATACTTTGGTATTTACTGGGGTGTATTTTATCATCCACATCCATGTTTCCTCAATATGTAATATTATTTCCATCCACCTAAAATTGTTTAAATCCAATATTACCCTTCGGTGAGTTTTTAGTAAAAGATATAAAAGGAATCTTTTGTCCTTTTTCGTACAAGGTACTTTTTGACTTTTCCGACAAAAGTACGAGAAGAATGTTTTTTAACATATACGACATTATTGGATTTTTAAAACATTATTTCCAAGAATATTCCTTTACATGTTTTCAATCTTATTTTTAATCAACTTCTTTTAGATTAAAATTTTATGACATGTTAAGAAATTAAAAATGTTTTTGAAGTAGAAATGATATTTTCCTCAAGAATGGAGTTCATGTGGTTTATCAAAATTATTTTTCATATATGATAATATAGGGTAATGTTTATTTCCCTATTATTACATTGATATGATTATATTGTGATGGATATATTTTAATGAATTCCTTTATCTTATATGAATTGTTTTATGATGTCATGATGTTTAAGATTCCCATTTTTATTACATGGGTGATGAAATGTAGTATGATTTATGATTTTGTGGAACACATAAGAATGGAATCATTATGAGATGGGTGGGAAATATATCTCCCTCGAATGCATTGGGTAATGATTTTATATCTTGTGAGATAGACATGGCTGGAATGGCAGGTTAAATGGGTTCAGTGAAACAGGACTGAATCGAGGAATGAACTCGGTTCAGAAATGGACTTTGTCCACTAAGATAGTCTTGGAAATGAGTATTGACTAATAAGAAATGAATCTCTATGATTATGTATTTACTCCACAAATTTTCATGTTTTATGTTATGATTATTGGGATTACATTTCACTACTATGATTTATCCCATGTTATTATATTATGATCTCTTTTGCAGGTTAAGATTTCCAAAATGATATATTCTTATGAATATGATGTGATTGATATTTCTTTTTATTACCCTTACTGAGGATTTGATCTCACCCTTTTATGTTTTCTTTTACCCAGGATATAAAGAAAGGTTTTAGGTAATAAAAAAAGGGAAGATCTTTATGGGAGATGTTGAAGATCTTTCACCATGATTAGATGATTACGTTCCGAGTTTCCAAAGACACTAAACTATTACGGTCCATGTGTGTGTGTTTTTGTTATGTACTAAGTATTCCACAAAAGTAATGAAATGTCCATGTACGTCAAGCTTCGGGTCTCTACAGTTGGTATCAGAGGAAAGGTTTAGTCAACCTTTGGAAACTAGGATGCGAAAATGTTAATGAGATCTCTAGAGATATTTTTAAGGTATGTCTAGGGATGTCCCTAAGGTTAAGTATAAGTATAGTTTATTGTACTAGAATTACGGTAACCCAAGATTTTAGATAATGAAGTTACTCCCCGTTTATTATATTGTTTTCCCTCGCGTGATTTTTTCCTCTCACACAATTCTTTTTGGGTTTTAGATGATGGCTGGAACCCGAAGGAACCGTGTTGATCAATGTAATGGAAAATGCAATGATTTTCTTCCTGAAAAAACATATGTTATGGTAGATGGAGTGAAAAATATTATTGCTATACTTACACAAGCTATGAATCATTCTTGAATTCCAAATGAGCATAGAAGGGAACAATATTCTATTGAGTTCTTCATGAGGCAACATCCACCTTCTTTCCGTGGGTATTCTGTTCCACTTGTTGCTGAACAATGGATCATTACCACTACAAATATCTTTTCAGTTCATCAGTGTTCTGAACATGATAATGTCATATTAGAATTATATCGTTTCGAAGGTGAAGCTGATCAATGGTGGAATCTTATCAAGAATACGAGACCAAGAGATGAAATTGAGTCCGTGGAATGGGACGAGTTCAAGAACTTATTTTTCAATAAGTACATCCCTCGTATTCTTCCAACAATGATGGAGAAAGAGTTTCTTGAACTAAAGCAAAAGGATGATGAATCTGTTGGTATATACGAAGCAAATTTTACAATGCTTTCAAGGTATGCCTCTGGATTTATCATCCAACCTGAAAGTAATGTTGATCGATTATTTAGTGGCTTAAAACCAAATCTTCGAAGGGAATTAGATATAAGAGACTTAAGTAGCTATGAAGAAATTGTGCGCTGTGGTATCAAGGTAGAAATGGAAGTTGGTGTTACTTATCCATCTCATAGTTTTGACAAGAAACGAAAGATGGAGTTCTAGGAGAAATCTTGGAATAATGGTGAAAAGAATATGAATGTTTCCATATTCTCAAAGTGTGGAAAGAATCATGGTGGAGATTGTCTTAAAAGGACTAGAAAATGTTTTGAGTGTGGAAAAGAAGGTCATCGAGTAGTTGAGTGTTGAAGTAATGGAAAAAGGGTTTCTAATGATGTGAATAAAGAAAAGACTGCAGAGAACGCACCACCAACACTTCAATGCTTCTAGTTCAAGGAAATGGGGCATTATGCTAATAAATTCCCTAATCCAAGGGTTAGTGATGATCGATAGGAGCAACCACCTAAGGCAAAGGACAATGGGAATTCACATGAGATCACTATTGGTGATGTTGAATATGACAACAATGTGGTGGAATGATTAAGTGCTTATGTAATGGGATTCCAAAATAATGTTATATATAGTATCGTGGAATATTGGAATATTTATGTATTGGTCTATTGTGGTTTTCGATGGTACAGGTAACCATAGAATGTGATTGAGATATTTTTGGAAAAAAAGATGATATGAGCATAATGAAAGGAAAACGAGAAAATAAAATGTTTGACTGTATTCATGAGCTCATGACATATATAAGGAGAAGGTTGTATTATGGATTGAGTATATAGAATTTTTGGATTTTGGTTTGTGGAATGTGTTAACTTTTAACTGCATTCATGTTTTCACTAAGGTTCAATGGTTATTAAGTCTTCAAGAGAATACATGGTTAAGGTATTCACAAGTTTGTAATTTTACCCACAAGATATATCTTATCATATATTGGGGATAAATGATGGCATTCACGTGATTGTTATGTGACATTGCAAGTAATCATTTTCTTTATACTATGAGCTTAGACCGAAGTATTTTAGATAAGCCTAAATATTGGAATTGATTATGTTGGACATAAGTTAGGATAGATCTTTTTTCGATATTATTGATGGGATGTTATAGTAATATAGCTTTAGAAAAAGGACAACATGCAGGATGGGCGGCAGCCCATCGCGTCGGACAAGGCTGTGGGAATCGAACCCACAACCGAACTGCGACTGGCCTTTATCACCTACCACTGGCCTACAGGAAGTCCCTGTTTAGTATAAACTAGTTTTATTATGTTAAACAGTATAATATAAGAAGTATAAGTCCATTTTAGGAACCATATATGATTAATCTCACTATAGATGGACTTACGTATTTTATTGATAACTTTTCTATCCTTTTGTTTGAGACAGATGGAATGACTCATCATTCTGTCACATGATCTGATAACACATCACGAATGACAAATTCAACTTCATTTCATTAATAGATGAAGTTGAAATTGTCCGAAGAACGACCAATGGTGAGACTATACCAAAATCACGAAAGTATTTCTTCTAATTCCAATTTCATCAACATTAGGGAAATCATCTTGAAAACCAAAAATGTTGTCCTAGTGCTCTTATATTTGATTAATCAGATGGTACCTTAGATCGTCACAAATTTATGGCTTTGTGATTTCTGGCTTTTCCATAGCCATGTTCTCCACCACTCTCCATCAGAACATGATGGTTAGATTTCTCATCTATATCCATATTTTCACCTATGTGGAAACATAGTGATTAGTTTATTTGGTTAACCGTTACGTTTCATAATTTTTTTAAAGATTGGTTCTGGTATACCTTTTTACGATGTGGGTTTCTATTAAATAATCATTCGAGTAGTAAACCATTTATAACCCCGACGAATTTCGAGGGCGAAATTCATTTTAAGGGGGGTAGAATGTAACACCCTGAGATTTTATAAAAAATATTCTTTTTAATTTCATTAATGTCTTGTGTTGTACGCTACACCAAAAGGAGCATTCACAACACACATCATTGAAATTCCCAGCATTACACGCAATCACAACCTTCCTCGATAGCGTGTGTAGTACGCAATACCGAGTTTTACTAAACAACGATATGCTATTAAAATATTTTAAAAACTAACTGTTATGAATAGTAATAACCAATTTTTGAAATTTTGTAAATTTTATTTTTCAAAATGGACTTCATTTTTGTATTGGTAATATCGAAATTTTCTTAGGGTAAAATTTTGTTACTCTTCGGATAACTTTCATTTTCTGATGAATAGTGAAAATTACTAAATTTTAATTAAAAACAACCTTTTTAATCGAAATAATTAACAGTGATAAATTATTAATTTGAGTGGTTTTAAATAATATTTAGAATATATTTTTACAATTTAATACAATGTTGGTCATTGGTTGTAATTTCACATTTAAATAAGACATAAACATGTGTCAAACTTTTGATAGTTATTATCTCTTAAGAACACGCTATTTGTTTTGATGACGGGAATTAATTTTTAAATTAATTAATGCAACTGATATGTTTTGAATTTTTTAAAATAGATATCATTTTTGAGTTCATAATATCAAATATATCTTAGGCCTAATTTTTGGTATTTCTCTGGAAACTTTAATTTTTTGATGAATAGTTAAACCACTAAGTGGTAGTTAAAAAAATGAATTTTTCATAAAACATAATTTTACGGCTTCTGTGAGTAGAATTACAAAAATCCGAGAGACACGGTTGATGTCAGTAAGAAAAATTTGGTTTAATGACACGAAAAAGATTTTTGTTGTATAGTAACTTTTTACTTTTTTTACCACGGTTAAAAGTAAATTGGGTAATTATGGGTAAAAATGATATTATTATTACCCTAACACATGACCTAATTCCATTTTATAAGTGTAATTCGACCAAAAACAACCTTATTAATAATATATGACCGTTTAGGCCCACTTGGATTAGATTTGGACATTTATTATTAATTTATTTAAAGAAGGGTAAAAATATTTAAAATCAATGTTTAATAAGTAAATCATTTTTAATATAGGGTTATACATAAGATAAATTCGACTATAAATATTCATTAGAAATATAAAATGATTTAATACATAATTATATTTTATTTGTAAATTTTAGACTTTAAATATGTTAGTTTATTTAAGACACAACGATGATGTAGTAATTATCTTATTAATGAAATATTGGCATAATTGATGTTATAATTACCCAAATAAATGTAATTTGAACTTTTTTATGAATTCCACGATTTTTATAGGATAATATGACATATTATTATTGATTTAATTAACTTTTTTCGAACTAATCAATCTGTTATGAGTTTCACATAAATCAATTACTAAATATTGTCAAAATTGACATAAAATAGTTTTTTAAAAAACTAATATATCATTATTTGCTATTTTATTCCTAAATATCTATGGTTCGGCCAAATGACATAGATAAGGTTATATATATTAATAATAAACAACTTGGGGTTCGTTTGGCTTCTTATAGTATGTTTATTATCCTTATAGTGTAAGAACACAAAAAGACACTGTAAAAGTAAAATTATCTAACTTAATGTTAAATATAAATGATAAGGATAACATAGGAACCTAAACTTGTATAAATTCTATTGGATGAGAGTATTTCGACCCATCACCACCTTCGATTCAAAATAAATTAATTTGGATCTATTTAAAACCGAATTTGGCTTTATAATAAAATAATATTTTTTGTATTTCCAAAAGAGCCCATCTCCTCCCTTATAAAAGGGCACCTCCTCCCTCTCTTCCTCACACCACTATGTGCCTTCAAGCTTGGAAAAACCCTGAAAAATTATCTTCTCCACTTCCATAGAAACATCCTAGAGGTTCTGGTCTTTCTATGTGACCAATTTTATTTCCCTAAAAAGAGATCTCAAAGTGGTGCTTCAAAGAAGAGGTAATGTACGTTACCGATTCTTTCAACATTATTTCTTCTTCCACTTCTTCTTCTTTGGTTGTTTAATTATGAATTAATAACACCAGTATCCCTAATATACTGATATGTTATTATAAGTATGAAACAACCCTATTTCACCACTTATCCATCCTACGGAAAAAAAATCACCGCGCATGCGTACGTACAGAATACCGTCTCCACGCCATGGTGTAATCTATTTTCCATCACCACCTTACATGGATGGGAATAATGGTGTACATAATAACTATATATTATTATTGTAAAGTGATATAGATTCTGAAATAGTATACATACACTCCAATACAATTCCTCGATCATGAGAATGATATAATCGGTCGTGCGTACGTACGGACTACCATCTCCACGACGCGATGAGATTCATTCTCCACGTTAACCATTCATGAATGATTATAAAGTATATATAATAAGTAATCATGAAATATATGACATAATAATTATACTGGATTTATTTGTATATATATGTATGTTATCTACTTAATTCCATTCAACTCAATAAGGAAACGAAAACAGCGTTCATGTGTACGTACGACCTACTGTCTCCATGAACGGTGTATTTCATTCCATTTACTGATCTATTAGATATATGTATATTATGAATATATAATGTATATAAATCATGTTTTATATTCTGGAATTATTTAATCATTATCTATTTAATCATATGAATAATTACCAGTCAAAACACGGATGACAAATGAAACGATTTTACCCAAAACGCTCTTTAACATGGAATTTACAAAAGAATGGGTAAAATAAAGTCATAAGTGAACCATATATGATATCATAACAATGATATTGATTCTGGTATTAGTCAATGACATTATTTAAATCATTATATAGGAGGTTCAGACACTTACGAAGAAAATCAGACCTAAGGTAAGGGAAATTCTCGCAATCTCAATTTTTATCTGAGATTGTTTATACTTTGGTATTTACTAGGGTGTATTTTATCATCCACATACATCTTTCCTCAATATGTAATATTATTTCCATCAAAAAACAATTGTTTAAATCTAATTTTACCCTTCGGTGAGTTTTTAGTAAAAGATATAAAAGGAATCTTTGATCATTTTTCGTACGAGGTACTTTTTGACTTTTCCGACAAAAGTACGGGAAGAATGTTTTTTTTAAACATATACGACATGAATGGATTTTTAAAAAATTATTTCCCTGAATATTCCATTACAACTTTTCAAGCTTATTTTTAATCAACTTCTTTTAGATTACAATTGTATGACATGTTATGAAAGGAAAAATGTTTTTGAAGTAGAAAGGATATTTTCCTCAATAATGGAGTTCTAGTGTTTTATCAAAATTATTTTCCATCTAAGATAATATAGGGTTCTGTTTATATCCCTATTATTACATTGATATGATTATGTTGTGATGGATATATTTTTATGAATTCCTTTATCTTATATGAATTCTTTTATGATGTCATGATGTTTAAGATTCCCATTTTTATTACATGGGTAATGAAATGATGTATGACTTATGATTTTGTGGAACACATAAAAATGGTATCATTATGAGATGGGTGGGACCTATATCTCCCTCCAATGAATTGGGTAATGATTTTATATCTCATGATATATACATGGCTAGAACGGAAGGTTAAACCGGTTCAGTGAAACAGGACTGAAACGAGGAATGAACTCGGTTCATAAATGGACTTTGTCCACTAAGATAGTCATGGCAATGAGTTTTGACTAATAAGAAATGATTCTCTATAATTATATTTGTACGCCAGAATGTTTCATGTTTTAAGTTATGATTATTGGGAATACATTTTATTACTATGATTTATCCCATGTTATGATATTATGATCTCTTTTGCAGGTTATGATTTCCAAAATGTTATGTTCTTATGAATATGATGTGATTGATATTTCTTTTGTTTACCATTACTGAGAATTTGAGCTCACCCTATTATGTTTTCTTTTCCTTGGTATATAAAGAAAGGATTTAGGTAAGAACAAATAAAGGGAAGATCATTATGGGAGATGATGAAGATCTTTCAACATGATTAGAAGATTATGTTCCGAGTTTCCAAAGACACTAAACTATTACAGTCCTTGTGTGTGTATTTTTGTTATGTACTAAGTATTCCGCAAAAGTAATGTAATGTCCATGTATGTCAAACTTTGGGTCTCTACAGTTGGTATCAGAGAAAAGGTTTAGTCAACCCTTGGAAACTAGAATGCGAAAACATTAGTGAGATCCATAGAGATATTTCTAAGGTATGTCTAGGGATGTCCCTAAGGTTATGTATAAGTATAGGTTATAGTACTATAATTACAGTAACCCAAGATGTTATATATTGAAGTTACTCCCCCTTTATTATATTGATTTCCCTAGCGTGAATTTTTCCTCTCACACTATTCTTTTTGGGTTATAGAGGATGGCTGGAACCCGAAGGAACCGTGTGGATCAATGTAATGGACAATGCAATGATTGTCCTCCTGAACAAACAAATGTTATGGGAGATGGAGTGCAAAATCTTATTGCTATACTTACACAAGCTATGAATCATTCTGGACTTCCAAATGAGTAGAGAAGGGAACAATATTCTATTTAGTCCTTCATGAGGCAACGTCCACCTTGTTTCAGTGGGTCTTCTGATCCACTTGTTGCTGAACAATAGATCATTACCACTGAAAAGATATTTTTCGTTCTTCAATGTTCTGAATATGATAAATTCATCTTAACAGTATATCCTTTGGAAGGTGAAGCTGATCTATGGTGGAATCTTATCAAGAATATGAGGTCAAGAGATTAAATTGAGTCCATGGAATAGGACGAGTTCAAGAACATATTTTTCAATAAGTACTTCCCCCGTATTCTTAGAACAATGATGGAGAAGGAGTTTCTTGAACTAAAGAAAATGGATGATGAATCTATTGGTATACACGATGCAAATTTTACAAGGCTTGCAATGTATGCATCCTGGTTTATCATCCAACATGAAATTAAAGTTGATCGATTCTTCAGTGGCGTAAAACAAAATCTTTGAAGGGAATTAGATATAAGAGACTTTAGTAGCTATGAAGAAATCGTGCGTTGTGCTATCAATGTAGAAATGTAAGTTTTTGTTAATTGTCCATCTCATAGTTTTGACAAGAAATGAAATATGGAGTTCAAGTAGAAATCTCAGAATAATGGTGAAAAGAAGATGAATGTTTCCTTATGCTAAAAGTGTGGAATGAAGCATGGTGGAGATTGTCTTAAAGGGACTAGAAAATGTTTTATGTGTGGAAAAGAAGTTCATCGAGCAGATGAGTGTCAAAGTAATGGAAAAATGGTTTCTAATGATGTGAATAAAGAAAAGACTGCAGAGAACGCACCATCAACATTTCAACGCTTCAAGTGCAAGGAAATGGGGAATTATGCTAATAAATGCACTAATCCATGGGTTAATGATGATCGACAGGAGAAACCACATAAGGCAAAGGACAAAGGGAATTCACATGCGATCACTATAGGTGTTGTTGAATATGAAAACAATGTGGTGGAATGATTATGAACTTATGTAATGGGATTCCAAAATAATGTTGTATATAGCATCGAGGAATATTGGAATATTTATGTATTGCTCTATTGTGGTTTTCAATGGTACTGGTAACCGTAGAATGTGATTGAGATATTTTTGGAAAAAAAGATGATATGCACATAATGAAAGGAAAACGAGAAAATAAAATGGTTGACCGTATTCCTGAGATCATGACTGATATAAGGAGAAGGTTATATTATGGATTGAGTATATAGAATTTTTGGATTTTGGTTTGTGGAAAGTGTTAACTTTTAAATGCATTTATGTTTTCACTAAGGTTCAATGGGTATTCATTCTTCAAGATAATACATTATTAAGGTATTCACATGTTTGTAATTTGACCAACAAGATATATCTTATGATATATTGGGGATAAATGATAGCATTCATGTGATTGTTATGTGACATTGCAAGTAATCATTTTCTTTATACTATGAGCTTGGACCGATGTATTTTAGATAAGCCTAAATATTGGAATGGATTATGTTGGACATAAGTTAGGATATAAATTTTTCGATATTATTGATGGGATGTTATAGTAATATAGCATTAGAAAAAGGAAAACCTGCAGGACAGGCGACGACCCATCGCGTCGGACAAGGCGGTGGGAATCGAACCCCCAACCGAAAAGCGACTGGCCTTTATCGCCTACCACTGGCCTACATGAAGTCCCTGTTTAGTAGAAACTAGTTTTATTATATTAAATATTATAATATAATAAGTATAAGTCCATTTTAGTTACCATATATGATTAATCTCACTATAGATGGACTTACGTATTTTATTGATAACTTTTCTAACCTTTTGTTTGAGACAGTTGGAATGACCCATCATTCTATAACATGATCGGATAAAACATAACGAATGAAAAATTAAACTTCATTTTTTTAAGAGATGAAGTGGAAATTTTCCAAAGAACGACCAATGGTGAGACTATACCAAAATCACGATAGTATTTCCTCATATTCCAATTTCATCAACTTTAGGGAAATGATCATGAATACAAACAATGTTGTCATAGTGCTCTTATATCTGATGAATCTGATGGTACATTAGATCAACACAAATTTATGGCTTTGTGATTGTTGGATTTTCCATAGCCATGTTCTCTACCACTCTCCATCAGAACATGATGGTTAGATTTCCGTTCTATATCCATATTTTCACCTATGTGGAAACACAATGATTAGTTTATTTGGGTAACCGTTATGTTTCATACTTTTTTTTAAGCATTGGTTTTGGTATTCCTTTTTACGATGTGGGTTTCTATTAAAGAAACTTTCGAGTAGTAAACCATTTATTACTCCGACAAATTTCCAGGGCGAAATTAATTTTAAGGGGGGTAGAATGTAACACCTCGAGATTTTATGAAAATATTCTTTTTAATTTCATTAATGTCTTGTGTTGTATGATACTCCAAAATTAGCTTTCACAACACACATCCTTGACTTTCCTTGCATTACACGCAATCGCGACCTTCCTCGATAGCGTGTGTAGTACGCAATACCGAGTTTCACTAAACAACGATATGCTATTAAAATATTATTAAAACTAGTCGTTATGAATAGTAATAACCACTTTTTGAAAATTTGTAAATGTTATTTTTCAAAATGGACTTCATTTTTGTATTGGGAATATCGAAATTAGCTTAGGGTAAAATTTTGGTACTTTTCGGATAACTTTCATTTTCTGATGAATAGTAAAAATTACTAAATTTTAATTAAAAACAACCTTTTCAATCGAAATAATTAATAGTGATAAATTTTTAATTTGAGTGGTTTTAAAGTATATTTAGAATATATTTTTACAATTTAATACTATGTTGGTCATTGGATGTAATTTCACATTTAAACAAAACATAAACAAGTGTCAATCTTTTGATAGTTATTATCTCTTAAGAACACGCTATTTGTTTTGACGACTGGAATTAATTTTTAAATTAATTAAAGCAACTGATATGTTTTGAATTTGGTAATATAGACATCAGTTTCTATTTCATAATGTCATATATATCTTAGGCCTAATTTTTTGTATTTTTCTGGAAAATTTCTTTTTTTGATGAATAGTGAAACCACTAAGTGGTAGTTTAAAAAAATGAATTTTTCATAAAACTTAATTTTACCACTTCTGTGAGGGGAATTTGAAAAATCTGAGAGACACGGTTGATGTCAGTAATAAAAATTTGGTTCAATGAGATTAAAATAATTTTTGGTGAATAGTAACTTTTAAATTTTTTTTCCACTGGTAAAAGTAAATAGAGTAATTAAGGGTAAAAATGATATTATTATTACCCTAACACATGTCCTAATTCTATTGGATAAGTGTAATTTGACCAAAAACTGCCTTAGGAATAAAATATGACCATTTAGGCCCACATGGATTAGATTAGGACATTTATTATTAATTTATTTAAAAAAGGGTTAAAATAGGTAAAATCAATGTTTAATAAGTAAATCATTTTTAATATAGGGTTATATATACGATAAATTCAACTATAAATATTCATTAGAAAGATAAAAATATTTCCTACATAATCATATTTTTTTGTAATTATTATACTTTATATAAGTTAATTTATGTATGACACAAAGGTGATGTAGTAATTATCTTATTAATGAAATATTGACATAATTGATGTTATAAATACCCAAATAAATGTAATTTGAGATTTTTTATGAATTCCAATAATTTTCAAAGTTAATATGACATGTTATTATTGATTGAATTAACTTTTTTCGAATGAATCATTCTGTTATGATTTTCACAAAAATCAATTACTAAATAGTGTCAAAATTGACATAAAATAGCTTTTAAGACAAATATTATATTATTAAGTGTTATTTTATTCCTAAAAATCTAAGGATAGGCCAAATGACTTAGATAAGGTTTTATATATTAATAATAAACAACTTGTGGTTCTTTTGGATTCTTATAGTAAGTTTATTAACCTTATAGTGTAAGAACACAAAAAGACACGGTAAAAGAAAAATTATCTAACTTAATGTTAAATATAAATGATAAGGTCAAAATAGGAACCCAATCATGTCTAAATTATATTAGATGAGAGGATTTAGACCAATCCCCACCTCATATTCTAAATAAATCAATTTGGAGCTATTTGAAACTGAATTTGGCTTTATAATAAAATAATATTTTTAGTTTTTCCAAAAGAGCCACGCTCCTCCCTTATAAAAGGGAACCTCCTCCCTCTCTTCCTCACACCACTTTGAGCCTTAATTCTCAGCCAAACCATGCCAAATTATCTTATCCACTTACCTATAAACATCCTAGAGGTTCTGGTATTCCTAAAATACCAATTTGATTGCCCTAAAAGGAGATCTCAAAGAGGCGCTTCAAAGAAGTGGTAATGTACGTTACCGATTCTTTCAACATTATTTCTTCTTCCACTTCTTCATAATAGGTTGTTTCATTATGAAGTAATAACATCAGTATAAATCATATACTGATATGTTCTTATATGTATGAAACAACCCGATTTCACCATCTATCTATCATATGGAAAACGAAAACCCCATGCGTGCGTACGTACGGAATACCGTCTCCACGTCGTGGTGTAATCTATTTTCCATCACCACCTTGCTTGGATGGGTATAATGGTGTACATAACAACTATATATGATTATTGTAAATTGATATAGATTCTGAAATAGTATACATACACTCCAATACAATTCCATTATCATGATAACGATATCATCGCTCGTGCATACGTACGGACTACCGTCTCCACGACACGATGAGATTCATTCTCCATGTTAACCATTCATGAATGATTAAAAATTATATATAATAATTAATCATGAAATATATGACATAATAATGATACTGGATTTATGTGTATATACAAGTATGTCATCTACTTAATTCCATTCAACTCAATAAGGAAACAAAAACAACATTCATGCGTACGTACGGCCTACCGTCTCCATGAACGATGTATTTCTTTCCATTTACTGATCTATTATATATATGTATATTCTGAATATATATTATATATAAATAATGTTTTGTATTCTGGAATTATGTAATCATGATCTAAGTAATCATATGAATAATAACAAGTCAAAACATGGACGACAAATGAAACGATTTTACCCAAAACGCTCTTTAACATTGAATTTACAAAAGAACAGGTAAACTAAAGACATAAGTGAAAAATATATGATATCATAACAATTAGTATTATTCTAGAATAAGTAAATGACATTATTTAAATCAATATACAGGAGTTTCGGCCATTTACAATGAAAATCGGACCTAAGGTAAGGGAAAATCTCGCAATCTCAATTTTTATCCGAGATTGTTTATAATTTGGTATTTACTGGGGTGTATTTTATCATCCAGATCCATGTTTCCTCAATATGTAATATTATTTCCATCCACCTACAATTGTTTAAATCAAATTTTACCCTTCGGTGAGTTTTTAGTAAAAGATATAAAAGGAATCTTTTGTCATTTTTCGTACGAGGTACTTTTTGACTTTTCCGACAAAAGTACGGGAAGAATTTTTTTTTAAAATTATACGGAATGAATGGATTTTTAAAACATTATTTTCAAGAATCTTCCTTTACAAGTTTTCAAGATTATTTTTAATCCAATTCTTATAGATTAAAATTGTATGACATGTTAAGAAAGGAAAAATGTTTTTGAAGTAGAAACGATATTTTCCTCAAGAATGGAGTTCAAGTGTTTTATCAAAATTATTTTCCATATAAGATAATATAGGGTTCTGTTTATATCCCTATTATTAAATCGATATAATTATGTTGTGGTGGACATATTTTTATTAATTCCTTTATCTTATATGAATATTTTTATGATGTCATGATTTTTAAGATTCCTATTTTTATTACATGGGTTATGAAATGATGTATGATTTATGATTTTGTGGCACACATAAGAATGGTATCATTATGTTATGGGTGGGAACTATATCTCCCTCCAATGCATTGGGTAAAGATTTTATATCTCATGAGATAGACATGGCTGGAACGGCAGGTTAAACCGGTTCAGTGAAACAGGACTGAAACAAGGAATGAACTCGGTTCAGAAATAGAAATTGTCCACTAAGATAGTCTTTGCAATGAGTGTTGAATAATAAGAAATGATTCTCTATGATTATGTGTGTACGCCACAAAGTTTCATGTTTTATGTTGTGATTATTGGGATTACATTTCACTACTATGATTTATCCCATGTTATGATATTATGATCTCTTTTGCAGGTTAAGATTTCCAAAATGTTATGTTCTTATGAATATGATGTGATTGATATTTCTTTTGTTTACCCTTACTGAGAATTTGAGCTCACCCTTTTATGTTTTCCTTTCCCCAAGATATAAAGAAAGGTTTTAGGTAAGAAAAAAATGGAAGATCTTTATGGGAGATGTTGAAGATTTTTCACCATGATTAGAAGATTATGTTCCGAGTTTCCAAAAACACTAAACTATTACGGTCCTTGTGTGTGTGTTTTTGTTATGTACTAAGTATTCCGCAAAAGTATTGTAATGTCCATGTATGTCCAGCTTCAGGTCTCTATATTTACAATTGTAACTAAAGAATGATCTAATACCAACTAAAGTGATTGAAGCTATTATTTATAAATAATTTATATTATTAGATGAAAATTTATAACATTACATATTGATCTTTGATTGAATCATATAGTTTTAGAGCCTTTGGAAACATGAGAGTATTCAAAGATATTCATAATATATATACATAAAACCCAACTTAGTTATTTACAAGTTACAATCATTTTAGACATATAATTCATGAAATATTTTTTCATATCTGGGGGAAAAAATATAAATAAATGTGAAAATTTTTGTTTCTTTGAATAAAACCTCAAATATTTTAAGGTAATCCAACTTCAAATATGACTTTCAGTAGTGGGAAAATGTATTGATGTTGTATATGATAAAAATAGAATATTACTTTTTTACATTAATAAATAGAGTCAAAATATTGCATAATAATATTAATTTTTAAATCCTTTGAATATAATTCAAATGAATCAAAAAAAGTAATATACAATTCATTTATGTCCATATAAAAACATTTAGTATATAGGATCTTAATTAACTAAAAATTAATTCATATCTGACCCATAATGATAGATTATGGTTTAAATTCATGTAAATTCCTAAATCAATAAATTTGGATAATATATCAGTAAATTCCCATTATGAAAGAAGTGGTTTGGGTATTAATATTAATTTATTTTTCCACATAAAATAGGGAAAATAAAAAAATGTAATCGACCCCATGATAGTATACCACATGAACTAAATGGTTGGAATAATGAAAGGAAATTACCATCCCCATTATGAAAAAATAATATTGGATGTAAATGGATATTGAAAAAGTGTTTGAAAAATAAAATATTCCAACATTTAGATATATTCCAAAAAATGGTACCTAAAAAGTATAAGAGGATAATTATTTTACCTTGATTAGTGACATCCTATATCTTATAGTAGATAAATATTATACCTATAAAACACCATAATATTAAATAAAATGTAATTGATGAGTTCCAATGATGGATATATGCTGCGAGATCTTTAATTTCGGTGTAGGATAATGGGAATAGGGGGTGGGTATTTATACATAAGGATGGGTTCTATTAAGGGTTTAAATAGTAATTCTTTTTCCATTCTGGACAACCAATTTTGGGAGGAATTAAACCCATTGTTTTTAGATGAAAATTCCTTTTTTTCTAAAATTGCATATAGTTTATAATTAAATTAATCATCCATTTAATTGCATGTTATTCATATATAAATTGTTTCCAATATTAATGAATAATAAATTTTATGATTTCATGGGAAATATAGTTTTATCAATTAAAATTCACTTTAGAATATTTCTTTTAAAATTATATTTAAGTCATATTTTAATTATTGAGTGGATTTTATACTAATATATCGAAATTTATCATTATGATAATGAAATATGGATCCGCATTTTTAGGGGTGGTATTTTTTCATGAATTCAATACTAATTTGGTTTCAACTAGATGGGTACCACCATATAAATTTCGGCATATTTTTTATTTTCTTTTAATTGATTGGAAGATTTTTTTTTCAATGTTAGATGATTAATTTGGATAATTTCAATCCACTAGAGGAACATATAGTTTTATATTTAACATGGCCAAAAGTATGGGTTAATTAAAAGAATTAAATTAAATGAATCATCTAGGATAGAAATATTTCATTATTTATTCAGCTATAAATCTTATAGAACATAATTTCTGTGACTGAAATTTTTTTGGTTATTGATAAACACATTGATAAAATTTCCCTATAATAAAACATTCTAATAATATTATATTAAGGTATTATAAAAAACATGGACATTTAGTACATTTAATTTGGAAATTCTAAAATGAAAATTATATTTTATATAATTATTTTAGCATGATATATCTAATATAATAATTAATAAGATGATTTTTTCTTGGGAAAAATTAAAATACATAGAATAATTAATTTCTAGAGGAAAAATTCTAATATTATCCATTTTTTTCAAAAATGCATAATATTTCCAAACAAATAATGAATGAAAATGTTTTATTAATGGAAAGTAGTTAATTTTTTTATGTAATACTCATTGGTTCTAAATAATTTATTTAGGATTGAGATAAATTATATTATCATTTAAATTTTTTTTATTATCTTATATTGTACTACAACAATAATAATGAATAATATATATAATTTTTTTAGTATATAAATAATATATACTTTTTAACTTATATATATGTAAGCTTTTATTTATTTAACATATTTATTTTAATGTATTTATATAACATATAACCATAAATTATAATAAAAACTAAAATATTAATTATTATTTTATCATTATAAAATATAATTTTATTATAAATATATTATTTGTTAAATTAAATATATATTTATAAAAATCAGGTCATAACATTCATCCCAACAAAAAGAAAAATTTTCATTTTAATTTGTTATTTGCTAAAAATCATATAAAAATAAATATAATGGAATACATAATTTAAATACTTTTTTACATCACAATACTTTGATAATAATATTAAATCATAAAAAGTATTTTCATTATAATTATAAAAATCATAATGGTTTGTAAAATATTCTGATTAAACAGAATTTATTCCCCAAGAGAGTCAAACTAGGTGGAAGACAAGGCCTATGATCATGTAGCATTTCACAATAGATCTTAGATCAATACAGTTTTTCGGTGTTGTTACACCTAGGTAGTTCTTCTCCTATGTAAAATCTACATATATTATCCATAAAGAATTTTATTTTCATGGAAATAACAAACTCTATTATTCACCAAAATATAACAATGTTATCTTATATTTAGACTTATCGTTAGTGTTTATACTAATTTTTCCAATCCCTATTTTGAAAACCTAACTAAACTATCCTTTAATGTAATCTATAGAGACACAAATTTTTTATTTAATTAACAATTCATTACATAGAACACCATTTAACAAAATATAGGAACATCTGTGGTTTTAGTGTCTTTGAAATATTAACATAATACTTAAAATAACATTAGAAACATAAAAATTATTCAAATCCACTTGACTAACTTTTTTATAGATTAATCTTAGGTTACCTTTACTATTTCAAATATAATTGGGACATAAATTAATGAAAAGGGTCCGAAAAATACCATCAAAGGAATAAATAAATAATATACGTAGTCACTAACCAAGATGCCTATCAATAATTTTTCATTATATGAACATGAGACATATCATAATAGAGAAAACAAGAATTATAAATTGGAAATGTTCCTCCAACATAAAAAAATTGATATTCATAAGAATATCAACAATTATCAACACCATGTCGTCATTAAAACATATGACCAAGGATTTTGAACAGTGGATCATAAACAATTAAAAAATCATTCCTCTAGAAAATCACTACACAATGTATTAGATCCTTATTAGTGATAACCCCATATATTACAAATGTTTTTATCGAAGGTATCATAAAATATTATTAACATATATTGCCTATTTATCATTACCCAAATGCATTTTATTGATTTCAAGTTGTACTCTCCATATTACAATGGTTATTCTCCAATCTATTATAAATCATTGACAACGTATGATGCCAAGGTGTCATGAACATTCTATCTCTAGTGGTTAATTTTTTACCCTATACATTTGAGATCTATAATGTGACCCTCCCATCATATAAACCTTAATAGACTCACCGATGAGAAATAATGTGGATTATAAAATCATTTATACTATATAACTCTCAATTTTAATTAATATAAAATTATCATGTACCGTTTCACAAATAAAGTATTGCATTTTTTCACCTATGAATATAAAACAATTAAAAATATCCATTAAAACTGCATGAAAAAAATTTGATATAAAAATATATGTTAAAAATCCATTTTAAATATCAAAATAACATGAAAATGGGAAATATGGGTTCTATTTTAATAAATATGCAAATATTATAAAGGATGTTAACATTGAATTATGGTTGTCCTGGTGAGAAAAGTTGTTGACACTTTATACATTTAAATATAATATTCCTAATTATATTTCTTAATGAAAGTAAAAAAATAATGTAAAAGGGTTCTTTTAGAAAACCTTTTAAATAATTTCAATATATTCCTAAAACATAAATTATTATTAATTTATTTCTATACAAAATCTTATAGTACATATGTTCTTAATGAAAATAATATGGAATAATTTTTCACCCATGAGGTGGGAATGTGTTATTAATTAATATAAATAAAAAAAATCAATAAATTAGGTTTACATATAAATAAATAACCATTAAAAATAATTTGGTTTGAGAATTCAAAATATTTTAGTGTCTATCATAAAATAGAGAAAATCATAAAAATTAATTTGGTAGCAAGATGATATACAATATTGATTAAAATGATGGAAAAATTAGAGGGAATAAAGGACTCCCATTATAAAATAACCGTTTTTTAAAAGTAGTGTTAATGATATTTTGATTAAATTATTTGATTTTATATTTATAGTTGTTCCAAAAAGATGATACATGAAAAAGGATAAAAGGATGATTAACATACATTGATGAGTAACTTTATAAATCTCAGTCAAGAAAAAATTTGGGCTACAATGACTCCTTATGGTTGAAGAAGGATAAGTGTTAGAGGATCTGTATAAAATATAGTATTACATAACATAAATTTTTTTATATTATAATATGTATATGGTGTCGGTATTTATACATTAGGAGTTGTAGTGGAAAGTGTTTAAATAATAATTACTTTTCCATTAAGGCCAATAAATTTTGGGTTGCATGAATTCAATCATTATTAGAAGAGAATTGATTTATAAATTGGGGGTTGAGGATGTCCAATATATAAATATACCATTTATGATAATGTTATTTCTTAAATATAAAATTATCAAGAGTAATGATTAATAAATTGGAAGATGACATTGGAAATCATTATTTTCATTTCAATTTCATGTTTGTATTATTCTTGTGAAACATTATTTTGGATTTATGTAAATTCATGAGTGGGTTATACAAATATAGATTAATATTTATATATCATATAACTAAGGAAAAATAGATCTTCATTTCAAGGGTTAATAACAAGACCCGAATTTATCAATGATGTGGATTCATCTCGATGAGTCCCATATTAGAAATTCTGTAGTAGAAATTTTTTATTTCGTTGTTTGGACTACTATTTTGGCATATTACATATGATTTTTTTATCATTTCATGAAATTTTAGGAACATATCATTTAATATTTATCATGTCCAAAAGAGAGTGTGAAGTTAATTCTACCATATCTAATGAATCTTCAATGATGAAAATATATTCATTAAATATTTGACTATATATCCGACAAAAATTCAATCTAGAGGATAAAATATTTATGTAATATGTGAAATACATAAATTAAAATTTATATATTATACCTCATTCTAATATTTTATCATTTAGGTATTAAAAAATTAACCAATATTCGGTGAATTGAAAATGGATAGTTTGTCTGATAGAACTATTTTATACAATGAATCTTCCATAACATCTTTATTACAAGGAAAAATATGAGTATTTTTTGTGAATAAATAGAATACATGGAAGAAAAATGTTTCTCAACACAACATATCCAGATGAACCCCTTATTTTTTAAATTATTCATAATCTTTATTATGGTTCAATTTATTTAAATCTTGGATTAATCTCTATGGATTACATTTATTAATTTAATACTCATATATTCCTAATAATATAGTTAGGAATTTATTAAATTATATAATCATATAAAAGAGTTTTTATCATATTATATGTATCATATATTATAGTTTGTTTTTAATAATAATAAATTAATATATTTATTTAACATTCAATGTAATATAGATATTTTATTGTATATATTTTATAACATATTTTTTATCACTAAAAATTTATCATGATAAGAAATATTTATTTATAGTAAAAAAATTAAAATATTGTTTCTTGTATAATTATATTGTTTCATAAATAAATTATTTATTTTAAAAAAACATTTATATTACCTGTAAACTATGTGGATTGATCCCAATAGAAAATAGTGGCACTCTGATAAACCTAATTATGTCTCATTGACTATTTACTTTGTTAGTCTATGTGGGAAGACATCATTGTATGTCATTAGAGATGTTTGTAGATGTTGTTTTATAAAAAGTAACTATTTGTGTAACGTCTTGTGGGTTGTGTGATATATTTTATATAATTATAAATGGGACTTCGATTAATAGACGGTTGAAACCTTACACCTTTTGAGGTGGCCTTATTATGGATATTACATTTTTATCAGATTGTTGATGTTAATGAATTTGGGGTAGTTTTCATTTGTGTAAATAAACTATGCATTTCAGAAACATTTTATGCATTAAATAAAGGTTTTGAATGTTTCCTTTTATCCCTCTTTTGTGGATATCCTTAATTTCTAGTACATGACATATAAGGTTGTGTTATGAAGTTCATGGAATGTTGTGCAACTGGGGGGAGAGTATTTGGTTTCCTATCCTATTTATTTTGAATTAAACACTTATTGTATGTCTCGTAATGTTCCTAGGTGGTTATACATATATGTGTTAGACTATGGATTGATGATGCATGTATTTAAATGATAATGTGTGATTGGTAGTAAAAAAATAAAACAGGGTAGAAATGATATTCCTTCTCAAAAAGGGGTCATTGATAGAGATCGTGTTTGGGGATGTTATGGACTTTGTTGGTTGAGAAACACCTTCCCTATGATTCATGAACCTTATGGTCAAACTCGAACACCTTTAGAGATCGGGTTTGGGGATGTTATGGACTTTTTTGGTTGAGAAACTCTAAAGGTTAGCGTGTTTGACGATAAGGTTCATGAATCATAGGGAAGGAATTTTTTTATTCAATTTAAGAGTGTTTTTTCCTTGCCTTTATTCAATGCATTAATGTTTGAGAATTCATTCTGTGGTAATATGTGGGGCCAATTGAAACATTGGAAGAAGGGTGTAGAGAAAACCATTATAAAAATTTTGGTTTTGAAGATGAAAATGTATATAAACAGATATTATTCCACTAAGGAAATTGGGATGACGTAACCCTCATAGAGAAAAACCAGTATGTTTGTTAGGAATATAAAAAATTTTCTAATACCAAGAGATCATGCTTATAGTTTTTCTCTATTGTGGAATATGACATTTGAAATGGATTGAGGTACCATTGAACAGTAAAACCAAATATTGTATTAATATAAATATCATGCATTGAAATAATTACATGCATAAGTGGATATGAATTTTATAGTCAATGAGTTCTAATCAATTAAATGTCCATATTGGAGAACATTATGCACATCATGTATAGATTGGTGGATGTGATGGACTGCATTATATTCAATATAGTTTTTTTGTATTTAATAAAAAAATTTATAGAAATTACATGAATGTATAATAATTATTAGTAATAATTTTATGTGATGAATATACATGGGTTTCGTATAAAGTTTTTTTCATTGCATGAAAAAATAATTGAAATCCTTTGGTGGGGAGAATCTATTAGATCATGGATAAAATGAAATTATTTTGAAAGGGTTTGAGTCTTGTATAAGATATAACATTGAATAACCATGGTGACACTAAGAGTCTAATGTGTAATGGAACCAATTGTATATAGACCCAAGTTAATGTTATAATGTTTACATATTATGTTGTGTTGGATGTTGACCAAATTTGAGAATTGAACTTATGATTGAATCATTGAGATCAATGGTAGAGTTTGAATGTTGGAGACATAATACATGGTTGAGAGCCCAGTGGCTGGTGAAAGAGGTTAGTAAATTTACTTAAACACTTATATCATATTCAGTTATGAATTAATTTTGACGGTTGAATTTTTTCTGCATATAATTATTATATTTTTTTGATTAGTCATTTTTTAGTGAAAATTTGTAAGATTAATGTTTTTCATTAACCGGTAGGTATTGGTTTTTTAGAAAATTGAGCTTATTGTGTTAGGTACAATTTTGTTGGATATAATTAACTAGAATATTTTCTACAAAGGCCAATTTTTTTAGGATGTTTTAGTAAGTATACACATGTTGAATCTGCTCAGAAACAAGAATGAGGTGATGATGTTGACTATTATGCAGTTTCATTCATTGATCAATCATAATAGAAATGAACCAACTTAGATTTTTATATAGATTTTCAGAGTCTTTTTAAGATATGGTGCAGAGTACCCCAATGACTCATAATTAATTAGTTTAGGACAACATGACATGTCGAATTCGATAGATATAGTTATCATGGATTTAATGATGGAAAATAATGAAATTTTCTTATCATCTCATTCTCATGTCATAGAAACACAATGTGATAATTATGTGTAACCTAGATGTTAATGATAAATTTATTAGAAACCATTTTGAACCCAAATAAGTCGGATCAAGTGGTCTCTTTTAAATGCTTCAATAACATCTCATACATTCTAAGTACTATAGATGGGATATTTCAACAACATGTGACATTTTGGTAGAATTTTATTAATGAAAATTATGTATTTAATATGATGGGGGACTCATTTTGAGAAGAATGTGTCCAATTGAGTTGAACCATATTATAATATCTTAATGATTTTCTTTTTTTACATTAATGGTGGATTTTATTTTGAAACAATTCCAATGATTTTAACATAAGAGGATTTCTGGTTTGGGGTTTTTTGTAAGAGGCACTACATAGCCAGTGTGGTCCGAAGCGACCCAACAATGTAGAAGGACTCATCGAGCTGTCTGGGAGCCTATATAGGACTCTTAGGGGAAAGTCAACTATCATGTGGACCCATAATAGAGTGTTTATGGGAAACACTATGTGGGGTCTAAAGGGAATCATTTGGTCTTTTTTTATAATACACCCCTTGATTTATCATATCATGGTTCATTTAGTTTGGTCAAATATGGATATGAACCTCTACTATTATCTCTTCATGTGTTAATCATGATTCGGGGTTAACATAGATGCTAACTAATGGTGACTCTGGGTAAGAGCCTCCATTATTCATCAATGTTACCCCCTTATTCCTCACCTAGGTTAAGAGTTCTATTTTTTCATCATGGATGATTCTAATGGAAATATTAAACCCTTTTAATATATTCATTTCCCTTTATTCCTCAAATATATTTTCTCACTGATGACCATGATCATTTATTTATCATTGGAATGAATCCAGATTGTAAATTAGGTGACTATTCCACCAGATCATAGTGTAATTTTCTAAAAATGGCTGCGATATTGATCAACATGGATAGTGGAACACTAGTAATAATAAATGATTCACAATTCTTGGTGTTTCAATAATTTTAAGTACATTGATAATTCTATCGTTGTTTAAGGTCATTTATGTTGAATTGTTCAACATAACATGGAATTTATTTTGCAAAATTTCACACCATAGAACCTGTGAGTGTTTCAACTGTGGCCTGAACTCTGTTGGATGATGTTGGAACTATAGAATATTTTTTAGGTGGATTTAATCTATGGTGTCAAATATAATTATTATAATGTATATATATTTTTCATTTTCTACTTGATAGATATTTTTCTTTGAATGAAGTTTGAAGCTCTAGACAAAAAATAAATGGACGGTTGGTTATGGGTCTGAATTGGTGCTGTTATCAGGTAAGTCATTCAACAATGTATTACTTTCATGTTTGGTAATAAATATATTATATTCGTATAGTAAATTATGATTTAGTTTATAATTAATTAATTTTGAATACTTTGAAAATTGTATAACATCTTGAAATTGTTGGAAGATGAATGTATAAGGATATCTCAAACAAATATGTTGAGTATTTAATGGATGTAGTTAACATTATTTTCGATAATTATTATTTTATAGTAAAAAATATTTGCCACAACCTATCCCCTTAAGATAGTTTCATGACTACCCCAGGCCCACCTTCCATAGGCTTGGGGCTAGTGACAAGTGTCAGGTAGGCATATCACAAAAAAATGTGAGGAATTTTTCATATGTACATTTACACATGAACCCATCTCCAAACCATAGATGGTGGAAGGTGAATATCTGATGGTCCACTCATCGATGGGTCCACTACGGTCTGCTCAACTGCATGGCCACTAAGGACTGCTTGTATGTCGGGACAATGAGGTCTTGTCTTCTTCCATGCCTCTGAGTTCTACCCGTCTAATAAACCAATGTGGCCAGCAAATATTTCACGCCACATAAAACTATTAATATGATGATTCAATAAGGTTTTCTCATCCGTCTGACCACTATGGTCTGCTCATCTACCAGGACAATGATATTTGATTCTCTATTGGGCCATGTAGGTCAGATCATTAATTGAGTCATTGATGTCTGCTCTTTTTCCAGCCACTAAGGTCCACTCATATACCAGGACACTGAGTTCTGCTCATCTACCTGACCATTATGGTTTTCTCCACTACTCGGAGCTTATATTGGGTCATCTACTAGGCTACTATGATTTTCTTGTCTGCTAGCCAACTGATGTACACTCGTCTACTAGTCCACTTAGATCTGTTGGTATACAGGGCCACTGATGTTCACTCATATTCTAGGCCTTTATGATCCACTTGGATAACCCTTGCTTATAGGAGAATCTACTAATAAAGACATAAATTGATTTTAAACTTCAGAAAAACATATACAAAGAGTTCCAAAAGAACCGTCTCATCACGAGGGTCCTAACACTGCATACAAATCATTAATTGGACGAACGGTTTTAAAGTTATGCCAATTTTACTTAAAATAGGTTGTACATGTTTGGGTCCAGTCTGCCTTGGTTAGACCGACCGAGGGCCTTCCAACCTATCCCAGGTCTGACTTGGCATGCTGGGTCAACCAGGATGAGACTGGCTGGGTACGGCCTAGCCCAAGGCATTGGGCCTGACCTGCCTGATCCAGCCCATCCCACTAGAAAATGTGACGGTTCATCCGCATAGACGTGGAAGTCTCACGTATCCCCTATGCACCACATGGATGGCATAACAAGCCATAGATCACACTTGAGACAATATCCACAAGGCTAGATGACCCTGCTGCAACTTGATGTTGGGACCTCTTCCAACCTATTATCCATTTAGATGTTGTTGTAGTCGCCACCGCCAGTCAACAGGCTGACATACCCTTCCATAGGCCACCATACATCCTATGGTGGTCTGTTATTAAATCTGAAGGATTTCCCTGATTCCTCGAGTCATGCTACCCATCACGAGGTTTTCATGACCATTCCATGATCCATTTTTGGTGCAACTCTATATACATGTGTTATCTTCTACACCACATTGATCTGATAACCACCATCATTATGTCACCTTCATCAAGCCATGTCTTTTGCAGATCCATGATGTCATATCATTGCACCATTAAATAGTTGTGTAAAGACTGACCATTCATTATTCATAATAGAATGCAGAAAATTTTGGGGATAAAAGCAAAAAAACTTTATGATGGAAACATGGTTGTTCACTCATTCTGACAGCAATCTGATATGTTAGAGGGATCAAGATAACTGAAAAAAATATAAAACTCATATCCACCAAAATCATCCTGCAGTCAAAATCGCCATATTGAAAAAAAATTCCATGGTTCAAAACCATTATTGGTTGATCATAGTTCTTCATAATGAATTAAATAATAGGGGAATAAATTCAAAATTACAACCCCAACATGGAAAATAGGATTTGTTGGCATCAAGGTTCAATCATCCTTGGCAATCAGTTAAGAGACGTTATGATTAGTTGTCTCATTGACCCTTGATCATTGATCATTCATCATTGGCGATTAATTGATCGTCATCATTCATTGATCACCAAAACAATTCCTCTAGAGCCTTAGAGATTTCTCATGCATCATTTCTATATCTCATAGCATTGATTATACATTTAAGGAGGAAGCAACTATAAACATTTCGGTTACCCTGAGTCCATGAGTTTATAGGTTGTTTCATTTATGAAAAAATATTTCAACAAAAGTTGAGTTGCAATTATTTGACCATGTTTCATTTATATACTGTAATAGCTAGCTCAATTTTGTGTTGCTGTGATGAACTCTTTTGGAATAAAATAAACTTTCAACAAATTGTTTTATATTTCTTTAAAACCCCCAAAAAATAACTTTTACCCTAAACCAACATCTGTCAGGGTTTCGCTCCACCTATGTAGATCTCCCCCTCACGAGCTCAAATTTACTCTTGGATTTCCAATATGAGTTTTTGTGTATGAGTTATATAATTTAATAATAAAATAATCTTTATCTAATTATTCTATTTACAATGACATCTCAAAAAACACTTTCCACATTTGGCTCATACTAGAAAATTTTATGCACATTATATTGAAATGATACCCTTAATAGCACAATAGTGGTATCATATATTCCATCTGAGTCACCATTAGTGAGTTTAATGTTTTCGAAACATAAAATAATAATATTTTGAATATTATTTACAATAATTCCATTTTTTGGGTTTCACCCTAGAGTCATGTTATGACTACTTTTATGTAGTGCGTTGGTTATATCATCCATCCTAAATGAAATGGTCCCCTCATATTTCCAATATTGGACTTCTTTTAATAGTTCTTTTTCTTTTTCACAAAACATCCTCTTAGTGTTATTTAAAAACAAGACATTTTTTGATGGACCATTCAGGGAAAATCGATCCTTAGAATCGCATACCATCTCTATGACTAGTCGAAGAATATTAGAAGAAAATTTTTAAATATAATAAAAATAAAATATGATTCATTACATTTTCTAAACCGTAAGGATTTTCCTCCCTGAATTCCAAAGCAATGGACACCCAAACAGATAACGGTACCAGCATGAACATGAAACTCTTGCTCCCACATGCTCTGCTAGTGATTTTTGTGATTCCACCAAACATGAACCAGTATATTCGATCACCCATGGATGGTCTACTCCATTAGATCCTCAACCATGACAAGAATATCCCAAATGTTTCCCTATTTTTATCAACCATGTGTCCCTTATCAAATCTCGGTATCCCACTTCATGGAGAAACCCAAAGAAACACATGGTCTCCCTCCTCGAACTCCATGGTTAACTATCCAATATATATACAGAAATTATTATATATATTTTCAATCTTCATTTTCTCCTAAAAGACATGCACATTCTCCTTAATTGCCTTCTCCAACCCCTTGCCCATGAGTATTGAATCAATAGTGTTTGTCTCGCAATGTGATGACCTAAAATGTCTCCCATAGATGTCCTCGAATAGTGGAATACTTATGGTGGTGTGGTAGTTGTTTTATAAAAATCCACTTTATGTAAGTGATCATCCCAAATCCATCCAAAATATTGGATGTAATCACATAGTATTTCATTCCGGACCTGAATCGTCCATGTCCTCTGGTCATTTGTCTATGGTTAGAGAGCTGTTCTCATGCACAACTGAGTCCCAAATACCTCTTGAAATTCCATCAACTATCTGGATGCAATGCATTCACCTCGATCCGAGAATATCATTGATAGTACTCCATTTAATTGAATAATATTCTACATGTATATGTGTTACAATCCTTCTATGGTACTCTATTTCTGAAAGGCTATGAAGTTATCGGCATGGGGAGTTAGTCAACGGTCACCGCGATGGTATTGTTTCCCCAGGATGTATGTTATGAAATTGTTACAAATTCCATAAAATTGCTTTCTTACTCCCCTTTTAGAAATACATGGAAGAAAAGAGCAACCTCATACAAGCACAGGGGATCCACATAGTCTGTTAAAAAACCACCAAAATAATTAAACAAACACTCTAGTTTTATATCAATAGGTATACCCCACTTCAACATATTCCATCATCTCCGGTGAATGGCATGACACTCTTATTCATATCTCGATGCATTACATCACTCTATGCATCCATGACTAATACTATGCATCCTTTGGATGGAAAGGCATGTCCCCCCTTCTAATAACTTTTTGAGGTATTCCTTTTAAGAATCATAGCACATAAAGACTACCAGTAAAAAAACATCGAGTTGTGACTCCCTAAATCATTTGAAGAGTGGTAGGGTATCAACCACATATTAAGGGTAAGATTAATCGTCCTTATTGAGGAAGGATAGTTATAATAACTCTAACTACAATGTTTCCTTGTTCAACAACTATGAACTGGAACTCCTGCTAAGAGATTCTGTTACCACCTTCCCCTTACCAGGAGTATAGACTAAATTGAATTCATATTCCTTATGGAATTCTAGAAAAACATTTCTATATATGGTTAAAATCCATATATGTTATGATAATACATGAGAATCTTATGGTTAGAGTAGAAAATAAATCATTCTCCCATAAGGTAGTGTTGCTGCATCTTCAATGCAAAGACTACCACTTCAAACCAATGGTCTATTGTCACATATTTCTACTCATGGTGTCACAACTATCGAGAACGATCACACTCATATTATCCGATCAAAGAGATCATTGGTCCTTTGTAGTTGGTAAATATTCCCCATGGTCACCAAATTCACTCGCTATATTTCCACACATAACCTCAATCTCTCATCTTCCTTCTTGTCAAACAATACTATGGAAAACCATGATGAAAAACTAGGTCTCACAGAGTCTTCTCTTTCCATGTTCTCCACCTACACCCTCATATTTTCATGCTCTGTGAAATACACCAAATATATTTATGTAGATATCAGTTCCATCTTGGTGTGTAGAACAACATAGAATTTTACCTCCGTATGAGGAGGTAATACTAGAACATCTTCTTGGAAGACGTATTCATATTACACCACTACTAATGGGAAATGAAAAATAATAGCATCCACTACCCCGATGTTTAGGAAACCCTACTCAAGAGTGATCAGATGCACCATCATATGCATAAGTCTATCCCAAGGTTCCTGATTTTCCTTTTTTGTTGACCAAGGAAAACCCAATTCCAACGTTGTAGACATACCACATAATTTTCCGAAAAGAATCATTTAGAGCCCAAACTATGTACTGACTAACTACATAAGCCCTCAATGCTGTAATAATGTGGTTCCATTAGAATATCATTCATCAAGGGTCAGATAAAAACATTAGAATATGTGGGATTGTCGAGTCTCATCCAATAAGTTTCTCTAGATGTGAGAGTTGTGTCAATAGTTTAATCGTAAACTCTATGTTTTGATAAATATTCATGATAAAATGGAATTATTAACCCATGTTTATATTAAAATTTCATCTAAGCATAGACATATTACATAATTCGACTCATTCATGGAGACCGTGGGAAATATTTGTTGACCTCCGGAATCTAGTTCCTTCTCTACCATATATCTCCTTGAGAATGGTGTGGATCAAATCGTGAATGTGTTTATAACATGTCAAAATGTATGCCACCTCCAAATACGCTTCCAGATCCTCTTCCACATCTTCCACCCTACAGATTAATCTGTTCGAGTACCTTCCTCATCCATAGTGCCCCATTGACCGTCTCACTATGATCACGGTGAGATGTATAATCTCTAATGAGATGAACCCTACATAATTTTGAAAGAATAACATCATCCAAGGATAATTGGAGTCGCCCTATGAAACCTGACCTGTAGATCTCCAATATTGAGACATCTTCTCAGATGGTCTCACATGTACAGGTCTCTAAGACAGATGTGAGCTTCCTGCATACCCACTCCTAACATCCATTGACTATATCAACTTAGAAAATAAAATTTTTACCACATAGATTCTCTATTGCTCCCAAGAATAAGTAGGAATGCATAGAGTAGCGGTAATGGCTTAGATGACCCTAAAACACATTTCTCAGAGGTCTGATCCCTAAAGCATTATTCGAATCATATTCATCGAGTACCTGGAATGGTCAGTACGCCATGATGAATAATAATATACAATCATGTCATCCTACTAAATAATAATAATATCTTACACATGCATAGCCCATAGATTTTATTATGAGTTCCCCTTAAATGAGAAATGTTATAAATCACTATCCATGGAAGAGTCCCCTGATTGTATGATCATGTAATATAAACCCCTACATCACCCTCATGAGCCATGTAAAAGGGCCACTTAAAGGGCCACCATATTATCAAAGTGTGTCATGACCAGGTGGAAAACACAGTAACCACCTCAAACCAGTCCTTAGCTACCTAAGAGTTGGGCTCAACTAAGAACATGAGGGGTCTCTGTCGCTAATACTCATGAAGTGCGCTCGTCCTATGGATATTATATTATAGTAATATGATTAACATGTTATACTCCATAGATGATGGTATAAGTAGTACACCACCCAGTGGTTCTATCTTAGGCACGAATGCATAAACCCAACACATCACACCACAAATCATCCTCAAGATAATGTGATGGAATCCTGGATGGATGTCTATGTGGAATCATCTCTAAACAAAACAATTTGTACCAAGGTCAATATTGAATACCTGGGGAACCATATCAATGTGGACATGAAATAATCAGCCCATTCCTATATGATGCATATACCAATCATTTTTTCATTAATATGTGTTGTCATGTACCTAGTAAAAAAATAGAATTCAGGGACCTGTTGTATGGATACATTGGCCTCTACACCAACATTGGATTCCCTATCCAGAATTTCAATCTCGAAAAACATAACTTTATTCACTCAAATCGAACTCATAGACTCATTGTTCATAAGGGATAATGTAACTCATCTGATAACACTATATCACGACCTATCCCATGGGCCCCATACTGAGACTACCCCAATCCCGCCTCCCAAATTGCAAGGGCTGGAAACTACCGACGGATAGGCATATCCTAAAAAAATGGGAGTAATTTTTCTATATACCAATACAAATTCACATAAGTCCAAGCCACATATGGTATAATTTGAATATAGTAAGTAAACAAAACAAGGTATGACAATATAAACTCATATGTAAACGAGGATGGAATAAAAGACCAACAAAAATTGAAAATGTAAAGGTACAAGCCTCTAGAACACCTCTATGAATGAAACACCCTAAAGGGTAGTTACAAAAATAGTTTTCTAAAGCCACAGAAGTACATCCCATATATTGGGACACTCTAAGCACCACCTATCACCAATCCACCTAGACATTGTCAAAGCATTGATCATGTACATAAGATGTGACACATACGGGTGAATCCCCGACAAGTGTGTTTATAACAATAATCTACAGGGGTCCCAAAACACAAAAGATATACCACTAAGTAATAAACTATGTAGACTACCAAAGAGGTGCATGATGTTTGTCCTCAATGAATAATAATCAAGAAGGTCACTATATCCAACTCAAACATGTATAACCTAATGTATAGAAACCAAGACTATTGGTTGTAATGATGATCTTCTATTACTTCTAACGGACCCATCCCCGATGATTCACTATGGTATGTTGGGCCACTGAGGACCACTCGTCTACGAGTACATTAAGTTATATTCATCTCTGAGGCCACTGACATTTTCTCATTTTCTCATCCACATAGGTTTTCTCATCTATGAGGCCAATATGTTCTGCTCATATGTTGGGCCCATTAGGTCTGCTCATTTACCTGTACACTTACGTATGATCATATGTGAGGCCGCTGATGCCTTCTCGTCAATCGGGCCACTGGGAACCACATTTCTATCGGGCCACTAAGGTCTGATCATATACCGGTTCACTCAGGTCTGCACGCATATGAGGCCACTGAAGTCCACTCGTTTGATGGTCCATTGGGATAATCTCATATATCAGGAGATAGTGGTCCGCTAATCTACCAGGCCACATTGGTCTGCTCGTCTGCTGGGACACTGAGATCTTCTCCCCTGTCAGGCCACTCTGTTCCACTTGACTACTAGGCCTCATAGTTACAGTCATCATCTTTTCCACTAAGTTCCTATCATTTACTAGGCTATTGGGGTCCTCTCGTCTGATGGGACACTGATGTTTGCATGTCTATAGGGCCACTGAGGTCTGCATGTTTGATGGGAAACTAAGATCTATGTAACGCCCTGACCCCAGTTACCTAGAGTTGGTGCATTATTACATTACATTGTCATGATCACAAAAGATCAACACTCGAATGACAGATTAGTTTAGTAGCCGTGGAAACACTAGATACATTCATAAATGCTAAATTACATCATAAAGTGAAAAACTCAAATAACATAGTCTCTATAGTCCACACTCATATACCCTTCAGACTATCCCTATAGGTCAGTCATAAAATATTTCTTCACATCCAGGGAAAAATAAAACATAGAAAGTGGTGAGCTCAGATGCACAGTAAGGATAACAATATAGCAGAAACATTCATAAATAAGAATAAACATATAAAGAAATGTATAACTAAAACAAAATCTTTTTAAACATGAACTTCAACATAATATGGAAAAACTAAATTGAAATAATTCCATTTAATTATTCACATGGATATTATACTAGTCTAATAACCACATGAAATATCAATAACCGCATTTATTATGATGGAATTCATAATGCCAGACTATCATAAACACATAGTCAAGGCCTTGTGCCAATAAACTAGGTTGTCTCATGAGACCTATCGATTCATCGAGGAGCTATAGAGGGATCCACCCATCACTTACTAAGTCCAATGCATTTCTCATATGAAAAGGTTTAATCATAACATAAAAATTCATAATAAAAATATCATACAAAATGTCAATAATTTCTATATAATCCATGAATGGTATAAAAATAACAGATCCACATTCAAACATATCAAAAAATCTTCAATACAATATCAAAGTTTTGAATCATAATAAATCATCTTCAAATTAGCTAAAAATCTATCAAAGGATGTTGACATAGATGGAATCAAAACTATTTAAGAGAAATATCACTTTTTTGAAATCATTTAAAATTCAAATAATTATAAAAAAAATATTTACATTCAAAATATACTTATAAGATTTTATAGGAAGCTTCTATGATTTTATAACGGTGGAAAATAGTCGCACCTACCGTATAAGTTAAAAAGACATTCTTACCTTAATTTTGTCAAAAAGGTTAGAAAGGTCCTTGTTTGTTAAACGATAGAAGGATTCATTTCAAAACATTTTATAAAAAGTCAAACAAGGGTATAAATTAATTTAACCCATAGTCTAGTAATTAGTAAGAATGTTTTGGAATACATTTTTAAGAAACATGGATTTGAATGATAGAGAGGTCCCAGTAGTTAATTATGTATAAACAACCTCTGATAACGAATTGATTGTAAAATAAACCCTTACCTTGTAATTTTACTTGGTAGAGGGTAGTTTAACCTCATATATAATGGTGAAATAGTTCCTATTAAATTATACAAGAATCATATAAATTAATATGATATCATATGTGATCTTTTAACATTTCTTTGTTAATAGTTTCCTATTATTATCGTTGTTTTGGGTGTTAACTTACTTGTTTTATTTTATATGTTTTGTTACCTAAGTCGTGTTTGATATGGATAGGTTGAATATTATTCATATTGAGAATGATATCAAGTTCTTAAACATTATTTTTAACCAAAATGAAAATTATTCTTGAATGGATATGATGGGGAATGAATCTCATTGCGTTCGTGGAGACTGTAGTCCGTACATACGGACGAGAAACAATATCATTTTTTTGATATTAAAATAATATATAATTGGATGGAATATCATATATACAGAATAATTATCATGTTATATTTATTATTTACATCAATTACACATTATTATCATACACATACAGATAATAGTGTTTTGAATAACAATTACACCACAACGTGGAGACGGTAAGTCGTACATACGCACGTATGGTGACATGTCATTCAAATAATCGATAGAATACTGAATATGGTTGTAACATATTTATAATAACATCAAAAAATATATAATACTCTTGATTTATTATTTTATAATGGAAATAACAGAGAACGAAGAAGTTGGAGAAGAAAGGAATATGACAGAGGGTGGTGAAAACATTACCTCTTCTTTGGGTTCTTACTTTTGATTTGATCAAAAGGGATCCATGGATTGGATTTATGAATAAAGGAAGGCCTTTTGGTTTATGTGAGGGACGTTGAGAGGATAATTGGGTAGGGGTTGGCCGAACCAAAAGACTTTGAAGGTATGAATAATTGGTTAGTAGTGGTGTCCTTTTATAAGGGGGAGGAGGGGCTCTTTAGAAAAAACATATAATATTAATTTATAATAAGTTCATATTCTATCTCTAAAGGCACAACAATGGATTATTAATTGTATATGGTGTGGATGGGTCTGAATCATTTCATCCAATAGATTTTAGAATAGTTTGGGGCATTATATTAAACTTATCATTTATATTTAACTTTTAGTTTAATAGTTTGACATTTACCATGCCACTTTTTATTTTTATATTATATGGTTAATAAACATATTATATTCTTCCAAGATACCCCTAATTGGTCCATCAATGATACACAGATCATTATATAAGTCTGTTGGCCAATCCTTATATTTTTATGAATATAATTTCTATTAATAATATAATATTTTTTTAAAAACTCATATATGTCTATTTTGAAAATATATAATAATTGATTTTGGTTAAAGTCATTACAACTTTATTAACTCAATAAAAATTCATTTAAGAAATCATAACATGTCATATTAACCAATAAAATTCGTGGATGATATCAAAACTTTCAAATTATATTTATTTTACCATTTATAATTCAAATTATTTGATTCTTTCATTAAAATGGAAAACAATGCATCATTGTTGTGTCATAAATAATTTTAATTATTAAATGTAAATAAATTTTAAATAAAATACCATTATTTAGGAAATATTTTTAACTTCTCAATACATATTTATTGTCTAAAACATAACTTATATAACCATATGTAAAAATTTATTTTCTAAAAATTATATGCTTATGTCATTTTGGTATATACTTTAACTTAATATATATAAAGTGTCATTATCACTTACATGTGGATCCCTGGGGTCCCAAAATAGACCCAAAGATGACCATGGTCGGAAATGTATCAAACAATAGTGATAGGACACGTTTTAGGGTAATTTATTATTATTATAATATTATTTTTTCCTTATTTACTGGATTTACCCTTTAACCATGTTAAATAAAAAAATTTCCGAAGTAATTATTGAAAATGTCTAAAAATAAAAGATACATATTTAAACAATTTGGACCTCCTGATTCTAAATATGGAATCCAATTTTCTATATTCAAAACACAGAAGTGATATAAATTAATTTAAAATTAATTCATGTTGTTAAAAAAGCGTGTTTTTAAGAGATAATAACTATCAAAAGATTGGGACTTGCTTATGTCTAGTTTAAATGTGAAATAATGTCCAATGACCAAAATTGGATTGAATTGTAAAAATATAGTCTTATTATACTTTAAATCTGCTCAAATTCATAAGTTATCACTATTATTTATTTCGATTAAAAAAGTTGTTTTTAATTAAAATTTAGTAATTTTCACTGTTTATCAAACTATGAAAGTTATCATAAAAGTACGAAAAATTTACCCTAAACTAATATCGATATTCCGAATCAAAAAATGATGAACATTTTGAAAGATAAAATTTATTAAATTTGAAAAATTGGGTATTACTATTCAAAACGGCTAGTTTGATTGGTTGTGGTGTGTGTAAGAATATTGAAGTTGCGTACAACACACACTAGAGTATTATTCAAAGGGAAGCGTACTATGGAAGCCTGGGGTGTTACATTCTCTCCTCCTTCAAATAATATCGGCCTTGAAATTTCTAGAATACTACTACATGAAATCACTTGGGTGGTTCTTCATCATATGTTCCTCGGGTTCCCATGTTTCATCTTCCATCTTATGGTTTCTCCTTAGAACTTTTACCAGAGGAGTCATCCAGTTTCACCACACATGTTCTCTCATATCAAGAATATTCACAGGATCATCGCAATAATACAAATTAGGTACCAGTTCAATTTCTTAATAGGTGTGTACATGCGTTGGGTCGAACATCAATTTTTTAAACAGTGATACGTGGAACACATCGTGAACTTTGGAGAGACATGACAGCATTGTCAAACGGTAAGCTACAACCCCAATACGTTCTAGAATTTCGAAAGGTCCTATGTACATGGGACTCAATTTAACCTTCTTACCGAAACATATAACTCTCTTCCACGGAAATACCTTCAAAAAAACATGATCTCCTACCTGAAATTCAAAATCCTTCCTTTAGTTATCGACATAGGTCTTCTTCCTACATTGAGCTGCTTTGATGTGGTTTTAGATAATCTTCACCTTTTCCATATTTTTCTCCACCAGTTCCGGGCCTATGAGTTTTCTTTTACCAAAATCATCCCAACAGGTTGGTGTGCGACATCTCTTTCCATATAACGCGTCATATGGTGCCATCTGAATACTTGAATGGAAGCTATTATTATAGGAAAATTCCACCAGAGGTAAAAATTGGTGCCACATATCGTGAATGTCATGTAATAAATATGTCAATATATCTTATAAGGTTTGAATAGCCCATTCTGATTGTCCATTTGTTTGGGGGTGGTAGGTAGTTCTCAAACAAAGTTTAATATCCCGGGAATTCTGAAAACTTTTCCAGAATATTGACATAAAACAGGGATCACAATCAGAAAAAATCGATAGGGGTACTCCATGAATTCTCACAACATCATTAATATATATTCTTTTTAGACGTTCTAGTGCTATATTTTCTCTTATAGTAAGAAAATGTGATGACTTGGTAAGACGATCAACAAAGACCCATATTCCATACTTCCTTCTAGGAGCCTTTGGAAGTCCCATGACAAATTCCATCATGATATTATCCCATTTCCACTCAGGTATAGGAAGACGTTGCAATACTCATCCTAGTTGTTTCCTTCCAGCTTTCACTTGATGAAAAACCATATATCTTGACACAAAATCAGCAATCTCCCAATTCATGTCGTCCAACAAAAAATGTTCCTTCAAATCGATATACATTTTTGTGCTCCCTGGGTGTATAGAGAAATTGGAACTATGTTCATCGTCCAACAATTCATTTTTTTGATCAGGTTTATTGGGAACACAAAGCCTCTTCCCAAAATTCAACATTCCTCCTTCATACAGAAATTCAATGAATCTCCCATCATTCCCATCATTAATCTTCTTTTGAAATTCTTTATCATCAGTCTGAGAACTCTTTATCTTTTCTAGTAAATATGGTTTTGCAACCATTTTAAACAGAATTGATGTTTCACCATCCATGGTGATTACCATATCTATATTTACTATATCTGTGTATATAGGATCCATTTAAAATCTAATTTTGTTCAAAACTCCATTATCCTTTCTTCTCAAATCATCTTCCACCTTGTTTTCCTTCCTCGGGTTGTATTGTATCGTGCTATCATAATCCTTGAGTAGTTCAAGCCATATCTTTTTCCTCATGATGAGTTGTTTCTATGAGAAAATATACTTCAAACTCTTGTGATCCGTATAAATATCACATTTCTCACCATAGAGATAGTGTCTCCAAATATTCAAAGAAATGATTACAGCTGATAAATCAAGATCATGAGTAGGATAGTTTTTCTCATAAATTTTTAGTTGTCGTGATGCATAGGCAATAACCCTATCATTAGGCATAAGGACAAGAGCATGTACTTTCTTCGATGCATCACTATAAATAACAGACCCGTCATTCCCCGATGTTAGATTCTATATAAGAGCATTGACTAATCTTATCTTCAGTTCATCAAAAAATTATTCACTCTCTTTTGTCCAAACAAATTTAACCCCTTTACATGTGAGCTTGGTTAATGGGTTAGCCAACCGAGAAAAATTATGGACAAAACGTCAATAGTAACCTGTTAAACCAATAAAACTATGTAGCTCAGTTATACTCACTGGTCATGGCCATTCATGGATTACCCTTGTCTTAAAAGAATCAACGAAGATTTCATCTTTGGAGACAATATGGACTAGAAGATAAATCTTTTGAAGCCAATATTCACACATTCTAAACATCCTATATAATTTATGTCTTCTAAGAGTCTTAAGGATAATGCACAACTGATTTTCAAGTTCTTCATAACTTTTGTATTATACCGAGATTTCATCAATAAATACAAACAAAAAATCATCAAGATATTCCTTGATAAATATATTCATTAGATCCATGAATATAGAGGGTGCATTAGTCAATCTAAAAGGCATTACTCTAAACTTGTAATACTCGTACCTAGATCGAAATCATGTCTTTCGAACTTCTTCCTTCCTCACACACAACTAATGGTATCCGGATCGAAGTTCATTCTATTAAAATTATTTAGCTCCATGCAGTTGGTTGAATAAACCATCAATGCGAGGTAGGGGATATTTGTTCTTTATTGTTATAGCATTGATCTCCCTATAATCGATACACAACCTTATAGATTCATCTTTATTTTTTACAAAAAGGATAAGGGCACCCCATGGAGAAACACTAGGGAGAATAAATTCCTTATTACTCAATTCCTCAAGTTGTTTCTTTAGTTCAACAAATTCTAATGTGGCCATTTATAATGGTTCTTCGATATAGTCCATGCACGATGAACTAAATCAATGGAAAACACAACTTCTCATTCTGGAGGATGTCAAAGAAAAACATCTGGAAACACATCTATATATTCATTCACAATAGGTACATCCTCTATTTGAACATTCCTTCCCTCACCCATAGTTATTTCATTCACTTCCTCCCCGATAATTGAATTTAGTTGAGCTACTGGGGGTGGATCTAGATAAGAATTAGGTGGTGACGATTTTGCTCTAAATAAAATGTGTTCTTTATCATCATCCTCAAAAATAGTAACATCCTTCTTCTTACAATAAATATATTCATCATTGTTCGAAATCCAATCCATACTGATGAAAATATCAAATTCATTCATAGGTATGATGATGGGATCATATGATAAAGAACATTTCTGTGCTCTAATGGGGACTGATTCACAAACCTTTGTTGCAATGATACTTCCCTAAGGAATTTTGACTGACAAATCCCTTGTTAAATCAAATTGGAAATATATAATTTTCATAGAAAATTGGGACGATATGAAACATTGCAATGATCCAGAATCAAATAAAGCATTTACTGAACTTGAGGAAACCATTATATTACCTGCCACCACGTATTTCAGAGTGTCTACCTCAACAGTAGTGATATCATAAGCTTGTCCTTGATCCCTTGGCCTTTTATAAGGTATGTTCCCTTGAAAATTAGGAAATTCAATTGCATAATGTCCCATATCAATGCAATTGTATCATTGAACATTGTTAGCTTCTTTCTTCCCCTTGAAATCACGAGCTTGGTGGCCTTTTTTCACAACACTTGTAACATACTCACATTCCCTTCCTGCAAGTACCATGGTGTTTCTTCCCAAATTTACAGCAGGATGGATATTCACAATTTCCCTTCTTCCACTTATTTCCATTCCAAGAGTGATTGGAAAATTTCTTCTTCTCTTGCTTTTCATTAAAGTCAAAAGGCTTAGAAAATTATTTTTCTGCCTTGATAGAACATGAGACAATATCTTCGTATGACGAGAAGGATTTTGAGACAAATGCTCGACAGAGAAATAGGTTTAACTCATCAAAAAAATGATCAATATTACTCCTTGGGTTATGTATATAATCTGCTTCATGCCTTACTAACCATGTATAGTTAGCCTCATACTTTGCGACATTCTCAACCTCCTTTTTTCTCAGACTCAAAAATTGCCTTTACATATCTGCTTGATGGTCACGAGGAAAGTATTTTTCTAAGAAAAGTTATTTGAACTCCCTCCAATCTATATTTTATACTTCATCATCTTTCTTCATGTTTATACTCAATGAACACCATTGAGCAGCATCTCCAGTGAGGGGGTAAACTACCATGATAACTTTTTCCTTTTCACTACTCCCAACGGCATGGAATATTTTCTCTATGGAATTAATCCATTGCTCAGCCACTAATGGATTTTTACTCCCATTGAATTCCAGTGGTTTTTTCCTCATGAAGCGAACTAGAATTTATCCACCATGATGAGGATCAGGGTGATCCATACTGGTAAGGTTTTTATTCATAACCTGAGTGAGTTTTCCCTGTATGGTGATTAGCTGATCAGCACCAGTTGCATCACTAGATCCACTATAATTATCTTGAGCAGGAGGGAAATCCCTACATGGAGTTCCTCCATTGATACAGTTTTCATTTCTTCCATTAGGAACCATTTCTAAACAAATTCATACACTAGATTAGTTTATGAATCGCAAAACATAATTCAAAACTTGTAAAACAGTAATCATAAATTGAACAGTTTATAGATATTGTCCATAATCATAAAAATGTTTTCATTGAGAATTTATATACTCATAAACCCTTCAAAATGGTTTGTAATGAAAATGAGAATTATCCTAATCATATCCCCCAGGATTGTCGTAACCAAGAGTGCAGCAATGCCTATTTTCATGCACCAGTTCTCGTTCGAGTCCAACTCAAAGTGATGTTTTTGGGTTTTACCCCTAGGTACATCTGTTCTAGACTCGCCTCTACCTTATCGTATCCAAACAGGGTTGTATTTCTCAGAAAACTCACAAATTCTCTACAATACCAAAATTCTAGGAAGTTCTTCTATACTAATCTTCAAAGTCCATATTAGGTCTATGTGCTCTAATTAGTGTTTTTCTAAATATAGTTTGCAAGGTTTGTAATAAACTTCCTCTCATACCAACTATAATTACCCGACCCTAGTTACCTAGAGTCAGTCCATTATTACATAAAAATAAAATGATCAAAAAATATCATGCCTGGAATTGCCGATTAGTTTAGTAGCCTTTGAAACACTAGATAGATTCATAAATGTTACATTACATCATAATTTAAAAAAATAAAATAACATAGTCTCTATATTTCACACTCATATCCCCTTTAGACTATCCCTATAAGTTAGTCAAAAAATATTTCTTCACATCCGGGAAAAAATAAAACATATAAAGGGATGAGCTCAAATCCTCAGTAAGGATAACAATATAGTGGAAACTTTCATAAATAAGAGGAAACATTTAAGGAAATGTATAACTAAAACAAAAGCCTTTTAAACATGAACTTCAGAATAATATGAAAAAAATAAAATGAAATAACACCATTTACTTATTCTCATGGATATTCTACTAGTCGAATAATCACATGAAATATCAATAACCATTTTCATAATGATTGAATGCATAATGACAGACTATCATAACCACATAGTCAAGGCATTGTGCCAAGACTAAAAATAATATGATGTTAAGGCCTTGTGTCATGAAACTAGTTTGTCTCATGAGACCTTCTGATGCTTCGAGGAGCTATTGAGGGGTCCACTCATCACTTACTAAGTCTAATGCATTCCTCATATGAATAGGTTTAAACATACCATAAACATTCGTATTAAAACTAGCATACGAAATGTCAATAATTTCTCCATAAAAAAATGAAAGATATAAAAATAACACATCCATAGTCAAACATTTCAAAAAACCTTCAATACAATATGGTAGTTTTGTATCATAATAAATAATCTTCAAATAAGCATAAAATCCATCAAAGGATGTTGACATAGATGAAATAAAAACTATTTGAGAGAAATATCTCGTTTTTTTAAATCATTTAAATGTCACAAAATTATAAAATAAAACATTTACATTGAAAATATTATTATAAGATTGTAAGGGAAGATTCTGTGATTTTATAATGGTGGAAAATAGTCGCACCCACCGTATAAGTTAAAAAGAGATTCTTACCTTCATTTTGTTGAAAAGGATAAAAAGGACCCTGTTTGGAAAATTACAGAAAGATTCCATTCATACCATTTTATAATTTATAAAAAAATGGTATAAATGAATTTTAAACATAGTCTAGTAATTAGTAAAAATGTTTTGGAATAAATTTTCAAGAAACATGGATGTGGATGATAATGAGGTCCTAGTACGTAATTATGAATAAACAAACTCAAATAATGAAGTGATTTTGAAATAAACCCTTACCTTGTACGTTTCCTTGGTTGAGGGTAGTTTAAACTCTTTTATAATGGTGAAATAGTTATCATTAAATTATACAAGAATAATTTAATGTAATATGATATCATATATGATCTTTTAACATTTCTTTGTTAATAGTATCTTAGTATTATCATCATTTAAGGTGTTAACTTACTCGTTTTATTTTATATGTTTTATTACATAAGTAGTGTTTGTTATGGATTGATTGTATATTATTCTTATCCAGAATGATATCAAGTCCTAAAAATTTATTTTTAACCGTCAAATTAAAATTATTCTTGAATTCATACGATGGGTAATGAATCACATCACGTTTGTGGAGACGGTAGTTCGTACGTACGCACGAGTGACAATATCATTATTTTGATATTAAAATAATATATAATTGTATGGTATATTATATATAAAAAATCATTATCATGTTATATTTATTATTTACATCAATTACACATCATTATCATACCGATCCGAACAATAATGTTTTGAATAAAAATTACACCACAATGTGGAGATGGTAAGCCATATGTACGCACGTATGGTGACATGTCAGTAAATGGATGGATATTATACTAAATATGGTTGTAAATTATTTATAACAACATCACAGTATATATAATATACTGAAGTTATTATTTTAAAATGGAAATAACAAAGAATGAAGAAGTTGAAAAAGAAAGGAACATGAAAGAGGGTGGTGAAAACATTATCTCTTTTTCGGGTTCTTTCTTTTGATTTGATCAAAAGGACTCCTTAAGATAGATATCTGAATAAAGGAAGGCGTCTATGTTTAAGTGAGGGTCGTTTATAGGATAATTGTTCAAGGTTTTTCTGAACAAAAAGGCATTGAAGGTATGAATAATTGGTTACAAGTAGTGTCCTTTTATAAGGGGGGGAGGGGCTATTTTGGAAAAATTTAAAGTAACAATTTATAATAATTTAATATTCAGTTTTAATGGCTTCAAAGTGTATTATTCAAAGTATAAGGTGGGTATCGGTTGAAATCCTTTCATCCAATAGATTTTAGACCGGTTTGGGTCACTATATTAACCTTATCATTTATATTTAACTCTTAGTTAAATAGTTTGACATTTTCCATGTCACATTGTATTTTTATGTTATATGGTCAATTAACATACTATATAATTCCAAGAGACCCCCAAGTGGTCCATTAATGATACACCTGTCATTATATATATTCTTTGGACAGTCCATAGATTTTTAGTTATATAATATCAATTAATAATAAAATATTTGTATTAAAAACTCACTTATTTAAATTTTGAAAATATTTAATAATTGATATTTTATGAAGTCATAAAAACTTTATTAATTAGAAAAAAATTTATTTAAGTAGTCCTAAAATGTAATATTAACCAATTTAATTTCTTATATGGCATCAAAACTTTCAAATTATAATTATTTTAACATTTATAATACTAATTATTAGATTCTATCATAAAAAAGGAAATACTGCATCATTTTTTTCTCATAAATAAATTTAATTATTCAGTGACTAAATATTATAAATAAAATACCATTATGTAGGAAATATTTTTGGATTTATAATAAATATTTATAGTAGAAAATATAAAATATATAACCATATGTAAAAATTGATTTTCTAAAAGTTATATGGTTATGTCATTTTTTATATTAATTAACTTAATTAATATAAAGTGTCATTATCACTTCAAAGTGGATCCATGGGGTCCCAAAATCGACCGAAAGATTTCCATTGATGAAAATGTCTAAACAAATAGGGTTAGGACACGTTTTAAGGAAATTTATTATTATAATAATATTATTTTTTACCCTTATTTACAGGATTTACCATTTACCTATGGTAAATAAAATATTTTTATAATCAATTATTCAAAATGTCTAAAAATAAATTTTACGTATTAACAAAATTTGGACCTCCTGATTCTAAATATGGAATCAATTTTTCTAAATTCAAAACATATAAGTGGCTGAAATTAATTAAAAATTAATTCATGTTGTTAAAACAAAAAACGTGTTTTTAAGAGATAATAACTATCAAAAGATTGGCACTTGCTTATGTCTAGTTTAAATGTGAAATTATGTCCAATGACCAAAATTGGTTTAAACGGTAAAAATAAAATATTATTATTCTTTAAATCCACTCAAATTTATAAATTATCACTATTAATTATGTTGATTAAAAAAGTTGTTTTAAATTAAAATTTAGCAATTTTCACTATTCATGAAAATATGAATGTTATCAAAAAAGTACCAAAAATTCACCCAAATCTAATTTCGATATTCTGAAACCAAAAATGAAGTCCAATTTGAATGATAAAATATATAAAATTTCAAAAATTGGGTATTACTATTCATAACCGCTAGTTTGATTGGTTGTGGTGTGTGTTAGAACCTCGAAGTTTCGTACAAAACATGCTATTGTATTATTTAAAGAGAAGCATACCATTGAAGCTTATAGTGTTACAGTATACTTGTCTATTAGATCACTAACTTCTTCTTTTATAGATCTAGATTTTGGTAGAATCTACTCCTCAGGCCATCAATCATATTTCAACATCCTTGTAAGCTCACACTGAGAATTTCGACATGACCATCTCATCCCAAGGGTCCCAATTCCCTAAATGGCTCATAACATGGATGCACAGTTTGGATGTTAAACTCATTTTACTAAAAAGGGTCTGGTTGGGTCTGGGTCTGGGTAGAAATAGTCGTACAAACCCGAAAAAGGTTCGTCCCATATTGAACAAATGGGGCCGGACTGAGGTATTGGACCCAACTTCAGGCACTGGGGCCAGATGTGATGGTCATCCACATCCGCTCTGTGCCACATGGCAAGCTCCACATGCCAACAATCCCTCCCACAACATGAGACGCATGTATAGATAACCCCACAAATACACAAAGACATGACCTACTACATGATAGTAGCCACATAGATGCAGCAGCTCATGATGTCGCTAGTATCGATGGCGCACTGGAAGGCCCTTCCATTGGACAACAGAGGAACTTCGGTTTTCCAATATTCCATCCAAAATAAGTACCAGAGTCTAAGTGTCATGATCTTCATCAGGTGGTTTTCAAAACCATGCCATAATCTATTTCCAGTGTGAAAAAAATTCATTTGTGACATCTTCGACGCCACATTAATCTAATACCCACTATCATCATCTATCCTTATTCATATTATGTCTATTAAGGATCCATAATCTCTTATAAGTGTTCCCAGAAACGTTTTCACAGTGATCGACCAATCACAATCCCATGAAGAACTCAAAGAACATGGCGGAAAAATGCCAAAACAGAATCTGATGATCAATCCTCAACCTTTTATCATTCCGGCCTTGATCTGATCTATTAGAAGGTTCAAGATAACAGAAACAAAATAGATAGCTCATTTCCCCGAAAATCATCATGTCGTCAAAACCAACCTTAATAACGATCATTCCACAGGTCAACCTTGTCATGGGTTGATATGTGGATATCATTTAGAAATCAAAATTTGGGGAAATCATTTGATATAACATCCTCTACCTAGAAAAATAGGTTTGGTTGGCGTTGGGGTTCAGTCACTATTGGCGATCAATTATTAGACATCACAATTTGTCATCTTTTCAACCCTGAATCAGTGATCCATCATGTAACACCCCAAGCTTCTATGGTACGCTTCTCTTTGAATAATGTGATAGCGTGTGTTGTACACAACACCGAGTTCTAACACACCATAACCAATCAAACTAGCCGTTATGAATAGTAATACCTACTTTTTGAAATTATATATATTTTATATTTCAAAATGGAAATCATTTTTGAATTCGGAATATCTAATTTAGCCTAAGGTGAAATTTTGGTACTTTTCGGATAACTTTAATATTTGATGAATAGTGAAAATTACTAAATTTTAATTAAAAACAACTTTTTTAATCAAAATAATTAATAGTGATATATTGTGAATTTGAGTGGTTTTAAAGTATATTTAGAATATATTTTTACCATTTAATATAATTTTGGTCATTGGACATAATTTCACAATTAAACCGAACATAAACAAGTGTCAATCTTTTGATAGTTATTATCTCTTAAAAACACGTTTTTTGTTTTGACAGCCGGAATTAATTTTAAATTAATTTCTTCCAATTATGTGTTTTTAATTTAGAAAAATGGATTCAATATTTGGAATCAGTATGTCCATATTGTGTAAATAGGTAACTTTGATTTTTATAAATTTTGAATAATTACTACGGTAAATATTTTATTTACCATGGTTAAGGGTAAATCCGGTAAATGAGGGTTAACCAATAATATAATAATAATACTAAATTATCATAAAACGTCTCCTAGCCTTATTTGATGATACATTTTCGACCATAGGCATCTTTGGGTCGATTTTGGGACCCCATGGTGCCACTTGTTGGTGATAGAGACACTTTATTTTAATTAAGTTAAAATGAATACAAAAATGACAGAAGCATATATCTTTTAGCAAACCAATTTTTACATAGGGTTATATATGTTGGATTTTATATTATAAATATTAATTAGAAAGATAAAAAGATTTCCTACATAATGATATTTTATTTATAATTTTTAGACATTAAATAATTTAATTTATTTATGACACAATGATGATGTAGTAATTACTATAATAGTGAAAAATTAAAATAATTGATATTATAAATACACAAATAAATATAATATGAAACTTTTAATGAATTAAACTAATTTTCTAGGATAATATGATATATTAGGATATATTTAATTGACTTTTTTTTAAGTAATCAATCTGTTATTAGTTTCAAAAAATCAACTATTGAATAGTGTGAAAATTGACATAAAAGAGTTCTTAAAACAAATATTATATTATAAATAGATATTAAATTCCTAAAAATCTAATGTTCGTCCAAGAGACTTGTATCATGATAGGTTCATCATTAATATACCACTTGGGGGTCTCTTGGATTTATATAGTATGTTTATTAACCATATTATATAAAAATACAAAGAGACATTGTAAAAGTGAAACTAATTAACTTAGAGTTAATACATAAAGATATGGTTAATATAAGTACCCAAACCTGTCTAAATTATATTGGTTGAGTTGTTTTCGACCCATCCCAACCTTATAATTTAAATAATCAACTTTTGAGCCTTTAGAAACAGAATTTTAATTTATTATAAATTAATATATATAGATTTTCCAAAGGTGCCCCTCACCCCTCTTATAAAAGGGCACTCCTCGTTCTCTTTTCTTCACACCTTCAAAACCTTTTGGTTCGGCCAAACTCTGCCCAAATACTCTCCCGACTTCTCACAATACAACCTAGATGCCTTAGTGTGATCAGAAATACAACCTATGGAGCCCTTTTGATCAAATGAAAAGGAAGAACCCGAAGAAGAGGTAATATTTTCACCACCCCTTTTCAAGTTCCTTTCTTCTTCAACTTCTTATTCCTTTGTTGTTACCATTCAAAAATAATAACTCCAGTATGATATATATACTGTGATGTTATTATAAATATGTTACAACCATATTCAGTATTCTATCCACCCTTTGAATAACATGTCACCATACGTGCGTACGTACGGCTTACCGTCTCCACGTCGTGGTGTAATTGTTATTCAATATATTATTATCTGGATGGGTATAATAATGATTTGTAACTCATGTAAATAATAAATATAACATGTTAATGATTCTGTATATATGATATACCATCCATTTATATATTATTTTAATATCAAAAGAATGATATTGTCGCTCGTGCGTATGTACGGACTACCGTCTCCACGAACGCGATGAGATTCATTCTCCATCGTATCCATACAAGTATAATCATCATTTGATGATTGAAAAATGATGTTTAAGGACTTGATATCATTTTGTATATGAAAAATATACAACCTATCCATGACAAACATGGCTTATGTAACAAAACATATAAAAGAAAACGAGTAAGTTAACACCCGAAATGACGATAATTCAAAGATATTATTAACAAATCAATGTTAAAAGATCCTATATGATATCATATTAATATATATGATTCTTGTATAATTTAATAACAATTATTTCACCATTATACAAAAGATTAACCTACCCCAACCAAGGAAAAGTACAAGGTAAGGGTTATTTCACAATCTCTTCATTATCCGAGGTTGTTTATACATAATAATCTACTGGGATCTCGTTATCATCCACATCCATGTTTCTTCAAAATGTATTTCAAAACATTTTTTACAAGAATATGGGTTAAAGTCATTTATACCCTTGTTTGAATTTTTATAAGAGGAATCTTTTCGTTGTTTTCAAAACAAGGTCCTTTTTAACCATTTCGACAGAATTAAGGTAAGAATGTTTTTTTAACGTATAGGGCGGGTGCGGTTATTTTCCGCCGTTATAAAATATTCAAAGCATTCCTTACAATATTATAAGAATATTTTCAAGAAAATGTTTTATTTTATATGTCTCTTAAATGATTTCAAAAATAGAAAGAGATATTTCTCAAAAAAGTGTTTTGATTTCATCTATGTCTACATCCATTGATGGATTTTACGCTTATTTGAAGTTGATTTATTATGATACAAAACTTCTATATTGTATTGAAGGTTTTGTCATATGTTTGACTGTGGATGTGCTATTTTTATACCATTCCTAGTTTATGGTGAAATTATTGACATTTCGTATGCTAGTTTTAATACGAATGTTTATGTTATGTTTAAACCTTTTCATATGGGAATGCATTGGACTTAATATGTGATGGGTGGTGCCCGCTATAGCTCCTCGATGCATCGGTATGTCTCATGAGACAAACTAGTGTCTTGGCAGAAGGCCTTGACAAAATCTTATTTGTAGTCTTGGCACGAGGCCTTGGCTATGTGGTTATGATAGTATGGCATTATGCATTCCAACATTATGAAAGTGGTTAGTGATTTTGAATGTGATTATTCGATTAGTAGAATATCCATGTGAATGAGTAAATGGAATTATTTCATTTTATTTATGCCATACAATGTTGAAAGTTCATGTTTGAAAAGCTTTTATTTTAGTTATACATTTCCTTAAATGTTTATTCTTATTTATGAAAGTTTCCGCTATATTGTTATCCTTACTGGGCATTTGATCTCACCCCTTTTCTATGTTTTATTTTTCCCAGGAAGTGAAGAAGTAAATTATGAATGACCTGCAGGGATATTATGTGGGGATATGAGTGTGGATTATGGAGACATTATGTTTTTGTAGTAGTTTTTCATTTTATGATGTAATGTAAAACTTATGAATATATCTAGTGTTTCCAAGGCTACTAAACCAATCGGTCTTTCGAGATTTGATCTTTTTGTGATCATGCCAATGTTATGTAATAATGCACCGACTCTGGGTAAATAGGGTCGTGGCGTTACAGTTGGTATCAGAGGAAGTTTAGAACAAACCTTGGAAGCTAGATTTAGATAAACTCTGATTAGATCATGTAGACCTAAGATGAACTTTGAGGATTAATATAGAAGAACTTCCTATAATTTTGGTATTGTAGAGATTTTGTGAGTTTTTCGAGAAATACATCCCTGTCTGGATACGAGCAGGTTGAGGCAGCTCTGGCACAGATGTACCTAGGGGTAAAACCCGAAAACACCGCTTTGAGCTAGACTCGAACGGGAACTGGTGCACGACAACGGGCCTTGCTGCACTCTTGGTTACAACACTCCCAGGGGATATGCTTAGGATAACTCTCATTTTCTTTACAAATCATTAAGAAGGGTTTATGAGTATATACTTCCTCAATGAAAACATTTTTATGATTATGGATTATATCCATAAATAGTTCAATTTATGTTAAGTGTTTTATAAGTATGGGATTATGTATTTTGATTCATAAACTGATCTAGTTTATGCCACTGTTTAGAAATGGTGCCTAGTGGAATAAATGGAAACAGTATCAATGCACGCACTCCATGTAGGGATTTCCCTCCTGCTCAAGATAATTATAGTGGGGCGGGTGATGCAACTGGTGCCGATCAGCTAATCACCATACTGGGACAACTTACCCAGGTTATGAATAATAACCTTACCCGTATGGAGCACCCTGATCCACACCGTCGAGGATCAATGTTAGATAGATTCATGAGGCAACAACCACCAACGTTCAATGGGAGGACAAATCCCTTAATAGCTGAGAAATGGATAAATTCCCTAAAGAAAATATTTCAGGCTTTGGGGAGCAGTGAAAGGGAAAAAGTTATCATGGCAGTTTACCGCCTCACTAGAGATGCTGATCAATGGTGGTCATTGATTCAAAACATGAAGGAAGATGATGGAGTATCAAATATGTAATGGTGGTAGTTCAAAGATCTGTTTTTAGAAAAATACATTCCTCGCGACCATCGAGCAGAGATGGAAAGGCAATTTCTGAGTATGAGACAGAAGGAGGATGAGAATGTCGCAAAGTATGAGGCTAATTTTACAAGGTTAGAAAGGTATGCTGGAGATTATATACGTAACCCAAGAAGTAAGATTGATCGTTTCTTTGATGGGTTAAAACAATTTCTTCATTGAGCATTAGTCTCACAATCCTTTTCGTCGTACGAAGACATTGTCTTATGTGCTATCAAGACCGAAAAGGAATTCTATAAGTCTTATGAATTTATAGAAAAGCAAGAGAAGAAGAGACCTGCTGATCAATCTGGGAATGGAAATAATGGGAAGAAAGGAATGGTTGAATATCCATCCTGTGGTAAATGCGGGAAGAAACATCCTGGTACATGCTTGAAGGGAATGGGAGTCTGTTACAAGTGTGGTGAAAAAGGCCACCAAGCTCGTGATTGCAAGGGGAAGAAGGAAGCTACCAACGTTCAGTGCTACAATTGCAAGGAGATGGGGCATTATGCAAATGCATGTCCTAAGAGTTAGGAGAACTTACCTCAGAAAAGGCCAGGGGATCAAGGCCAAGCTTATGTTATCACTACTGCTGAGGTAGAAGCTCCGAAAGACGTGGTGGCAGGTAATTTAATGGTTTCCTCAAGTTTAGCAAATGCATTATTTGATTCTGGATCATCGCATTGTTTCATATCTTCCCAGTTTTCTAAGAAAATTGGATATTTCCAATTTGATTTAATAAGGGAGTTGTCAGTTAAAACTCCTAAGGGAAGTATCATTGCAACAAAGTTTTATGAATCTGTCCCCATTTGAGAACAAAAATGTTCTTTATATGCTGATCTCATCGTCATACCTATGATTGAGTTTGATATAATCCTCGGTATGGACTGGCATTCGGACTATGATGTGAAGATTTATTGTAAGAAAAAAGAGGTTACGATTCTTGATGATAATGATAAGGAACACCTTATCTTTAGAGCAGAATCGTCACCACCTAATTCTTATTTAGATCCACCCTTAGTAGCTCAACTTAATTCAATTATTGGGGAGGAAGAGAATGAAATAACTGTCGGTGAGGAAAGGAATGTTTAAATAGAGGATGTACCTACTGTGAAAGAATTTGTAGATGTATTTCCGGAAGATTTACCTGGACATCCTCCAGAATGAGAAGTTGAGTTTTCCATTGATTTAATTCCTAGATCAAGTCCTATATCGAAGACCCCTTATAGAATGGCCACTGTAGAGTTAGTTGAACTAAAGAAAAAACTAGAGGAATTGAGTAATAAAGGATTTATTTTCCCTAGTGTTTCTCCAGGGGGATCCCCTGTTCTTTTTGTTAAAAAGAACGATGGATCAATGAGGTTATGTATCGACTACAGGGAGATCAATGCTATAATGATAAATAACAAGTATCCCCTACCTCGCATTGATGATTTATTTGACCAACTGCATAGAGCTCAATACTTTTCAAAGATTGACCTTCGATCTGGATACCATAAGTTGTGTGTGAAGTAGTAACAGATTCCGAAGACAGCATTTCGAACTATGTACGGGCATTACGAGTTTACTATAATGCCGTTTGGATTGACTAATGCACACTCTGTATTCATAGATCTGATGAATAGAGTTTTCAAGGAGTATCTTGATGAATTTTTGGTGGTATTTATTGATGATATCTTGGTATACTCCAAAACCTATGAAGATCATTAAAATCACTTGCGCATTATCTTGAAGACTCTGAGGAGGCATGAATTATATGGGATGTTTAGCAAGTGTGAATTCTGGCTTCATGAGATTTCTTTTCTTGGCCATATTGTCTCTAATGATGGAATCTCTATTGATACTTCTATGACCAAGGCAATCCAAGAATGGCCAACACCTACGAGTATAACTGAGGTACGTAGTTTTATTGGTTTGGCAGGTTATTATCGATGTTTCGTCCAGAATTTTGACCGATTGGCTAACCCATTAACGAAGCTCACACGTAAAGGGGTTAAATTTGTTTGGAAAAAAGAGTGTGAAGAATGTTTCGGAGAACTGAATAGAAGATTAGTCAGTGCTCCTATATTGACTCTACCATCGGGGAATGATGAGTTCGTTATTTATAGTGATGCATCAAAGAAAGGACTTGGTTGTGTCCTTATGCAGAATGATAGAGTTATTGCCTATGCATCACGATAGTTGAAAATTCATGAACAAAACTATCCTACTCATGATCTCGAGTTAGCAGCTGTGATCTTTTCTTTGATGATATGGAGGAACTACCTCTATGGTGAAAATGTGAGATTTATACTGATCACAAGAGTTTGAAGTATATTTTCTCACAAAAATAACTCAACATGAGGCAAAGGAGATGGCTTGAATTACTCAAGGATTATGATTGCATGATACACTACCACACGGGGAAAGCAAACAAGGTGGCAGATGCTTTTAGTAGAAAAGACCATGGAGTTTTGAACAATATGAGAATTGAAAGGGATCCAATTTTCATAGATCTAGTGAAGATGGACATGTGAATAACTAGGGAAGGTGAAACATCAATGCTTTATCAAATGGTTGCCAAACCATCTTTACTATAAAGGATTAAGAGTTCTCAAACCGATGATGAAGAATTTCAAAAAAAGATTAAAGATGTGAATGATGGGAGATTGAGAGACTTTTTCTATGAATATGGAATTTTGAAATTTGGGAAGAGACTTTGTGTTCCCGATATACCTGATCTAAAAAGGGAATTCTTGGATGATGCTCGTAGTTCCAATTTCTCTATACACCCTTAGAGCACCAAAATGTATAGAGATTTGAAGGAACATTTTTGGTGGGACAACATGATGAGGGAGATTGCTGATTTTGTGTCAAGATGTATGGTTTTTCAACAAGTGAAATATGGAAGGAAATAGCTTGGAGGATTCATGCAACCTCTTCCCATACCAGAGTGAAAATGGGATAATATTACGATGGACTTTGTCATGGGGCTACCAAAGACTCCTAGAAGGAACGATGCAATATGGGTTATTGTTGATTGTCTTACCAATTCAGCACATTTTCTTGCTATAAGAGAAGATCTACCCCTGGAACGTCTAGAAAGACTATATATTAATGAAGTATTGAGACTTCATGGAGTACCCCTATCGATTGTTTCTGATCGTGATCCCCGTTTTACTTCAAGATTTTAGAAAAGTCTTCAGAAATCCCTGGATACTGAACTTCATTTGAGCACTGCTTACCACCCTCAGACAGACGGACAAACAGAACGGACCATTCAGACCTTAGAAGACATGTTGAGATCTTGCTCACTTGACTTTCAGGGTATGTGGGATCAATATTTACAACTGGTAGAATTTTCCTATAACAATAGCTTCCATTCGAGTATTCAGATGGCACCATATGAAGCGTTATACGGAAATAGATGTCGTACACCAACATGTTGGGATGACATTGGTGAAAGAAAACTTATAGGCCCAGAACTGGTGGAGGAAACAATGGAAAAGGTGAAAGTAATCCAAAATCACAGCAAAGCAGCTCAAAGTAGGCAGAAGAGCTATGCCGATAATCGAAGGAAGGATGTGGAATTTCAATTCGGTGATCATGTTTTCCTGAAGGTATCTCCATGGAAGGGAGTCATACGTTTTGGTAATAAAGGTAAATTGAGTCCCAGGTACATCGGACCTTTCAAAATTCTAGAACGAATTGGGGTTGTAGCTTACCAATTGGAAATGCCGCAAAGTCTCTCTAATGTTCATGATGTGTTCCACGTATCTATGTTGAGGAAATACATTCCTGACCCAATGCATGTACTCTCCTATGAAGAATTAGAACTGGAACCTGACCTGTCTTATTGTGAAGAGCCCGTCATGATTCTTGATACAAGAGAACAAGTGCTGAGAAACCGGACGACGCGTCTGGTAAAAGTTTTGTGGAGAAACCATAAGATGGAAGAGGCAACGTGGGAACCCGAGGAACTTATGATGAAGAACCACCAGAGTCTTTTCATGTGATAATTATTCTAGAAATTTCGACGAAGAAATTATTTGAAGGAGGGGAGAATGTAACACCCCAAGCTTTTACCGTACGCTTCTTTTTGAATAATGTGATAGCGTGTGTTGTATGCAACACCAAGTTCTAACACACCATAACCAATCAAACTAGCCATTATGAAGAGTAATACCTACCTTTTGAAATTATATATATTTTATATTTCAAAATGGACTTCATTTTTGGATTCGGAATATCGAATTTAGTCTAAGGTGAAATTTTGGTACTTTTCGGATAACTTTAATATTTTGATGAATAGTGAAAATTACTAAATTTTAATTAAAAACAACATTTTAATCAAAATAATTAGTAGTGATATATTATGAATTTGAGTGGTTTTAAATTATATTTAGAATATATTTTTACCATTTAATATAATTTTTGTCATTGGACATAATTTTACAATTAAACCGAACATAAACAAGTGTCAATCTTTTGATAGTTATTATCTCTTAAAAACATGCTTTTTGTTTTGACAGTGGGAATTAATTTAAAATTAATTTCTGCCACTTATGTGTTTTGAATTTAGAAAAATGGATTCCATATTTGGAATCAGGATGTCCAAATTGTGTAAATAGATAACTTTTATTTTTAGATATTTTGAATAATTACTGCGGTAAATATTTTATTTACCATGGTTAAGGGTAAATCCGGTAAATGAGAGTTAAAAAATAATATTATAATATTACTAAATTACCCTAAAACGTGTCCTAGCCTTATTTGTTGATACATGTTCGACCATAGGCATCTTTGGGTCGATTTTGGGACCCCATGGTGCCACTTGTTGGTGATAGGGACACTTTATTTTAATTAAGTTAAAATGAATACAAAAATGACACAAGCATATATCTTTTAGCAAAACAATTTTTACATAGGGTTATATATGTTGGATTTTAGATTATAAATATTAATCATAACGATAAAAAGATTTCCTACATACTTATATTTTATTTATAATTTTTAGATATTAAATCATCTAATGTATTTATGACACAATGATGATGTAGTAATTACTATAATAGTGAAAAATTAAAATAATTGATATTATAAATACCCCAAAAAATATAATATGAAACTTTTAATGAATTAAAATAATTTTCTAGGATAATATGATATATTAGGAGTGATTTAATTGACTTTTTTGACGTAATCTATCTGTTATGAGTTTCAAAAAAATCAACTATTGAATAGTGTCAAAATTGACATAAAAGAGTTCTTAAAAAAAATATTATATTATAAATTGATATTAAATTCCTAAAAATCTAAGGTTTGGCCAAGAGACTTATATAATGATATTTTCATCATTAATGGACCACTTGGGGGTCTCTTGGATGTATATAGTATGTTTATTAACCATATTATATAAAAATACAAAGATACATTGTAAAAGTGAAACTAATTAACTTAGAGTTAATACTTAAATATAAGGTTAATATAAGTACCCAAACCTATCTAAATTCTATTGGTTGAGTTGTTTTCGACCCATACCCACCTTAAAATTCAAATAATAAACTTCAGAGCCTTTAGAAACTGAATATGAATTTATTATAAATTAATATTTCTAACTTTTCCAAAGGTGCCCCTCACCCCTCTTATAAAAGGGCACTCCTCCTTCTCTTTTCTTCACACATTCAAAACCTTTTGGTTCGGCCATAATATGACCAAATAATCTCCCAACTTCCCTCAATACAACCTAGAGGCCATAGTTTGATCATAAATCCAACCTAAGGAGCCCTTTTGATCAAATCAAAAGGAAGAACCCGAAGAAGTGGTAATGTTTTCACCACCCCTTTTCATGTTCCTTTCTTCTTCCACTTCTTCTTCCTTTGTTGTTACCATTCTAAAATAATAACTCCAGTATCATATATATACTGTGATGTTATTATAAATATGGTACAACCATATTCTGTATTCTATCCACCCTTTGAATAACATGTCACCATACGTGCGTACGTACGGCTTTCCGTCTCCACGTCGTGGTGTAATTGTTATTCAATATATTATTATTTGTATAGGTATAATAATGATGTGTAACTCATGTAAATAATAAATATAACATGTTAATGATTCTGTATATATTATATACCATCCATTTATATATTATTTTAATATCAGAAGAATTATATTGCCTCTCGTGCGTACGTACGGACAACCGTCTCCACGAATGCGGTGAGATTCATTCTCCATCGTATCCATTCAAGTATAATTATCATTTGATGATTTAAAAATGATGTATAAGGACATGATATCATTATGTATATGAAAAATATGCAACCTATCAATGACAATCATGGATTATGTAACAAAACATATAAAAGAAAACGAGTAAGTTTACACCCGAAATGACGATAATTCAAAGATATTATTAACAAATCAATGTTAAAAGATAATATAAGATATCATATTAATATATATGATTCTTGTATAATTTAACAACAATTATTTCAACATTATACAGGAGGTTAAACTACCCCAACCAAGGAAAAGTACAAGGTAGGGGTTATTTCACAATCTCTTCATTATCCGAGGGTGTTTATACGTAATAATCTGCTGGGATCTCGTTATCATCCACATCCCTGTTTCATCAAAATGTGTTTCAAAACATTTTTTACAAGAATATGGGTTAAATTAATTTATACCCTTGTTTGAATTTTTATAAGAGGAATCCTTCCGTCATTTTCAAAACAAGGTCCTTTTTAACCTTTTCAACAGAATTAAGGTAAGAATGTTTTTTTAACATATACGGAGGGTGCGGTTATTTTCCGCTGTTATAAAATATTCAAAGCTTTCCTTACAATCTTATAATAATATTTTCAAGAAAATGTTTTATTTTATATGGCTCTTAAATGATTTCAAAAATTGAAAGAGATATTTCTCAAAAAGTGTTTTGATTTCATCTATGTCAAAATCTTTTGATGGATTTTACGCTTATTTGAAGTTGATTTATTATGATACAAAACTTCTATATTGTATTGAAGGTTTTGTCATACGTTTGATTTTGGATGTACTATTTTTATACCATTCATAGTTTATGGGGAAATTATTGATATTTCGTATGCTAGTTTTAATACGAATGTTTATGTTATGTTTAAACCTTTTCATATGGGAATGCATTGGACTTAATATGTGACGGGTGGAGCCCACTATAGCTCCTCGATGCATCGGTAGGTCTCATGAGACAAACTAGTGTCTTGGCACAAGGCCTTGACAAAATCTTATTTGTATTCTTGGCACGAGGCCTTGGCTATGTGGTTATGATAGTCTGGCATTATGCATTCCAACATTATGAAAGTGGTTGGGGATTTTGCATGTGATTATTCGATTAGTAGAATATCTATGTGAATGAGTAAGTGGCATTATTTCATTTTATTTATGCCATACAATTTTTAATGTTCAAGTTGGAAAGGATTTTGTTTTAGTTATACATTTCCTTAAATGTTTATTCTTATTTATGAAAGATTCCGCTATATTGTTATCCTTACTGGGCATTTGAGCTCACCCCTTTTCTATTTTTTATTTTTCCCAGGAAGTGAAGAAGTAAATTATGAATGACCTGCAGGGATATTATGTGGGGATATGAGTGTGGATTATGGAGACATTATGTTGTTGTAGTAGTTTTTCATTTTATTATGTAATGTAAAACTTATGAATATATCTAGTGTTTCCAAGGCTACTAAACCAATCGGTCTTTCGAGATTTGATCTTTCTTGTGATCATGCCAATGTTATGTAATAATGCACCGACTCTAGTTAACTAGGGTCGGGGAGTTACAGTTGGTATCAGAGGATGTTTAGTATAAACCTTGGAAGCTAGATTTAGATAAACTCTGATTAGAGCACGTAGACCTAAGATGAACTTTGAGGATTAGTATAGAAGAACTTCCTAGAATTTTGGTATTGTAGATATTTTGTGAGTTTTCCGAGCAATACATCCATGTCTCGATACGAGCAGGTAGAGGCGGCTCTGGCACAGATATACCTAGGGGTAAAACCCGAAAACACCGCTTTGAGCTAGACTCGAACAGCAACTGTTTCACGACAACAGGCCTTGCTGCACTCTTGGTTACAACACTCCAAGGGGATATGCTTAGGATAACTCTCATTTTCTTTACAAATCATTATGAAGGGTTTATGAGTATATACGTCCTCAAAGAAAACATTTTTATGATTATGGATTATATCCATAAATAGTTCAATTTATGTTAAGTGTTTTATAAGTATGGGATTTTGTATTTTGATTCATAAACTGATCTAGTTTATGCCATTGTTTAGAAATGGCGCCTAGTGGAAGAAATAGAAACTGTATCAATGCACGCACTCCATGTAGGGATTGACCTCCTACTCAAGATAATTATAGTGGGGCTGGTGTTGCAACTGGTGCCGATCAGCTAATCACTATACTGGGACAACTTACTCCGGTTATGAATAATAACCTTACCTATATGGAGCACCCTGATCCACAGCGTGGAGGATCAATGTGAGATCGATTAATGAGGCAACAACCACCAACGTTCAATGGGAGTACAAATCCCTTAGTAGCTGAGCAATGGATAAATTCCCTAGAGAAAATATTTCAGGCTTTGGGGAGCAGTGAAAGGGAAAAAGTTATCATGGCAGTTTACCGCCTCACTGGAGATGCTGATCAAAGGTGGTCATTGATTCGAAACATGAAGGAAGATGATGAAGTATAAAATATGGAATGGAGGGAGTTCAAAGATCTGTTTTTAGAAAAATACTTTCCTCGCGACCATCGAGTAGAGATGGAAAGGCAATTTATGAGTCTGAGACAGAAGGAGGATGAGAATGTCGCAATGTATGAGGCTAATTTTACAAGGATAGCAAGGTATGTTGGAGATTATATATGTAACCCAAGAAGTAAGATTGATCGTTTCTTTGATGGGTTAAAACCATTTCTTCGTCGAGAATTAGTCTCACAATTCTTTTCATCGTACAAAGACATTGTCTCATGTGCTATCAAGACCGAAAAGGAATTATGTAAGTCTTATGACTTTAAAGTAAAGCAAGAGAAGAAGAGACCTTCTGATCAATCTGGGAATGGAAATAAGGGTAAGAAGGGAAAGGTTGAATATCCATCCTGTGGTAAATGCGGGAAGAAACATCCTGGTACATGCTTGAAGGGAATGGGAGTCTGTTACAAGTGTGGTGAAAAAGTCCACCAAGCTCGTGATTGCAAGGGGAAGAAGGAAGCTACCAACGTTCAGTGCTAAAATTGCAAGGAGATTGGGCATTATGAAAATTCATGTCCTAAGAGTCAGGAGAACTTACCTCAGAAAAGGCCAAGGGATCAAGGCAAAGCTTATGCTATCACTACTGCTGAGGTAGAAGCTCCGAAAGATGTGCTGGCAGGTAATTTAATGGTTTCCTCTAGTTTAGCAAATGTATTATTTGATTCTACATCATCGCATTGTTCCATATCTTCCCAGTTTTCAAAGAAAATTATATATTTCCAATTTGATTTAATAAGGGAGTTGTCAGTTAAAACTCCTAAGGGAGGTATCATTGCAACAAAGTTTTGTGAATCATTCCCCATTAGAACACATAAATGTTCTTTATCTGTTGATCTCATCATCATACCTATGATTGAGTTTGATATAATCCTCGGTATGGACTGGCTTTCGTACTATGATGCACAGATTGTATGAAGAAAGTGGTTACGATTCTTGATGATAATGATAAGGAACACCTTATCTTTAGAGCAGAATCGTCACCACCTAATTCTTATTTAGATCCACCCCCAGTAGATCAAATTTATTCAATTATTGGGGAGGAAGAGAATGAAATAACTGTCGGTGAGGAAAGGAATGCTCAAATAGAGGATGTACCTGTTGTGAAAGAATTTGTAGATGTATTTCTGGAAGATTTACCTGGACATCCTGCAGAACAGGAAGTTGAGTTTTCCATTGATTTAATTCCTGGATCAAGGCCTATATCGAAGACCCCTTATAGAATGGCCACTGTAGAGTTAGTCGAACTAAAGAAACTACTAGAGGTATTGAGTAATAAAAGATTTATTCGCCCTAGTGTTTCTCTATGAGGAGCCCCTGTTCTTTTTGTTAAAAAGAAAGATGAATCTATGAGGTTATGTATCGACTACAGGGAGATCAATGCTATAACGATAAAGAACAAGTATCCCCTTCCTCGCATTGATGATTTATTTGACCAACTGCATGGAGCTCAATACTTTTCAAAGATTGAAATTCGATCTGGATACCATCAGTTGTGTGTGAAGAAGGAAGACATTCCGAAGACAGCATTTCGAACCAGGTACGAGCATTACGAGTTTACTGTAATGCCGTTTGGATTGACTAATGCACCCTCTGTATTCATGGATCTGATGAATAGAGTTTCCAAGTAGAATCTCGATGAATTTGTGGTGGTATTTATTGATGATATCTTGGTATACTCCAAAACCTATGAAGATCATGAAAATCATTTGCGCATTATCTTGAAGACTCTGAGGAGGCATGAATTATATGGGAAGTTTAGCAAGTGTGAATTCTGGCTTCAGGAGATTTCTTTTCTTGGCCATATTGTCTCTAAAGATGGAATCTCTGTTGATCCTTCTAAGACTAAGGCAATCCAATAATGGCCAGCACCTACGAGTACAACTGAGGTACATGGTTTTATTGTTTTGCAGGTTATTATCGACGTTTCGTCCAGAATTTTTCCCGATTGGCTAACCCATTAACGAAGCTCACACGTAAAGGGTTTAAATTTGTTTGGAAAAAAGAGTGTGAAGAATGCTTCGAAGAGCTGAAGAGAATATTAGTCAATGCACCTATATTGACTCTACCATCGGGGAATGATGGGTTCGTTATTTATAGTGATGTATCAAAAAAAGGACTTCTTTGTGTCCTTATGCAGAATGATAGAGTTATTACCTATGCATCACGACAGTTGAAAATTCATGAACAAAACTTTCCTACTCATGATCTCGAGTTAGCAGTTGTGATCTTTTCTTTGAAGATATAGAGGCACTACCTCTATGGTAAAAAATGTGAGATTTATACTGATCACAAGAGTTTAAAGTATATTTTATCACAAAAAGAACTCAACATGAGGCAAAGTAGATGGATTGAGTTACTCAAGGATTATGATTGCACGATACACTACCACCCGGGGAAAGCAAACAAGGTGGATATTGCTTTGAGTAGAAAAGACCATGGAGTTTTGAACAATATGAGAATTGAAAGGGATCCAATTTTCATCGATCTAGTGAAGATGGACATGGGAATAACCAGGGAAGGTGAAACATCAATGCTTTTTCAAATGGTTTCCAAACCATCTTTACTAGAAAGGATTAAGAGTTCTCAAACTGATGATGAAGAATTTCAAAAGATGATTAAAGCTGTGAATGATGGGAGATTGAGAGACTTTGTGTATGAAGATGGAATTTTGAAATTTGGGAAGAGACTTTGTGTTCCCGATATACCTGATCTAAAATGGGAATTGTTAGATGATGCTCATAGTTCCAATTTCTCTATACACCCTGGGAGCACCAAAATGTATAGAGATTTGAAGGAACATATTTTGGTGGGACAACATGAAGAGGGAGATTGCTGATTTTGTGTCAATATGTATGGTTTGTCAACAAGTGAAAGCTGGAAGGCAACAGCCGGGAGGAGTCATGCAACCTCTTCCCATACCAGAGTGGAAATGGGACAATATTATGATGGACTTTGTCATGGGGCTACCAAAGACTCCTAGAAGGAACGATGCAATATGGGTTATTGTTGATCGTCTTACCAAGTCAGCACATTTTCATACTATAAGAGAAGAACTACCCCTGGAACGTCTAGCAAGACTATATATTAATGAAGTTGTGATACTTCACGGAGTACCCCTATCGATTGTTTCTGATCGTGATCCCCGTTTTACTTCAAGATTTTGGAAAAGTCTTCAGAAATACCTTGATACTGAACATCATTTGAGCACTGCTTACCACCCTCAGACAGACAGAAAATCAGAACGGACCATTCAGACCTTAGAAGTCATGTTGAGATCTTTCTCACATGACTTTCAGGGTGTGTGGGATCAATATTTACCACTGGTAGAATTTTCCTATAACAATAGCTTCCATTCGAGTATTCAGATTGCACCATATGAATCATTATACGGAAAGAGATGTCGTACACCAACCTGTTGGGATGACGTTGGTGAAAGAAAACTTGTAGGCCCAGAACTGGTGGAGGAAACGATGGAAAAGTTGAAAGTAATCCAAAATCACATCAAAGCAGCTCAAAGTTGGAAGAAGAGATATGCCGATAATCGAAGGAAGGATCTGGAATTTCAAGTCGGTGATCATGTTTTCCTGAAGGTATCTCCATGGAAGGGAGTCATACGTTTTGGTAAGAAAGGTAAATTGAGTCCCAGGTACATCGGACATTTCAAAATTCTAGAATGAATTGGGGTTGTAGCTTACCGATTGGCAATGCCGCCAAGTCTCTCTAAAGTTCATGATGTGTTCCACGTATCTCTGTTGAGGAAATACATGCCTGACCCAACGCATGTACTCACCTATGAAGAATTAGAACTGGAAACTGATCTTTCTTATTCTGAAGAGCCCGTCAAGATTCTTGATACAAGAGAACAAGTGCTGAGAAACCGAACGACGCGTCTGGTAAAAGTTTTGTGGAGAAACCATAAGATGGAAGAGGCAACATGGGAACCTGAGGAACTTATAATGAAGAACCACCCGAGTCTTTTCATGTGATAAGTATTCTAGAAATTACTAGGATGAAATTATTTGAAGGAGGGGAGAATGTATCACCCCAAGCTTCTACGGTACGCTTCTCTTTGAATAATGTGATAGCTTGTGTTGTACGCAACATCGAGTTCTAACACACCATAACCAATCAAACTAGCCGTTATAAATAGTAATACCTACTTTTTGAAATTATATATATATTATATTTAAAAATGGACTTCATTTTTGGATTCGGAATATCGAATTTAGCTTAAGGTGAAATTTTGGTACTTTTCGGATTACTTTAATATTTTGAGGAATAGTGAAAATTACTAAATTTTAATTAAAAACAACTTTTTTAATCAAAATAATTAATAGTGATATATTATTAATTTGGGTGGTTTTAAAGTATATTTATAATATATTTTTACCATTTAATATAATGTTGGTCATTGGACATAATTTTATAATTAAACCGAACATAAACAAGTGTCAATCTTTTGATAGTTATTATCTCTTAAAAACACGTTTTTTGTTTTGACAGCGGGAATTAATTTTAAATTAATTTCTGCCACTTCTGTGTTTTGAATTTCGAAAAATGTATTCCATATTTGTAATCAGGATATCCAAATTTTGTAAATAGGTAACTTTTATTTTTAGACATTTTGAATAATTACTGCGGTAAATATTTTATTTACCATGGTTAAGGGTAAATCCGGTAAATGAGGGTTAAACAATAATATTATAATAATACTAAATTACCCTAAAACGTGTCCTAGCCTTATTGGTTGATACATGTTCGACCATAGGCATCGTTGGGTCGATTTTGGGACCCCATGGTGCCACATGTAGGTGACAGGGACACTTTATTTTAATTAAGTTAAAATGAATACAAAAATGACACAAGCATATATTTAAAAAAAAACAATTTTTAAATAGGGTAATATATGCTGGATTTTAGATTATAAATATTAATTAGAAAGATAAAAATATTTCCTACATAATGATATTTTATTTATAATTTTTAGACATTATATAATTTAATTTATTGATGACACAATGACGATGTAGTAATTACTATAATAGTGAAAAATTAAAATAATTGATATTATAAATACCCAAATAAATATAATATGAAACTTTTAATGAAGTAAACTAATTTTATAGGATAATATGATATATTAGGATTGATTTAATTTACTTTTTTTGAAGTAATAAATATTTTATGAGTTTCATAAAAATCAACTATTGAATAGTGTCAAAATTGACATAAAAGAGTTCTCAAAAAAAATATTATATTATAAATTGATATTAAATTCCTAAAAATATATGGTTCAGCCAAGAGACTTATATAATGATAGGTTCATCATTAATGGAACACTTGGGGGTATCTTGGATGTATATAGTAATTTTATTAACCATATTATATAATAATACAAAGAGACATTGTAAAAGTGAAACTAATTAACTTAGAGTTAATACCTAAAGATAAGGTTAATATAAGTACCCAAACCTATCTAAATTCTATTGGTTGAGTTGTTTTCGACCCCTCCCCACCTTAACATTTAAATAATCAACTTTGGAGCCTTTATAAATCGAATATGAATTTATTATAAATTAATATTTTTAGCTTTTCCAAAGGTGCCCCTCAACCCTCTTATAAAAGGGCACTCCTCATTCTCTTTTCTTCACACCTTCAAAACCTTTTGGTTCGGCCAAACTCTGCCCAAATACTCTCCCAACATCCCTCACTACAACATAGAGGCCTTAGTTGGATCATAAATCCATCATGTGGAGCCTTTTTGGTCAAATCAAAAGGAAGAACCCGAAGAAGAGGTAATGTTTTCACCACCCCTTTTCAAGTTCCTTTCTTCTTCCACTTATTCTTCCTTTGTTGTTACCATTCTAAAATAATAACTCCAGTATCATATATATACTGTGATGTTTTTATAAATATGGTACAACCATCTTCTGTATTCTATCCACCCTTTGAATAACATGTCACCATACGTGCGTACGTACGGCTTACTGTCTCCACGTCGTGGTGTAATTGTTATTCAATATATTATTATTTGGATGGGTATAATAATGATGTGTAACACATGTAAATAATAAATATAACATGTTAATGATTCTGTATATATTATATACCATCCATTTATATATTATTTTAATATCAATAGAATTATATTTTCACTCGTGCGTACGTACGGACTACCGTCTGCACGAACACGATGAGATTCGTTTTCCATCGTATCCATTCAAGTATAATTTTCATTTGATGGTTTAAAAATGATGTTTAAGGACATTATATCATTCTGTATATGAAAAATATACAACCTATCCATGAAAAACCTGGCTTATGTGACAAAACATATAAAAGAAAACGAGTAAGTTAACTCCCGAAACGACGATAATTCAAAGATATTATTAACAAATCAATGTTAAAAGATCATATATGATATCATATTAATATATATGATTATTTTATAATTTAATAACAATTATTTCACCATTATACAGGAGGTTAACCTACCCCAACCAAGTAAAAGTACAAGGTAAGGGTTATTTCACAATCTCTTCATTATCCGAGGTCGTTTATACGTAATAATCTACTGGGATCTCGTTATCATCCACATCCATGTTTCTTCAAAATATATTTCAAAACATTTTTTACAAGAATATGGGTTAAAGTCATTTATAACCTTGATTGACTTTTTATAAGAGAAATCTTTCCGTCGTTTTCAAAACAAGGTCCTTTTTAACCTTTTTGACAAAATTAAGGTAAGAATGTTTTTTTAACATATACGACGGGTGCGGTTATTTTCCACCGTTATAATGTATTCAAAGATTTCCTTACAAGCTTATAAGAATATTTTCAGGAAAATGTTTTATTTTATATGGCTCTTAAATGATTTCAAAAATAGAAAGAGATATTTCTCTAAAAAGTGTTTTGATTTCATCTATGTCAACATCCTTTGATGGATTTTACGCTTATTTGAAGTTGATTTATTATGATACAAAACTTCTATATTGTATTGAAGGTTTTGTCATATTTTTGACTGTGGATGTTCTATTTTTATACCATTCATTGTTTATGGTGAAATTATTGACATTTCGTATTCTAGTTTTAATACGAATGTTTATGTTATGTTTAAACCTTTTCATATGGGAATGCATTGGACTTAATATGTGACGGGTGCAGCCCGCTATAGCTCCTCGATGCATCAGTAGGTCTCATGAGACAAACTAGTGTCTTGGCACAAGGCCTTGACAAAATCTTATTTGTAGTCTTGGCACGAGGCCTTGGCATTGTGGTTATGATAGTCTGGCATTATGCATTCCAACATTATGAATGTGGTTAGTGATTTTGCATGTGATTATTCGATTAGTAGAATATCCATTAGAATGAGTAAATGGAATTATTTCATTTTATTTATGCCATACAATGTTGAAAGTTCAAGTTTTAAAGGCTTTTGTTTTAGTTATACATTTCCTTAAATGTTTATTCTTATTTATGAAAGTTTCCGCTATATTGTTATCCTTACTGGGCATTTGAGCTCACCCCTTTTCTATGTTTTATTTTTCCCAGGAAGTGAAGAAGTAAATTATGAATGACCTGCAGGGATATTATATGGGGATATGAGTGTGGATTATGGAGACATTATGTTGTTGTAGTAGTTTTTCATTTTATGATGTAATGTAAAACTTATGAATATATCTAGTGTTTCCAATGATACTAAACCAATCGGTCTTTCAAGATTTGATCTTTCTTGTGATCATACCAATGTAATGTAATAATGCACCGACTCTGGGTAACTAGGGTCGGGGCGTTACAGTTGGTATCAGAGGAAGTTTAGTACAAACCTTGGAAGTTAGATTTAGATAAACTCTGATTAGAGCACGTAGACCTAAGATGAACATTGAGGATTAGTATAGAAGAACTTCCTAGAATTTTGGTATTGTAGAGATTTTGTGAGTTTTCCGAGCAATACATCCCAGTCTGGATACGAGCAGGTAGAGGCGTCTCTAGCATAGATTTACCTAGGGCTAAAACCCGAAAACACCGCTTTGAGCTAGACTCGAACGAGAACTGGTGCTCGACACCGGGCCTTGCTGCACTCTTGGTTACAACAATCTCAGGGGATATGCTTAGGAAACTCTCATTTTCTTTAGAAATCATTATGAAGGGTTTTTGAGTATATACTTCCTCAAATAAAACATTTTTATGATTATGGATTATATCCATAAATAGTTAAATTTATGTTAAGTGTTTTATAAGTATGTGATTATGTATTTTGATTCATAAACTGATCTAGTTTATGCCATTGTTTAGAAATGGCCCCTAGTGGAAGAAATGGAAACCATATGAATGCACACACTCCATGTAGGGATTTCCCTCCTACTCCAGATAATTATAGTGGGGCTAGTGATGCAACTGGTGCCGATCAGCTAATCACCATACTGGGACAACTTACTCAGGTTATGAATAAAAACCTTACCCATATGGAGCACCCTGATCTACAGCGTGGAGGATCAATGTTAGATCCATTCATGAGGCAACAACCACCAACGTTCAATGGGAGTACAAATCCCTTAGTAGCTGAACAATGAAAAAATTCCCTAGAGAAAATATTTCAGGCGTTGGGGAGCAGTGAAAGGGAAAAAGTTATCATGGCAGTTTACCGCCTCACTGGAGATGCTGATCAATGATGTTCATTGATTCAAAACATGAAGGAAGATGATGACGTATCAAATATTGAATGGAGGGAGTTCAAGGATCTGTTTTTAGAAAAATACTTTCCTCGCGACCATCGAGCAGAGATGGAAAGGAAATTTCTGAGTCTGAGACAGAAGGAGGATGAGAATGTCGCAAAGTATGAGGCTAATTTTACAAGGTTATCAAGGTATGCTGGAGATTATATACGTAACCCAAGAAGTATGATTTATCATTTCTTTTATGGGTTAAACCCATTTCTTCATCGAGCATTAGTCTCACAATCCTTTTCGTCGTACGAAGACATTGTCTCATGTGCTATCAAGACCGAAAAGGAATTCTCAAAGTCTTTTGACATTAAAGCAAAGTAAAAGAAAAAGAGACCTGCGGATCAATCTGGGAATAGAAATAAGGGGAAGAAGGGAAAGGTTGAATATCCATCCTATGGTAAATGCGGGAAGAAACATCCTGGTACATGCTTGATGGGAATGGGAGTCAGTTACAAGTGTGGTGAAAAAGGCCACCAAGCTCGTGATTGCAAGGGGAAGAAGGAAGCTACCAATGTTCAGTGCTACAATTGCAGGGAGATGGGGCATTATGCAAATACATGTCCTAAGCTTCAGGAGAACTTACCTCAGAAAAGGCCAAGGGATCAAGGCCAAGCTTATGCTATCACTACTGCTGAGGTAGAAGCTCCGAAAGACGTGGCGGCAGGTAATTTAATGGTTTCCTCAAGTTTAGAAAATGCATTATTTGATTCTGGATCATCGCATTGTTTCATATCTTCCTAGTTTGCTAAGAAAATTAGATATTTCCAATTTGATTTAATAAGGGAGTTGTCAGTTATAACTCTTAAGGGATGTATCATTGCAACAAAGTTTTGTGAATCCGTCCCCATTAGAGCACATAAATGTTCTTTATCTACTGATCTCATCGTCATACCTATGATTGAGTTTAATATAATCCGCGGTATGGACTGGATTTTGGACTATGATGCGATGATTTATTGTAAGAAGAAAGAGGTTATGATTCTTGATGACAATGATAAGGAACACCCTATCTTTAGAGCATAATCGTCACCACCTAATTCTTATTTAGATCCACCCCTAGTAGCTCAACATAATTCAATTATTGGGGAGGAAGAGAATGAAATAACTATCGGTGAGGAAAGGGATGTTCAAATGGAGGATGTACATGTTGTGAAAGAATTTGTAGATGTATTTCCGGAATATTTACCTGGACATCCTCCAGAACGAGAAGTTGAGTTTTCCATTGATTTAATTTCTAGATCAAGGCCTATATCGAAGACCCCTTATAGAATGACCACTGTAGAGTTAGTCGAACTAAAGAAACAACTAGAGGAATTGAGTAATAAAGGATTTATTTTCCCTAGTGTTTCTCCATGAGAAGCCCCTGTTCTTTTTGTTAAAATGAAAGATGGATCTATGAGGTTATGTATCGACTACATGGAGATCAATGCTATAATGATAAAGAACAAGTATCCCCTACCTCGCATTGATTATTTATTTGACCAACTGCATGAAGCTCAATACTTTTCAAAGATTGACCTTCGATATGGATACCATAAGTTTTGTGCGAAGAAGGAAGACATTCCGAAGACATCATTTCGAACCAGGTACGAGCATTAAAAGTTTACTGTAATGCCGTTTGGATTGACTAATGCACCCTCTGTATTCATGGATCTGATGAATAGATTTTTCAAGGAGTATCTCGATGAATTTGTGGTGGTATTTATTGATGATATCTTGGTATACTCCAAAACCTATGAAGATCATGAATATCACTTGCGCATTATCTTGAAGACTCTGAGGAGGCATGAATTATATGGGAAGTTTAGCACGTGTGAAATCTGGCTTCAGGAGATTTCTTTTCATGGCCATATTGTCTCTAAAGATGGAATCTATGTTGATCCTTCTAAGACCAAGGAAATCCTAGAATGGACAGAACCTATGAGTATAACTGAGGTACGTAGTTTTATTGGTTTGGCAGGTTATTATCGTTGTTTCGTCCAGAATTTTGCCCGATTGGCTAACCCATTAACAAATCTCACACGTAAAGGGGTTAAATTTGTTTGGAAAAAAGAGTGTGAAGAATGTTTCGAAGAACTGAAGAGAAGATTAGTAAATGCTCTTATATTGACTCTACCAACGGGGAATGATGGGTTCATTATTTATAGTGATGCATTAAAGAAAGGACTTGGTTGTGTCCTTATGCAGAATGATAGAGTTATTGCCTATGCATCACGGCAGTTGAAAATTCATGAACAAAACTATCCTACTCCTGATCTCGAGTTAGCAGCTGTGATCTTTGCTTTGAAGATATAGAGGCACTACCTCAATGGTGAAAAATGTGAGATTTATACTGATCACAAGAGTTTGAAGTATATTTTCTCACAAAAAGAACTCAACATGAGGCAAAGGAGATGGCTTGAATTACTCAAGGATTATGATTGCACGATACACTACCACCCGGGGAAAGCAAACAAGGTGGCAGATGCTTTGAGTAGAAAAGACCATGGAGTTTTGAACAATATGAGAATTGAAAGGGATCCAATTTTCATGGATCTAGTGAAGATGGACATGGGAATAACCAGGGAAGGTGAAACATCAATGCTTTTTCAAATGGTTGCCAAACCATATTTACTAGAAAGGATTAAGAGTTCTCAAACCGATGATGAAGAATTTCAAAAGAAGATTAATGCCGTGAATGATGGGAGATTGAGAGACATTGTGTATGAAGATTGAATTATGAAATTTGGGAATAGACTTTGTGTTCCCGATATACCTGATCTAAAAAGGGAATTGTTGGATGATGCTCATAGTTCCGATTTCTCTATACACCATGGGAGCACCAAAATGTATAGGGATTTGAAGGAAAATTTTTGGTGGGACAACATGAAGAGGGAGATTGCTGATTTTGTGTCAAGATGTATGGTTTGTCAACAAGTGAAAGCTGGAAGGCAACAGCCTGGAGGAGTCATGCAACCTCTTCCCATACCGGAGTGTAAATGGGACAATATTACGATGGACTTTGTCATGGGGCTACCAAAGACTCCTAGAAGGAACGATGCAATATGGGTTATTGTTGATCGTCTTACCAATTCAGCACATTTTCATACTATAAGAGAAGATCTACCCCTGGAACGTCTAGCAAGACTATATATTAATGAAGTTGTGAGACTTCATGGAGTACCCCTATCGATTTTTTCTGATCGTGATCCATGTTTTACATCAAGATTTTGGAAAAGTCTTCAGAAATCCCTGGATACTGAACATCATTTGAGCACTGCTTACCACCCTCAGACAGATGGACAATCAGAACGGACCATTCAGACCTTAAGAGACATGTTGAGATCTTGCTCACTTGACTTTCAGGGTATGTGGGATCAATATTTACCACTGGTAGAATTTTCTTATAAAAATAGCTTCCATTCGAGTATTCAGATGGCACCATATGAAGCGTTATACGGAAAGAGATTTCGTACACCAACCTGTTGGGATGACGTTGGTGAAAGAAAACTTGTAGGCCCAGAACTGGTGGAGGAAACGGTGGAAAAGGTGAAAGTAATCCAAAATCACATCAAAGCAGCTCAAACTAGGCAGAAGAGCTATGCTGATAATCGAAGGAAGGATCTGGAATTTCAAGTTGGTGATCATGTTTTCCTGAAGGTATCTCCCTGGAAGGGAGTCACATGGTTTGGTAAGAAAGGTAAATTGAGTCCCAGGTACATCAGACCTTTCGAAATTCTAGAACGAATTGGGGTTCTAGATTACCGATTGGCAATGCCGCCAAGTCTCTCTAAAGTTCATGATGTGTTCCACGTATCTCTGTTGAGAAAATACATGCTTGACCCAATGCATGTACTCAGCTATGAAGAATTAGAACTGGAACCTGATCTGTCTTATTGTGAATAGCCCGTCAAGATTCTTGAAACAAGAGAACAAGTGATGAGATACCGGACGACGCGTCTGGTAAAAGTTTTGTGGAGAAACCATAAGATGGAAGAGGCAACGTGGGAACCCGAGGAACTTATGATGAAGAACCACCTAAGTCTTTTAATGTGATAAGTATTCTATAAATTTCGAGGATGAACTTATTTGATGGAGGGTAGAATTTAACACCCCAAGCTTCTACAGTACGCTTCTCTTTGAATAATGTGATAGCGTGTGTTGTACGCAACACCGAGTTCTAACACACCATAACCAATCAAACTAGCCGTTATAAATAGTAATACCTACTTTTAGAAATTATATATATTTTATATTTTAAAATGGACTTCATTTTTGGATTCAGAATATCGAATTTAGCCTAAGGTGAAATTTCGGTACATTTCAGATAACATTAATATTTTGATGAATAGTGAAAATTACTAAATTTTAATTAAAAACAACTTTTTTAATCAAAATAATTAATAGTGATATATTATGAATTTGAATGGTTTTAATTTATATTTAGAATATATTTTTACCATTTAATATAATGTTGTTCATTGGCCATAATTTTTCAATTAAACCGAACATAAACAAGTGTCAATATTTTGATAGTTATTATCTCTTAAAAACACGCTTTTTGTTTTGACATCGGGAATTAATTGGAAATTAATTTCTGCCACTTCTGTGTTTTGAATTTAGAAAAATGGATTTAATATTTGGAATCAGGATGTCCAAATTGTGTAAATAGGTAACTTTTATTTTTAGTCATTTTGAATAATTACTGCGGTAAATATTTTATTTACCATGGTTAAGGGTAAATCCGGTAAATGAGGGTTAAAAATTAATATTATAATAATACTAAATAACCCTAAAACATGTCCAAGCCTTATTGGTTGAAACATGTTAGACCACAGGCATCTTTGGGTCGATTTGGGGTCCCCATGGTGCCACTTGTATGTGATAGGGACACTTTATTTTAATTAAGTTAAAATGAATACAAAATTGACACAAGCATATATCATTTAGCAAAACAATTTTTACATAGGGTTGTAAATGTTGGATTTTAGATTAGAAATATTCATTACAAATATAAAACGATTTCCTACATAATGATATTTTATTTATAATTTTTAGACATTAAATAAATTAATTTCTTTATGACACAATGATGATTTAGTAATTACTATAATAGTGAAAAATTAAAATAATTGATATTATAAATACCCAAATAAATATAATATGAAACTTTTAATGAATTAAACTAAATTTATAGGATAATATGATAAATTAGGATTGATTTAATTGACTTTTTTTGATGTAATCAATCTGTTATGAGTTTCAAAAAAATCAACTATTGAATAGTGTCAAAATTGACATAAAAGAGTTCTCAAAACAAATATTATATTATAAATTGATATTAAATTCATAAAAATCTAAGGATCGGCCAAGAGACTTATATCATGATAGGTTAATCATTAATTGAACACTTTGGGGTCTCTTTGATGTATATAGTAAGTTTATTAACCATATTATATAAAAACTCAAAGAGACATTGTAAAAGTGAAACTAATTAACATAGAGTTAATACTTAAAGATAAGGTTAATATAAGTACCCAAACCTGTCTAAATTCTATTGTTTGAGTTTTTTTCGACCCATACCCACCTTAAATTTTAAATAATCAACTTTCGAGCTTTATAAACCGAATATGAATTTATTATAAATTAATATTTCTAGCTTTTCCAAAGGTGCCCCTCACCCCTCTTATAAAAGGGAACTCCTTCTCTTTTTTTCACACCTTCAAAACCTTTTGGTTCGGACAAAATCTACCCAAATACTCTCCCAACTTCCCTCACTACAACCTATAGGCCTTAGTTTGATCAGAAAGCCCACCTAAGGAGCCCTTTTCTTCAAATCAAAATGAAGAACCTGAAGAAGAGGTAATGTTTTCACCAGCCCTTTTCAAGTTCCTTTTTTCTTCCACTTCTTCTTCCTTTGTTGTTACCATTCTAAAATAATAACTCCAGTATAATATATATACTGTGATGTTATTATACATATGTTACAACCATATTCAGTTTTCTATCCTCCCTTTGAATAACATGTCACAATACGTGCGTACGTACGGCTTACCGTCTCCACGTCGTGGTGTAATTGTTATTCAGTATATTATTATTTGGATGGGTATAATAATGATGTGTAACTCGTGTAAATAATAAATATAACATGTTAATTATTCTTTATATTTGATATACCATCCATTTATATATTATTTTAACATCAAAAGAATGATATTGTCGCTCGTGCGTACGTACGGACTACCGTCTCCACGAACGCGATGAGATTCATTCTCCATCGTATCAATTCAAGTATAATTATCATTTGATGATTTAAAAATGATGTTTAAGGACATGATATAATTCTGTATATGAAAAATATGCAACCTATCCATGACAAACATGGCTTATGTAACAAAACATATAAAATAAAATGAGTAAGTTAACACCCGAAACGACGATAATTCAAAGATATTATTAACAAATCAATGTTAAAAGATCATATATGATATCATGTTAATATATATGATTCTTGTATAATTTAATAACAATTATTTCACCATTATACAGGATTTTAACCTACCCAAACCAAGGAAAAGTACAAGTTAAGGGTTATTTCACAATCTCTTCATTATCCGAGGTTGTTTATACGTAAAAATCTACTGGGATCTCATTATCATCCACATCCATGTTTCTTCAAAATGTATTTCAAAACATTTTTTAATGTAATATGGGTTAATGTAATTTATACCCATGTTTGACTTTTTATAAGAGGAATATTTCCGTCATTTTCAAAACAATGTCCTTTTTAACCTTTTCGACAGAATTAAGGTAAGAATGTTTTTTTAACTTGTACGGCGGGTGGGTTATTTTCTGCCATTATAAAATATTCAAAGCTTTCCTTACAAGTTTATAAGAATATTTTCAAGAAATGTTTTATTTTATATGGCTCTTAAAAGATTTCAAAAATAGAAAGAGATATTTCTCTAAAAAGTGTTTTGATTTCATCTATGTCAACATCCTTTGATTGATTTTACGTTTATTTGAAGTTGATTTATTATGATAAAAAATTTCTATATTGTGTTGAAGGTTTTGTCATATGTTTGACTGTGGATGTGCTATTTTTATACCATTCATAGTTTATGGTGAAATTATTGACATTTCGTATGCTAGTTTTAATATGAATGTTTATGTTATGTTTAAACCTTTTCATTTGGGAATGCATTGGACTTAATATGTGACGGGTGGAGCCCGCTACAGCTCCTCGATGCTTTGGTAGGTCTCATGAGACAAACTAGTGTCTTGGGACATGGCCTTGACAAAATCTTATTTGTAGTCTTGGCACGAGTCCATGGCTATGTGGTTATGATAGTCTGGCATTATTCATTCCAACATTATGAAAGTGGTTAGTGATTTTTCATGTGATAATTTGATTAGTATAATATCCATGTTAATGAGTAAATGGCATTATTTCATTTTATTTATGCCATACAATGTTGAAAGTTCATGTTTGAAAGGCTTTTGTTTTAGTTATACATTGCCTTAAATGTTTATTCTTATTTATGAAAGTTTCCGCTATATTGTTATCCTTACTGGGCATTTGAGCTCACCCCTTTTCTATGTTTTATTTTTCCCAGGATGTGAAGAAGTAAATTATGAATGACCTACAGGGATATTATGTGGGGATATGAGTGTGGATTATGGAGACATTATGTTGTTGTAGTAGTTTTTCATTTTATTATGTAATGTAAAACTTATGAATATATCTAGTGTTTCCAAGGCTACTAAACCAATCGGTCTTTCGAGATTTGATCTTTCTTGTGATCATGCCAATGTTATGTAATAATGCACCGACTCTGGGTAACTAGGGTCGGGGCGTTACAGTTTGTATCAGAGGAAAATTAGTACAAACCTTGGAAGCTAGATTTAGATAAACTCTGATTAGAGCATGTAGACCTAAGATGAACATTGCGGATTAGTATAGAAAAACATCCTAGAATTTTGGTATTGTAGAGGTTTTGTGAGTTTTCCGAGCAATACATCCCTGTCTAGATACGAGCAGGTAGAGGCGGCTTTGGCACAGATGTACCTAGGGGTAAAACCCGAAAACACCACTTTGAGCAATACTTGAACGGGAACTGGTGCACGACAACGGGCCTTGCTTCACTCTTGGTTACAAAACTCCCAGGGGATATGCTTAGGATAACTCTCATTTTCATTACAAATCATAATGAAGGGTTTATGAGTATATACTTCCTCAAAGAAAACATTTTTATGATTATGGATTATATCCATAAATAGTTCAATTTATGTTAGGTGTTTTATAAGTATGGGATTATGTATTTTGATTCATAAACTGATCTAGTTTATGCCATTGTTTAGAAATGGCGCCTAGTGGAAGAAATGGAAATTGTATCAATGCACGCACTCCATGTAGGGACTTCTCTCCTGCTCATGATAATTATAGTGGGGCTGGTGATGCAACTGGTGCCGATCAGCTAATCACCATACTGGGACAACTTACTCAGGTTATGAATAATAACCTTACCCATATGGAGCACCCTGATCCACAGAATGGAGGATTAATGTTAGATCGATTCATGAGGCAACGACCACCAACGTTCAATGGGAGTACAAATCCCTTAGTAGCTGAGCAATGGATAAATTCCCTAGAGAAAATATTTCAGGCTTTGGGGAGTAGTGAAAGGGAAAAAGTTATCATGGCAGTTTACCGCCTCACTGGAGATGCTGATCAATGGTGGTCATTGAATCAAAACATGAAGGAAGATGATGAATTATCAAATATGGAATGGAGGGAGTTCAAAGCTCTGTTTTTAGAAAAATACTTTCCTCGCGACCATCGAGCACAGATAGAAAGGCAATTTCTGAGTCTGAGACAGAAGGAGGATGAGAATGTCGCAAAGTATGAGGCTATGTTTACAAGGTTACAAGGTATGCTGGAGATTATATATGTAACCCATGAAGTAAGATTGATCGTTTCTTTGATGGGTTAAAACCATTTCTTCATCGAGCATTAGTCTCATAATCCTTTTCGTCGTATGAAGACACTGTCCCATATGCTATAAAGACCGAAAAGGAATTCTCTAAGTCTTATGACTTTAAAGAAAAGCAAGAGAAGAAGAGACCTGCTGATCAATCTGGGAATGGAAATAAGGGGATGAAGGGAAAGGTTGAATATCCATCCTGTGGTAAATGCAGGAAGAAACATCCTGGTACATGCTTGAAGGACGTGGTGGCAGGTAATTTAGTGGTTTCCTCAATTTTAGCAAATGCATTATTTGATTCTGGATCATCGCATTGTTTCATATCTTCCCAGTTTTCAAAGAAAATTAGATATTTCCAATTTGATTTAATAAGGGAGTTGGCAGTTAAAACTCCTAAGGGAAGTATCATTGTGACAATGTTTTGTGAATCAGTCCCCATTAGAGCACATAAATGTTCTTTATCTACTGATCTCATCGTCATACCTTTGATTGAGTTTGATATAATCATCAGTATGGACTGGCTTTCAGACTATGGTGCGATGATTTATTGTAAGAAGAAAGAGGTTACGATTCTTGATGATAATGATAGGGAACACCTTATCTTTTGAGCAGAATCGTCACCACCTATTTCTTATTTAGATCCACCCCCAGTATCTCAACTTAATTCAATTATTGGGGAGGAAGAGAATGAAATAACTGTCGGTGAGGAAAGGAATGTTCAAATAGAGGATGTACCTGTTGTGAAAGAATTTGTAGATGTATTTCCAGAAGATTTACCTTGACATCCTCCAGAACGAGAAGTTGAGTTTTCCATTGATTTAATTCCTGGATCAAGGCCTATATCAAAGACCCCTTATAGAATGTCCACTGTAGAGTTAGTTAAACTAAAGAAACAACTAGAGGAATTGAGTAATAAAGGATTTATTCTCCCTATTGTTTCTCTCATGGGGAGCCCCTGTTCTTTTTGTTAAAAAGAAAGATGGATCTATGAGGTTATGTATCGACAACAGGGAGATCAATGCTATAACGATAAAGAACAAGTATCCCCTACCTCGCATTGATGATTTATTTGACCAACTACATGGTGCTCAATACTTTTCGAAGACTCACCTTCGATCTGGATACCATCAGTTGTGTGTGAAGAAGGAAGAAATTCCGAAGACAGCATTTTGGACCAGGTAATGGCATTACGAGTTTACTGTAATGCCGTTTGGATTGACTAATGCACCCTCTGTATTCATGGATCTGATGAATAGAGTTTTCAAGGAGTATCTCGATGAATTTTTGGTTTTATATATTGATGATATCTTGGTATACTCCAAAACCTATGAAGATCATGAAAATCACTTGCGCATTATCTTGAAGACTCTGAGAAGGCATGAATTATATGGGAAGTTTAGCCAGTGTGAATTCTGGCTTCAGGAGATTTCTTTTCTTGGCCATATTGTCTCTAAATATGGAATCTATGTTGATCCTTCTAAGAACAAAGCAATCCAAGAATGGCCAGAACCTACGAGTATAACTGAGGTACATAGTTTTATTGGTTTGGCAGGATATTATCGACGTTTCGTCCTGAATTTTTCCCGATTGGCTAACCCATTAACGAAGCTCACACGTAAAGGGGTTAAATTTGATTGGACAAAAGTGTGTGAAGAATGTTTCGAAGAACTGAAGAGAAGATTAGTCAATGCTCCTATATTGACTCTACCATTGGGGAATGATGGGTTCGTTATTTATAGTGATACATCAAAGAAAGGACTTTGTTGTGTCCTTATGCAGAATGATAGAGTTATTGCCTATGCATCACGACAGTTGAAAATTCATGAACAAAACTATCCTACTCATGATCTCGAGTTAGCATCTGTGATCTTTTCTTTGAAGATATGGAGGAACTACCTCTATGGTGAAAAATGTGAGATTTATACTGATCACAAGAGTGTGAAGTATATTTTCTCACAAAAAGAACTCAACATGAGGAAAAGGAGATGGCTTGAATTACTCAAGGATTATGATTTCACGATACACTACCACCTGGGGAAAGAAAACAAGGTGGAAGATACTTTGAGTAGAAAAGACTAAGGAGTTTTGAACAATATGAGAATTGAAAGGGATCCAATTTTCATAGATCTAGTGAAGATGGACATGGGAATAACCAGGGAAGGTGAAACATCAATGCTTTTTCAAATGGTTGCCAAACCATCTTTACTAGAAAGGATTAATAGTTCTCAAACCGATAATGAAGAATTTCAAAAGAAGATTAAAGCTGTGAATGATGGGAGATTGGGAGACATTGTGTATGAAGATGGAATTTTGAAATTTGGGAAGAGACTTTGTGTTCCCGATATACCTGATCTAAAAAGGGAATTGTTGGATGATGATCATAGTTCCAATTTCTCTATACACCATGGGAGCACCAAAATGTAGAGAGATTTGAAGGAACATTTTTGGTGGGACAACATGAAGAGGGAGATTGCTGATTTTGTGTCAAGTTGTATGGTTTTTCAACAAGTGATAGCTGGAAGGCAACAGCCTGGAGGAGTCATGCAACCTCTTTCCATACCGGAGTGGAAATGGGACAATATTATGATGGACATTTTCATGGGGATACCAAAGACTCATAGAAGGAATGATACAATATGGGTTATTGTTGATTGTCTTACCAAGTCAACACATTTTCTTGCTATAAGAGAAGATATACCCCTGGAACGTCTAGTAAGACTATATATTAATGAAGTTGTGAGACTTCATGGAGTACCCCTATTGATTGTTTCTGATCGCGATCCCCGTTTTACTTCAAGATTTTGGAAAAGTCTTCAAGAATCCTTGGATACTGACCTTCATTTGAGCACTGCTTACCACCCTCAGATAGAAGGACAATCAGAATGGACCATTCAGAACTTAGAAGTCATGTTGAGATCTTTCTCACTTTACATTCAGGGTATGTGGGATCAATATTTACCACTGGTATAATTTTCCTATAACAATAGCTTCCATTCGAGTATTCAGATGGCATGTGATGACCCAGACCCCCCTTGGTCCCTTCCTTTGCCAAAATCCGGATCCTTAAGGGGTTCCGATCGGTGCGACCGATCGGTGAGACCGATAGGTGAGGCCGATCGGTGAGGCCGATCGGTGAGGCCGATCGGTGAGACCGATCGGTGAGACCGATCGGGGTGACCGATAGGTGAGACCGATCGGTGAGACCGATCGGCGTGACCGATCGGCGTGACCGATCGGCGGAACCGGCCGACGTCACCCGGCCTTGCCAAGTTGATCCAGTAACGCTCCTTTTTCGCAAATAGGGTTTTAAACCCTATTCTGCCTCGTTTAAGAAAATGTCTTAATGACCCGAAACACGCACAAAAGTTTTAATTAGATACTGAATCGACTCATGAGTCTGTTTAAACCACCCAGAACCTTTAATGATTAGTCAAGCCGCGTGGTCAACCCACGACTTCCACGTCTTAAGTGGTTCAGCATTTTTACCTCAACCGTCCCCGGCTCTTATAAATTAAGGGTTAGGCCGTGGTTTCCCCCTTCTTCGATCGTGGCTCTTCTGGTGCATCGGGACCGCCGCATCGTTATCCGTAAAGTTCCGCGCCCCCGGCCTAAACGTCGATCATCTATCAACAATTAGGGAATTTCTATCGTCTCTCACTTTTGTGTATCATGCGGGGTGGGCGTTATTTTATTCCTATGGAATTGGTTGAACCGAACCTTAATGAAGATAATAAACGAAGTTCTAAAGAAAGAAGGGGAAGGGGTTGTGATCGTTGTTTATGCATTATCTTGTGATCATCCTTTTTTGTTGTGCTTGTTTATGTTTCTGAAAATTGAGGCCGTTGGTGGTCGTTGTATGTGCACTGATGAATCCCCTTGTGATGTTTTAAATGGGTTTCTGAAATTGTGAACTCCTGCTGTGAAATTGGTTAATCACGTATGCCCGGCTAAATAAGTTGAAAGCACCAGGATCAACCCTTCTGTGATAACTCCCGGTTAGAACACACAGAATTTGAAATCATGGAGTGTGTTAAGTCGTTTAAATCTGAAAATCCCTGACTTGTGTTGGTAGTGGTGGTTGGTTGTTTTCCTTTCGGGCCGATTGAAGGAAATGTGGGAGGGGATGGGATCCCCTGTTCTTTTATACTCTCGGTGGTTGTGTGAATTTGGGGATGGGATTCCCTATTGGTATGGTTTCGGTGGTTGTGAGTTTGAGACCGGGTGAGTACTCGTTTATATCACAATTTGGGGAGAGATCCTCTATTGACAGAACCAGGTGTGAGTGTTTTGGTTGATCCATGCTTTTGACGCTTTCCTTGGTTATGCTTTTGGTAGTTTCCTAGTAGTGCTTAAAATTAATTGAACATTTTAACTGAACGTGAAATAAGAATGGGGCAAGTGTTTTTTTTGTGGGCAAGGGTCGTGAACTGTGACTCGAACTTGAGTGTTGTTGTGTTCTGTAGGTTGGCTAGGAAAACCTAAGCTTTGGGTGAGTGTTTGTTACCTATATCAATACTTGTAGCTTTGTGATTCTTATTCGTGCCCCACCCAAGTTGATCACTCAGTGACGAACACCCCCATTTATGGGGGAAGGCTGTTTTTCCCAACAGTATCCTTAGTGGCTGGTTATTAGCTCCTTTTCTACTCCCTTTCCCGGATAGCCCAAGTACCTTCGGGCAGGCTGTGATGGCCGAAAGTCCTTTATTAGCCCAAGAACCATCGGGCGGGGCGTTTTGGTGTTTGGCTAGGTGTGTGCGGCAGGTGGTTTCCCATGTGTCTTCGGGATGAGGCCCAGGTGTCTTCGGGCGTGGCAGTGGATCCTTTAGCCAAGGTGTCTTCGGGCGTGGCAGTGGTTGTTCTGGCCTAGGTGTTTGCAGGCATGGTTACATGTGACAGTTGTGGCCCAGGTGTGTGCGGGCGGGATTTAGCAGTGGGACTACGTGCGGTTGAGGCCCAGGTGTGTGCGGGCGGGATTTCGGCAGTGGGACTGCGTGTGGTTGTGGCCCAGGTGTGTGCGGGCGGGTGTGGCAGTGGGACTGCGGTGAGAATGGCGGGATTGGTCCGATGCGTAGGATGTCTCAATAACCAGTGGGAAAGTGGCGCGGGGTACCCAAACATCGATGTGCCCTTATTATATATTTTACTTGACTTGCGTTATTTGGGAGTGAGCCTTGGTGAGGCCTGGGATGGATAGTTTGCCTTGTTTGGTGTTTGGTTACTCTTTTTCTCACGGGACTTTAGTACGTTCCCCAACTTGTGCACGAGAGTTTTGGTTTTCCCTACTGAGTGTACTTGTATACTCACCCTACGTATATAAAACTGCTTTCTGGTTTCCAGGAGGACTTCGGGGATCACGCAGGACCTTACTAGCTCGGACTTTTGGAGCAATTGCAGTTGTTTTTAGTTTTCTTTTTGGTACTTACCTTGTAGTCACCTTTTTGCACATTGTGGCTTTCACTTTTAAAACATGCATGTGGGAATGGTTTACTTTTGGCATTACTTTTCATTCTACCTTGGTGTTGTTGGGTTTTCTTCTCCTTATCTTTCGATCCTATAAAATAAAAAGGGTATTTCCTTCCTTTTGCGAGAACTTTCTATACCCTTGGTGTTAGTCGCCACTCCGAGACCTATTGAAGGCGGGTTTCGGGGGTCATTATCTCTCCTTCAGCTTAAAGAAGGAAGGGCCTGGCAATCTGCTGACCCTTCCCTCCTTTTAGTGTAGGCAGGTCGTGACAGAATGGTATCAGAGGTGATGGTTGAGAGATAGGATGGAGTCTGGAGTTAGGCACTGTGAGGATTGCATGGGATGGTAAGGCAACGGTGTTGGGTGAACTTGGAGCGTGAATTAGGCCAGGGAAGATCGACTAGGACATGGGATCTTAGGGCTGCCCGTGATACGATGCAAGGACTCTGGACCTACCGAACGACCAAGTGAGGCCACACTGATTGCAGGGTAGAGACCCTAGGAAAGGTACATGCATCATAATTACTTGTGTTCTTGTGTTTCTGGGATGTCTTGGGAATTAAGAATAATTTAAATCTTAAGAAGTTTTAAGAACGATATTCTGCACTACTTGGGCTTAGGCATCGTTGTTTACCTTGCTGCTATGGCACCTGGAAGGCGACCACGCGTGGTACAGGCGATCGAGGCCCCTGAGACTAGTTTGGCCAATCGGTAGAGAGCTGATCGAGAGGAAGAGGATGACCAGTGGCAGAAGACTCTTCGAGCCTTCCAGCGACAGGCCCTCGAGAAGTATGAGGGCAGCACCTCCGATATGAAGATGGAAGGCTGGCTAGAGGATTTAGTTATAGCCTTCGGCCTGATTCGGGCCCCGATCGAGTACTGGGTTCCTCTGGCTGTTATCCAGATGCGAGGAGCGGCACGTCAGTGGTGGATGCTTCACCTGGGGAATAGGAAAGAGTCTGAGGTTGCCTGGGCGGATTTCGAGAAGGAGTTCCGGGCAGAGTTCCTCTCCTCGACAATGAAGGCGGAGAAGAGGCAGGAGCTACTCTCCCTCCAGCACGGGAGCATGTCCTTGAGGGAACTTGTAATCAAGTTCAAGGACCTCCTACGTTTTGCTCCGGACCTCTTTCCCGATGAGGAGTATCGAGCAAGACGTTTGGAGGAGGCGCTCCGACCCTCCCTCCAGTATGATGTTACCCCCTTTACCCTTCCAACATACTTAGAGGTTCAAAAGAAGGCCGAAGTGGTGGAAAGGATGCATGATCTGGGAGGAGTGTCATGAGAAGGGATCCAGCTGGGACCATCAAAGGGGAAGGCCGTCAGCACCAGGCCTCCAGCATCGGGACCCTCCAGGTTCCGACCCGTAGGGAGTAGACTGCAGCAGTTTTAGTTTCGATCCCCTAGCCCACGTTCTTTTCCTTCAGGATCGGGACCACGGTGCTTCATCTGCGGGAGCCCTGGACATCTCCGGAGTCAGTGCCCCGATCGGGTGCAGTACAGCAGTTGTAGCCATCCCCATCACCCGCTGCAGCAGCAGTTTCCAGCCAGACCCGTCCGGTAGCAGCAGTAGGGACAGCGAGCTCCCGCTCCTCCGCAGACAGACATAGGGGGATGAGGCCGACCTCAGGGCGCTCCCTAGGGACCTCAACCAGGGCGTGGTCAGGGAGGTGGCCGACAGTCGTGGGGCAGGGGAGCTGGGCGTGGATAGCTACGCGCCGCAGAGGCAACAGTTCCAATAGGGCCAGAGGTTGTTCGAGGTACGATCAATGTGTTTAGCACTCTTTCTTATGCTTTGTTCGATACCAGAGCTTCACACTCCTTTGTTTCACCCAGTCTAGCCCGTGCCTTGGGTCTAGATGCCGAGAGACTTCCAGTGCCCCTGCTGTTGAGCACACCAGTTGGAGGTCAGACCGACTTGCTGTTCGTTTGTCGGGGATGCAGACTGATGTTAGGGCCACATCAGTCGGTTAGGGATCTCCTTCTACTACAGATTCAGCCGTACGATGTCATCTTAGGCATCGACTGGCTATTTTTTGTCTGCGCCGTCATTGACTGTTTCCAAAGAATGGTGGTGTTCTCAGGTTCGGACTGCCAGTGTGTTACCTTCACCGGCGAGCGGAGCTGCCCGAAGGGAAACAGGAGGGAGGAACCTCTCCTCTCCTTGTTGACCGAACTGACGGTAGAATCATTAGATGCGGAAATGGTGGAAGTGCCAGAGATCGTCCGTGAGTTTATGGAAATCTTTCTTGAGGAGGTGACGACTCTACCCCCTTGACGTGATATCGAGTTCGGGATAGACCTACAGCCCGGCTCTCATCCAATATCGATGGCTCCTTACTGGATGGAACCTTCGGAGCTACGGGAGTTGCGGGTACAGATTGACGATCTGATGAAGAGGGGTTATGTTCGTCCAAGTGCGTCACCGTGGGGTGCTCCATTCTTGTTCTCAAGGAAGGAGGATGGTGACCTCAGGTTTTGCATCGACTATAGGAGGCTGAATCAGGTAACGATCAAGAATCGCTACCCTCTTCTGAGGATAGATGATCTTTTTGACCAGCTGAAAGGGGCAGGATGGTTCTCGAAGATCGACCTGCGGTCTGGGTACCACTAGCTGAGGGTGAAGGAGAGCGACTTCCCGAAGACAGCGTTCAGGTGCAGGTATGGGCACTTTGATTTCGTGGTCATGCCCTTTGGTGTTACGAATGCCCCGACCGTGTTCATGGGGCTTATGAACTCCATCTTTCGGGAGTACCTGGATCGGTTTGTGGTGGTATTCATCGACGATATCCTGGTCTATTCAAGGTCAGAAAAGGACCATGCAGAGCACCTGAGGACAGTTTTGGAAGTCCTCCGACAGCACCAGATCTACGGGAAGTTGTCAAAGTGCAAGTTCTGGGCACGAGAAGTGCACTTCCTCGGGCACATAGTGTCTGAGCAGGGGGTAGCAGTCGACCCATCAAAAGTTGAGGCAGTTGTTTCTTGGGCAGCACCCAAGATTGTGGTGGAAGTCCGGAGTTTCCTCGGACTGGTAGGTTACTACCAGAGATTCGTACCCAACTTCACCCGAGTAGCAGCCCCTTTGATGGCTTTGACCAAGAAGGACCAGGTTTTCGTGTGGAGCGAGCAATGCGAGTCGTCCTTCAGCTACCTAAAAGAAAAGCTGGTTAGTGCCCCAGTGTTGAGATTACCAGAAGAAAGGATGGCCTATGAGGTATTTTGTGATGCTTCAGGACAGGGCCTGGGATGCGTGTTGATGCAGCAACAAGGGGTGATCTCTTATGGGTCCAGGCAGCTACGCCCCCATGAGCGTAACTACGCCACCCATGACCTGGAGCATGCAGCGGTCGTTTTTTGCGCTAAAGTTATGGCGGCACTACCTCATCAGGGAATGCTTTGTGGTATTCACAGATCACAAAAGGTTAAAGTACATCTTCTCCCAGCGGGACTTGAACTTGCGACAACGGAGATGGGTGGAGTTCCTCCAGGACTACGACTTTGAAATCTATTATACTGGGGGCAAGGGCAATGTGGTGGCCGATGCCTTGAGCAGGAGGACGCAGAAGGATGCGGTCCGAGAGTCGGCAAATGCCTGGAAGGCAATGGAGGAGTTGGCTGCCTTACACCTGGATGCGAAGATGGATAGTGGCAGAGGCTGCCTATATCAGATGATAGTGCAATCATCTCTGTTTCGACAAGTGGAGGAGTCTCAGTGGGGAGACCCCAAGTGCGAAGTGATGCATGATCGGGTTGACCAGGGCGATGCTCCAAGAGAATGGACAGAGGACGGTCAGCACCAGATGCTTTTCCAGAAATGGTTGTTTGTTCCAAGAGTGATGCGTGGAAAGGTTCTCAGTGAGTTCCACATTCACCCCTAGCGGTGCACCCAGGAGTTACCAAGATGTACCAGGGGCTGAAAAGGCAGTTCTGGTGGCCCGGAGTTAAGCGAGCAGTGGCAGAATTTGTGGCTAAATGCTTAGTATGTCAGCAAGTGAAGGCTCAACACTGGGTTCCAGGCGGCCTACTGCAGCCTTTAGCTGTTCCCGAGTGGAAGTGGGACGACATCTCAATAGATTTCGTCATGGGACTACCCAAGGTCCAAGGAGGGTGCGACGCCATCTGGGTGGTGGTGGACAGGTTGACGAAATCGGCTCACTTTCTGGAAATCAGGGAGTCAAGTACTGTGGATGCTTTGGCACGAAAGTACGTGAATGAGGTGGTGCGGTTGCATGGAGTTCCGAGGTCCATAGTCTCGGATAGGGATGCATGGTTTACCTCTTGAATCTGGAGAGGATTGCAGCATGCGTTTGGCAACCAGTTATGCCTTAGCACTGCTTTCCATCCCCAGACAGATGGACAAACGGAGCGAACCATCCAGACCTTGGAGGATATGCTACGGGCATGTGTTCTGGACTCAGGAGAGTCATGGGTGCGATACTTACCTCTAGTAGAGTTTTCCTACAATAATAGCTACCACTGTACCATCGGTATGGCCCCGTTTGAGGCTTTGTACGGGAGGCCATGCCGTTCACCTGTGTGTTGGACCGAAGTAGGAGAGGCAGGCATCCTTGGCCCGGAGGTAGTTCAGAACACGACAGAGAAGATTCAGCTCATACGGGAAAGGATGAAGGCGTCCCAGGACCGGCAGAAGTCGTATGCTGAAACCAGGAGAAGGCCCTTGGAGTTTGAGGTTGGAGACCACGTGTTCTTGAAGGTCTCCCCGCGGCATGGGCAATGGAGGTTCGACAAGGGGGTAAGCTTTCCCCCAGATTCGTCGGACCCTTCGAAGTGTTACGACGGGTCGGCGAAGTGGCTTATCAGCTAGCGTTACCTCTGCCGCTGCTAAGGATACATGATGTCATTCATGTATCCCAGCTCCTTCATTATCTGCACGATGATTCACACGTCCTTGATTGGGGTGAACTGGACATCGGGGACGACGTAACCTTTGTGAAAAAAGAAGTGATGATCGAGGATCACAAGGAGAGGGTCCTTCGTGGGCGAGCTATTCCCTTGGTTCGTGTGTTGTGGAGACATGGCGGGCTCGAAGAGAGTACGTGGGAGAGGGAAGCACAAATGCGTGCCCAATACCCCGAGTATTTTTTAGCTTTGTTCCTTTTTGTACCTGTTGTGGTGGAACGTTTGACTTTTGGCTATGAATGTACTGGTTTATTTCCTCTGTTGTGTGTGAAAAGCCCCGGTTAAAGGGAAGAGGGAACCCGACCCCTAATCAAGACGCATTAAGGTGGATGCAATTAAACCCGTGCGGGCGAGTCAGTGCCGCCCAAAGCAGATAATATCTTGACATGGGGGAGGGAAACTCCCCAAAACCACGTGACTGGGCGGTTTGGCGTGGTATGTTGCTTGGTTCTTGACAGGGGAGTGTTTTTAGTTAGCAGGGGTTCACTCCTAAGAGGTATCTTTCGAAGATGGTTGTTCGGACCCTCTCTTTCCTTCTGGTTTGTTGTGATTCTCGAGGACGAGAATCGTTTAAGAGGTATCTGATGTGATGACCCAGACCCCCCTTGGTCCCTTCCTTTTCCAAAATCCAGATCCTTAAGGGGTGCCGATCGGTGCGACCTATCGGTGAGGCCAATCGGTGAGACCGATCGGTGAGGCCGATCGGTGAGACTGATCGGTGAGACGGATCGGTGAGACCGATTGGTGAGACCGATCGGTGTGACCGATTGGTGTGACCGATCGGTGAGACCGATCGGCGGAACCGGCCGACGTCACCCGACCTTGCCAAGTTGTTCCAGTAACGCTCCTTTTTCGCAAATAGTGTTTTAAACCCTATTCTGCCTCGTTTAAGAAAATGTCTTAAAGACCCGAAACGCGCACACAAGTTTTAATTAGATACTGAATCGACTCATGAGTCGGTTTAAACCACCCAGCACCTTTAATGACGAGTCAAGCCACGTGGTCAACCCACGACATCCACGTCTTACGCGGTTCAGCGTTTTTACCTCAACCATCCCCGGCTCTTATGAATTAAGGGTTAGGCCGTGGTTTCCCCCTTCTTCGATCGTGGATCTTCTGGTGCATCGGGACCGCCGCATCGTTATCCGTAAAGTTCCGCGCCTCCGGCCTAAACGTTGATCATCTATCAACAAGTAGGGAATTTCTCTCGTCTCTCACTTTTGTGTATCATTCGGGGTGGGCGTTATTTTGTTCCTATGGAATTGGTTGAACCGAACCTTAATGAAGATAATAAAATAAGTTCTAAAGAATGAAGGGGAAGGGGTTGTGATCGTTGTTTATGCTTTATCTTGTGATCATCCTTTTTTGTTGTGCTGGTTTATGTTTCTGAAAATTGAGGCCGTTGGTGGTCATTGTATGTGCACTGATGAATCCCCCCGTGATGTTTTAAATGGGTTGTTGAAATTGTGAACTCCTGCTGTGAAATTGGTTAATCACGTATGCCCGGCTGAATAAGTTGAAAGCACCAGGATCAACCCTTCTGTGATAACTCCCGGTTAGAACACACGGAATTTGAAATCATGGTGTGTGTTAAGTCGTTTAAATCTGAAAATCCCTGACTTGTGTTGGTAGTGGTGGTTGGTTTTTTTCCTTTCGGGCCGATTGCTGGAAATGTGGGAGGGGATGGGATCCCCTGTTCTTTTATACTCTCGGTGGTTGTGTGAATTTGGGGATGGTATTCCCTGTTGGTATGGTTTCGGTGGTTGTGAGTTTGAGACCGAGTGAGTACTCGTTTATATCACAAATTGGGGAGAGATCCTCTGTTGACAGAACCGGGTGTGAGTGTTTTGGTTGATCCATGATTTTGACGCTTTCCTTGGTTATGCTTTTGGTAGTTGCCCAGTAGTGATTAAAATTAATTGAACATTTTACCTGAACGTGAAACAAGAATGAGGCAAGTGTTTTTTTTGTGGGCAAGGGTCGTGAACTGTGACTCGGACTTGAGTGTTGTTGTGTTCTGTAGGTTGGCTAGGAAAACCTAAGCTTTGGGTGAGTGTTTGTTACCAATATCTATACATTTAGCTTTGTGTTTCTTATTCGCGCCCCACCCATGTTGAGCACTCAGTGCCGAACACCCCCATTTATCGGGGAAGGGTGTTTTTCCCAACACTATCTTTAGTGGCTGGTTATTAGCTCATTTTCTGCTCCATTTCCCAGATAGCCCAAGTACCTTCGGGCAGGCTGTGATGGCCTGAGGTCCATTATTAGACCAAGAACCATCGGGCGGGGCGTTGTGGTGGTTGGCGAGGTGTGTGCGGCATGTGGTTTCCCAAGTGTCTTCGGGATGAGGCCCAGGTGTCTTTGGGCGTGGTGGTGGATCCTTTAGCCCAGGTGTCTTCGGGAGTGGCGGTGGTTGTTCCAGCCTAGGTGTTTGCAAGCATGGTTACATGTGACAGTTGTGGCCCAGGTGTGTGCGGGCGGGATTCAGCAGTGAGACTGCGTGCGGATGATGCCCAGGTGTGTGCGGGCGGGATTTCGGCAGTGGGACTGCGTGTGGTTGTGGCCCAGGAGTGTGCGGGCGGGTCTGGCAGTGGGACTGCGGTGAGAATGGCGGGATTGGTCCGATGCATAGGATGTCTCAATAACTAGTGGGAAAGTGGCGCGGGGTACCCAAACATCGATGTGCTCTTATTATATATATTACTTGACTTGCGTTATTTGGGGGGTGAGCCTTGGTGAGGCATGGGATGGATAGTTTTCCTTGTTAGGTGTTTGGTTACTCTTTTTCTCACGGGACGTTAGTACGTTCCCCCACTTGTGCACGAGAGTTTTGGTTTTCCCTACTGAATGTACTTGTATACTCACCCTATGTATATAAAACTGCTTTCAGGTTTCCACGAGGACTTCGGGGATCACGAAGGACCTTACTAGCTCGGACTTTTGGAGCAGTTGCAGTTGTTTTTAGTTTTCTTTTTGGTACTTACCTTGTAGTCACCTTTTTGCACTTTGTGGCTTTCACTTTTGAAACATGCATGTGGGAATGGTTTACTTTTGGCTTTACTTTTCTTTCTACCTTGGTGTTGTTGGGGTTTCTTCTCCTTATCTTTCGATCCTATAAAATAAAAAGGGCAATTCCTTCCTTGTGCGAGAAGTTTCTATACCCTTGGTGCTAGTCGCCACTCCGGGACCTATTGAAGGCGGGTTTCAGGGGTCATTATCTCTCCTTCAGGTTAAAGAAAGAAGGGCCTGGAAATCTGCTGACCCTTCCCTCCTTTTTGTGAAGGCGGGTAGTGACATGGCACCATATGAAGCGTTATACGGAATGAGATGTCATACACCAACCTGTTGGGATGACGTTGGTGAAGGAAAACTTGTATGCCGAGAACTGGTGGAGGAAACGGTTGAAAAGGTGAAAGTAATCAAAAATCACATCAAAGCATCTCAAAGTAGGTAGAAGAGCTATGCTGATAATCGAAGGAAGGATCTGGAATTTCAAGTTAGTGATCATGTTTTCCTGATGGTATCTCAATGGAAGGGAGTCATACATTTTGGTAAGAAAGGTAAATTGAGACCTAGGTATATCGAACCTTTCGAAATTCTAGAACGAATTGGGGTTGTAGCCTACCCATTGGCAATGACGCCAAGTCTCTCTAAAGTTCATGATTTGTTCTACGTATCTCTGTCGAGGAAATACATGCCTGACCCAATGCATGTACTCACCTATGAAGAATTAGAACTGGAACCTGATCTGTCTTATTGTGAATACCCCATCAAGATTCTTGATACAGGAGAACAAGTGCTGGGAAACCGGACGACGCGTCTGGTAAAAGTTTTGTGGAGAAACCATAAGATGGAAGAGGCAACGTGGGAACCCAAGGAACTTATGATAAAAAACCACCCGAGTCTTTTCATGTGATAAGTATTCTAGAAATTTCGAGGATGAAATTATTTGAAGGAGGGGAGAATGTAACACCCCAAGCTTCTACGGTACACTTCTCTTTGAATAATGTGATAGCGTGTGTTGTACGCAACACCGAGTTCTAACACACCATAACCAATCAAACTAGCCATAATGAATAGTAATACCTACTTTTTGAAATAATATATATTTTATATTTCAAAATGGAGTTCATTTTTGGATTCAGAATGTCGAATTTATCCTAAGGTAAAATTTTGGTACATTTCGGATAACTTTAATATTTTGAAGAATAGTGAAAATTAGTAAATTTTAATTAAAAACAACTTTTTTAATCAAAATAATTAATAGTGATATATTATGAATTTGAGTGGTTTTAAAGTATATTTAGAATATATTTTTACCATTTAATATAATGTTGGTCATTGGACATAATTTTAAAATTAAACCGAACATAAATAAGTGTCAATCTTTTGATAGTTATTATCTTTTAAAAACACGCATTTTGTTTTGACAGCGGGAATAAATTTAAAATTTATTTCTTCCACTTCTGTGTTTTGAATATAGAAAAATGGATTCCATATTTGGAATCAGGATGTCCAAATTTTGTAAATATGTAACTTTTATTTTTAGACATTTTGAATAATTACTGCGGTAAATATTTTATTTACCATGGTTAAGGGTAAATCCGGTAAATGAGGGTTAAAAAATAATATTATAATAATACTAAATTACCCTAAAATGTGTCCTAGCCTTATTTTTTGATACATGTTCGACCATAGGCTCTTTGGGTCGATTTTGGGACCCCATGGTGCCACTTGTAGGTGATAGGGACACTTTATTTTCATTAAGTTAAAATGAATACAAAAATGACACAAGCATATATCTTTTAGAAAAATAAATTTTACATAGGGTTATATATATTGGATTTTAGATTATAAATATTAATTATAAAGATAAAACGATTTCCTACATAATGATATTTTATTTATAATTTTAAGACATTAAATAATTTAATTTATTTATTACACAATGATGATGTAGTAATTACTATAATAGTGAAAAATTAAAATAATTGATATTATAAATACCCAAATAAATATAATATGAATCTTTTAATGAATTAAACTAATTTTATATGATAATATGATATATTAGTATTGATTTTATTGACTTTGTGTGAAGTAATAAATCTGTTATGAGTTTCAAAAAAATCATCTATTGAATAGTGTCAAAATTGACATAAAAGAGTTCTTAAAACAAATATTATATTATAAATTGATATTAAATTCCTAAAAATCTAAGGTTCGGAAAAAAGACTTATATCATGATAGGTTCATCATTAATGGACCACTTGGGGGTCTCTTGGATGTATATTGTAAGTTTATTAACCATATTATATAAAAATACAAAGAGACATTGTAAAAGTGAAACTAATTTACTTAGAGTTAATACTTAAAGATAATGTTAATATAAGTACCCAAACCTGTCTAAATTCTATTGGTTGAGTTGTTTTAGACCCATCCCCATCTTAAAATTTAAATAATCAACTTTGGAGCCTTTAGAAACCGAATATGAATTTATTATAAATTAATATTTATAGCTTTTCCAAAGGTGCCCCTCACCCCTCTTATAAAAGGGCACTCCTCCTTCTCATTTATTCACACCTTAAAAACCTTTTGGTTCGGCCAAAATCTACCCAAATACTCTCCCACCTTCCCTCAATACAACCTAGAGGCCTTAGTTTGATCATAAAGCCAACCTAATGAGCCATTTTGATCAAATCCAAAGGAAGAACCCGAAGAAGAGGTAATGTTTTCACCACCCCTTTTCAAGTTCCTTTCTTCTTCCACTTCTTCTTCCTTTGTTGTTACCATTATAAAATAATAACTCCAGTATCATATATATACTGTGATATTATTATAAATATTGTACAACCATATTCAGTATTCTATCCACCCTTTGAATAACATGTCACCATACGTGCGTACGTATGGCTTACCATCTCCACGTCGTGGTGTAATTGTTATTTAATATATTATTATTTGGATGGGTATAATAATGATGTGTAAATCATGTAAATAATAAATATAACATGTTAATTATTTTGTATATATGATATACCATCCATTTATATATTATTTTAATATCAAAAGAATGATATTGTCGCTCGTGCGTACGTACGGACTACTGTCTCCACGAACGCGATGAGATTCATTCTCCATCATATCCATTCATGTATAATTATCATTTTATGATTTAAAAATGATGCTTAAGGACTTGATATCATTCTGTATGTGAAAAATATACAACATATCCATGACAAACATGGCTTATGTAACAAAACATATAAAAGAAAACGAGTAAGTTAACACCTGAAACGACGATAATTCAAAGATATTATTAACAAATCAATGTTAAAAGATCATATATGATATCATATTAATATATATGATTCTTGTATAATTTAAGAACAATTATTTCCCCATTATACAGGAGGTTAACCTACCCCAAACAAGGAAAAGTACAAGGTAAAGGTTATTACACAATCTCTTCATTATCCGAGGTTGTTTATACGTAATAATCTACTGGGATCTCGTTATCATCTACATCCATGTTTCTTCAAAATGTATTTCAAATTTTTTTTACAATAATATGGGTTAAAGTAATTTATACCCTTGTTTGACTTTTTATAAGATGAATCTTTCCGTCGTTTTCAAAACAAGGTCCTTTTTTACCTTTTCGACAGAATTAAGGTAAGAATGTTTTTTTAAATTATACGGCAGGTGCGGTTATTTTCCGCCATTATAAAATATTCAAAGCTTTCCTTGCAAGATTATAAGAATATTTTCAAGAAAATGTTTTATTTTATATGGCTCTTAAATGATTTCAAAAATAGAAAGAGATATTTCTCTAAAAAGTTTTTTGATTTCAACTATGTCAACATCCTTTGATGGATTTTACGCTTATTTGAAGTTGATTTATTATGATACAAACCATCTATATTGTATTGAAGTTTTTTTCATATGTTTGATTGTGGATGTGATATTTTTATTCCATTCATAGTTTATGGTGAAATTATTGACATTTCTTATGCTAGTTTTAATATGATTGTTTATGTTATGTTTAAACCATTTCATATGGGAATGCATTGGACTTAATATGTGATGGGTGGAGCCCGCTATAGCTCCTCGATGCATCGGTAGGTCTCATGAGACAAACTAGTGTCTAGGGAAAAGGCCTTGACAAAATCTTATTTGTAGTTTTGGCACGAGGCCTTGGCTATGTGGTTATGATAGTCTGTCATTATGCATTCCAACATTATGAAAGTGGTTAGTGATTTTGAATGTGATTATTAAATTAGTAGAATATCTATGTGAATGAGTAAATGACATTATTTCATTTTATTTATGCCATACAATGTTGAAAGTTTAAGTTTGAAAGGCTTTTGTTTTAGTTATACATTGACTTAAATGTTTATTCTTATTTATGAAAGTTTCCACAATATTGTTATCCTTACTGGGCATTTGAGCTCACCCCTTTTCTATGTTTTATTTTTCCCAGAAATGTGAAGAAGTAAATTATGAATGACCTGCAGGGATATTATGTGGGGATATGAGTGTGGATTATGGAGACATTATGTTGTTGTAGCAGTTTTTCATTTTATGATGTAATGTAAAACTTATTAATATATCTAGCGTTTCCAAGGCTACAAAACCAATCGGTCTTTCGAGATTTGATCTTTCTTGTGATCATGCCAATGATATGTAATAATGCACCGACTCTGGGTAACTAGGGTCGGGGCATTACACATCATCACTAGAGATTCTTAATCCATTTTTCTCCATTAAATTCCATCAAAATTATTCCATATCCTCAAATAAATATCTTGGGTCGTTTCTAGATATCATAGATCTTATTATCCATTAATGGAAGAAACACATATTATCATTTATGTAACGCTTAGTCACCACGTCATTATGCTATTTCATTTATGAAACATCATTTTTCTTACAATTGTGTTGTAACTTTGTTAGAATATATAATTTATGAATTAAAATAGATAACATGTAATTGTGTGGTAGTGTAAAACTATTTTTTAATAAAATAATATTTCTTAAGTTTATATATATTTTTCTTTTAAATTCCAAAATAAAAACTATTACCTTCAATCCGAGTCAGTCATGGTTAGGCCCCGCCTAATGAAATCACACCATCATGAGCTCTAATGTACTCTCATATTTCCCATTTGAGTAACTGTTTATAAGTTATTGGATTTGATAAAAGAAATAATATGTATTTAATTATTTTATTAATGGTCACGTCCCAAAAACTAGTTTCCAACGATGGCTCGTGCCAGCTAATGTTAGGCATGTAATAAGGAATGTATGCCCTCATGAGCTTAATTGTGGTCTCAAATTTCCAATATGAGTCGTCGTTCATAAATTATAATTATTTAAAAAATAATAGAATCTTATTTAGTAATATTATTTATTGTCATTCCATTTTCTAGTATTCTCACTAGATTCCCACATTGACTTATGTTCAGTCTTTCTTAGGGTAAATAGACCATCTGGAACTCAATAGTTCCCTTATAATTATGATCTGCAAAATCATTTATGAGTTATTATAAATTTTCAAGAAAACTGATCATGTATGGTATATAAAACCATAATTATTTCAGCAGACAATTCAAGGAAAATCGAGCCTCAGAATCACACTCTATCACAGTGCCTGGTTTCATAATTTTTCCACACATTTTCTAAAAATAAATCCAAGAAAAAACCACGTCATTGCACTAGTTTATTATATAAGGATTAATTAAATTTTATAAAAGGTTTTCAACAAATGTAAAATGATAAGTATTTTATAATTTTGAGATGTGTAAAATTTAATACCCATTAATTTCTTCAGAAAACCAATTAATGTGAATGACATTAATACATGTTTAACATGTTAATGAAAAACTCTTCTTAACTAATTAATTAAAATTTGATAATTAAATTAAGAGGCTTCTAAGGGATATGTTAGACACTATGTAGTGGCTTGTTTCCAGATCAACGATGGTCGAGGCTTGGTTGGGTTTGTATTTCATATCTTCTTTTACTATTGAGTCAATAATTATTAATGATCATATGTTGTGCGTAGTACAGTAGATAAATTTTTGATTTCTCAAATGTGGTGTTAATTTGGGGCCTATATGAACATATTTCATGTTCTGATTATATGTGTATATAGCCCTGTGAGATATATGATAGATGTTTTCCCACAAATGGGGTTTTATAACCACAACACCTTTTTAAAATGACATGACTCTTGATCATTAACCCCATATACATATTATCTTTTCCTATTATGTATGGGTTCTATATATGATGTTCTTGGTACCATATACATTGTCCCCATAGAGAGGGATTCATGAAATATTTATCAGCACAAAAATGTGTAATCCCCTATAATTAAATTGGTAAAATGACTTTTTTGAACTATCCATCCAAATATAGAGATGCCTCAGATATGGCTAGGGAAGTCTTTTTTAAACATTTAGTTGAAGAAGGTATGTCTGGGGTTCAGAGATGTTCAGAGTGTGCATTCATGTTAACCATTTAGATTTTTATTGGTAAATTATGGATTGGTGACCATGTTTTATACTTGTGTTGTTTTTCAATTCCTATCACAATTCAATTGATAAAATCTCATTAACAAACACTTGATTATACAAGTTGGGTATACGATCATGTATGTGGTACCCTACAGATTTATACTCACACCCTGCTCATTAAACCATTCCATGTGGGTACCTAAGGGTCCATCAGGAATAGTAGGTACTTGATAGGGTTGATTCATGGGTTTGATCATCTAGTCAGATAGCTGACGATGAGTTCGGCCACCATGACGGGATTTGTCTTGGTATGGGTTCAAAAAACATATTACATTTGGTTATTTCATATTTTTGTATGATTTTAATGGTGGGTGAATGGTGACATGTTTCATTTCTTTCTATTGAGTCTATTGTTTGTGCATTCATATATTTGTTATGATAAAATTTTGGATTTTTCATAATCTTATTGTATACTATATATGTACTTCTTTTATTTGTTATTTTGTACTATGAATGAATTTATTGTGGCCTCATAGTCACATCACAGACCCTCATTTCTATTCATAAACATATAACATAATGGGAGGTGTTCCTATAATCGTTTGTCATTTTGGATCGAACCAAATTATTTGATAATAGGTATTATAAATTTCTACCCCAATTAAATTAAAACCAGAGTGTATGATACCTACCACAATTAAAATTCATGTGAATAAATAAATTAATATATCAATGTGGTATATTCCAAATGTTATAAATACTTCGTAGCTGGTAGAAAAACAAGATTCAACAGATTATTTTCAAATTTTACTGTGGCCAATTATTATTTGAAAATATTTACTAGCTGTGGATTTTTAATAATGTTCACCACCTTGAAAAATCATTGTTTTAACTATTGTTAATATAATTTTAACTAATTCCAATATTTTTGATACATAAATTTCATATAGAATTTTTTTAGATTAATGAAACATTGATTTTGATTGAAAAACTATACATGTATATTAATATCATCAGCAAAATCCCCAATTTATATTCATTTAAATCTGTTGAGTGCATTCCTTTTTTATGATATATACTTAACGTATATTTTTTAACGTAAAGTGCTTTATTTTTTACTAAGGAATAAAATAAAGTTATTTTAAATAATATTATCCTAAACCGATATATTTTATATGTTTAATATATATAGATCTCAATATACCATTGATTATTACACTAAAACAAACTATTTACCTACACAAAATATCAACATTTAATCAAGATATCAATAATCACAACCCAAGATATATTATACCTCTATTTGATTCTACTATTTCTGATTATATCTTTATCATCAATTATGGAAAGTTTAATACCATTGTTTAAAATAATTCTAGATCTACAGACTTTATATATTTATACTTGTCAAAATTTTTACAAATAATAATTAGAGTTGAATTTTTATTGAAATAAATCATATAAATAGTTTAAATTAAATATTTTCAAGTTTTTTTATAAGGAAAATATATACTATCCATTTTAATTGACATATATCTCTACGACACATATGATTTTTTCAACCATTGAAATCATAAAAATTTATCACATTTTTTTATTCAAATTAAACCATATATTCCATCTTATTCTCAACAAATGTTATGTCATAATTATTGTCTTTTATGACTATGTTTTATTATATTGATATCTTCATATCGACTTTATGATGTATACCACCATTCATGAAATCCAGCTTTATTATGAACAAATATAAATGATCATTCAATGATAACGATAAAAAAATTATGTCATAGAAAGATTTATTTAAATATAATACCATCATTTACGTGTTAAATATTAAAATTTTCATTTGTAACTCATTATAAGATTCCACATTAAAGGATCCATTTAAAAAAATATGTGTTAATGTCATTTTAATATTTTATAAGACCTATTTAATGTCTAAACATTATTAATACTAATATTGATTCAAGATAACAAGTGAAAATTAAACCTCAATGAAAATTAATTTTACATTAGAAAATTCACTTCATACTAACCATGATTTTTTTCTAGATCACATTCCATTGTTAATCATACTTGTTATTCAATAAAATCATTTCCACTGACATTGTGATCATTTTTTAACAAAAATAATTATATTTTTTTGATTCTTTATTATTAGATCAACATTCTCATTCATTGGTTTAATCTAGGAATTATTTATATCAAATTTATTAAATGATGTTTTTTAAAATTATTTTGACAAATTATTATTCTAGATACATGTCATTAAATATATTTTTTAATGAGTGACAAATTTTTCCATGAAATTTGAATCATTAAAATCATTACAAATTTTATACATTAATTATATTACTAAATATATTGAGAACATATATCTTCTTATAATTGTTCCTATTAATTATCTTCATATGTAGTGTTTTTAGATACACCAATATTGTTCTAATGAAAATATTTTTCCTCATAAAATTTTTAATGAATGATTTTTTGTATTTATTTATGACTTCTCATTTATTCACATAGACCTAATTAATTTAAATAATATCAACAAGAAACATAGAAACATATTTATAGGCTTTAATCATAACTGATTTACTAATCATAACACATGTATCCATAATATATACATATTTTCATTAATCTTCATACCTATTAATAATGTATCATTTACTTCCAAAAATAGTAATATGTTTGAACATTTCAATTTATATATTCCATGTTTCATATATTTTCACGTTCACTCTATTAAGTAAATATTTATATATAGTATGTATAAAATTTTACTTGTATAGCCCCATTATAATTGTGAATTTAGATATAACTCTCAAAGAGTATTATATAAAAAATGTTGTACACATTATATTTATCCTCTATCCGTGTATTTTTTAATTACCAATCATTACATTGATTATAAATACCATTATAATGATGGAGACTTCATGTATTGATTAAGAATAATTTTTTATAATCAATATGTTATGCCAATGTTTGTATTTAAAGTGTACATTAGTATTCATATATTAATAGCCCATATGTTTTATCTTAAAACTACAATTATTATTTAAATCCCCATCATTACTAGAAAAAGTACCTTGAATATGAATAATCATATTATTTAAAAAGATTAAATTTCCAATTATGGGGGTAGAAATACAACTGTTACGAATCCATGATATATTATTATTACTCACCATGATAGAGATTTCATCCAATATTGTTTTCTCAATAATTTTTCTACGAAATACCTGTTTATGTAGACATAGATGTGGTTCTCTCCAAACATCATATAGCATATTCATTTATGATATATTAGTCATCATCCAATGGATAAAATATATTTTCAATTTGGATTGCATTTATTTATTCTTTTATATTAACCACAAAACAAAAAATATATATTTGTTTCATATTGTTTAAAAATTTATTAATAAAACATATACCAATAATTAGAGTAGAAAAAACAGTATACCTAAAGAATTTCATATATAAAATATTTTTTATGATATCATACAATTTTCTTGGATTTAGGATGACTCACTATGTAAATAAAAAGCATCCATGAAATAATTTATTAAAAATTTATTTATACATCCTAAAAATTATCACTGTTGTGTTCAACGGATTTTTTAGTATTAAAATATTATTAGTAGAGTGTAGTATTAATAATTGACATACCCCAAGTGACAATATATATTCATATACCCCTCATGAAGCTGCATACCCACTGAAATATATATAGAAAATATTCCTATAAATATGAAAATATATCTCAAATTTATCAATCTAAATATTTATGTTGGATGTTTCATGACTAGAATTTTCATGACAGTATAACTCATTCAGTTTTCAATTCAAATCCTTTGATTAATCTAGGTAATAATTCACTACAATATAAAGAAGGTTGTAGAAGATTCTGAGTCCTTTTAAGACTCTAGAACTCTATGAGATGGGAAATTTGATTATTCTTCATAGTTACCACATTATTATTACTAACCGTACTTGGTAATTTTGTGTAGTTGGGAGGCATCATGATTTTTATAATGTAACGTGTTCCCATTTTCATTCTCATGAGGTACACCTATGGTTTTTTATATTGTACTTATTAATGGTTATTGAATAGATAGAAAAAACGTTCACCACAACCATGCATGGACTCTATTTGGATAGTGAGAAAATAATGGTTTGGTAAAACTATGAGGAAAAACCGTGCAACCATAATTTTTAGGTTGAAATTCAAAATTTTCAATTTATGAAACATAAATCCACATTTTCTATTTTTATCCTTCAATTTCTGCAGATGGGTAACCATTTTTATCACGTGTGTTCTCCGCCTCCCTAATATCGGTATCTTGGTATCACCACAATCAATGCTTCAAATAGGAAACCATTGAATGTGTTGGATGGATATATTTATGATCTAGTGTCCTCTTACTTATGTTATAAAATAATATTTGTATCTATTATGTTAATTTAGTGAAATTTTATTCAATCTATTTTTAGGGCATTGTAACATTTCATAAATATCTTATAATATTTTCTGAGTCTGATTCCATTACTAGTTGAGGGGTCATCCACAACCCAAAGGTAGCTACTCTAGTTATTTTCCTTAATACGTGAGTTTTTTCATAGTCATGCAGTTTTTCCTCAAACTAACCACTTTCATGTGCTGTAATAAAAATATTTATATTATTCAAAACTGATATAAACATGTCATTATACTCTCAATTATCATTGTTTATCAATTATAGGATTTCAAAATCACTCGTAGACATCCCTTTGCTGCGACTACTTGAAATAGACCATTCTAAATAATTGATTAAATGATTGTAATGCCTTATAAGAATAATGTTTGAATTCAACCCCCCCCCCACATGTAAATTCTTATTGGATTATAACCTTCTATTTGATTATTCGATCCTTGAATTGGATTTTACATTATTATCTTTATTAATTTTTTTTTCTTCTTATAAATTTTCCCGAATTAAAGGAATTGAATGGTTTTATAAAGATGAATATTAATTTCAAGTAAGGCCACACTAGTTGGTGCATTCTTTTTTATATTGATTAAATGAATAATTACACCCTTCTAACATATATATGGTTATGACTATAATGGTTATAAGGTGATCCCAAAATTATTATTACTATTACGATTACACCATTGATGATTGTTGCTGAGAAATAGTTATGGAACATATTGAGAAGTGTGTTTTAGTCTCCCGAACATCAGGTGTGATGCATGATGTTTCACAACATTAACAATTTTTGTATGGTTGGAATGACACATTAGGTTCACTATTTAAGGTTTTGACATAATTACTAACCCACCATCTCGAGTGATGAGTATGAAATCTCATAATTATCATCAGATATAGGATGTGTTCCATTACTTATGCTTAGATGCCTATTTCGATTGGATATGGATTCCGGAGTTAAAACCCGATCTAGCTATCTCCAAATATCTATGTATATGTATACTTAGGTCATAACATACCCTTTTCATATAGGTTCATATAATATATAACTATACTAGGAATATATTATTACTATATACATGTGGTTAATAATTAGAATTTCATTCTATCTTGAGAAAAATTATGTTGAAAGGCACGTGTAATTCAGGAACATGAGTTGAAAGGTGTTTATGTATTTATAATTTTTTATTATTCGTTTATGCCCACACACTAATGTTTCTATAGACACTGTATAAATTAACATTTGACATCATTTCTGTTGGACTACAGTGACTTTATCTCAAACCATACTTGATCCTCCTTTGGTACATGAGTAGATTATATATGTATAGGTTTGGGAAATGTTATTCTATCTACTATATTTATTTGGTATTATTTACTCGTATCTGGATTATAGGAGAATAGGATTTATCATATGATAGAAATTCTAGTGGAAAAGCATTCTGTCTATTATTATTATTATTTCTGTATAACCTATTGTTGATTGCATTCTAATATTCCCCTTTTTTATATAATAATTCAATTACATCATGTCTACGAAATTACCTAGTTTATTTTTATTATTATTTTTCATTTTCACTTTTTATGCTTTTTTAGTTTCTTATTATTTATGTGCTTTTTTCTTCCGCAAAGTCTGGTAAATGGTCTATACATTTAGTGTATATTTAAATTTTTATTCTGATTTTATTATTTTCTTTATTATTTACATTTTTATATTCCAATTTGATGGTTTAGCATTCATATATATCACATTTACAACATTCCAATTAGTTGTAAACATCTAGAATGTGGGGTCACGTTTGAGGCACTTTCATCCACATTCTCGGGTCCATAGTTATGTTGACGCTAGGTCTGAATGTTACAATGTTGTAAAAAATATCTTATTTCCATTGTATTATTATTTTTATTTTACATAGGATCTTCATAACTAATATAAATTTTTAACAATCATGTTCATGGGCTTAGTTAACCCACATAAATAAGAAACCCAATTGACATGGGATGGGTAATTGATATTACTGTTGGCACATGTTATAGATGAGACAAAATAGCCATTGGCTGATGTAAAAATCTTGTGATGCTATTATTATTAGTATGATTGCAATGATATTTATTTTACCTAGTAATTATATAATATGGGAATTTAATTACTTGCATTTTTATATGCACACTATAACTAATATTCCATGAATTTTTCCATTCCACAAATACCTTGGAATACTTTTTCCAGATGCACATTATTAGTTATTTTATAATCTCTGGAATTGTCCAGAAATTCCCTGTGGGATAAAAAAATATAACTAAATGATAATGGGTCTACCTTAACATTATTTTTTTCATTCAAAGGAAAAATCACACACCTTAATCATTCAATTAGAGAATGTTGATCTGTGGACCATTCGTCAAATGGATTTGAACATGTAATGGAATGGAATAATTGGACTCTATATTTTAATTTATGAGTATGGGACCTTATGGATCAGAAGTGGCGATATATCTAATTCATAAATTTAAAATTATATCAATTCAAAAATGAAAACAATGTTAAAAACATTCATGTCACATTGATAATATAAGGGTCACCTTATCATTTAATATGGGAAAAATATCAAAATCTATCCATACTAGTGGTAGTTGGGAGTTTTTTTATTCTTATAACTTTTATGGTCCTTACTTACCACATAAGGGTATATTTAAGATCTGGAAGAGAGGTTTGATTTTTTCATAGGATGTTTATACATATTCCTTAAGTTTCTATCTTATATATTTTAGTTGTTAAGATCTATTGGAATTAATCCTTTTGTCATTATAGTATCATTCTTCTATGATGTTCTCCATTCATTTTCATAGAGGGTGGTGATTCCCATGTACTAGAGGTGGTCGCCGATGATCAACTTGTGATTCCTCTAGAAGTTACAACTATGAATCCTATTCCAATTCATGATATGGGAACTATGAACTAGTTCTGATAGTGATTAATCAATTATTTAAAATATATGAAATGTCTTTCTCGATGTTCCCCAACTGTGGGAAAGTTCACCCGGGAGGTCCAGCAGTAGCATCATCCCACGTTTTCAGGGGATTCTGAACCTCATGCTACGTAGTCTTGGCATAAAGATATTCTTAATAAATTTGATCATTTGGATATGCCTCCAGATTATAGGGTCAAACATTCACCTTATATGCCACACAACTCTTTCAAGCGATGGTGCGATGTGTTTAACCAAGAATATTGGCATCATGATATTGTTTAGAAGGATTACTAGATTATCTTTTATGAATATTTTTTCCACAAACTGTGAGTGATGATAGGGCTAGAGAGTTTATGAACCAATAGTAAGGATCCATGTTTGTCATGTAGTTTTTATTGCGGTTAATGAGCTATTAAAGTTCACAGCCAGCATTGTGGTTCATGATATCATTGTCCACATGATATTTGAAGGTGATATGATATATTTCATCCTATCAGTGTTCAATGTATTTCTATTGACTATTATTTATAATTTAGTAATCCATTCATTTAGTAATGAGTCGAATATTTGGGGGGGTGACGGTGCATATAAGGGTTGTTAGAAAACAAGATATATTAGTTTTTCTTCTACACGATGCCATCATAGATATATGGATGCTAGAAATGTGGTAAAATTCAGAATCCTTATACTGATAAAAATTTTATTTATCACCTAAGCAAGATACTAAATCTTAATAAACCATAGTTTTGGGGATCTGGTAAAATAAACTTTCTAAAGAAGGATGTGGAATATCAAGTGCTTCTATATGACCTTTCCATCAGTACCTAGAAAGAATGGGTCTACTCCTACCCCATGTTCTTGAGCTGGGCTATTAGAATCATTCCATGAAGGTAGCTAAAATTCCACCAACTGCATTGCTCGAGGTGGTGGTTGAGGTAGGTGTAGTCAAACTCATGATTTTCTTCACTACTAGAATAATTTTTTTGGGATATCTGGATATGACATAGTTGAGGGGTACATTATAGTTAAATTTAGTGGTGATTATATTTGAGGAGAAGAGATCCAAACATTCTACCGTTCAAGGTACAATTATAGCAGCCTCCACATGAGTGTCTACTTTATTTGGAATAGAAAAATATCATTATTTCATATGTGAGACAATTTTAGTTAGTCCATGTGATGAGACATATCACTTATATGGTGATATAAAACATGATACTTTATTTGGAATCCGATCTGAGTGTGTTTATTATTGTAATTATTTACCATTTTTTGTATGCTGATATCTCTTCATACAAAGTCACTCCATCCTCGACATGACAATCATTGACATAATCCTCAAGAAGGACTGGTTAGTTCCCCATTTATCCCATATTGATTCTTATTTTCATAGGGTGAATATTAAGTCACTAGATGACAATAAGAACCTGCATATGTGAGAATGTTATGTTCATGCGACTCGAGATATAAATGAACAAAAATGTTTGGGTAATGTGATGGATCAAATCATCAATCTCTTCACGGATAATTATGGTTCATGAACTATTGTTTTCATTCTATTTATTATCCTTTTAGAGATTTCTTCCTTGATAAATCCTCTGATTTACTTTTAGTGAAAGGGTAAGATTCACTATTAAGGTACTACTATGAGTAGCACAAATGGCCAATCATTCTTAAAGGAAGTCACCGATAAAATTTATAGAACATAATTATAAGAACCCAGCCTTATGTATTACATAATCATGAATTAAATGAAAAATTAACATTTGGGATCTTTTCAAGTTTAGTTTTTTATAGAATTAGGTCATAACTATAACATTACATCTCAAAAATTATAATTTAGACACTTCTACTTTGTTCCCTTATTTTTCACAAAAGAAAAATTCATGAAAAAAAGAGTCATGACTAGTTCCATGATCTAGATAGCCTGACTTTTCCTTGATACCATTCATGAATATATTACACTTTATGTCCTGTGAAAAACATTTCAAAAACATGGGATGATAATAAAAATATCAGTATGGGATACACAAAATTGGAAACAATCGGTTTTTAAAAGAAAAAATGTAAACCATGAATACTTTATCATTAGTAATACTTTTCAATATTATGAAGTAGTAAATACTCTGAACTGAATAAATGATCATTTCGTGGCCTTTTGAAACCAAAATATTACCATAAAACCCATATAATGAACATATAACATATTAATGTTATTTGGGACATAAACATATATAAATGGAATAACCATTCTGTTGACTTCCACACGTATCTCCAAATAGAATAGCCATACAGAAGACTTACATACCCAATGAATTGGAGGTTATAATGTAAACACCTATCCTGGTTTATCATAGCAACACCCATCATTTGTTTTATCACGCAACCACTCGTTAAATGTTCATGTACGATTATAAAATCAAAACAGATACAACAAATATAAAGGAAAGAAAAAACATCCCCATTTCATCCCCAATATATCATATAAATATATTGACATAACAAACCCATTATCAATACCATTTTCAATACCAAAATACAGAAAAGAGTATATGGTATTTATATTCCTTTTAAAAACGATACATCTTGATATGGAATCCAAAGAGAAAATAATACTCGCGTTGGAAGAAAGGTTGTTGTCACCGCTAACATTAAAAGAAACATTCATTTTTGTGGTTTAGTAAACCATTTCATAGAAAAAATTCCCATTGAATGAAATGAAAATTCAAAGGTGTTTATACATCTTATAAAATAATGTCCTGTATTAATAAAAAATATGCCTCAATTAAAAGAGATCGAGATGAAGTCCATTACCTCGTGTCCGACATGACCCATTAATTCTTTAATATCATGAATAATAAACTAAATTTCATTTATACCTGATTAAGAAAATTTTTCAAGTTTATTATTTCTTTAATATTATTTACTATAATGTTATAAACAGAATGTAATTCTTTATCATAAAAATGGTCATTTTGTTGATATTTGGTACTTCAGTCAAAAATGGACTTCTTATAATTACAAGTTGTTCATGTGGTCCAAAGTCCATTATAACAAAAATTTTATTAGTGATTTAGATATCATATATATCATGTATATAGATGTATTTATAATAGTTCATAACATTTGGATATAAGAAATGAAATGCACCGTTCATAGAGAGGGTAAGCTGTACGTACGCATAAACGCTACTTCCATTTTTATTTCGCGTTGTAATGGAATTGAAACATTATTATAAATAATTATATAATATTTAAAGTATAATATCATATGTTATTTCATTAACTATACCTTTTATACATTATACATAAGGCATGAATGATCCATATCACTTTGAGGGGGTAGTTGTCTGCACTACCTCAAAATAGATTATCGTATTTAACCACTATGGAAACCATAACGTTATTCGATAAATGAAAAATAAAAAATCATAGAAACAAAAGAAATATAATTTATATCATATATAAATATATTTCCATACTAATGGACACCATGATAGGTGGTTGGGTATATTTGAACAATCATCATTTTGTGAGGCAGTAATTTGCCGTCCCAAGAAATGCTATCTTATTTGCTCATTAGACAAAGGTGTGTGTAAGTGTAGTTTGAATCAGTTTCATAAAAAAAACCTTTTAAATTGAGTATACAGGTGTTGTTATAAAATAATTAAATAAAAACAGTTTTTGGTTTTGGGAAAGTAAAATAAAACAAAATAAAACTAAATAATTTAAGAGAAAATGATACCATTAGTTCTGGTAACTCCCTTTTGTTTTAACCAAAATGACTTCTTGAAGTGCCTTATTCCTAAGATAATGCTTTTAAGTGGAGTAGAGGTATGTAGGGAGATTAATTTAATAGAGTATGGATTAGCCAAGGGGCTTGAGAGGTGTATGGAATGAGTTTGAGGTGAGGACTTTTTATAATGGGGTGGAGGGGCTCTTTAGGAAAGTGTGAAAATATTATTTTATTATACAATGGTTTTCATGTTATAAAGTTCCAAAACTAATTAAAGTAAAATATAATATGACTCATGATAGAAATAAAATCATAGAATAAGAATTTGATAGGTTTTAGATATTATTTTAATCATTATAATCATATTTATTTAAATCATTTATTAACGAGGTAAACACTACATCATTATTGTGTCATAAATAATATTATTTAATTGATTTCTGAAAATTAAAATAAAATACCAGGATTTAGGAAATATATTTATCATGAAAAAAAATATTAATAGTCGAAACGAAAAATATATAACCTTATATAAAAAATAATTTACTAAAATATATTTGATTAAGTCATTTTTGGATTTACTTTTTGTTAATTAATCTAAAGTGCCATTATCACTCCAAGTGGCTTTAAAGGGTCCCAAAATCTTCCCAAGGATTCCCATGGCCATGAATGACTCATCCAAAATAGTAGGACAATTTTTAAGATATTTTATTATTATTATGATATTCTTTTTACCTTTAAATTTCCTATTTAACTTTAACTGCGGTAAGTAAAAGTCAGAAGTTACTATTCACCAAAAATTATTTTCATCTTATTGAACCAAATTTTACTTACTAATAACAAACATGTATGTAAAATTTTCGAAATTCATTTCACAGAAGTGGTAAAATTTCATTTAATGAAAATTCGGTTTATTAACTACTACTTAGTGGTTTCACTATTTAGAAACAATTTGAGTTATTCAAAAAAATAAAAAAAATCATCCAAAGAGATATTTTATATTATGAATTAAAAAATAATGTATATTTTACCAAATTAAAAACATAGAAGTTGGAATAATTAATTTAAAATTAATTCTCATTTTCAAAACAAATAGCGCGTTTTTAAGAAACAATATCTATCAAAAGATTAACCCTTGATTATGTCCTATTCCCAAGTGAAATTAATTCCAATGTCCACCATTGGATTAAATGGTAAAAATATAATCTAAATACACTTTAAAACCAATTAATAATATAATCTAACCATATAAATATATTATATTAAAAGGCATTTATGAATAAAAATATAGTATTTTTTAACTATTCATTAAATAAAATGTATTTTATCTGAAAAATACCAAAATTTTACCAAATGTAAACTTTTATGTCTTGATTACAAATAATAATTTTATTTTGGTCAAATAGAACATATAAATATGACCAATACTAGATTTAAGGATGGTTCCCCATCAAAAGGTGGTAAATTATCCATTTAATGTAAATTATGCTTTAAATTAGATTCATTCAAAATTTAAGCCTCTAACTTTTATTGGAGAAATGTAAATACATTTAAAAAACATGTATAATTATATTGTTATTATATCTATTCATTGCCACCAATAAAATGGATAGATGTTAACTACTATTTATAATATTATTATTATATTGTTAGTGTGTAAGGTAAATTTTCAAAGAAACCAGTCGTTTCGTATCGAGTACGCCATCAAATATAGCAACCCCGTTAATGAAAAATTTATATTTAATTCAAAAAAATTAATAAACATGATAATGTCATAATTCATTATTTACCTGGGTTTTTACATCTGTCTCCCCTTTCCGAAATTGCCTCCTCCCAATTATATTCATTGATCAAATAGATGGGGGTATTTACCCCTCATAGCATTTTCTGATTCCCATGTTTCTTCTTCAAACATATGGGCTTTCAAAAAAACCATTACATTGTGAATAAACTTATTCTGCAACAATTTCTCTCTACGATCAAGAATATGGACTGGCTGTTCCTTATAAGGAATTTTTTCTTCCAACTGAACTACCTATGGACATAAAACATGACATGGATCTAGTATATACTTTCTAACATTGATAAATGAAAAAGATTCTGTACCTAGGAAAACTGTGGAGGTAAATCCACTTTGTACACAACTAATCCATCTTTCTCTACGATTTCATAAGGTCCAATGAACCTCAGACTAAACATTCCCTTCATACCAAAACACATCACACTTTTCCATGGAGAAGCTTTGAAAAATACATGATCCCCTACCTGAAAATAAAAATAATTCCTCCTAATATCTGCATAATTTTTTTTTCCTTTCTGAGTTCTTCCCATGTGCTTCTGAATCAACTGAAATTTTTCTACCATCTCTTCTACCAATTCTGGTTCCATGGGTTTCTTTTTACCATCTTCATCCCAAAAAGCTGGAGTTAGACATCACTTCCCATATAATGCCTCAAATGAGTCCATCTGTATACTGAAATGAAATTGTTATTATACGAAAATTAAACCAATGAAATATGTTGGTCCCATCTTCCCTGATAATCTATTGAGAAAGCTTGTAACATATCCTCCATGTTCTGAATTGTTCGTTCTAACTTCCAATATTATTGTGGATGAAAACTTTTACTAAAATTTAATTCAGTACGAAATGACTTCTAAAGGCTTTTCTAAAATTTATAATTAATCATGGGATCACGACTAGATACAGTGGAGAGGGGAACACTATTTGACCTAAATATCTCTTTAACATACAACTATGAATGATGATGACAATGAAAAGTATCGTGAATTTGAAATAAATGAGTAGATTTAGTCAATCAATAAACAATAACCCATATTGCATTATTACCTCGAGATGCCTCCAGTAATCCAACAACGAAGTACATGGATATATTTTCCCATATCAAATATTGCACCAGTAATAACTGAAACATCCATTTTGGTAACAACCACACTTATTTAACATAATGATAAATCAAACACTTCATAGTAAAACCAACAATAACTCTTTTCATTCCATCCCACCAGTAATACTCCTGAAGATCTTCGTACATCATTGTACTACCAAGATGAACTAAAAATGGGGAACTATGAGATTCACATAACAACACATTCTTCCACTGTGAATCACAAGGCACACACAATATCTTCTCAAACCTCAAAACACAATCATTATCAACGTTAAAATCAGGAAACATACACTATTGAAACCACTCTACCTTTTTATAGAACTCACTATCTCCCTTCTGATCTTTCTTAATTCTTGTCTTATGGGGATGATCTCACTAACACCTATATCAAAATATAGGAATTTCTTGTACCAATAACATCTTTTCCCATGTTTATAAAATCAAAACCCAAAGGATCTCATTCCAAACATTGTATGGTTAATGAAGCATTACGTATTTGACTAAAAGCATCAGCCAATTTATTTGATTTTACCAGATGGTAAAGGAAGGTGAAATCATAATCCTATATTAATTTCAACCATCTTTTATGTCTCATGTTCAGTTATTTATGACTATGTATTTACATTAAACATTTTTGGTTAGTATATATTTCACATTTTACTCAATAGAAATGATTCCTCCAAATTTTTAATGCAAAACCAATAGCAGCTAATTCCAAATCATGTCTATGATAATTTAACTTATCAGGTTTCAACTGAGGTGAATCATAAGAAATTTCATCGCCCTTCAGCAGAAGGACACAACCAAGTCTTTTTAACTAACCATTATTGTAGATAATAAACTCACCATTTCTAGAAGCCAGTGCCAAAACTAGAGCATTCATCAATTTACTTTTCAATTCATAAAAAATCATTATATTCTTTTTCCAAATGGTCTTAACACCTTTTCGAGTTAACTTCATCATTGGAATATATAAACATGAAAAATTCTCAACAATCCTCTAGTAATAACCAGATAATCCATGAAATGTATGGATCTTTGTAATATTTGTGTGTCTTGGACATTATTCTACAAATTGTGTTTTATCTGTATAAATAGTTAGCGAATTTTTTGAAGCAATGTGATAGGGAAAAAAAATATTTTTTACCACAACACACACTTACTGAATTTCCCATATAGTTTATTTTTTTAAGGTTTATATGACAACCCTTAAATGCCTTTCATGTCCCTCTTTACATTTAGAATAAACCAAAATATTATCAATGAACACAACCAAAAACTTTCCCAAGAACTCACAAAAATTTTTATTCATAATTCCATAAATAGAGTAGGTGCATTTGTTGATCCAAAAGGCATAACTACTGATTCATAATGTCCATATCTAGAATGAAACGAGGTCTTCAGAATGTCTTCTTCCTTTAATTTCAACTGATGCTACCCTGACCACATGTCAATCCTTGAAAAATACTGAGCTCCCTTAAAATGATTGAACAAGTCATCGATATGAGGCAATGGATACTAGTTCGCAACTGTGATTTTATTCAATGAACTATAATAAATGCAATGTCTCATTGAACCATAATACATTTTAACAAAAAAGACATGAGCACCCCATGCTAATATTCTAGGTCGGATTAAATTGCTATCTAATAACTCCCGCAACTGCTTATTTAACATTAAAAGTTAAATTGGAGCCATTCGATAATGGGATTTTGAAATTGGATTAACATCAAGATAAAATTCAATAGTAAATTCTGCTTCATGATCAGGTATAATACCCGAAAACCAATCAAGAAAAACATCAAGATACTCATTTACCACTGGAAAATCATAAATCTGAACAGTTAATTTGGTTTCAAAAATATGTGCAAGGTAACATTCATTTCCATATTTTACTAGTTTCTTAGCTTCCTAATATTTTATCAAATATTAGTGTTCATTCTTGTACACATACTAAAAATATTTCTGAAGTGAAACCTATATAGCACAACAATAAATCATATCATGATAAACAGATATCCAATCCATTACCAAAATAAATTCAAACTCTACTAGAGGCAAAACAATAAGGTTTGTAGCTAGATTCTTCCCGCACACAAGGACATGAATGTTCTTATTATTTCTTTTTGTCTAAAAATTTCCTCTAGGTTTTTTTACCATATGTTCAGGATTCATATCTTGAAATAGAAATCCCAATTTACTAGATAGATTCTAAAAAATGAAAGAATATGAAGACCATGAATAAATCAACGCTTCAGAATAATCATAACAAAAAAGTGTAGCTGATACTACATCATTTTATGTCCCAACATCTATTGAAGTAGTTTGTGAAGGACTTTACAACCACTTTCATCTTTTATTATGGTTTCTTTCCCTCAGTTCAGTTCTTTGATGGACACTAATTTGAATAATGACCCATTTCTTTATACTTAAAACATCTTACCGATGGATTTTCGTTTCCTACTTGATCATCATTTTTACAATTACAATAAATATGACTGTACTTACCACACCATAAAAACTTTATAGAATTTGATAAAAATTCTCTATAATTATTTTTACCACACTTCTAACAAGATGGATATTTAGTTTTTTTACCTCCATACTTATTTGATGAATTTATTCCCTTCGCATGCCAACTGGACCTCTTATTCTATTGTTTTTCAGAAAAACACATAATCATCTGCAAACTCCATTTCCACCTTCTACTCACATCGAACAAGTTTTTCATTAATTTTGAACTCATGAGAGGCTAATGCTCTTGGATATTACTGGTTCAGTCCTAAGTAAAATAGATTTATTTTACTATCAAGATATCAGATGGAATTTGGAGCATTCATTGCTATTGAAGTGAAAATTCCTTCATAAGCAGCCACTGACTCATCCTCCTTCCTTAATTCCATGAATTATTTTTCCATTCTAAGTTGAACAATCATAGGAAAATAATTCTCCAGAAACATACCTTTGAATTCATACCAATCAAGAGCATCAATCACCTCACTATCCCTAATATTTTTCACCATCAACCACCATTGATCATCTTCTCCTTCAAAATGGTAAAAAACAAGACTATCCTTTGGATTTTATAAAGACCCCATGACATAAAAAATCATTTTCGAAGATTTAATAAACTCTTCTGCTAGCATGGGGTCAGATGATAATCTAGATGATGGGGGATGTTGCCTCATGAAATGCTCAACTACTAAAATGTTCTTCTATTGTTGATCTGTGTTACCTCATGCATGGATACCACCACCATTTATAGCCGAATTCAACTATTCCATCACTATAAAAAACTGTTCAGTTCTGATTCCGACCATCTTAGGTTGATGATTTGGAAGGTTGTCTTGCTCCTGATGTCGTCCCAACATAGCTTCCATGTTTCCTCTACAGAAATCAATTCTAAACATATAATTATCATAGGAAAAGCAACATGGTAATCTATAAATGATATATTATTTCAATATTAACATAAATTATTTTATGGATATTAATTTTACAATATCCTAAATTCTAGAGTTATCTAATGCAACCTCTGATATCAACTATAAGGACCCCGCCTTAAACATTACATAATATAGAATTAAATGAATAATTCACAATAATGATCTTTTTAGGTTTATATTTATAGAGAATTAAGTCGTAACTATTATTTTATATCTAAAAAATTACAATATAGACACATCTACATAGTTTCCATATTTATCACAAAATAAAAATTCTTGAAATAAAGATCCTTGTCTAGTTTTTTGATTTACACAAAATGATTTTCCATGATACCATCCATGACCCAATTCCACTTTATTTCTTGTGAAAAACATTTAAAAAACCTAGGATAAGCATAAAAATATCATTAAGGGATACACAAAATGTAACGTCCCCACCCCAGTTACCCAGAGTTGGTGAATTATTACATAACATTAGCATGATTATAGGGAAATAATATCTTGAAAGACTGATCAGTTTAGTATTATTGGAAACAAGATTCATACATATGATCAACTTTACAGCTTGAAGGGAAATACAACAATAATATATTTCATTAGAAGCATCCAAGCCTCCTAGATTATGCATGCAGGTCACTCATAACTAACTTCTTCATATCCCTAGAAAATAGAACATAAGAAAGGGGTGGGCTCAAACTCTCATTAAGGGTAAGTAATTCAGCAGAAAATGACATAAATATTAAGCATGGTAAATAATTCAAAACCACCTACCTTTACCAATAATAAACATGAATACTTTTATGGAAATATTATGAGCTGAGTAAATAATGCCATAATAAAACATTATCATGGGTATTCTACTCGTCGAATGACCACATGAACCATCAATATTATTTCCATAATGAGGGAATGTATAATTCCCGACATTCCGATACGTTTTGTCATGGCCCCAACCAAGACGTCTAAAATGATTAAGGCCTTATCCAAAACTATAAATCAAATTGGGAAAGGGACTCTGCCAATTCCACATCTAGTTGTCTCATGAGACCTACCGATGCATCAAAGAGCTATAGCAGGCTCCACCCGTCACTTACTAAGTCCAATACATTCCACATATGAAATGGTTTAAACATATCATAAACATTCGCATTAAAACTAGCATATGAAATGTTAGTAATTTAACCACAAGTAATGAATGGTATAAAAATAGCACATCCACAATCAAACATATCACAAAAACTTCAATACAATTTGGATGTTTTGTATCATAATAAATCAACTTCAATGAAACTTAAAATCCATCAAAGGATGTTGACATAGATGAAATCAAAACCTCATTTTGGAGAGACATATCTCTTTATATTTTGAAATTATTTAAGAGTCCCATAATGAAATTATTTATTTTGAAAATATTCTTATATGCTTTTAAGGGAAGCTTTGACGATCATATAATGGCGGAAAAAAGCTGCACCCACCATATAAGTAAAAAAAACATTCTTACCTTAATTTTTTCTAAAAGGTTAAAAAGTTACTTGTTTGGAAAACGTCGTAAAAATTCCATTATAACCCTCTTATAATATTAAAACAAGGTTATAAATGACTTTAACCCATATTATATAAAATATTACGAATGTTTTGAAATTCATTTTTAAGAAACAAGGATGTGGATGATAAAGAGGTCCTAGTGGATATTTACGTATAAACAACCTCGAATAATGAAGAGATTGTGAAATAACCCTTACCTTGTACTTTTCATTAGATGATGGTAGGTTAACCTCATGTATAATGGTGAAATACTAATTATTAAATTTTACAAGAATCACATACATTAATATGATATCAAATATGATCTTTTAACATTTATTTGTTAATAATATCTTAGTATTATCATCCTTTCGAGTGTTAACTTACTCATTTTCTTTTACATGTTTTGTTACATAAGCCATGTTTGTTATGGACAGTTTGTATCTTATTCAAAATCAGAATTATATAATTTCCTTAAACATTTTTTTAATCATCAAATGAAAATTATACTTGAATGGATACGATGGGGAATGAATCTCATCGCGTTCGTGGAGACGGTAGTCCGTACGTATGCACGAGTGACAATATCATTATTTTGATATTAAAATAAAATATGATTGGATGGTATATCATATATACCGGATAATTATAATGTTTTATTTATTATTTAGATTAATTAAACATCATTATTATACCAATCCAAATAATAATGTTTTGAATAAAATTTACACCATGACGTGGAGACGGTAAGCCGTATGTACGCACGTATGGTTACATGTCATTCATATGATGGATATAATAATGAATATGGTTGTACCATATCTATAATAACATCTCAGTATATAGAAGATACTGGATTTATTATTTTATAATTTGAATAACAAAGAAAGAAGAAGTTGAAGAAGAAATGAACATGAAAAATTGTGGTGAAAAGATTACCTCTTCTTCGGGTTATTCCTTTTGAATTGATCAAAAGGGCTCCATAGGTTGGCTCTCTGATAAAACTATGGCCTCTATGTTGAAGTTAGGGATGTTGAGAGAGTATTTAGGCAGGGGTTGGCCGAACCAAAAGGCTTTGAAGGTGTGGAAAATTGGTTAGAAGTGTTGTTCGTTTATAAGAGGGAGGAGGGGAACCTTAGAAAAATATAGAAATATTATTTTATAATAAATTAATATTTGGTTTATAATGTCTATAAAGTGGATTATTTAAAGGTTAAGGTTAGTATGGGTCGAAAACCACTCAACCAATAGAATTTAGATAGGTTTGGGTCATTTTATTAACCATATCTTTTAGTTTTGACTCATAGTTAATTAGTTTGAGACTTACCATGTCACTTTGTATTTTTATATTATATAGTTAATAGAGTTACTATATACCTCCAAAATACCCCCAAGTGGTCCATAAATGATACACCTATCTATATATAATTCTTTTGGCCGAACCTTATATTTTTAGGAATTGAATACCAATTAATAATATAAAATTTGTTTTAAAAACTCTTTTATGTCAATTTTGACACTATTGGGTATTTTGTTTTTGATAAATTTATAACAGCATTATTACTTCGAAAAAAATTTATATAAATAATTCTAATATGTCATATTAACCTATAAAGTTATTAGAATTTATAAAAAGTCTCATATATCATTTATTTGGGTATTTATAATATCAATTATCTTAATCATTCATTAATACAGTAATTACTGCATCATCATTGTGTCATAAATAAAGTAAATTATATAATGTCTAAAAATTATAAGTAAAATACCATTATGTAGTAAATAATATTTCATTTATAATTAATATTTATAGTTGAAATTTCAACATATATAACCCTATTTAAAAATTGTTTTTCTAAATGATATATGCTTATGTCTTTTTTGTATTTATTTTAACTTAATTAATATAAAGTGTCCTTATCACCAACAAGTGGCTTAATGGGGTCCCAAAATCGACCAAAAGATTCCCTTGGTCGGAAATGTATCAACCAATAAGTTTAGGAAACATTTTGGGGTAATTTATTATTATTATTATATTATTTTTTTACCCTTATTTATCGGATTTACTTTTTAACCATGGTAAATAAAATATTTACCGAAGTAATTATTCAAAATGTCTAAAATTTAAAGTTACCAATTTACACAATTTGGACATCCTGATTCAAAATATGGAATCCATTTTTCCAAATTCAAAAAACATATGTGGCAGAAATTAATTTAAATTTAATTTTCGTTGTTAAAACATAAAGAGTGTTTTTATGAAATAATAACTAACAAAATATTGATGCTTGTTTTTGTCCGGTTTAATTGTCAAATTTTGTCCAATGACCAAAATCGTATTAAATGGTAATAATAAATTATAAATATACATTAAAACCACACAAATTCATAATTTATCACTATTAATTATTTCGATTAAAAATGTTGTTTTTAATAAAAATTTAGTAAGTTTCACTATTCATCAAAATATAAAAGTTATCCGAAAAGTACTAAAATTTCATCCTAGGATAATATTGATATTACGAATCCAAAAATGAAGTCCATTTTGAATAATAAAATGTATTAAACTTAAAAAAGTGGGTATTACTATTCATAATGTCTACTTTGATTGGTCGTGACGTGTTAGAATCATGAAGTTGCGTATAGCACATGCTACTGTATTATTCAAAGAGAAGCGTACTATGGAAGATTGGGGTGTTACATTCTCCTCTCCATCAAATAATTTCATCCTCTAAATTTCAAGAATATTACTACATAAAAGGACTCGGGTGTTTCTACATCATATGTTCCTCGAGTTCCCACGATGCCTCTTCTATTTTATGGTTTCTCCATAGAACATTTACCAGACGACTTATCTGGATTCTGAGCACTTGTTCTCTTGTATCAAGAATCCTGATGGGATCTTCGCAATAAGATAGATCGGGTTCCAGTTCTAATTCCCCATAGGTGAGTACATGCGTTGGGTCAGGCATGTATTTTCTCAACAGTGATATGTGGAACACATCCTGATCTTTGGAAAGATTTGGCGGTATTTCCAAATGGTATTCTACAGCCCCAATTCTTTCTAGAATTTCGAATGGTCTGATGTACCTGGGACTCAATTTTCCTTTCTTACCGAAATGTATGACTCATTTCCATGGAGATAACTTCAAGAAAACATGATCTCCTACATGAAATTCCAAATCCTTCCTTCGATTATCAGCATAGCTCTTCTGCCTACTTTTAGCTGCTTTGATGTGGTTTTGGATTACCTATACCTTTTCCATCGTTTCCTCCACTAGTTTAGGGCCAACAAGTTTTCTTCCACCAACATCATTTAAACAGGTTGGTGTGTGATATCTCTTTCCATACAATGCTTCTTATGGTGCCATCTGAATACATGAATGGCAGCTATTGTTATAGGAAAATTCCACCAGAGGTAAATATTGATTCCACATACCGTGAAAGTCATGTGAGAATGATCTCAACATGTCTTCTAAGGTTTTAATATTCCGTTCTGATTGTCCATATGTTTGGGGGTGCTAAGCAGTGCTCAAACAAAGTTCAGTATCCAAGGCCTTCTGAAGACTTTTCCAGAATCTTGATGTAAAACAGATATCACGATTCGAGACAATCGATAGGGGTACTCCATGTAGTCTCACAACTTCATTAATATATATTCTCACTAGACGTTCAAGTGGTAAATCGTCCCTTATAGCAAGGAAATGTGCTGACTTGGTATGACGGTCATCAATGACCCATATTGCGTCGTTCCTTCTAGGAGTCTTTGGAAGTCCCATGAAAAAGTCCATCGTGATATTATCCCATTTCCACTCAGCTATCGGAAGAGGTAGCATGACTCCTCCAGGTTGTTGCCTCCTAGCATTCACTTGTTGACAAAATATACATCTTGACACAAAATCAGAAATCTCCCTCTTCATGTTGTCCCACCAAAAATGTTCCTTTAAATCTCTAAAAATTTTGGTGCTCCCAGGGTGTATAGAGAAATTGGAACTATGAGCATCATCCAACAATTTCCATTTTAAATCAAGTATATCGTGAACACAAAGTCTCCTCCCAAATTTCAAAATTACATCTTCATACACAATGTCACTCAATCTCCCATCATTCAGAACATTAATCTTCCTTTGTAGCTCTTCATCACCGGTCTGATAACTCTTAATCGTTTCTAGTAAAGATGGGTTGGCAACCCTTTGAAAAAGAATTGATGTTTTACCTTCCATGGTGATTCCCATATCCATCTTTACTAGATCAATGAAAATAGGATCCCTTTATACTCTCATCATATTCAAAGCTCCATGATCTTTTCTACTCAAAGCATCGGCCACCTTATTTGCCTTCCTCGGGTGGTAGTGTATCATGCAATCATAATACTTGAGTAGTTCAATCCATCTCCCTTGCGTCATGTTGAGTTCTTTCTGTGAGAATATATACTTTAAACACTTGTGATTAGTATAAATCTCACATTTCTCACCATAGAGATAATGTATCCATATCTTCAAAGAAAATATTACAGCTGCTAACTCAAGATCGTGAGTATGATAGTTCTGCTCATGAATTTATAGATGTTGTGTTGCATAGGCAATAACCCTATCATTTTGAATAAGGACACAACCTAGTCCTTTCATTGATGCATCACAATAAATAACGAACCCGTCATTCCTCGATGATAGATTCAATATATTTGCATTGAATAATCTTCTCTTCAGTTCCTCAAAACATTCTTCAGACTCTTTTTTTCAGACCAATTTAATTCCTTAACGTGTGAGCTTCGTTAATTGGTTATCAAATCCATAAAAATTCTGGACGAAACATCGATAATAACCTGCAAAACCAATAAAATTGCGTACCTCAATTATACTCGTCGGTGCTGGCCATTCTTGGACTGCCTTGGTCTTAGAAGGATCAACAGAGATTCCAACCTTAGAGACAATATGTCCCAGAAAAGAAATCTCCTAAAGTCATAATTCACATTTTTCTAAACTTCCCATATAATTCATGTCTTCTATGAGACTTCAAGATAATTCTCATGTGAATTTCATGATCTTCGTTGCTTTTGGAGTATACCAAGATATAATCAATACATAGCACCACAAAATCATCGAGATATTACTTGAAACTATATTCATTAGATACATGAATACAAAAGGTGCATTAGCCAATCCAAAAGGCATTACTATAAACTCATAATGCCTGTACCTTGTTCGAAATGCTGTCTTCGGAATGAATTCCTTCTTCACACACAACTGGTGGTGTCCTAATCGAAGTTCAATCATTGAAAAGTATAGAACTCCATGTAGTTGGTAAAATAAATCATCAATGTGAGGTAGGGGATACTTGTACTATATTGTTATAGCATTGATCTCCCTGTAGTCGATACATAACCTCATGGATACATCTTTCTTTTAAAAAAAGGAATAGGGGCTCCCCATAGAGAAACACTAGGGATAATAAAGTCCCTTATTACTCAATCCCTCTATTTCTTTCATTAGTTCCACTAATTCTACAGTGGCCATTCTATAAGGGGTATTTGATATAGGCCCTGATCTAGGAATAAAATCAATAGATAACTCAACTTCTCGTTTTGGAGGATTTCCAGGTAAATCTTCACGAAACCCATCTATATATTCTTTCACAATAGATAATCCTCTATTTGAACATTCCTTTCCCCACCCATAGTAATTTCATTCTCTTCCTCCCCAATAATTGAATTTATTTGAGTTACTAGGGGTGGATCTAGATAAGAATTAGGTGGTGACAATTCTGCACTAAAGATAAGGTTTTCCTCATCATCGTCATCAAGAATCACAACCTCCTTCTTCGTACAATAAATCTTCGCATCATGGTCCAAAATCCGATCCATATAGAGGATTATATCAAATTAAATCATAGGTATGACAATGAAATTAGTAGATAAAGAACATTTATGTGCTCTAATAAGGACGGATTCACAAAACATTGATGCCAAGATACTTCCCTTAGGAGTCTTAACTGAAAAATCCCTTGTTAAATCAAATTGAAAATATCTAATTTCCATAGAAATATAGGAATATATGAAACAATGTGATGATCCAGAATCAAATAATGTATTTTCTAAACTTGTAGAGTCCATTAAATTACCTGCCACTACGTCTTTCGGGGCATCAACCACATCAGTAGTGATTGCATAAGCTTGGCCTTGATCCCTTGGCCTTTTATGAGGTAAGTTTCCTTGAAGCTTAGGACATTCAATTTCATAATTTCCCATCTCCCTGAAATTGAAGCATTGAACATTGGTAGAATCATTCTTTCCATTACAATCACCAGCGAGATGGCCTTTCTATCCACATTTGTACCATACTCCTTTTCCTTTTAGACAGGCACCAGGTTGCTTCCTTCGACAATTATCACAGGGTGGAAATTCAGTTATACCCTTCCTCCATTTTTCCTTATTTTCTTTCCCAGAGTGTTATGTTGGACTCTTCTTATCCTTCTTTGATTTAAAGTCATAAGACATAGAGAATTCCTTTTCTGTCTTAATAGCACACAAGACAATATCATCGTATGCTGATATGGTTTTGTGAGACTAATTCTTGATGAAGAGATGGTTTTAACCCATCAATATAACAATCAATATTACTCCATGGGTTACATATATAATCAGAAACATGCCTCGCTAACCTTGTAATGTTAGCCTCATACTTTGCGACATTCTTATCCTCTTTCTGCCTTAGACTCAGAAATTTCCTTTCCATATCTGCTCAATGGTCTCGAGGAAAGTATTATTCTATGAACATCACATTGAACTCCCTCCATTACATATCTGATACTTCATCATATTCCTTCATGTTTTGTATCAATTACCACCATTGATCAGCATCTTCAGGGAGGCGATAAACATCCATGACACTTTTTCCCTTTCACTACTCCCCAAGGCATGGAATATTTTTCCTAAGGAATTATTCCATTTCTCAGCTACTATGGGATTTGCACTCACAATGAATGTCAGTGGTTGCTACCTCATGAAGTGATAAAACATTGATCCTCCATGCAGTGGATCTGGGTGCTCTATATGGGTGAGGTTATTATTCATCACCTGAGTGAGTTGTCCCAGTATGATGATAAACTGATAAGCACCAGTTGCATCACTAGGTCCACTATAATTATCTTGAGCAGGATGGAAATCCTTACATGGAGTGCATGCTTTGATACAGTTTCCATTCCTTCCACTAGGCGCCATTTCTAAACAATGGCATAATGTAGATTAGTTTATGAATTGATATATATAATTCCAAACTTCTAAACTACTTAACATAAATTCTACAGTTTATGGATATAATCCATAATCATAAGAAAAATTTCTTTGAGGATGTATATACTTATAGCACATCATAATGTGTTTTAAAGAAAGTGATAATTATCCTAATCATATCCCTCAAGAGTGTCGTTACCAAGAGTGCAACAAGGCTCGTTGTCGTGCACCAGTTCCCGTTCGAGTCTAGATCAATGCGGTGTTTTTGGTTTTTACCCCTAGGTACATCTATGCCAGAGCCGCCTCTAACTGCTCGTATCTAGACAGGGATGCATTTTTCATAAAACTAACAAAATCTATACAATACCAAAATTCTAGGAAGTTCTTCTATATTAATCTTCAAATTCTATCACAGGGCTATGTTTTGTAATCAGATATTATCTACATCTAGTTTCCAAGGTTTGTACTAAAATTTCTCTGATACCAACTGTAACAACCTGACCCCAGTTACCCAGAGTCGCTGCATTATTACATAACATTTGAATGATTACAAGTAAATCATGTCTCGAATGACTGATCAATTTAGTATTATTGGAAACATGATTCATACATATGATCAACTTTACAGCTTGAAAGGAAATACAACAATAATATATTTCATTAGAATCATCCAAGCCTCCTAGATTATGCATGCAGGTCACTCATAACTAACTTCTTAATTTCCAGGGAAGATGAAGCATAAGAAAGGGGTGAGCTCAAATGCTCAGTAAGGGTAAGTAATACTGCGGAAAATTACATAAATATTAAGCATGGTAAATAATTGAAAACCGCATTCCCTTACCAATAATAAACATGAATACTTTTATGGAAAGATTATGAGCTTATTAAATAATGCCATAATAAAACATAATAATCAGTATTCTACTAGTCGAATAACCACATGAACCATCAACATTATTTCCATAATGAGGGAATTTATAATGCCAGAAATTATGAAACATTTTGTCAAGGCCTCGGCCAAGACGTCTAAAATGATTAACACCTTGGCCAAAACCATAAATCAAATTGGGAAAGGACCTAACCCAATTCCATGTCTAGTTGTCTCATGAGACCAACTGATTCATCCAGGAGCTATAGCGGGCTCCACCTGTCACTTACTAAGTCCAATACATTCCTCATATGCAAAGGTTTAAACATATCATAAACATTCGTATTACAACTATCATACAAAATGTCAATACATTAACCATAAGAAATGAATGGTATAAAAATATCACATCCATAGTCAAACATATCACGAAAACTTCAATAAAATATGGATGTTTTGTATCATAATAAATCAACTTCAAATAGACTTAATATCCATCAAAGGATATTAACATAGATAAAATCAAATCCTTTTTATAGAGAGACATATCTCTTTATATTTTCAAATCATTTATGAGTCACATAAAGAAAATATTTATTTTGAAAATATTCTTATAATCTATTAAGGGAAGCTTTGACGATCCTATAACGGCGGAAAATAGCTGCACCTGCCGTATAAGTTAAAAAACATTCTTATCTTAATTTTGTCGAAAAGGATGAAAAGGAGCATGTTTGGAAAACGATGGAAAAATTCCTTTATAAACATATTATAAAAGTCAAACAAGGTTATAAATGACATTAACCCATATTCTGTAAAATAATAATAATGTTTTGAAATTAATTTTTAAGAAACATGGATGTGGACGATAAAGAGGTCCTAGTGGATATTTACGTATAAACAACCTCGAATAATGAATAGATTGTGAAATAACCCTTACCTTGTACATTTCCTTGGATGATGGTAGTTTAACCTCCTATATAATGATGAAATAATTGTTATTAAATTATACAAGAATCATATACATTAATTTGATATCATATATGATTTTTTAACATTGCTCTGTTAATAATATCTTAGTATTATCGTCATTTCGGGTGCTAACTTACTCGTTTTCATTTACATGTTTTGTAACATAAGACAAGTTTGTTATGGATAGTTTGTATCTTATTCATATCCATAATTATATCATTTCCTTAAAAGTTATTTTTAATCAGCAAATGAGAATTATACTTCAATAGATATGATGCGGAATGAATCTCATCACGTTCGTGGAGACGGTAGTCCGTACGTACGCACGAGCAACAATATCATTATTTTGATATTAAAATAATATATGATTGGATGGTATACCATATATATATATAGAATCATTATAATGTTATATTTATTATTTAAATCAATTAAACATCATTATTATACCAATCCAAATAATAGTGTTTTGAATAGCAATTTCACCACGATGTGGAGACGGTAAGTTGTACGTAGGCACATATGGTGAAATGTGATTAATAGGATGGATAGAATACAGAATATGGTTGTACCATATTTATAATAACATCTCACTGTATAGAAGATACTGGAGTTAATATTTTATAATGGGAATAACAAAGAAAGAAGAAGTTGAAGAATAAATGAACTTGAAAAGGGTGGTGAAAACATTACCTCTTCTTTGGGTTCTTCCTTTTGATTTGATCAGAAGGGATCCTTAGTATGGCTTTATGATAAAACTATGGCCTCTATGTTGAATTGAGGAATGTTTAGAGAGTATTTGGGCAGGGTTTGGCTGAACCAAAAGGCTTTGAAGGTGTGGATAATTGGTAAGAATTGGTGTCCTTTTATAAGGGGGAGGATGGGCACCTTAGGAAAATCTAGATATATAAATTTATAATAAATTTATATTCAGTTTATAATGTATCCAAAATGAACTATTTAGAGTTTAAGGTGGTTATGGGACGAAAACCACTCAACTAATATAATTTAGATAGTTTTGGGTCATTATATTTACCTTATCTTTTAGTTTTTACTCTTAGTTAATTAGTTTCACACTTACCATGTCTCTTTGTATTTTTATATTATATAGTTAATAAACATACTATATACCACGAAGAGCCCCCATGTGGTCCATTAATGATGCACCTCTCATTATATATGTTTCTTGGCCAAACTGTAGATTTTTAGGAATTGAATATCAATTAATAATATAATATTTGTTTTAAAAGCTCTTTTATGTCAATTTTGACAATTTTGGGTATTTTGTTTTTGATAAATTTATAACAGCATTATTACTTCTAAAAAAATTTATATAAATAATCCTAGAATGTCATATTAACCAATAAATGTATTGTAATTTATAAAAAGTCCAAAAATATAATTTATTTGGGTATTTATAATATCAATTATCTTAATCATTCATTAATACAGCAATTACTATATCATCATTGCGTCATAAATAAATTAAATTATTTAATATCTAAAAATTATAAGTTAAATATAATTTTCTAGAAAATATTTTTAGCTTTCTAATGAAAATTTTTAGTTGAAATGGAAACATATATAACCCTATGTAAATATTGTTTTTCTAAAAGATATATGCTTATGTCTTTTTTGTATTTATTTTAACTTAATTAATATAAAGTGTCCTTATCACCAACAAGTGACACCATGGGGTCCCAAAATCGACCCAAAGATGCCCATGGTCGTAAATTTATCAACCAATTAGGTTAGGATACGTTTTAGTGTAATTTATTATTATTATAATATTATTTGTTTACCCTTATTTACCGGATTTACCCTTTAACCATGGTAACTAAAATATTTACCGATGTAATTATTCATAATGTATAAAAATGAAAATAACCTATTTAAACCATTTGGAAATCCTAATTCCAAATATAGAATCCATTTTTTCAAATTCAAAACACATAATTGGAAGAAATTAATTTAAAATTAATTCTCGTCGTTAAATCAAAAATCGTGTTTTTAAGAGATAATAACTATCAAAAGATTGACGCTTGTTTATGTCCGGTTTAATTGTGAAATTATGTCCAATTACCAACGTAATATTAAATGGTAAAAAAATATTACAAATATACATTAAAACCACTCAAATTTATAATTTATCACTCTTAATTATTTTGATTAAAAAATATTTTTTTGACAAATATTTCGTATTTTTCACTATTCCTCAAAATATAAAAGTTATTGAAAAGTAACACAATTTCATCCTAGGATAATTATGATATTATGAATCCAAAAATGAAGTCCATTTTGAAATATAAATTGTATAAAATTTCAAAAAGTGGGTATTACTATTCATAACAACTACTTTGATTGGTCGCAGCGTGTTAGAATCGTGAAGTTGCATTCAAGACACACTACTGTATTATTCAATGAGAAGCTTACCGTGGAATCTTAGGGTGTTACACAAAAAAGAAACCTGTTAGTTTTTTCAAAACAATATGTAATCCATGAATAACATATCATCAGTAATACCTTTCAACTTTATAAAGTAGAAAATACTTATCACTAAATAAAAAATAATTGCCAACCCTTTTATAACAATAAGATTACCATAAATCTCATAAAAAGAACACATTACATATAATGATAACTTGGGACATAAAAATACATTAATGGAATTACCATATGGTCGACCTCCACACATATCACTAAATAGAATATCAATACGAATAATTTCCACACCCAATGAATTAAAGGTTATAATGTAACCACTCATCCTTGTTTATCATAGCACCACACGTAATTTGGTTTATCACATAACCCCCATCAAATGATCATGTACCATTATACAATCAAAACACATACAACAAATATAATGGAATGAACGAATTTCCACATTTCAATCACAGTATTTCACTCTAATATATTGACATAAGAAATCCATTATCAAAACCATTTTCAATAAAAAAATACATTAAAGATTATATGGTATTTATTTTCCTTTTAAATACATTTCATCATGTAAAGGAATCCAAAGAGAGACTAATACTCATGGCGGCAGAAAGGTCATTGTCACCACTTACGTTAAAAGAAATATACCTTTTTGTCATTTTGTAAAAAAAAATTTAGATAAATATTAACTTTGAATAAAATGAAAAGTCAAATGTGTAAATACATCTCATAATATGATGTCATGTATTAAAACATAATATTCCTCAATGAACGAAGATTGAGATGAAGTCCCATACCTCATGTCTGATTTGACACATTCATTAATTAATCTTATGAATAATAAAATGAAGATAAGTTCTACATGATTAAGATCATTTTTATAGTTTATTATTCCATTTATATCAATTATTATCATCTTTTAAACATTATATAATCATTTAATTTAATAATTGTCATTTTGTTGATATTTGGTATAGGAGTGACAAATGGACTTCTTATAATTACAGGTTGTTCATATGGTCAAGATTTCATTATATACATAATGATAGTCATGATTTGGATATCATATATATTATATATATCTATTATAAACATGTATTTATAATATTACATAATATTTGGATGTAAAAATTTAAATGAACCGTTCATGAAGATGGTAAGCCGTACGTATGCATGAACGCTATTTAAATTTCTATTTTTGACTGTAATGGAGTGAAAACATAATGATACATAAGTATATTATGATTCCAGTATAATATCATATATTATTTTATTAACTATACTCTTTATACATTCCACATAAGGGATGAACGAGACATATCACTTTGAGGTGGCGTTAGTCGGCACTTCCTCAAATGAGATTATCGTATTTACCCACTATGAAAACCGTAAAGGTATTCAATAAATGAAAAATAAAAAATAATAAAAACAATATAAATTTAATATATATCATACATAAATATATTTCCATAATAATGGCCACCATGATTAGAGGTTTGAGATATTTAAACAATCATGGTTTCGTGAGGCGGTAGTTCGCCGTCCATTGAGACAGAATGTTCTTTACCCATTAAGTGGTGGTGCGCGTAAGTGTACTTTCGATCCGTAACATTACAAAAACCTGTTAGAATGATTATAATTGTTTTTATAAAATAATGGAATAAAAAATGTTTAGGGTTGGAGATGTAAAATAAAATAGATTAAAACAAGAGAATTTAAGAGATACTATTACATATAATCCGGCTAACACCCTTTGGTTTTAACCAAAAGGACTTCTTGAAGAGCCTTATTCTAAAGTTAAGGCTTATAATAGTAGTAGAGTGATGTAGGGAGCTTAATTGGGTAGTGTTTTTAGAGCCTAAGGGCTTTAGAGGTGTGAGGATTGCGTTAGAGGTGAGGGCTTTTTATAAGGTGGGGAGGGGATCTTTAGGAAAGTGTGAAAATATTAATTTATCATATAATGATTTTCAGTTTCTAAAGGTCAAAAACTAATTAATGTCAAATATAATATGACTCTTTGTCAAAATAAATCCTCTCATAATAATTGGATAGGTTTTTTATATTATTTTAATATTTATAATCTTATATATTTAAATCATTTATTAATGAGATAAACACTACATCATTATTGTGTCATGAATAATTTTATTTACGTGATGTCTAAAAATTATAAAAAAAATATCATGATTTAAAAAATATTATTAGATATCCAAATAATATTTATAGTCAAAATGATAGCTTATATAACCCTATGTAAAAATTAATTTATTGAAATATATTTGTTTAGGTCATTTTCTTCTTTACTTTATGTTAGTTAATCTAAAATGTCATTATAACTCCCAAGTGGCTACATGGGGTCCCAAAATCGACCCAAGGATTCCTATTTTAATCCATGACTTATAAAATAAGTTTATTAAAATTGTTATGGTAATTTTTTTTATTATGATATTCTTTTTACCTTTAATTACCCTATTTTCCTTTAACGATGGTAAATAAAAGTCAAAAGTTAATATTTACCAAAAAATATTTTCATCTTATTGAACCAAATTTTACATACTATTAAAAAACATGTATTTTGGATTTTAAAAATGAAATTCACATTAGTTGTTGTGTTTCATTTCAATGAAAACATCGGGTTTTTTACAACTATATAGTGGTTTCACTATTCATAAAAAATTGATGTTTTTCAGAAAAATACTCAAACCTAAGACAAATATATATTTGATATTGTGAATTAAAAAATTTATGAATATTTTACCAAATTAATAACATATAATTTAAATTTATTTATCTAAAATTAATTCCCACTGTAAAATCAAATAGCTCATTTTTATGAATCAATATCTATCAAAATATTGACACTTGTAAATGTCAAATTTTAAAGTGAAATTTATTCTAATGGCCACAATTGAATTGAAGGGTAAAAATATAATATAATTACAATTTAAAACAAATTAAAATGATATTTTAACCATATAAATAAATAAGAATAAAAGGCAGTTTTGAATTAAAATACAGTATTTTCACTATTCACTAAATATGAATTTTCTTAGAAAAATAACAAAAATTTACCCTAATTTAATTTTGATGTCCCGATTCTAAATAAAAAATTTATTTTCGTCAAATAGAAGATATAAAGTTAGAAAACTAGATTTAAAGAGGGTTGTCCATGAAATGTCATTAAATCAACCTTTGAAAGTAAATAATGATTAAAATTAGATTCATTCATATTTTATGCCTCTAAAATTTATTGGATAAAAGTAAAAACATTTTAAAAACATGAATTATCATATTATTGTTTTTTCTGTTCATTTCCACCAATCCAATGGCAAGGCATTAACTACCATTAAAATTAATAATATTATATTGTTATTATGCAACATAAGATTTCGAAAAAACCTGTTGTTGCATATCGGGTATGCCATCGTACATAACCACCCCTTTAATGTAAAATTAATTTTTAATTTACAAATATTAATTAATATGATAATTTCATATTTAATTATTTACCAGGGATTTTATAATAATTTATATTTTGATTATTTATTGAATAAATGAATCATAAAACCCAACACTTCTTTGTGGATTTCGTTCACACTTTTTGACAAGGAAGATGATACGCTAATCCATTACATGGATTACTATATATTGAAATAGATCACTATAATTAATAGGTATATAGAACCTCAAATAAATGACCACATTAATCTGCTCCAAGGAGAGAAAGATATATTTCTCAATGATATATTTTAGGTAGGGATATAATTTGTTGTGTGTCAGGTATTCAGACATACATTTCACAAAATTCGAGAGTATGTATGGTCTATATGAGTACCTGGTTATGACATTCGGTCTCATGAATGATCCTTCATTATTTGTGTATATTATGAATTTGGTTTTCCACTGATGCCATGATTTATTTTTCATCACATTGTGGATGATATATTAGTCTATTTACACTGTCAACATGTCAATTTTAACTATCTCAATATTTTTTTAGATACACTGAGAGAGCATGATAATTATGATAAGATTTGTAAATGTCTATTTTTGATCGATTAATCCACATATCAGGTGATAAAATCTTGGGGTTCTGAGTTTTATTAAACCTAGAAATTGTAGAAACATTAGATTCCTCGGAATTCTAATATAATGTATTTGAAATATGGAATTCTCTATGGGTATATGGTTATTACAGATGCTTTATCCATGATTTGTCATTCATTATAATGTCTCATACATGTTTTACAATTAAGTGTGTAAAATTCATTTTTTTTGAGCTGGGAAAGTTTCCATTTAATATTTTAAGATCCATTTTACATTAGAATTGACACAATTTAATCTTGATATGGGTAGGATTTCTTTGGTTTATTATGATGCATTAACTATCAGGCTTCGAGTTCTCCTGATATAGGATAACTGGGTCACCATGTAAAAGTCTTTTCAGATGAGGTCTCATGAGAAGAATTACCCAAAGCCCAACCAAGATCTAGCTTCTGTAGTTCATGGCTTCTGCTGTTGGAGGCACTATCCACTTGACGAGATTTATTTGTTATTCTCTAATAAAAAATGGATCATGTACATATTTACACAACATGATCTCATTCTTAGGAATAGAATATAAGTTGAATTTCATCAATCGTATGATTTTTATCATTCCTATAGGCATGGTAAATTACATGTATTATCCAATTTATTGAATTGGAAGACTCAGATTAAGAATATTATGATGTCAATGGAGAATTTATGTTCGTGGGCATATTCTCAGAGTTTTGAAATGATGTTCTGAAGGATCATGGTCAGAATATCCTCAAATCCTTAACTGCAAACTCTATTAATATGGAGTGGGTAAAAATGATGAAACAATATAATTTTTATGGCCTTATTCTAAGGGAATGTTTCTCAGAAGACGATAAATCATTAGGATGGACTATCAATGGGGATTATATGTTATGATTTATTATATGTTTTTTTGTCCCAGTAGAAAACATAGATGAGATTATTTGGGGATTTCATGCCTTTGAATGGGCATCACACCACAATGTCACCATGATTTAACAAGACATACGATGGCACTATTATTGTTATGGTATGAAATGGGATATTTCTAGATTTTCATGATGTGTTCTACCATTCAATTGGTGTGGGAATAAAATCAGGGACTATAATGACATTTATTGTTTTTTTATTCCATAGTAGAAATGGGATGATATTTCATTGGATATCAGGGATGGATTACCCAGATCACTGTGGGATAATGATATAGTGTGGGTTCTCATTGATTATTTTTTAAAGGATTCACATTTCTTATATATTTGATAGATATTGTTAAAAGAAAATCTAGGGAGTATATACATCAGCTAGGTCATATTTCTATCTGGTGAAAAAATGGTATACAATTTCTAGAATAGATTCTAAAATTATGTCACAGTTCATGTAGGGGTTGGAGAAGGCCTTGGTTATATAGGATATTATGAGAATGGCATATCCCTGATAGACTGATGGGCATGTAGATGACATGATTCAGGTTTTTGAGGACATGGCATGTGTATTCTCTATTGACATTGGTTAATAATAAACACACACCCCTCATTGATTTCTATTACAATAAAATCACTCATGATACCATTGTGATAGAAACATATGAATCTATATATGGTAGGCGTTTTGATTCACCTATGTGATTTTTATAGGAACGGGTTTGATCATTTTTTATAGCACATATCTTTTAGGGGTCTGTATAGATGGTCTTGTTAATTAGAAAGAGCATACTGATTTCCATTCTGAGACATCAGTCATATAACAACAGAGACCAAAAAACTATTGAGTTCAAGGTTAGATATTTTTTTCTTGCGTCACTCTACCAGGTTGAGCAATTGTCTTATTCAAAGCCTAGTTAAGGCCTCACCTAGATGCATTGAATTCATTGAGGATATGAAGGGGATTAGACAAATGGAATAATATATAACACATCTTCAGAGATACATGTATATGACTTATGTCATTCATGTATCTCATTGATACATGTAGTATCCTAACCCATCATGTGTCTTTTAGCTATATGAGTTAATGGAAGATTTATATGCTTACTTTGTGGAATATCTGGATCTTATTGTTTATTATACTGTTAAGAGGATCCGATGTAGGTTGGTTCTTTCTGTATGGGTTCTATGGTTGAGCGACCATGTACGAGATGGGACCTAGGCGTGGGAAGTTGATATCCATGATTAGCGGATTGAACTATTTAGTAATGCTACCTACTTATCCTCTATAGGATATCTCGGGGATGATTTTCATTAAGAATATGAGATTATAGAGATCGTTCTTTTCATAAAGAGACAAATTATTCACATATGAATTCTTAAACATTTTTATTCCATAATAAAATTAACTATAGCCTAAATGAGTTTCCATGAATGTTTTGGGCTTGTTCGGGGATTGGAGCTATGAGAAATTGAAAAACATGTTAGGATTCATGGTTACCTCATGGTTAGTACTAACTTCAAGGGGTACTTTTGAGTATCAAGGAGCCGAAACAATTTTCTTAAAAACAATGAGATCCTAGATGAGTGACTTTGTGAGCCAATAGTAGTTTCTGATAGAGTTATATTTCATGGTTTCCACATGTTTTTTAAACCATTAAACTTAAATGGGTTTTTTATCTCTTTGGATTGTGATATGAGTACAATATTTACGTAGCTTTTCCAAAATATTCAGTGAAACAATGCACCCATTTTTGGAGGGTGAAATTAATATTTTTCATATATTAATCTAATGAATACATTTTCTTTTTTCATCCTCTTAGTTCTAGTGTATTGATATTATTTATTCTCTAGTTTTATCCCCTCCTCCCTAATCAAGGCATCTTGATATCTCCATGATCCAGACTCAGAATTTGAGGATGTCAGATGAATTGGATATCTAGAGGTAAGGTCTAATTTTCATTTCCTTCCTTTATAATAATATCTTTATACTAGAAACGCTATTTATTTTACATCCACATTCATCATATTTTCAGGTTGTTATAAATTTTATTTCATTTATTTCGATCTATTTTAATATAATGTAGTTATTAGATGAGAATTCATGTATGAATTTAAGGTAGGTGGTCTAGTTGTTTTCCTTACAATGAAAATAGTTTCATTGCTACTACATTGGGCCACATGTCTTCCATTTACACATGTATCAATAAAATTATATCCTTGATTATAAATGGATATACACAATTATTTATACTCTTGAGGTCCATTGTTATGTAATTCTAGGATGTCATCCATTCCTGTAACAACTATTTGGGTGTGACATCCTGAAAAATCCCATTATAATAAATATATTAAATTTATGAAATTTCATATTAGAATTTGGTTTTGATGGTAAATTTTATTCTCCAATTATTGGTAATCTCTTTTTTTCCACCTTCTATGTGCTTATATGAACCATGATGTTGGGTTTTCAGGGCTTTAGTTACTAAATTTTTCACTTAATGATGGTTCTCCCATCATAAATGAATTTAATGGATTAATAATGATGAAAAATAATGGATAGTAAAAACACACCGGTCGATTAATTTATTATAGTGTTATTAAGTGAATTGTGAAACCCTTCTAATATATATATATATATATACACAAACATATATATCATAAATTAATATATATAATGGTTATAGGGTGGTCCCTTATAAATAAGTACTATCATGATAACATAATTGATATTTTCTATTAAGTGATGGTAAAGGGACTTGTTGAGTTAGAAATATGACTCACCCTTACACCATGTATAGAGCACGAAATCTCACACAATTTCCACTATTTCGGTAGTGGGAATGATGCACCACATCCCATGCTTTGGGTGTTGACTAGGAAACTCCCCCACCACCTCGAGTGATGAAAATTAAATCTCACATTCATAATGAGATGTAGAGAATTACACTTGTTTGAGATTGTCGCCTAATTTCAACTAGTTATATATGTCTATGTTATGCCTTTGTCCAGCTACCTCCACGTATTAAGGATTATGGATACTTGAATTCTCATATACAATTTTCATATATAAATGTGCATAATATATATGTATTATGTATTAATTATAACGATATTCATATAGTTACTGACCAGACTAACATTCTGGCCAGAGATGAAGCAGGTAGTGCTGTCAGGTGTCCTTCATAAACCTGAGAAAAGTGGTGTTTATTTATTTAATATTATTGATTAGTTAATTTTACTTCCACAATACTATCACTATGATCAGTACATGGATATCATATAGATACCCTTTGGAGAGTCCTACTAGGATTTTATATAAAACCCTACATAATAAACCATGGTTACCCAAGTAGATTTTATACATACAGAGGTGGACATGGGAAATAACACTACTACAAATATTTTATATTTTTTACGTATAGACGGTGTATAAGAGTAGAGGATCGAATACATTCTAGTTATTATAGTGGAAAATCCTTTTGGATTTTTAGTTTTTGTATAGAATGTTGTAAATTTATGCCCCCAATTCCCCTAATTGTATAATAGTATACCTTGACATCATTTATATAACAATGCCTAGAGGATTTTGATTATTATTCTGTAACATTGTTATTTGTTTCCACATTTTATTATTATATTGGTTTCATGTGCTTCTGCTATGGAGGGTAACTTTTCCTATCATTTAGTGCTTGTTTAAATTACACTTCATATATTCGTTACTTTCATTATTCAACTTTAATATGAGTGTATATTATTGATATCATATAACCTTTACATCCTATCTTATATTCATCATCCTATGGCATATGGTGTGGTGCTCTTGGGGCTATGTGATCCACTTTCTCGGGGCCCCAGTTATGTAGACCCTAGATAGGGATGTTACAAGATGTCTATATGACATGATATCTATGTGATTTATGTGACATATTATGGAATCATCATACTCTGAAACCCATGGTAGAGGAATATATGATTTTGGGTATTCATTTTTCATTTTCTCTAACCACATAAATAAAATTATGGCCCTATTTTATGATCAGTGGTTTAGACTACCTGAAGGCCACACATTCTCTCTAAATTGATTATAAATCCATACGATATCCCGAAAACTTATACTATAAGGAGGGAGAATCAGTTTTGTTTGAGGAATTCATTCACTGTATATTGATAATGTGTTTTCATAACAAAAAACTAGAAAAATACATTATAATGTACCCAATAGTGTGTAGTTACATGGATGCATCCCTCAACTATGATCTGTATGTGATGTAAACCCATTCCTTCCAAAAACTATTATTGGAACTCATCAGTAATATTTTTTTCACATTTCACTACCCCTACACATGATTTATCATAGTATATCATGAAAATATAAAGTTAACATATAATTACATTATATAGTTGACCCACTATACTATAAAAATACCCATATGGTTCTTCTCACCCTCCATTCGGTCCTCAACTGTGGTTAATTGAAAACACATTTGAATTTTAGAACACATTATTTATTGAGGTCATGAAATAATTACTAAAATTAAAATATAGTATATCTATTTTTTACAAGACCTCATTCTTGGGATTCCTTCTCAGCTTTATTCCAATAAATTTCGATAGATCATATATAATCTATTTTTAATTCTTCACTCTGTTAATGAAATTTTGTGGTAGAAATCGAAATGTTTTTATCCAATACACTTACAAAATTTTATTATTCATGGTTACTCAATAATGAGTATAACATCCCTAAAAATTGAAGGGAAAATATTTCTTATGGAACTATTCATATAACCTTAAACTATAAAAAACTAGTTCTTATGGAATGTCCTAAAATGGAATAATATTTTTCCAAGATTCATAACCATTAAAGATACAATAATTATTATTGTGGCATGACCTTAAAGGAATGGAATTAAATATTATTACATGGAAATTATTTTCCAATCATTACCTACCCTTATTGTAATAAAATTCATGTAGTTCATTTTTTTGCTTTAATTAATATATGAAATTTTCAACTTTGTGATTCATAATTTTTCATATGGATATAAGTTGTAATATTAAACTATAATGGATATTATTCGCCATAGTGGAGGATATGATGAAATTTAATTATAGGTTCAATCTAAAAAAACTAGAACCATAAAACATAATATATAACATTAATATTATATTAAATAAATGAACTCTTGAATAAACACTTTTATTTCATGGATTTCATTAATCTAAATCATAATCTTCTTTTATTTTTTGATAACATAAAACTATTTTAGAAACGCATCATCTTCCATGATAGTACTAAAATATTTTATAAACTCATCACCTTCTTAGATGGAACTGAACTCATCCATAATCCCTTTTAATTATTTATTTTACTAATATCATACAAAATCAGCTTAACTTCATGGATAATACTAAACTAAAATATATACATGTCACATTCCATGATATAATTTAACTGTGGAATAAAATTTTTCTTGAAAATGTGGAGTTTAAATATTATAAACATTTATTCCCTTTCTATGTGGCAATAAAATTCTATGCAAACCATTAATCAAATCCTAGATGAATCTAAATGCCTATGTAACTCAAATCCCTCTATACAGGAAAAGACATTCATGTTTTATCTATTACTTTCCTATATTGTTTAAAAGTCTAGAATAATCATTTAGTATTTTTAGAAGAACATAAAGACAAGTGTATCCCCATATTCTGTATTGTCCCTCACTTGGAAGCCAATAATCCATTTCCCCAGGCCAAGACGACACATGACCTCAAGCGTGCCACTCCATATTCTATAAGATTCCAACTTGCAATGAGGGTTTAAAAGTTACATTGGTAGACTATACCCTATTCACCAATGTAATACACGACCATAAATATATAATGTAGTAGAAACTTCATTGAATAACCAATTAATATGGATAAATAACCATCTACCAAAATTGGGTACAATCTACCACCAACATTAAATATGTGATGTCATGATATAGTTCAATGTTAACAAAACCCATGATAAATAAAACAATAAACCCCCCCAAAATGGTCTTAAACCCATTTATAGAACCTCATCCATGTACCACTTAAGCTTCAATTAACTTTCAGTAATTGCGTTGCTTCCATTTTATTAACCTATATGCATGGAATCTGCTCATGTACCCAATGAGAGCCTGAGTAGGTTGTGAGTAAAACATAACCTGCAACCACCAATGTTGTCTTCAAAATAACCAGTCTAAATAGATATTTCATTGAATGTATGAAATAAAATACAGATAAATAAAATAAATTCTAGGAAGCTATGAGTAACATTATTCCCATGTGTTGTTTTATTATTGAATCTAATTTCAATAATTTTAACATCTTCAATGATTAGTTTAATGTTTCCTCAAATTAATGAATTGGGAATATTTATTGACCATTGTGAATATGTGAATAATTGATATACCTATTTATTTATGTGTAAACTGTCACACCCATCATCTCTGAATTAAATATTTTATTAATTTTATTTGTGTCGGGTAGTCCAGGTTTAACCCTGAATTAATATTTTGAGTTCGTATTTTAAAATGCATGTTTTTGGAATTGACTAAGTCCAGTGCACCGCTGTTGATGCTGCGCGACCTCGCTTGGTTCACCGCGTGACCTCGCTCGGCTCTCCGCACGCCTTCTTGACATGCAACCAATTAAATAAAGAAGTTATTAATAATGAAATAAAATTTAAAAGAGGGATAAAATGGAAAAAAAATAAAATAAGAAACGTGATAAAAATTTAGTGGTTTTTTTTAATTTTGAGGGATGTTATTATTGTTATTATTTTTAGTTTTAAAGATAATAATTTATTTAGGTTATTATTATTATTACTAGTTTTATATTATTTTATTTTACTTTATTTCATTTCTATTTTATTTTATTTTCCTTTTCTATTTATTATTTATTTATTTATTTTCCCTCTCTCTTGCCTAGGGTTCGGCCATCCCACTTTTTTTTTATCTTCTTCTTTTCTCGTAGCTCCTGTGCGCCGCACATCCCTTTCCCCATTTCTTTTTTTTCTTCTTCTTCTTCATCCCGTCGAGTCCTTCCCCCCATCCTCTCCGGTTTTGCGCCGCCCCCCCTTCTCTCCGGTTTTGCGCCGCCTCCCTCTCCCCCAGTCCGGCTCTCCCTTCCTCCCCCTCTACCCCACGACCACGCCTCTGCCTCGGGCCGACCCCACTGCTCCCCTGCTGCACCCACGTCAGACCCGCGTCGGCCACGCCTCCACCTCGGCTGACCCCGCTGCTCCCCTGTTGCACCCACGCTAGACCTACGCCTCCCTATACCTGCACCCCGCGCCTCCAGCAAGCCGCTGCTCCCCTATCCCGCTCGGTCGTCCTCCCTGCTCCCACGGCCGGCGAACCTCCTTTCTCCACCCCAGCCGGCAGGTTTGTTCCTCTTTTTTTATCTATTTCATTTTATTATTTTATCTAATAAGACATTAAAATTTTTCTTTTGATTTTATTATTATTATGTTAATAATACTATTATTATCATTATATTTTGTTATTATTATTACATTATGATTATGTTATTATTATTATATTAATGTTATTATTATTATTATTATCATGTTAATATTATTATGTTATGCTATTATTAATTGGATATTATTATTATTATGTTATCATTATTATTATTAATATTTTTTTACGTTATTATTATTACTATTATTATTATGTTAACATTATCTTTGAACCTTTTTAACAGCCTGCTGTTTTAGGACCTGTTTGAGAGCTCGATACGGTGCGATCGTTGCGCAACTGGAATCTTGCGCCGTGTCACTTTTCCGTTCCTATTTAAGGTAGGTGGTTCCATTTCATTACTTCATTTAGATAATTTAATTTGTTTGTTTAGTTTAACTTAATATGTGCTATGGTTTAGTTGCTAGATGCGAATTATGTTTATAATGTTTTGGTAGAGCTATAGAGGTTTTGCGAAATGCATTTTAAAAATGGTGTAACATGCGTGTGTGATGAATGTTGCACTTGTCTTTAGAAATTGTCATTTTTATTCCATTCGATTCGGTTGTGGTAAATTTTAGAAACGTCTAATAATTGTTTATAGTGTGCCAAAGAGGTTTTGAAAGGGTTGATTTGTGAAATTGATTTTGTAATGGTTTCTTTTGCATGCGATATGTTTCATAAGTTGAGTAATTGTTTATTTAAGTTGCGTTTTTAGTGGGAAACATGGTTGAAAGGTTTTTGAGGGTTTGGCAGGTACAAAAGGTGTTTTCAAGTCACTTTATGTGCTTGTATATTTAAATAGACATTTTCAAAGTATATGAATCACTTTTGGTGTGTTTTCCTTGTTGTGTACCTTTGAAGTTGAAAAGAAAAATTTGTTTGAATAATGGAAAAAAAGTTTTGACATGGTTACCTCATGTATCAAGTTTTAAAGTGACGCCTCTGTATAAAATCAAGCTGTTTTTGGTGAAAGGTCTTCTTGTCTTTTCCGGAAATGATCTCAATAACAACTCAAATGATTTGTTGGTGTATTTATATGACGCTGAAATGGTTCTTTATAGGAGTTGAACATGCTTTCACTTTTAAAGTGGTGTATTTTTATAAAAAGAGACATGTCATGTGCGTGCGTCTTTGAAATAGTGCTTTGGTATGCAAATGGTGACTTTTGTGTGCAATATCTTGTTTGGTCTATGAAATGAGAAATAAATATACTATGTGAATGTGAAACTTGTTTGAGAACAAGGGAAAACCCTGGGTATCTAGGTGGGCGGACTAGAACTAGTGCGCTAGTGAACCGGATGGGTATCGTCCCTGTTTCACTTAGCTGGATTGACGATTAGAACACTAACTAAACATGATATCTGAGGGTCGTGGCCTTCTACGCCATTTGTTCTGAGGGTCGTGGCTTTCTAAGCCATGTTTTCGGAGGGTCGTGGCCTTCTAAACCACGTTTCACCGAGACACGATGTTTCTAGGGTCCCACTCGAGAAAGATGATCATTAGGGGTTTTACCTATTGTGCTCTACCATCTATGGCATGGTGCCTTCCGTCGGCATATGGAGGACCATTTGGGTGTTAGCGTGTGTGTGTGTATGTGTGTGTTAGTGTGTGTGTGTGAGTGAGTGTGTGTGTGTGCCCAAAATGAACTTTTCTCTTCCCCTTTAAAATTGTGTCTATGAAATGAGTTCATTTTTTTGTGTTTCCAGTGTTTTCCATTGGCTTTTGGTTTGTAAATCTTTTCTTCAAAAGAATTTTGAACGTATAAATTTGAATAATCACTTTAAATTGTCTTTTGATGTTATGGCATGTAACTTATTCTCGGTGGCATCCTACTGGGCCTGTAGCTCACACCCTACATACACCCTTGGTTGTATGTAGATTCTTGTTTCTTGTGTATTCCAGGTTGTGCGTCATGCTCAGCGATGGTGGTTCTGGTTGCTGTTGGTCCTCATGTGCAGGTTGGTGATGGTAGCTTGGGGATGTAACTTCTCATGTCGCATGAGGTTGGTTTTTGAGTTTAGTCCTCTGTTCCTGTTGTTGTTCATTTTGGGTTTTTAGCTGGATTGTAGACCTAAACCTGTTTATTGTTTAGAATTGTGTTATGCAGTCTGTTTCCAGTTTCAGTTTTTTATCTGGTTGGTGGTTTTTCTATCTTGTATTTCGGGTAAAACCGTTCCCAATTGTTAAACCTGATACCGGGCAATTGTGCCAGCCTGTGGGGATCGGGAACGCCCTTCGGGCCTTGCCGCGGACCGGGTCGGGCGCCGGGTCGGATGGCGAACCGGCCTGGTTCGTGACAAAATGGTATCAGAGGGACAGGTTTGCTCTCTTGGGTCGTTTCCTTTTGGGATAGAGTCACAGTAGATTGGAGTTATGGTTGTTGGAACCCGATGTCCTGACTACGAGTAAGGTGCCTGGCCAGCACACCCCGTGGAGGGACTCGAGTAACCAAAGTAAGTAGAGGTTTGTCTTAGTCTTTGGTCCTTGTGGTTAATTGTGTCTAAGGGAAATGAAAAGGGAGTAAGGTCAGTGGTCTCAGTGAGCTCGCAGGGTCTGGAAAGCTTTGTGGATCCGGGGACACTGTCCTAAAATACTCTCAGTGTCCAATGGTGTGGCTGGCGTATGGTTGCCAACCATATGCTCCAATCACCCACTGAGACTAGTTTCCTCCTGTATTGTTTCTTGTCTCTTTGTTTTGGATTCGTGGAAATTTGGTTTTTAAGTAAAAATGTTTTGGTCTTGGAAAATGTTTTCAAATGAAGCGCTTTGAAAATGAAATGGTGTGTGAGGTTTGAAATGTGTGGGTTGGATGTTTTGGTTTTGAAAAATGGAATGGTTTGGTTTTGATCCTTGACGCTCTCATGGGCAACCACATGCATGAGTGTATGCGAAAAAGTGAAATGGTTAATGGAACGAACGGATGAGTGTCTGGATGGACATGAGGTGGGTGCCGGTGCGGCATGAGAACATGCATGTGTGAGGCTCACAGGACACCATTGGTGTTTGTGTAACCCACTGGGTTTGCTTATTTTCAAAATGTTTTGTTAAAGGAAAAAGTTGGGGTTTTAGTAAATGGTGTTTGTGTGGCATGTCCTTGTGTTTTTGAGATGTGGGATGTGTGGCGTTTTGATCTGAGTATTCTTTCTAAATGGTTTGTGTCCCGAGTTTGAGTTCTAATTTGTAATTTGGTATGCATGCGTGTGGTTAGTAAATTCCTTTGAAGAGTACATCGGGTAGCCCTTGCAGTGGTTTCCCCTGCACGTTTGGTGTTTTCTTCTGGTATGTCTTGACCATTGGACCAGTTCAATTGGGTCCATAGTTTTCTTTCTTGACTAGTGTATCCCCCCCCATAAAGCATTGACATGTGATTAAAGTGCGACTACGGGGAATTCCCCGTTGGCAGGCACTCCAGTTGATTGAAGGACTCTCTTTTTGAATTATATAATTGAACCCACCTCTCCTTTTTACAACTAAGTGGATCCCCTCACAGCGGGACGACAGATGCGAGGGGAGTTGAAGGTAGTTTTGGTCATTTGAGTTGTCCGAGTCATTGGGTATGAGGTTTGACGTCATCATGATTGAAGGTTCCCCCTGGAAACAGCGAAAGGAAATATAGTGGGGAAGGGTGAAGGAGGTTCAGAATTTTTAGTGTTGACCAAAGCCTTGAAGGGATTTTTAGTATTTACAGTGGCCGCAAGGGTCATGTTCGGTGACTTGTTGCAGCGTGAGATCTCTTTGATAGTCAACGGTGGTTTGGAAGCAACCCTAAGTCGTCTGTGTAGCCTATCATTCTAAATGACCTCTGGTCTTTGGTTTGTTTCATTTAAAGAAAGGTTTGTGTAAGGCAACTAGTGGGGCAAACCCAGTCACATGGGGATGCTACGGTCAACTGCAGGAATCACGTGTTGTTTAAGACCCAGTTTGAAGTCCCTCTCTGTATAGTGTTCCTCTCAATAGAAATGATCATGTTCAGGTGACGATTCGTGGTGTCGTGTTCTCGTCCATTGTGACAAAGGGTGATGCGCATGCACCATTAAAGCTCTTGTGTTGGTGAATGTTCAGTGTACGAACAGTTGGATGTCATAATGTGTTGTGGTTGCTGGGGTTTCCTTGGTTGCAGTGTGGTTGCGTGTGACACCAAAAGGAGAAGCTCCGTTCGGAAGTCTTCCATGCCTGACTACGAGGCAGAAGATGCTTCAAACATCAGGGCTCCAGCCATAAGCCTCAGAGTGAAGCTGATGCATGGTTAGGAAACCTAAGAGTGTATGAGACCCAACCTTATTTCTGTCATCGGTGTGGAAATTTGAGGCAGTTTATATTGTTTCTGTGGTTGTTCTGTTCCAAACGAACCATCTGGCTGTGTAAGGTTTCCATGACTAGGTGGAGGCGTGTTCGTCATGTTGCGTTATAGTCTTGGGGGTTGTGTCCCACTGGATGTAATAGCTTTAGGGGTCTTTATGGGGTATATTGGTTAAGTCAGTATCAAAGTTGAATGGGGCTCATCTAGGGATGTGGAGATGCCAGTTTGTCTTGGGTCATGCTGTTGACTCCCCAGTGGTTGGGCCCCTCCCTCCCCGCCCCTTGTGGTGGGCTGTTTGGTCACCATCGAGGATTTTTCAATGTTCAATATCCTCTGTAAGTTCTTGTGGCGGCAAGACCCACGATGGGTATCACACAAATGTCTCTAGAATAAATCAGTGTTGGCCTTTCCTTAATGGTGGGGAGTCCGCCGAGACCTCCCCATATTGGTTTTCCAGTCTCATCCTGGGCGTTGGTAGGTTCTTATTGGTGGGGGACCCACATTGTGTCTCACACGAATGTCTCTAGAATGAATTAGTGCTGGACTTTTATTTATTGGCAGGGAGTCCGCTTGAACCTCCCTGTGTCAGTTTTCCAGTCTCGTCTCGAGCATCAGTGAGTTCCAAATGGTGGGGAGCCTCTCGGGCCTCCCCATGTTGATCTATTGCTCCTGTTTTTATATATGGTTTGTTGATAAGTGATAAGTATTTCCCATGGACGTGGTTTGACCTTATTTGTTCATTTTAACCATATGGTGTGGCTTTTGTTTAATGGTGCTTGAGGAATTTCGGCTTGTAATGTTGTTTTTGTGGGTGCGAGGGATCCTCTTCTTAAACAATCAACTGGAGGTTTTTCAACTCTTTGGGGCGGGCAACACATATCAGAAAGTCTTATTAAACGTTTCTTGAAGATGTTTTTGAGTCAATTTCTCTAAGCACGATACTTTCCCCCTTTTTTTCTTTTCTTTCCGACCTCTTGATTGTGGGGATTCTATTTGATCCTTAGTGGGGTGTCGTTTCCTTGTTTTGGTCTCAGTATGAGTTATGGCTTTCCGGGGATGGAAAGCATTATAGTTGGGAGAATTTTCACACCCACCGTCTCTGAATTAACTATTTTATTAATTTTATTTGCGTCGGGTAGTCCAGGTTTAACCCTGAATTAATATTTTGAGTTCGTATTTTAAAACGCATGTTTTTGGCATTGACTAAGTCCAGCGCACTGCTTTTGATGTCGCGTGACCTCAATTGGTTCACCGCGTGACCTCGCTCGGCACTTTGCACGCCTGATTGACATGCAACCAATTAAATAAAGAAGTTATTAATAAAGAAATAAAATTTAAAAGAGGGATAAAATGGAAAAAAAATTAAATAAGAAACATGATAAAAAATTAGTGGTTTGTTTTAATTTTGAGGGATGTTATTATCGTTATTATTGTTAGTTTTAAAGATAATAATTTATTTAGGTTATTATTATTATTATTACTAGTTTTATTATATTTTATATTACTTTATTTCGTTTCCTTTTTATTTTATTTTCCTTTTCTATTTATTATTTATTTATTTATTTTCCCTCTCTCTTGCCTAGGGTTCGGCCAGCCCACTTTTTTTTTCTCTTCTTCTTTTCTCGTAGCTCCTGTGTGCCGCACATCCCTTTCCCCATTTCTTTTTTTTCTTCTTCTTCTTCATCCTGTCGAGTATTTCCCCCCCTCCTCTCTGGTTTTGCGCCCCCCCCCCTTCTCTCTAGTTTTGCGCCGCCTCCCTCTCCCCCAGTCCGGCTCTCCCTTCCTCCCCCTCTACCCCATGACCACGCCTCCGCCTCGGGCCGACCCCGCTACTCTCCTGCTGCACCCACGTCGGACCTGCGTCGGCCACGCCTCCGCCTCGGCCGACCCCTCTACTCCCCTATTGCACCCATGCCAAACCCGCTCCTCCCTGTACCTGCACCCCGCTCCTCCAGCATGTCGCCGCTCCCCTATCCCGCTCGGCCGTCCTCCCTGCTCCCACGGCCGGTGAACCTCCTTTCTGCACCCCAGCCGGCAGGTTTGTTCCTCTTTTTTTTTCTATTTAATTTTATTATTTTATCTAATAAGACATTATCATTTTTCTTTTGATTTTATTATTATTAAGTTAATAATACTATTATTATCATTATAATTTGTTATTATTATTACATAATGATTATGTTATTATTAATATATTAATGTTATTATTATTATTATTATTATTATCATGTTAACATTATTATGTAATGATATTATTATTTGGATATTATTATTATTATGTTATCATTATTATTATTACTATTCTTTACGTTATTATTATTATTATTATTATGATAACATTATCTTTGAACCTGTTTAACGGCCTGCTATTTTAGGACTTATTTGACAGCTCGATACGGTGCGATCGTTGCGCAACTGGAATCTTGTGCCGTGTCACTTTTCCGTTCCTATTTAAGGTAGGTGGTTCCATGTCATTACTTCATTTAGATAATTTAATTTGTCTGTTTAGTTTAACTTAATATGTGCTATGGTTTAGTTGCAAGATGCGAATTATGTTTATAATGTTTTGGTAGAGCTGTAGAGGTTTTGCGAAATGCATTTTAAAAATGGTGTAACATGCATGCGTGATGAATGTTGCACTTGTCTTTAGAAATTGCCATTTTTATTCCTTTCGATTTGGTTTTGGTAAATTTTAGAAATGTCTAATAATTGTTTATAGTCTTCCAAAGAGGTTTTGAAAGGGTTGATTTGTGAAATTGATTTTTTAATGGTTTCATTTTCATGTGATATGTTTCATAAGTTGAGTAATTGTTTATTTAAGTGGCGTTTTTAGTGAGAAACATGGTTGAAAGGTTTTTGAGGGTTTGGTAGGTGCGAAAGGTGTTTTCTAGTCACTTTAGGTGATTTTATATTTAAATAAACATTTTCAAAGTATATGAATCACTTTTTGTGTTTTTTCCTTGTTGTGTACATTTGAAGTTGAAATGCAAAATTGTTTGAATAATGGAAAACAAGTTTTGACATGGTTACCTCGTATATCAGGTTTTAAAGTGACGCCTCTGTATAAAATCAAGCTGTTTTGGGTGAAAGGTCTTCTTGTCTTTTCTGGAAATGATCTCAATAACAACTCAAATGATTTTTTGGTGTATTTATATGACGCTGAAATGGTTCTTTATATGATTTTTACATGCTTTCTTTTTTAAAGTGGTGTATTTTTATAAAAAGAGACATGTCGTGTGCGTGCATCTTTGAAATAGTGATTTGGTATGCAAATGGTGAGTTTTGTGTGCAATATCTTGTTTGGTCTGCGAAATGAAAAGAAATATACTATGTGAATGTGAAACTTGTTTGAGCACAAGGGAAAACCCTGGGTATCTAGGTGGGCGGACTAGAACTAGTGCTCTAGTGAACAAGATGGGTATCGTCCCTGTTCCACATAGCTAGATAGTCAATTGCAACACTAACTAAACATGATATCTGAGGGTCGTGGGCTTCTAATCCATGTGTTCTGAGGGTTGTGGATTTCTAAGCCACGTTTTCTGAGGGTCGTGGCCTTCTAAGCCACGTTTCACCGAGACACGAGGTTTCTAGGGTCCCACTCGAGCTACATGATCCTTAGGGGTTTTACCTATTGTGCTCTACCATCTATGGCATGGATCCTTCCGTCAGCATATGGAGGACCATTTGGGTGTTAGCGTGTGTGTGTGTGTGTGTGTGTGTATGTGTGCGTGAGTGTGTGTGTGTGTGTGAGAGAGTGTGTGTGTGTGTGCCCAAAATGAACTTTTCTCTTCCCCTTTAAAATTGTGTCTATGAAATGAGTTCTTTTTTTTTGTGTTCCTAGTGTTTTCCTTTGGATTTTGGTTTGTAAATATTTTCTTCAAAAGAATATTGAACGTATAAATTTGAATAAGCACTTTAAATTGTCTTTTGATGTTATGGCATGTAACTTATTCTCGATGGCATCCTACTGGGCCTGTAGCTCACACCCTACATACACCCTTGGGTGTATGTAGATTCTTGTTTCTTGTGTATTCCAGGTTGTGTGTCATGCTCAGCGATGGTGGTTCTGGTTGATGTTGGTCCTCATGTGCAGGTTGGTGTTGGTAGCTTGGGGATGTAACTTCTAGTGTCACATGAGGTTGGTTTTGGAGTTTAGTCCTCTGTTCCTATTGTTGTTCATTTTGGGTTTTCAGCTGGATTGTAGACCTAAACCTGTTTATTGTTTAGAAGTGTTTTTTGTAGTCTGTTTCCAGTATCAGTTATTTATCTGGTTGGTGGTTTTTCTATCTTTTATTTCGGGTAAAACTGTTCCCACTTGTTAAACCTGATTCCCGGGCACTTGTGCCAGCTTGTGGGGATCGGGAACACCCTTTGGGCCTTGCCACGGACGAGGTCGGGCACCGGGTCGGATGGCGACCCGGCCTGGTTTGTGACATAAACACAGTACAACAACTACATTATCATGACTTAGAAGACAATTTACATGTTAAATAGAGCCACTTGGATGATAGAACTTTGTCCCCTTCATAGACTAATGAATTTAAGGGTGTAGTTTAGGGCCTCAATAAAACATGACCTATGAGAGTAAAACCTCATTTAAATACACCACTCTATCATTACATGTGAATTTTATAACATATCAATTCCCCACACACAACCAACATCACATCCATCAATAGCCAATTCTATGAACAATATATCAATAAAAAAACTATTATAGGAAGCAACATTATGCCACGATCCATTAAATTTTTTTTTATATCACATATCTATTAATCCCAATTCTCAATTCCCATTCATAAACCAATAATCATATTCTAAAATTCTCATACATCATCCCATTTAACATATTTAACCATTTACCATGTATTAACCAACTTATGAAATTATTTTGAAACCCCTTATTCATTTGGTACATTCCCATTAATTCCATTTCGCAATTTTTTCATATCAATCTAAACAGCCCCTTAGACATTATACACATCTAGACACACCTACCCAAAAACATTTCTTAGTCATCACAATAACCAAACTACTTTTTCATTTTGTGATCAACATAATAACATGTCAATTTCATACATTAAATATTTGTTAACTATTATTTGTAGTGTCAGTACACCCTATGGGTGGCCCTTAATCAATCGAGTCATACTCCATATATCCAACGAGGATCAAGAGGGGTTTAATTTATCATTTATACATAGCTTATATCTAATAAAGAAAATTTTACCAAGATCACAATAAGGGGGAAATAGGAACACAACCCCGCCTTTACAAATATATATAAAAACTATGGGATATACCCTTAGTCCACCTACTTCAAATACACTAGAAAATGTACTCATAAAGGTAGAATTTAATATATATACAATCACCTAATCATTATTTAGTCTATATTCCACTAGAAAATTAGTGTTTTAGTATTTCTAAATAAGATCTCTCAAGATAAAAACCATAATCTGAGAAAAAGAAGAATTTAGTAGATTTGATTTACCAAGAGATTAAATCCAATAACAATTGTCCATTGAGGAGGGAATTGAGAGGAGAAAATCTAGGGAAGGATTAAAATCCAATAATGGAGTTTTTTTATTTTTCGAACTTTTAATGGGGCACATAGGTTACATGCACGGTTTGGTAAACCATGCACAAACTGTCTGCAAGGCACTATCTAATGAGATATGTTTAACAAAATTACATTGGATGGTCACATGGTTTGAAAAATGATTCACTTTCTAGTTATATTCCACTATCTGAGGTTGAATATTTTTCTTGGACATGCCACACATTTTACATAAACATACACTAACCCATCACCTCCAACAATCTTGCCCGGTTTTCATTCATCTCATGTTCGAAACCCCCCAGAACAACACTGATGTCCCTGATACACCATAAAACTATTCATTAACCCTAGAAATGGATATTAAAAAAATAAATTAAACAATGATGTACTTTTGTGATGTCTTTGATATGACACATTCATTGAAATATAGATCAATTATAGGAAACAATAACTCACTCCTTCTATAATAGATTCAAACTATGAAATGACACTCTAGTTCATAAAGGAAGAAAATAAACTCTAATATTTTTCATATACACCTATAAGATAAAATATATACACCATTCCTTATACCATAATAATGAGATACCCTATTATCAATTCATGATATAATGTAATATATATAGTGTTTTTTCATACGGATAAGCATTAGCTGATACAATTCATTAGTGGTTTTTTGATATATAATTAAAAAAATGTTATCAATAAATAATTATTCATCCTATAAATGATTTCATGAAAATTTCCTAAAAGAAATTTCCTATCATGAATGAGAGGAACCAGTTATTATAAACATAAATATTACATCATTGTGGATTAATTTTAAATACATATTATTATAATAGACAACCTAGAAAACTAAAGTGTTTGTGTCTTTGGAGTCTAGATACAAAATCATCTTCCATCATGAAAAATCCTAAAAATTTCCAACCAAAAATATTCTAAAAAATACAATTATTGGATATTTCATACATAAAACCTTTATTCAAAACATATAGAAACGATATAAAAGAAAATGTGACATCAAATTCTCAATTTGGGAAATTGATAGATATCAATTAATGATCATATGTATATAAAATTGAAAAAATGGTATGAGAATATGTGCATAAGAATTGAATATCATACCTAGTAATTTAGAAATAATAATCATGTAAAACATATTTAGTATTTTATAATACCATAATTACTGAACAATCAATGATATTGAGCCCTGGGATCATATCATAAAAAGAAAAACATGTCCTTTAGAGTGGTATATAAAGTGTGTCATAATCATAATCATATAATCTAAATCTCATGGGCAACCAATAAGTAATTTATAACACATAAGATTTATGAGAAACACCTACATACCTAATTTGGTCTTGGGATAATAAAAATTGTACCATTTTTCATGGTTCTATTTATACCTATATGGATTTTTTTTTCAATTGGATGACCACCCATATACACTATTTTGGGCATGCTTTATCCAAATATGTAGTATTTGATCTATTAAAACATAAATCATTAACCAATTAATTGGAGGGATATAATATTAACTCAAATTACCTAATCAAAATCCATTTATGTGTATCCAGAGAATAAAATGAAAATAGAAATAATTTACTCATAGAAAAATAAGAGGATGATTAAAAAGGGATTATAAACCTACCATCATTATGTCAATATCAATTTAGTAAAACAATAAGGATAATATAATTGGATTATACACAAAGTTTATAATATTTAATATTAATGGATATTGTTAGTGTAAAAATACACATAAAAGATCACTGGAAAATTTCTTCAAAAAAACTATTTTCATTTTGAAATGTATTATTTTATATCTGATAGTTTCTTTAATATTATATCAAAATATAGATTGAATGTATTTATGTATTCATATTATGTAATATTAAAAAAATATTGTATCCATGATTATAATAAAATTTTATCATGTGATAAATGTCAAAATAGTGAATATGAGCACACATTTGTTAAAGGGTACCACGACTATAAAATGACAAGAACAATATTTATAAAATTTCTATTGAATGTGAAGAATGAATGAAAATAAAATTAATCAATAATGGGAAAATATTAAAATTATTATTGAAAATATTTTAATAAAAATATTTACATTGAACTATATTATTACCAATCCGAAAGTGAAATAAAATTATTTAACCTAAAAACATTTATTTGGACATTTCATAAATTAACGGAAATAAAATAAACAGAAAAATTATATCATATAGAAATAAAAATAGGGGAGTAAAATATATGATATTTATTAATGGTATATTATGTAATTAAATCGCAAAATATTTAAGAACAATCAATATCATAAAATAACGATATTGTAACATTAAACCATTACAAGTTCTATAACTTTTGAATCCTTGATATGTTGAATGAAATAAATTCAAATGAACATTTAATAAAATTAATATGAATAGATATATTGGAAAACATATAAAAAAAATTGTATATACACAACCTGATAGATATGTGTGGAGAATATGGTATATGTATCCCTAAATGTGAATTGAGACGAGAAGCACAAATCTCTTACCTAACATGATTCTCAAGTGCTCTAACATCCAGTATAGTAAATATAAATTTATTATAATTTTTTAATAATATTGTATTAATTCATATAATAAAAAACTAGTTCAATTATAAAATATAATAACCAATTCAATAATAATCACTCATTATAATCATCATCTTATTTTTTAACAAATTCAATTTTCAGGTAAATCTCTATTTAGATGTAATGGTCATTGAATATTTATCACGGTTTCGTCATCTAAAAAATAAAACACCTATCATAAGTATAATATATATTATTTATAAATATTTTTATAAAAATTCATGTAATGTAGTCATGATAAATGAAATACATCACATTATGAAAATGCTAGTTCATATGTACACATGTGTGTTATTTTTCCTTTTTGAATGATTGTAGAAAACAATTTAAATTAATCACTATTAAAACAAAGGATTTCCTAATATATATATATATATATATATAACCTATTAGTGGTTTAATATTCATTAAATAATATGAAAATCTATTCCATAACAATTTATGATATTTCCTTTGGTAGCTTGGAAACATATGCAACTCGTCCTTACGAGTTTTACATCATCTCCCATGTACATCCTCCCATTTTAATTCCATATTAGGTATATAATAAATAATAAAGTTATTAATAACATAGGGAAATAAAACATAAGAAATAGTCAGTTTATATTCTAATTATTGGTATATAAGAGTTTTATCAATGATCACAGAAGCATAATATAAGAATCATGGTAAGAGAATATGAACTTATCATTTGAAAATTTAACTCGACATATCATATATCTTAAACACGTGTCATGAATTACCTCATGTATGTTCAAGATACATGAATCATAAAGAAATGAAATTAATATAATCCATGATATCATGAAACAATCATAAGAATTTTGACAAAAAGTATGCTTATAACATATTGAACTTGTATAAAGAGAAAAGTGTTCCTCACTAAGTTATAACCACATAATAAGGTCCTCCCATTATCTAAAGGGAATGCAAATAGATCCATAAAAAACCGTATGAATAATATTACAAGACCATAAATAACACGATGGACATGAAATCTAGGACCTTGTATATAAGTATGTACATATAACAGTGTCAATAGATAAACGATTGAACATGAAAAGGGTTCAAGTATAAGATATTTTTATCATTTTTTATACATAATTACTCAATTAATTAGAGGTAAAAATAGGTCTAAGCCATAATATAATGATAATAATACATATGTGTTGATAATATCAAAAATTTAAATCGAATCAAAATGAATAAAAACATATTTGTTTAATAAAAACATTAACCCGTTGATTTTAATATCATTAAATGTCACAATACTGTTTTTTATCCGGACTATTTATGTATATGATTAAAATACTAAAATATTTCAATATACCTCTCAATAATCACATGAGTGATATAAAATCATTACCCCTTTGGAAAATTTTTAAAATTAAAATAAATTAGAGAAATAAAAACATAGGTATATTTATATTATACATTATTTATGATAATAATAAAAAATAAAATCATGACATGTATATAAATTTCATAAATGAAATAATTGTTTTATAAGGCTTGTGTCCCAGAGAAATAAAATTTTGACAAAAAATCCTTTACCTCCTTATGTCTCGAATTCATTTATACACATTCAATCCTCTTGTACAATAAATATAGTTTCATTTTACATATTTAATAGAACCATAGTTAGATAAATTAGACAATATGATTTTATTATGACATTTTATTCCACATTTGTTTTACCGTTCTTTATAAAAAAAATTCAAGTAATAACCACTTTTTGTCCCATTTATGTAATCATTTGGTAGTTTTGGATATTATATTCTGAATCAATAGTAAATAAAATCAATAATTGAAAAAATTATAATAATACCATATATTAGCATCATATAAATATTTATAGTCACCCAAATACATTTTAGATAGAAAAATTTATTACAATGTTCATGGAGATAGTATGTCATACGTACACCGAAACAATGATTCCTTATTTTTATAGAAGAAATATAAGATATGAAAATTATAATTATGTATACAATAATAAATTTTATATAGTTTATAACACATATATTCATTAACTTATCCTCTTTACATTCCATGAAATTCTATTCTAATAAAGGAATCACATCACTTCGTGAGATAGTTGTACATCATACACACGAGAGGCGTTTTCATACCCCCATTGAATGGAATGTAAAACTATATATGTGATATAATGATTTTTGAATTATAATTTTGTTAAAAACATAATATGTATTAACATAATATATATATATATATATATATTACCATTCAACTAATATATAAATTAAAAACACATCACTTCAGTTCGTGAGGTGGTAATCTGCCATACACACGAGTGTCGTTATTGTTACCAATAGGATACAAGGTAATAAGTTAGATTTGATATTATAATTCATGGATTATATTAATGATTTAAATATAATATATATAATTTAAATTATTTATTATATAAATCCATGAGAAATAGTGATAGAAAAATAACTAGATTTTTACGTGAGGTGACAGTCAGTCATACCCCCGACATATGATTTTTTTCCCATTTGAGGGAAGAAAAGTTTAATATAGGTAATTATATTAATATAATAAAATATATTTTTATGTATGATAATGAATTTATTATATCATAGTTTTTAAATTATATTAGAAATAGTTGGATGAATAATAAAATAGAAATACTTTGTTAAGAATAATGCATCCTCTTCCAAAAACCTCCTTAGGCTAGCACAAAAGAATTATTAGGATAAATTTATAACCAAATATGGGTAGATAGGGTATTTTAAGGGAAATATGTATGTTTTTATATTCATATTCTTAAATAAATTTTATTATCATGTGTGAATAGGATTGGAGAGTGAGAGGCTATTTATAAGTGTGGGAGAGGATACAATTAATATTTTTGAAATGAATGTGTAACCCTTGTATTTAACACGCCACAAGGCTCTAAATGTGTCAATATAAATAATAATAGGTATAAATTTTAAAATATTTATATATCATTGCTGGTAGACAATTTATGATTCAATTTTAATACTTATCCATTTAGTTTAAACCCAAGGTAAACAAGTTTTACCCTCATAGTAGTAATTAATTTTATCTTCTTTTACAAATCACAATGGTGAAAAATTATATTGAAAATATTAAATAATATTAATTACTATAATTCAAGATATTTAATCCATTTTACCAAATTTAACTCATATATGTGGATGAATTTAATTTATCCTAAAACCCACAAACACATGGGAAAACTGGGTTTTACAATGAAAATGAATAGATATGTTTAAACCATTTTTATATCTATAATCATAATGAGATTTATTAAATGGGAAAATTTTATTTTAGTAATAAAAAAATTTAAATAATATTACTTTTGAATGTATTTAATATTAATATAGATGTTTTAAAAACCATTAAATTAAAAGTCAATTCTTAATAATAACACATATTTTTTAAAAATCATAAAAAATTAATCCTTTTAGAAAATTACATACAATTCGATATAATTTAATTTTTAAATTATAATTTTTCAAAGAATTTTACATTATTCAAATAAATTTTTTAAAATAGTGCAAAAAGATAATTTGAAAATATGGTCATAAAATGTAACCAAACCATCTTTTTAGAAAAATAATGATTTGCGTGGAAAATTAGTTTTATAACTATCTCATACCTTTAGAAAATATTAGATGAATGTTATGAAAATTTAATTATTATATAATATATTACATATATTAAATTTATTCAACAAATTTTATTTATTAAATATCTGAGATAAAATAAGTTGGCTGCATTAAAATTGTTTTCCACTAATAGATTTACATTATAAAATTTTGAGGATGCTACATTCTTCCCCACCATTAAAATGGAATTGTCCAATGAAATTTTATAACTTTAATACAAAAAAATATAGGAAAGTTCTCTCTCATCACACCATCATGTTCATACACAAAATCTTCTATTTTAGGATATCTCCATGGCACATTGACAAGGTGAGTGTTCTTGTTTCAAACCACATTCACTCTATAATCTAGAATTTCCACTGATTTTTATTCTTATAAAATTTCATGATCTAGTGGTATGAACTCTGATATTTGTACATGTGAAGGATCATGTATGAACGTCATCAAAATTAATACATGGAACATATAATCAACTTGAGAGTGATTCATTGAAATATAAAAATGATAATAAAAAATTCTAATATGTTTAATAATTATAAATGGATACAAATATATAAGGAATAAAATTATTTTATATCATATGAATAATTACATCATTTGTTAATTCATTAATTAATATCTACAAAATATATTATTCCTTAGAATGAATATTTGTGTTGCAGTTTCTAATCCTGATGCTCTAAAATCAGCATAAGATCCATAAATATTCCTTTATCTTTTAAATAATTTCTAAAACTAAATTGGATAAAACGAGTTTTAAAAAAGCATCCATGGATTGATTTAATACATTCCATATATAATTATTCATTAAAGTTCATAAATTCTATTTCTGAACTAAAATTAAACCCCAACGATTGGAATGAATTCATCTGTTATCCTTTAATGATATACATAACAATAATTATGTCTTATAACAAAATATGTAATCCTAATAACATTAAAAGTAACAATAAAACACAAATTTCTCCTATAGATAAATTAATATTTATTTCATAGATATGATGGAGGCTTGACATAACTATATAGCCACTGGGGATGGGATGTTCCTAATAGTATTTTCATGGGATAACATCATGTATGTTTTAACTGGTTGAATAATTTTATGTTCAAAATTACCCTTTAATCAAGTCATTTCAAAATCAATAAATATTGACTTCAAAAAAATAGGTCATCCTATCACTATTTTTTATAAAATAATCTATGTCAATATTCCATCTAAATAATACACATTTCAAAATGTGAATTTAATTATTGATCGATAATAATGGTTATCTTCATTGTACACTCAAATCATTCTCTCAAGATCAAAACCACGAGAAAGGACAAATATTCAATATCCATTTCTATATTCATTGAACATAAAAATAATTATTCATACATATTAATATATCTTATAGGTAAATCCTTTTGATGATTTTTTTCTTCCATCAAATAATATGACATTTTTTGTTTCATGGATGATTATTAATCAAAAAGCATACCTTGCTTATCCTGTAAAATTTTCATCATAAGTACCAATAGATTCACCATCATATTATTTTTGATCAATCAATTCCTTATCCATCTTTATTTTAATAATTTCAGGGATTTAATTTCTAATAAATATCACCCTAAACTCATTCCATTAAAAGGGATCCATTTCATCCTACTTATAACCTTTCATAATAAGTTTCCATAATTTATATGCTTCACCTTCCAAATAATCAAAAATCAAAATTAAATTTTCATGCTATGAACATAATACAAAAAAATATTTGTTGAGTGGTTGATAAATTTCATGTTTAATATTTTATCAGTAGAGAAACATAAATATTGAGGATGTTTACTCATGAAGGAATCAATAGAACATTGATGCCTTTTTTCCCCGTTTGGATGTTTAGCATGATTCATATCATTATATATTTTTGTGAGAATGAAAACATTATTTTTCATTCCAAATGTCATAACATTTCATTTAAAATGTGTACCATCATTCCAATTTCCATTCCATTCATCATTGACATGGTTCATTGGGGTTCCATAAATTTGGGAAACTAAAATTAATAGTGATAGAAACTAAAATCATAATCGGAAGACACATAGTCATGAAAAATCATTTATAGGATGTCTAAATCATGAAACTTTCGTTTCATTATTTGAAACCATCATATTATAGTAGGGAATCCATGATTATCTTTTTTTAAAATACATCAAAATTTTTTCTAATTAAAATACATATTATCCCATAAATATCCAACCGAGAGTGTCAAATATAGGGCATATTAAGGCCTCACTCACCATTCGCCAGATTTTTGTTCGATTTATACTAGAAAAATTGATTATGGGGTGGTTTCTTCTAGATTAAAATGAACCAAAACCATACCCACTTCTAGTTTCCATATATATATTTATTAACAGGATATCCACATAATCAATTACTTAACAATACCCAAGGATATTATTCTACACATAGACTCAACCTATGTATTTTTCATTAATGTTTTCTCAGTATAGTTTATCGTGGTTATCTACACCATTAGTCTAATAAAAACTATATTGACCCATGATTATCAATCATATATGTTAAATCATAATAAATTAATATGAATTACATAACCTAATAATCCTTTCTAAATCCATTTGGGTATAGATCCTTTGAAAACATGGAAACATAAAAATTTGGTTCATAAGAGTTCAAAATCATCTCCCACATTGATACACATTAATATGACACTTTAAAAAAAGAATTCATAGTTAATTATTGATCTGAATTAATGGTGATACCAAATAACACCTATGTTTACCATGTGAATAGGTGTTTGAGAAAGTGAGTGTAACAATTGAAAAACATACCCAATTTATCTTATATAAGAAACATGACTCATGGAATCAATATTCTTAGTTCATAACAAATAAATAAAAAAGGGAATTAATGAACATAATCCATTGTGACCTCTCATAATCATGGGGATAGAAAAATCATATAACATTGTGAACTTGTGTAAATATTAATAGCTTCACTCATTAAGCTAAGTACATGAAATTATATTCATGTATAAGCCACAGGTGTAAAATTAGTTCAAAAAAACCTTATGGACATGGAAAAGGTCCCAAACATTACCTTATAGAAATTCAATTCATCTCCCTTCTTAAAATTATAAGCATGATTCCAATGACAGACATAATACAATGAATATAAAATATGGTTCTCACATAACATACATGTCACATAATTTATCCATATTTAACCTATACAATGGAAAAATATATAGGATCAGATAATGAATTAATGAAAATTAATCATACGTGTTCCATATGATAATATAAAATTAATTATGACAAAACCATTAAAATTATATAGGTTTTATAAATATTAATCATATTAGAACCCATAAAATGAAATGGGTCTCATAAACATTTCATAATATTATAATTCATTGAAATCAAATAAATCTCATATGCATATTCTCACCATAAACAAAAAACGTCTATTTTTTGAATAATAATGGTATCAGGGAAGAATATCCCTAAAAAAATATGGAAAATAAAATGATGTTATCTTTAGTGTTAAATGATTTTTAATTTTCAGTGGAAATAATTGTCGAGGAAACTTAATTTTCCTTGGATTGTTTATAAACTAAAAGAATAGAAAACATTTTGGGAATAAATTTCACTGAAAATTAACATTAAAACAATTAAGGTAATATTTAAAAAAATGAGTTTTAATTAAAGTATGAATTCCCATTTATTCTAGAAACGTTAAGGTAAAGTCTCTTTTCCCATATTCAGTTAATGTATAATAGTACTTGTTTTAAAAATATACGACGATTCATTTTATGAAATTATATACATATTTGTAAATAGATAAAAATTACAAACAATAATACTTTTCGAATATTAAAAAAATCATTATACGATTTTTAGAAAACATAGACATGGGAAAAATGGGTTTCTAAGGAAGAGAGAAAGAATGTTTATTTTCCTTAAAACAATATTTTGTTTTCCTTTGTATATAATGAGAGTAAAAATAAATGAAAAAATATATATTTTGAATAAATATAATGATGATAAGAAAATAAATTTTATTGTTGAGATATTTATCATAATATTTCTTTATCAGGAGAAGAATAATATGCAATTATCATAAAAAATTGGATTGTAAGATAAAATTTTACCAAATTAGAAAATGTTCAAATTAATAACACTGGAAATAATGAAATATAAAATGGATATTTATATAACATAAATATCAGGATAATAATAACATATTACATTAATGGTATGTATATATAACACACAAAATAAAGGATGGGTATATAAGGCATGTGCCCAAATAAAATTAAACTGAGATGAAAATCCATTTCCATATGTCTTGACATAAATTATCTATGTTTTAAACTATTATTTATTAAATACCTCTTTGTTATAAATATATTAAAAAAAATTATATTATATATAATTTCATATATTTTTTTTAATTACTTATTATTACCCTTTTTTGAAACATATTTTTTAAGAAACTATTTTAGTTAATAACTACGTCGATTAATCATATATATTATTTTCTAGTAGTTTTGGTCCTCATTATATGTTAACATTTTTACATTTTTTATAATTTAAAACATGATATTAATATGATATATTTATGTTATATAGATATTATTAATCAACCATAAATTATAGAGACATAAAAATGTATTATATCGATTGTGGAGGTGGTATGCCATATTTACACATGAAAGGTTTTCCGGTTTTTAAATGGATTGAAAAAAAGAAAGGTAAATAATTCATAATATTTGAATAATCATATGGATTAATTATATATCAAATATTAGAAATATAATTAATTATATTACCTTCAACGAAAATAATTAGTTAAAAAATAATCACAATGCCATGCAATGAAATAATATTCCATTCACACAAGGAACAATGTCAAATCCCCCACAAAATAGAATTTAAAAATATATATGTGATAAAATAATTAAATATGTCTATTAAAATTTAATATTTGATATATATTTGTTTAATTTATCCTTATGTTCATCATTTTTTAATCATAAATGAATAACACATTATATCATTCCATGAGGTGTTGGTCTTTCTACACACAAGCTATATTATTTTAATTACAAACAGGTGGAATGTAAGAAGGTAGATTTGATATTATAATTATTGAAGTTTTTTATTTTATAAAAATAAAAAATATAATTTAAATTCAAAATTATATAAATCCACCAGAAGTGGTGATGGAAAATGAATTACATCAATTGTGAGGCGGTAGTCTTCCCAAAAACAATCGACGTTTCAGTTTCCTTTTGAGGGAAGAAGAGGTACATAAAATCATTTAATTTAACACAATGAATTATAATAATATGAAAAATAATAAGGTTATAATAAAATAATAGGTATGTAATATTTTAAGAAGTAAAAACAAAATAAATCAAATAGAATTCCCCCGTTATGAGTGACACCCTCTATTGAATCAAACTCTTTTAGGTTAGCACTAAAACACTTATTATGATGTAATTATGATATATTGGGTTCTATAAAATGGGGATGTAATTATGGAATAGGTTTGGGTAGATTTTGGAATAACATATGCATTTTTAATATTTGAAGACGATAAGTGAGGGATGGCATTTTATACGTGGGGGTATTCCGCACACGATTTTTTTTTAAAAAACATGATATCCACGTTTTTTGTAGGGAAAAGAATCCAAACAATATATTTATTGAATATTATATAAAATAAGATTGAAATATACACATAAAATCTTATTTAAGAAATTTTTGAATCATTTTTAATTCTTATCTCTTTAGTTTAACCAATGGTGAACCCATGTTTACATTAATTATGGTAATGAATTTGTACAACTTTTTATAATAATAAATGTATAAATTTTTTAAAAAATATTATTCAATATAAATTATTATATTTAATAACATGGAATATATTTTATCTAATTCAGCTAATTTAATTGGTTGAGAGTATTTTAAAATAAAACCATCAAATAAGTCAAAAAATATTTTCCAAAGAAAACATACTTAAATGTTTCAAATGTTTTTATTTGAAAAGTAAACATCATATTTATTAAAATGGAATAAAATAAAATAAGAATTATATAATTTAATTGGCATAACTTTTTAAACCTTCTCAAAATAATATTTATGTGTTAAAATTTATCGAATGTAAAGAAAAATATTTATAAAAAAAATTATTTATCACCATTAATAGAAAAAATAATACTTTTAGAAAATTACATAAAATTACATATATGATAATTTTTACATGATTATTTCAAAAATGTAGTTAAAATTTTCAAGTCAAATTTATAAAATTTTAAAAAATTATTTTTAATACAATTGATCAAAATGTATAAAAACAATATTTTCCTACAAATAAAATTTTTGGCAATAAATTTGATTTATTATTATCTCATTGCAAAAAAACATTTATAAATGGTTTTAATGAAATGTGATTTATTATTTAAAATAATAATTCCATTAAAATAATTCATGAAAATTAAATTACTTATGTTTTTAAGATAAAATTCACTCTTGTGGATAAAAAATAGTCTTCCGAAGAATAATTTCCATAATTCTAAATTGTTTTTTATTTCTTTTTATAATTAATCAGTTATAGAAAAATCATTTTAAATACATGTGTAAACCATATACTGCCAAAATATAGTTAATTATATTCTTAATCATCACTCCAATGGCTATGTTATATCTAATAGATTAAAAAAATAACATTGTTATATTATTCCATGTTTTGATAAAACTATTAGTGACATATAACAAAAGATATCAAATAAATTAAATATACATGGGAATAAATTAATAAAATCTCATAGAGATATAATAACAAACAATTATATGATATGAATTATAACCAAAAATATACAATATTCTTACTAAATTAATCCTTATAATCATCCATGAGAGGTGGTGATGGAAAATAAATCACATTGTTACATGGTGGTGGTTGTCGATATATACACATGATAGTTACACTTGTAACCAATTTAATGGACATGTGGTGGAAAATGGTATTCCAATAATTAAAATTACATGAATATAAATTTTTTATTATGGGGATACTATTTTAATGTTAATACTATAGATTTGTTGGATTTATAATAATTATTAATTATTGAAAGAGTTGCGTAACTTTATTACATATTCTTTGAAAAACCTCTGTTGGATTACACCATAATCCTTTGTAAGATGATCTTAGAGAAATATGTAATGATCTATAATGTATAGAATTATTAAATGTATGATTTCATCATCGTATTTTTTTGATTGAGGTCCCAAATTATATGATTAAGGGAGGATAATGGGTTCCCTTTTATATGTGAGGTGAGGTACACACATGGAATTATTTAAAATATTTAAATAATGTATTGTACGTTTCTAGTGATTGTTCCTCTAAATGGACATTATATTCATATAATTTTAATATTAGTTCAATGTATTATCATCCGATTGTATTTTGATAGATTAATGTGACATTTTAACCATAATATAATTGTTTATTCTAAGGTAAACCCATTTTTCCTTAACCATGGTGAATGTTTTAATTTTTATTAATATTATATATTACAAAAAATAGAATTGGACTAACTAAAAAATTGAAATTTTATTTCCAAATTATTAATCACTTTTATTCAATACAATTTTTATAATTGGTATAAATAATCATTAAATAAGTGTAAAAACCAAAACAACAACCATTTTTAGGAATACAATTTTTTTTGCATACATTGAATTTATTCTCATTCTATTAATTGTAAAATACATTTTTATTAGTTTTAAAATATTTTATTTAATATTAAATCTAAATAAATAATTATAATAATTAATAACAATTTTTTTATTTTATTTTTATAAGATCATATTCTAAATAAAAAACAATTTTTTGGAAAAAAACTATTTTCACCTTCAACTAAATTATCTTAATTCCATTCCATTATATAAAAAAAGTTTGAATATGTTATTTTAAAAAATTTATTTTCATTATGAAATGAATTTATTAAATTTTAATATTTATTTATTATGAATTTGAATTATAGAAAAAAATTCTATATATATTTCATAATGTGGATAAATTACTTCACACAACATAATCTAATATCATAGTTTTAAAGGATATAATATATTGTGGTTTATTTTAACTTAGGGTTTCTGGAAAATAATATCATTCAATACTATAAAATTATTTTTAAGAATTAAAAATAAAATATTAGGATGTAATAATCTACAACCATTAATTTTTTTTATGCCTTGAAAATATATCAATTAGATATAATGAAATGAGGATATATTTAATTTATCACAAATCTGAAATCCCTTATAGAATCATTGAAATTCATAATATTTAGAAAATACCTCCATGTTTGAGAAGTCTTGTTCTATAATAAATTTTCTCTATGATACACTATTTCTAAAAGTTATATTTTATAGGAATTATTTTTCTCTAGAAATAGAACATCTATATTCTGTACGTGGGAATGATAAATCATGTAATTCATCAATATGGACACAAGTAACACATAATAAACCTGAGATAAGTTATATAGAAGTTCCAATTTATAGGGGACTATCCCTATTTGATCATGATTCTCAAAGGGGCCTATAAACATTGGGATATGTTTTCAATTATTACTAAATCAAATATCCTTATTTCATGAAAATAATCATAATAATACCATATCACAAACATTGATTTAAAGATCTCACCGATGATTTTCATCATAACTATTTATTAAAAATGAGTCATTATGATGTTATACTAAATGAAACTAACCTTCTCAGTCATTTCAATATTTGACAAAGGTCCCAATAAATTTTTTTCCAACATTCTCCCAAAATTTCAATGTATTTCAATTCATCCATTGTTGTATTCTTTAGATTTATTCTAATGATCAAGTGAAATATAATTTTATATGTTACCATGATAAGAGGCAAGAGTTAATACAAGCCACGTTTAAAATAAATAGAAAAATATATTGTCATATCATATGGGTTTTGTGTGGTTCCCACAGACCGACCACCAGTCCAAGGATGTCAGGAAGTAATAAAAACCTACACGATATATATAGGTCGTTCCCTAACACTTCTCTAGATCATTGAATGAAACATAATATATTGATCCAATAAAAAAATTTAGTTTAATATGAAGCATTATAACATCCACATCGTAATTATGTGAAATTATATCAACAGATAAATATTCTATAAAGGAAATTAATATTTTTTTTACTTTTTATGGGGATTGAAAATAACCCAACCACATAACACAATTCCCTTTTGATTTATTTGGGAGTCCAATGATGAAATACATTTAGAAATTTTCCCATTTCAATACTAGCATGGGTAAGGGTTTTATCATCCCCTTATAATTATACAACAAAACCTTAACATCTTGGAATATGGTGAATGAAGATACATACTCTAGTATTAATATCCTAATGTTTCTACCAAAATTTGATTCTTAAGGTCTATATACATCTTCATACTTTCAGGATGAATAAAGAATGATGGGTAATGAGGTATATTAAAAATATACATTCTGAGATATGAAAAAATAGTGAAACATCCCCTATATTTTATCATTATAACTTCATCCCAATCAATATTTATGATAGAAACATTTCATAACATCATCTATATACAACATATTCTTCACCCACGTCTTTAATCATTATATAGACAGATTATTGAAAAATAATTGTGGTAAGAGAGTAATTATGAAATTCTATAATAATTTTATAGTACATCATTTTCAAATACATGAATACATTATCATTTTTGAAACTCATCATGGATAATTTAACATTATATTCTTGACTAAAAGAACTACCCAAATTTTTTTCCATGGAGGTAATTCATTATTCTCTCATAATCATTAATGAACTCCAAGAATTATTTCAAGTGACAAATAAATTATTTATTAGTGAATATATAATTTCATATTTTATGTTGATTATACACTTCACAACTTTATATGTAAGGAAAATTCCTCAATATCTATCATTTAAAAAATAATGTTGGAAACTCAATGATATGGGTCAGGTAATATGAGTCATTGTACATTAATAAATGAGAGACATATGCTACCACCATCTTATTCTATATAAATAATCATCCTAGTAACTTTATTAAATCATTTGTATATTTCAACAAACTATATTCAATGCATTTTATTGCGAGTAAATGTTCACTAAACCACTATATCATCAATTCCATTAAATTTTCATTACATTCATTACTCTAAAAAAACATGACTCCATTCCATGTTAAATTGGATAGTGTATTATAAAAAATTCATATAACTCTCATAGAACATCGATAATATCCATCCATTTTAATAAAAATATATTATTCAGTCACTATGTGTAGTATGGGAAAATTTTAAATGAATTCCCTCATAAAGGGATCGAATGATATACCGTCACATGTGACCACATGTCCTAATAATGATACATTATATAAATATAATATATTTTTTTAATATGAAAATAGTTTCTCCTTCCATTATTTGGAAACACATTTCTAAAAAGATCATCAGGTTAATCCTTTCCTATGTAGTATATAATAATATCATCTGTAATGTCTATAAATAATTTGATCGTGGTATTCTCTAATGAATATATTTATTAAATACATGTATATTATAAAAGATATAGTAAGTGTGAATGAGATCATAATAAATTCATAGAGTTTGTACATAATACAAATGGTTGTCTTATGAATGTCTTCACCAAAAATTGAAAATATCAAAAATTAATGATAGGATTTTAGAATTATTTATCTCATAACACATGATCAAATAAACGATCAATATGAGGAAAAATTTATTATTATTATTATTTAATGGTTATGTTCCTGATAATTAATTCAGTGTCACACTAATCTATATTTCTTCTTAACATTAACATTAGGTGCCCTACAAGGAGACAAATGTTTCTGAATGAATCACTTATCAATATTATCATGAAGTAACATCATAAAATACTTCAACACAATATGGATTATTATATATGGAGTAATTTTAATTGTTGTATCACCAGAAATGAGTTTTATTGGAAATAGAACTTCATGATTTTGATTAAGATTATGAAAATCTTACAAAAATTCGACATAAAAGTCCCATATAATAGTTACCACCAAAGATTTACATTTTTATGTGATTATGATGTTACTGTAATTGATTAGTATTATCAAAAATCTCATTTGATAAATGAATTCAATAATTCAATACACTATTCATTTGAAATACTAGAGTGTCTATGGTGAATTATGTCGAGCATTACATCCCATCAAATCATTTAATAAATTCATCTGTACACTCAATAAATTGACTACCTTTTGAACACCAATTACACATATTATTCATTTACCATCCCACTTATGGAGATTATATCTCTGTTTATTTAAACAATTAAACCAAAAATAATGACTTATCGTTTTCCCTATAAGGATTTTTGGTTTGTAATTTCCTTTTATTAAAAAATTCCTTTTATGTAATGTCCAAACGCAACTGACCACTGAGATAGTAGTCAGATTGTTGGGTCACATGAAATCATGTGTACATCCCCATAAAATTGAGGTTGATGACTAGTAGTGCGGGTGTTTGGATGTGATAGTGGTACACTATTCCTTCATATTATAATACCATAACACTATATGATAAATAAATAAAAGATAAGATATGAATAAGTAATAAATGTAAGACACAGTATTAGGATAACTATATAAAATGAATACTAATATATAGAAAAAAACAATATTCAATATATTGATGTATATCCAGATGATGATACATAAGCTAAATCAATATAAATTCATCATGCTAAAAGATATTGTGCAACAATATACATTAATATATAAATAAAATATAATGTAAATCCCGAATGGAATGATCTATGAGATTTCTAATCTCTTGATCAATCATTTCCTCCTAAATCACATATTCTAGAAAAATAAAACATTTAACGGTTAATAGTGCCGCAAATATAAGGTCTAGTCAGGTACCCCAATGTAAGGGCGGCCCGAGCAGGGTGTGATATATAAATCCCAGTAGGTTTCTACCCAGTCTATCTTTGACATAATCAATTAATTTAATTAGAAATAAACCATTTTGTTGGTAGTCTTAATATATAAAATTTAAAATAAAATAGACTTGTTTAATCAAAATCTTTTCAGATCAGGTTCAATTACGACAGCTGGCCGACTCAACCTGTTTGTGCTCATGGCCGGAATAAGATGTCTGACCAGTATCTATATATATATATATATATATAATAATTTATATATATATATATATATTTTAAATATATATTTAATCCACCTATAATAGAAAATTACATGTTGATGTAAGTGTCCATATACAGGGAATAATAGCTTCTAGCTGGAATGGGCACAACTCAGAAATCCTTAATTAGTCTATACACGCTTATAATCTAATGAAATTGTGTACATTACCTATATGCCAATAAATTGTGAGGTGTCATTAATAACACCTAGGATAGTGAGTGATCTATCATGTCAACACTATAATCATATAACATGGTGCATAAATTGAAATTCCAAAATATGATCACTAGTATTAGATTTTTTGAACTCGACACTCGAGGTAATGGATCGTGATACTAAAATTCTCAACAGACCCATTCAATGTTTCTATAACTTATATTTAATGAATAATCATATTAACAATAGAAATCTATGAGGGAATAGCTATCATGAATTATATTCATCAATACCATATAAATGAATCTTTTCATTTATGATATTATACCTAAGGGAAATCCAATTATGAAATTCAAAATCCAATAGATATTCCATTATGACCATACAATTAATATAATAATTTAAAAAAATTGTAATAGAATAATCATTAAATATATTATAATCCCATTCAAGGGATGCAATTCATTTAAATCATTTAATTTAATTTATGTAAAATTAAACCATCATGCATATTCTATTCCATTTTAATCATGAATTCTAAATAAATGAAAAAAGAAAATTTGTTTTTCAATGTTCAAATAGGTACATAGATGGTACCATGGTCAATTGGGAAAATATATACATTACAAATCTAATTTATATTTATATCCATGAACACGAGATGATATTGGGTAATTTTTCATTTATATATGAGTAATATTCATTTAATTACATCAAAATATGCAATTTCATAGACATTCAGAAATCCAAAAAATGAAATCCAATAATAAAAAATCCAAAGCAACAATCCAATAATGTTTTGAAATATAGATCCTAAATTTTTAATTACAAAGGTATCACACCTCATTATAGGGATTTTACTATAAAATATTCAATGTTTTTATAAAATAATAAATTTTATCAATTAAAAACCACATATTAATTCATCGAAAGATACGTTTTCATATAAAACAAACAAACTTGGAAAATAAATTATATACAATTAAACATATCCCTTAGGAGGTGAAATTTCCATTTTGAACAATGAATACTAAGGGAAATTCATTTATTAATCGAAAAAGAATTAATGAAAAGAATGTTGGGAATTCAATCAATTAATTATAAAGGCACAATTTAGGAAGAAACACCCTAGAGGGTCCATGATCGAAGTTGACATCCTCTATATACTAAACAAGGTTCATATAAGATATGTCTAAGTGTTTAGAACTATTTTATATAAAGAGATCTATTTAAAGGTGATTCTCATCAATTTTCTACACATGGAATAATAGAAGTCTTCGAAAAAGACGGAATACCTGAGTAATAGGTCATTTAACCCATAACATAGGCATATAACATATAACCTGACCAGTACCAAGGACTGATTCATCATGGATTTCAAAAAAATTAAGAAGTGGTCCATCACCATGAAAATAGGGAAAATGTTATTTCAGCTCTACTACATTGTCAAGAGATGATTATAATAATAAAGATTCAATAAAAATTTAGAGCTTACTGATGCAGACCCGTAGAGACTAATTGTGCTTAATTATAAGAACTATGTGACAGTTATCACCACACCAAAATTATGAAGGAGGATGAGAAACCCATGATGTATAGAAAGATGATGTAGATTCTAGGCGGATGAAGAAAATATAAATATTTATTAACTCTTTAATCATAAAAAGATTCATTTTAACCCCAAAATTCCACTCACACAGTTAGGATGACTTGCTTAGAAAAACTGTGAACCAATCAAGTGGTATACACTTTTTATGAAACCACCTAGCAAGTTTTTTCCCTCAAGGTTACCATAACCTTATGCCATCCATGAATTGAATAATAAATTAAAACATTCTATCTGTCACTATGCAGGGGGCTAGGTGCACGATTTGGGTAAACTGTCTGCAGCCAATGTGGGTGGGTATTTCTACCCATCATATAATGTTCAGTTTGATGCTAAGGGACGTAAAATTTCATTAAAATTGTATACCCCATTTAGAGCACCCAAAACTACATTTTTGGGACCCAATGATTCCAAAACTCAATGTAGCTCTAGAAAATTCTCTTAAGATGATACAGAAGTATGAAAATAATACATTTAAGGGGTCCAAGAATATTAATTTCTTTTTAAAATATTATTTTCTAAAAGACACACCTAGTAAATGAATTAGGTCTTATTCTTTTTGAATTGTGCCCCATCTCAAAACATCCATAATTACAACCCCACCAATATAGAACTTTTCATCTTTTAGAATCCTTCATGAAAAAAAAACAATTCCCAACATACAAGGGTTATGAATTCCCATTGAAATGGTCGCATTTCATTTCCAAACGCCTGATGCCCTTCTAAAAATCACATTAAGAATTAAGCACTTCAGCCATCATAATTTGAGGCAATTTTTTATTTCCAATAAGAACACCTAAATGATGATAAAAAAATTCCATTTAATCTGAAACATGGAGACATAATAATTCTATTAAAAATCTTCACAATGGTTCTTCCCACCATAAGTTCAACATAAAAAATGAGCCACTTATGAGATATGGTACCTTCTCCGTCATAATTTTATATCAAAAAAACACCGTATGTATTCAATCAATACTCATGTGGTATTTTCTATAATTGATTGAATTAAATTATAACTGATGCCATAATGGATTCCTCATAGAATGAAATGGTAAAATTTTGATCATCGAAGATGAAATTTTTTCGTGCATGATTTCCCTAAAATAAATAGTGGACCTTCAAACTATAGATGTAATTACCCATTGACTTAACATAATCTATTTCCCTTTGACCGTAAGAATCAATTAATGATAATCAAGAGTCAATAAAACTCCAAATTAATATTCTCAAAATGCCCAGCTTAATCCATTTTTCATTACAAATTTAATTACAATTCCTTCCTCCTGGGAATTTAAAATTCACAACCTACAGATTCACCGGATCCCATACCTAACTCTCGATGATATTTTGTTATCAAAACACCTATTGATGATTTAATACATCTTCATAATCATGAATAATGGGGTGACCAACATCAATCACCAATGTATCATGACCCATTAAAACATCGCCTCTTAGCCAGAAAAAACCCGGGATAACCTCAAAATTTATAAACTCGAGTTCTAGGAACTAACCCAATTTAGTCAATAGTCTATTTTTACAACTAGGATGTTAGTAAAAGGCTAAAATATGAACATAAGGATACTATAAAATCCCAAAGTGGAATCCTATTAGCGATCAACTAAAACGTAATGTGTGGTGTCCAAGAATCCATCCAAGGTATTCAACTATGGAACCCAAGGGTCACTCATGACTAACAATGAATTGATAAGAACCATGAGTCCAGTGTGAAACAATATGATAACCACCCAATCATTTCAAATAGTATTTAATTATTTTGTTTTTATTGTAAATTAAACTATCCCAGTGCATCAATGATTATATATATATAAGCGACATGCATTTCTATTTATGAGTAGTTCACTAAGATGAAAAAACAAATCCAAAAGAAGAATATTTTACCCACAATAGGTAAACATCATTGAAGAAGCATAGCTTCACTTGCTGATAAACCATCTCAAACTTAACATATTTCTTCCCCCCCTGATCCATCCCCAATTCATTCACCTTAAAAAACTGAGGGTATGAAAGACTAATGATGTTCTTAGGGGAATCATACACAAATAACAACATTAACAACATTCCTATGACAAAGAACGATTGTGATTTACAATTTCAATACTCAAATGAATTCATTATTGGAAAACCATTTCAAAATGTTACTCTTCTATTATGTTACTTCTACATAGAAGGGAACATATTCAACAGAAATGATACATTGCTACCCAACATAGGAGTGTCTAATTCATCAAAAGAATTGATAGACTAGACACTCATAAGAATTATAGTTCAAAAGAACCATTAAAACACTAGTTGCTTCTCTAATATACACTCCCATAAGTCATGACCTATGTTATTTTTCCAAAAACCAACATATCTTGTGTCTCAAAAGTAATGGTTCTCCTGGAATTTCATTTCATGCATTGGGAAAAACATTATTTCAACAAATCCAAGATTACGTTACTAAGGAGATGATCAATAATTCACTCAACAACACATAAATGAATGACATCACCAAACTCAAAATGTTCATTACATCATTTAGATTCATGTCGGTAATTATTTAGGTGAACAAATTCTACCCTGTGATTTTAGAAGAAATCATAACATACTTGATACTACCTGTTATATTTTCTATAATATATTATAATGTTTTAGATGGACCATAAAAAATAATTATCCCAGAGTTGTATTTACCAAGTATAAATTTAGCCTACATGATGACATACCATGTAATGAAACACTAAGAAATATGAAATTGTCACACGACCTAAAAAATGGTGGACCATTACCTATCCGTATATAACCTAATGAAATTTAGTATTACTCGATTCTGATTCCCATAACAAGGGTCAACGATACGATGAACAACCATCTTAGAAAGAGTTTCATTTAAAAACTGAGATTGATAAAAAGGAATATTATACCCAAATTAACCCATGCTTCAACAAAATCAAAATAATTATTATAGAATTTATTCTATTAGGGATATACATACAATGGGATATCCACACACGTCGCATAATAATCGACCCTATCAATAGGTCACGCTAAAGGGAATGTTAGTAGGCTCATGATCCTGCCATATAAGACATTTCTAAAATAAAAAAGGGCCTAAAAACAATTGTGTTTTTATTCCATGTAAATTTAAGAAAATGTTACAATACCCACACATGAATGTTTATACTAAGTATACCACTTACAGTTCAACATTAAATCATTACATTGATTCATATTAAACATTTAAAAGATTTAAAAGATTTAATTCCAAATAAGATATAACAATTTATAAGGAAAAATCACATGTTAAATTATTTACAAAACTCCAGGATAATATTCATGAATGTTATATCATATTTCATTTAAACATTTAATCATTTATTAAAATTTAGTCATAATTAGGTAGTTTATATAGATTTATATTTAAGATATAATAGATGATGTGACCTAATAGAGTCCCACTAAGCCACCTCGCATTCATTATGATAAAAACCAATATTTTTTTGTTAATTATTGACATTACGAACATCCAAATTTGTAATATAATAAGAAATAGGCATTGTTTGACCTACTTTGGTCCAATTTTTATTAATGAAATTAACTGATTTATTACAGATCATTATTAAAATGATTTTAGATATTAATCAGTTCTAAATTATATATTCCTTATAAATATTGGTTAATTTATATGGGTGGCTGTCTACCAATCCATAAAGCACCCACACAATCTACATTTTTTCATTTTTCTACCTTAAATTAAAAAATACCGCTTTAATTCATGCACATTAGTAGTCATTACGTTTTAACAATAGTTTCTAATCATTTCTAAATATCAAATATAGTTTGAATATATGGATTATAATTCCCCTTTTATAGTGTGTCCATACACCTTAAAACTGTATATTGACTACAATTTAATAGAAACCAATTATATTTTAAAATTTAAACTCATGAATACTTCTGATTTAAACAATGGCATTTAAATATGTATGAAAAACAAGGATGGTTCAAGTACATGGGTTACTTTTTACCAATTATAGGGCACCCATACACCTTACTATTGATAATTGGATCTCGTTTAGTAGAAACACATATATATATACCGTTAAATTATTTACATTAATATCACAACAAAATTATCATATTATCAAATGAAAACTAAGAATTATATTACAAGCATTAAAAATTAGGATTCATTCAATAAAAAATGATAAAATGATATATATGTGAGAAATTATAAAGAAATGGTATTATAGAATAGAATTACCTGTAAATGGAAACAGATAAACATGCAGATAAAAATTACCTTAATTGATACAAACTAAGCATTTCATAATACTCATGGATAGCAATCAAATTATATAGACAAACTCCAAATGAAACGGAATCGCATGGAATACGATGACATGTGAATATATATGTGCCAATATTATGTGTTTAATTCTTCATCCATTCCATACCCTGATAAAGGTAAGATATATATATTATAGAAGTCTACATGTAGTGGAATGTATGCCAATAACAACAGGTGAAATCAAAATAAACCATAATAAGAAGAAACATGAATAATAGTCCCATCCCTCAAAATCATGAATTTATCTCATACATGGGTTGATCAATCCCATTATTGGATATTTACCAAGTTCTAAGATGTTACTATTCACCTATCAGCCAACCCAAACTAGTTTGTCGAAGGAAGTGAAACATCCTATAATACCTCTTTTTCATGTCTTGAACCAACTGAACACTATGACGGTAGGCAGACCAGTGGGTCACATGGCCTGAAGCGTGTCTCACTATACAATAGAGGATTTCAAATAGCAACGAGGGTCAATTGAGGTGTTAACAGGGAGACTATACACTCATTTACAATTCACATATTATTGTATCAAAATTAAATAATAGGGAAGAATGAAAGCAGAGATACGTATATGATAGAGAAGTAGAATAATTATATAAACTGAATAATAAAATATTGCCATTTCTAATATAAAACAAATTCAAGCATGTCCTGAGGATGATACAGAATATTAAAAAATAGACAAACAGTATGTTACAATATAATGTGTATGAAATTTTAGTAATATAGAAAGAAATTAAAAATAAAATCCTTTATGGGAGATCTATAAGAATTTGGAGGTCTGTCTTAGTCATATGCTTCTAACTCTTAGGTACTAGTAAAACTACTAAATAAATAATCAATAGTCCAACATACATAAGGTTAACTCGAGTAACCAAGTGACATGGTGGATAGAGAAGATTATGAGATATATATAATAGTATGTTACCACCCACGGTGTTTGAAACTCAGTAAAATTTGCGAATAATAAATAAATCATCGTGAAGGTAGTATGATTAAAAAAATCTCATAAAAGATCTAAATAAATAAACACTAGTTGGGTCTGGTTTGATCATAACACCTAAACAACTACACCTACATCAGATCATGAACAAAATGAGATTTCAAGCCAGTAACTATATATATTAAAGGTTTTTAGGGGTACAATAACATTCAAACACAGAGACACCATGCATACATGTAGGAATGGAAATCCATATCCTCCGAAGGGGATATCCCACCCATGAATCCATATTTATTTAATACATTGAATGTAAGCCTAGTGGGCTTGATACCCGTTATATGGCTTGAAATCCCAGTGCATCATCATTCCTCCATCATCCTATCTACATCAACTGCCCTATGTACTCCCTTCATCATTATCTATGTCACCGCCATCTTCCCCAAAGATTTGTCAATGTAATTCCCTTCTAATAATTATTCCTTTCATTATAATCACCTTATAAAACAAAATTTCATTTTCAAAATACATTGGGACCATTAAACATAATTTTGATGCTTTTATATTTTGAATTAAAAAAATCTGACAAACACGGTTGTGATCAGTAAGATGCATGGTGTCTGATAGGCCAAAAATAATTTTTGGTCAATAGAAAATGATCCTTTTGAATAATAACTTACCCATATGAATTGTTCTATGACACTTATGAATAGTATATAATCCAAAAAATATATTAACCTTACCCATTAATTATTATATATAATTTAGACATCTTATATGTGATAATATGATCATAATAAAGATATTGATATTTTTGTATGTCATAAATAATAAATTATAATTAATTAATTAATTAAATAAAAAATGTATTCTCTTAAAATGTGTTCATAAATAAGGAATTCTATGTCTTCTGGTTTTATGATAATTTTATAATACCATATAATAATATTGATAGCATTATAAAATTGGATTTATTTTAAAAAAATGTATTATTTCATGTAAATTATGATTTTAATTAAAAATTAAATTAATTATATTTTGAAAATAAATTTTGATAAATGGAAATAATTTTGGGATTCTAAATGTTAAAAAATTATTAGGGTTATTTTCTAGTATTATTATGAAAAACATGATTTTTAGGTGAATAGAAATGTATTTTAATTTACAGTATAAATACATAATAATTTAATTAAACTATACTAGAAATTACAAGTTTTGTAAGCACCCAAATATAGAACTCACATTCTATCATTAAAATTATTGTGAAGGGAATCATCACAATATCTTATCTTGGTTGAATTTAGTAAAATTGTGATAAAAATAATAAGAAAACCCATCTCCCCTCCCTTATAAATACCACCATTCACACCCTCACACCCTCATACGTTTCAAGCATCAATCCATGTCTAATATATTCCAAAAAATATTACTTATCCCCTCCCCCAAATCCAAGATATTTTTTTTCTCGTCAAATTTCAATGAATAGGTTCTTTAACGAGGATCTCAATATGAAGATTCATGTGGTATTTTATCACTCTATTTTCAATTAATTTCCTTTCAATTTCATGTTCTCTTCTTAATATCTATCCAACTAACCTCATCCATGGGATATGGTAACTATAGTATCTCAAATTTAATATAATTTTATGATAATAATGGGATAATATGTCATCAATCCCCCTTTTAATCTTTTTTAAAAAGAAATCATTGATCGCGAGTTGTTAATTTATCACCTCTGAGAAAGAAATGTTATCTTTTTGCATTTACCACCTTCAGATTTGGACATGAAACCATTTTAATGGTTGATCCATATTCTATTATATGAATTTAATTTTCTAGAACTAAATTATGTACATATCACTAAATGAAAAAACAAATAATGTATGTTGTGATCCCAAATCGCCCAAATTTACACGTGTTATCATCGTTAAAATTTAACTATAGATTCACCCACATGAAAGATATCATAATTATTTATAAAGGAAATTTTAACACTTGATATATAATTATTAACTTGAATTATAACATCCCTATTTAATTCCATGTTCTACACAAACCTCCATTCATGAATATAAGTGTACCGTTCAACAAAACCATATAAACAGACATTCTTGAATAATGGATTTAAACCCTATATCTCATCCAAAGGACAATAAAATAAATTAATGAAACTATAATGATTCATATTGTCATATTAAAAGGATCATTAATTGTTAAATAATTAATTCAATATAGTTATAAAATACATTAATGTTAAAAAATCATTCGAATACAAGGTGAGGGGAAATTCTCAGGCCCAAATTTTATTCTACCGGATCTCCCTCTTTCAGTCCATTGATGGTATGGTCACTCATTAAAAATAATTTTTTCATCAATATCATAACATTTTTGGGATATGCATGGTTTCCAAAAGAGATTATGTAATAAACAAATTTTCTCCAAAATAACTCTGCTCTCAAAAAACCAAAATTCTCTTCTCACTCAAGGTGCGTGGATCTTATATAATGTATATTATTCCCATATTATTTTCTAAAACCAATTTTTATGAATGTTTTTTTATTATATGAAACCATTTAAATTCCATGGGTCATTTATGTTAATTTTTTTATTTTTTCATTGTGGAAATCATGGTGATGATTATGTAATGATATGATGTGTGCGCCCAGAATTATATAACCTGCCAATGTATTGGGTAAACTGATGAGTCTAACAAGTTAATGTGAAATAATTTTTTAACAAGATGCTTGATTTTTTAAATACTATGTGTGTTTTTTAACCAATAATACATGGTGTTTCATTTTTATTCATTACCACAATTTATGTCATTTATCAATTATTTCGTTGATGTCCATGATCTTTTGCCTATTTTATAATTATGCTCACCCACGGTTAAATTGTTCTTATTTTTCCTCTTAACAGTGTTTTATATCACCACTTTTTTATGTATATACATAAGTGACATAATGTACTATGGATAGGTCTAGCTACAATATTAATCTAGAAGATAATGAATTAAATAAACATTTATGATTGATATTGTAATTGTTTTGTTTTGTCCTAGTTTTCCAAAGAAACTAAACCCTTGCTCGCTCTTGGTGTAATAATACTATGTTGTTTATCTTGTTAATGATGTAATTGTTATTTGAGAATAGGATCGGTTACTATATTTGGTATCAGAGGCATGGTTTAATTATTTCTGGAATTAGGATTAGTTAGCCCAAGAGAAAACTTCTAGTGTTAGACTAAGTACAAATATACAGACAAGAAGCATTACAAAGGGACCCCATAAGTTATGATTTTTTTGAATATTATACAAATAAGTGTGTTATTTTTTCATGAATTGTTGAATTATTTTATGTTCTAAAAATTTCTATTTTAGAAATTGGTTTGACTAGGAGAAACCATGCCAACAACTCATGCAAGGTCCAATGAAACAATTTTCCAAATAACATCATTAATTATTTGGGAGGTGGGGTTCAAATTATCATTGAGATTATTACCCAACTATCGAAAGTAATGATTAAAAATCTGAATAATGTGGAATTTACAACTTCAAGAAAGAGGGATAAGTTAGCTATTTTATGTTTTATGCCACAAAGATCAATGATGTTTAGTGGGTCTTCTGATCCACTAGTTTCAGAATAGTGGGTCAACTACAGGAAGAAGATATTTTATCTGCATCACAGTTTTGAGCTGGAGAAGGAGAATTTAGTTGTTTATGGTATAGTGTTAAAGGCTGATAAATGGTGTACATTGATTAAGAACACTATGAAAATTTATTAAATTGATGAGATGGAATGTGAAGACATTAAGATCGTGATACATAAAAAGATTTTCCCATGAAATATTCGTATGAGGATAGAGAGAGAAAACATAGTTCACAAGAAAAATAAAGGAGAATCTATCACTTCCTATGAAGACAATACCACTAGGCATTTAAGGTACGTTTTATGTTTTCTTATAATCAATGATATAAAAATTAATAGATTATTTAGTGGATGAAAACCACACCTTCAAAAGGTCTTGATATTCTGTACTTGGATGTTATGAAGATGTTGTTCGGTGAGCCATCAAAGTAGAGATGGTGTTTTTATAATGGTTTCATGGATTTGGTGATATGAAATGATATATGGAGTTTCATGTTTGGGGATATAATGATAAATGTGTGAATAAAATTCAATGACCAACATGAAAATAATTTGGAATCATGCATCATGGGAAATGTCTCAAAGGGATGGTGTAGTGTTACAAGTATGGGAATGATGACCTACATGCTCTATTGTGTTAAAAAGAAATTACATAGAAGGAAAATTTTGGGGATGAAAGGATAGAACCACCCATGTTTTAATGTTATAATTGTATGGATCAAAGGAACAATGCAAGACAGTTCAGTAAACCTTGATTCCTCTAGGGTAATCAGTGTATTCCACCAACAAAGTTAAAGGAACAAGGTAAGGCATATGTCATTACAAATACAGATGTGGAGGTTGACAATAAAGTCATACAAGGTACACTACCTATTCACTAAAGAATGAAAAAATACATATTTCATTCTTGTTCAACACATTCCATTATATCATGCATGTTTACTACAACAATATAATCGAAGCCCTAAAACCTTGAACTATATATATCTGTAAAAACACCAAGTGCTGAAATCATTGGAACCCATGTCATTGACTCTTCACCTGTTGGTGTATGTTGAAATATTCATCCTGTGAATAGCGTAATACATCCCTTGGTTGGATTTAATGCAATAATGGGAATTTATTTGATCACATTATATCGATAAGATATCAATTATTGGGAAAAAAACTTGTTTTCATATTCTGGACCATCATGTTCTCCTATACAAATAAAAATAAGATCATGAATCTCCTTTGAAAAATACTTTATCGGTGTGGGTTTTTATTCCCTATGTAAAATCATATCTCTACGAAATGGTGGAATTAATGGAATGTTACAACCTTGCAAAAATGCCCATCGTGAGTAAATCAAATGACATATTTTGTTAAAGACTTACCCGGAAATCTCCCAGCTTATGAGCCATAGTTCATTATAGAACTCATACTGGAGATACTCTTATCTCATAGTGTCCCAATAGGATGCCTCCTATAGAACTAGAGGTGTTAAAAAAGAAGCATCAAGGGAATATGGGAAAGGGTTCATACACCCTAGTGCATTACATTGGGTTGCGCTAGTGCATTTGTGAAGAAGAATGATGGAACAATGTGGTTGTGTATCGATTATCAGAAACTCAACAAGATCACTATAAAGAACAAGTATCATCTTCCTAGGATTTATGACTTGTTCAATCAGTTAAAAGGAGCTCAATACTTCTCAAAGGTGGATCTTCATTATGAATATCATTAACTATGGGCTAATAAGGAAGATATTCAAAAGACTTCCTTCCATAATAGGTATCGACACTACGAGTTTCATGTGATTTACATTGAACCTATTAATTCCATTTAAATATTCATTTATTTTATGAATATATTCTATATACATTTTCTCAACAAATATGGTGTAGTTTTTACTTATGATATTATCATATAAACTAAGATAAAGGAGGAACATTATGATCATCTATGTATTTTGTTGACGATATTGAGAAAGTTGAGGTTGTACGCCACGTAAAAAAGTGTGACTTTTGGATAATTCATGTCACATTATTGGGGCATGTGGCCATAAGAGAGGGGTTTTTTGTGGAACATTAAAAAATAAAGGTGATTGAGAAATGGCACAGACACTCTAATGTCCCATAAATCCATATTTTTGGTAGATTAGCTGGGTACTACCGAATTTTTGTGGGGAATTTTCCATGATTTTTGGGCCTGCATTCTATGATAACAAGGAAAGGGGTAATATATGTATGGACCGCAGAATTAGAGGTATGATTGATGGAGATAAAGATATGGCTAATCACAGCAACTATACTCAAATTATAGAATAGTGAATAATTTTTTGTTATATTTTTTGATGCTTCAATGAATGTCATGGGGTGTGTAATTTTTCAAAATGATAATGTGATAGCGTACGCCTCAGGGTTGTATAAGATCCATGAGCAGAAATACCCGATGCATGATATAGAGCTGTAATATATGATTTTTACCTAGAGAATATAGTTGCACTACCCTTATGGTTAGAAGTGTGACATATACACCAAACAAGATTTAAAGTATATATTCACACAGAAGGAGCTCTTCATGAATCCAAGGAGATTGTTAAATATAACCATGAATTATGATTTCCTTATTCAGAATCATCCTGGAAAGGCGAACAATGTCGTTGATGCTCTATGAAAAGAAGAAAATCCTACTCAATCCATGTCATGTATTGAGAAAGACCATATCTTATTAGATATGCAAATGACGGATTTTGAAATCATAAGGGTATGTGATACATGTTACCTTTCCCAAGTTAATGTTCAACCGTCAATCCAATAGTTGATTAAGGAGGCACAAAGGGATGATCTGGAGTTACAAAAGAAGGTGAATGTAGTAAATGAAGGTAAACTCCATGAGTTCCATATCGACAATGATGGTGTGATTCGGTCTGGAACGTTGATTTGTGTGCCTTCACCATATTGGATAAAGACGAAAATATTGGAAAATGCACATAACTCAACTATCTATACCCATCCTGGTAGCACCAAGATGTACCGAGATCTCTAAGAACACTTCTTGTAGGATAAGTTGAAGAAAGATGTTGTTGACTACATCTCAAGGTGCATGGTGTGTAAGCAAGTTATTGAAGAGAGACAAAAGTCCAATTAGATGATGCAACCATTTCTTATACCCAAGTTGAAATGGGAGAATTTATCCATGGACATTGTCATGGGTCTCCTGAATACATCGAAGGAAAGTAATGCGATATGGGTTGGGGTTGACCAATACACCAAGACTACCAATTTTATCACTATTCAGGAAGATTTCTCACTTGAAAAAATTTCAAGGACACATGTGAAGGATGTAGTGAGACTGCACGATACACTACGCTCGATTGACTCTGACTATGAAACATGGTTCACATCTATATAATGGAGATGTCTTCAATATTCATTGAATACTGAATTAAATTTCAACATGGTCTATCACACCCAATGTAAGGGCCAATCTAAAAGGACTATTCAGACACTAGAATATATTATAATAACATGATCATTGGAATTTATAGGTTGATGAGATCAGAATATCCCATTGGTTGAGTTCTTATTACATAATATCTTCCACTCAATTATTCAGATGGCTCCATATAATGATTTGTATGAAAAGAAATGTCTAACACCAACTTGTTGGGATGAATTTGGATATAGAGTTCTACGTTAACACAATCATGTGAAAGGGATGAGAGAGGAGGCTAATGCCATATAGAAACACATCAATGCTGCTAGGAGTCGGCAAAAGTTCTAAGGTGACAGCCTTCAAAGAGACTTGTAGTTCGAAGTTGAAGATATATTTTTCCTTTGAATATCACCATGGAAGAGAGTCATGCAGTATAAAAATAGATAGATGAAAATCCCAAGGTACATTAGCCCCTTTTAGATACATTACCACATAAGATCTATGGCCTATAGAATCGATCTTCCACATAATATGGATCCTGTTAATGATGTATTTCACGTATGAATCCTGAGAAAGAACATACTAGATCACTCACATATACTGAACTGAGAGGTGGTAAAACTAGAAGTTGACCTCTCTTATAAAGAGAATCTTGTGAAGATTCATGAGAAAAGTGATAAGGTTTAATGCAACAAGAAAAACCACATTTTCAAAGTGTCATGGAGAAACCATAAGTTTGGAGAAGCATCTTGGAAAAAATAAGAGGCGATGAAGGAGTGGAACCCTCATATGTTTGTGTAAAAAAAAATTTTGTGTAAAATTCCATTAGAGTAGAAAAATATAATGAACCAAGCTTTTATAAATAGAACTACCCTATGATAATTATGAATTATAGAATAATCACATTAGGAAACACAATGAAATGATATTAAATACTATATGTCCATTAAAAATAATATTTACAGCTCTATTTTTTGAATTTGAAAAATATGACGTACAAGGTTGCGATTAGTAAGATGTTTGGAGTCTGATAAAAAAGACACATTTTTTTGTGAAGTGTAAAATACCCATAAAAATTGTTATATACAGTTAAGGATAGTAATATAAATCTTATAAGTATTAAATATTCCAAAATAATAGTATCCTTACCATGGAATGATTAAATAAAATTTAGGCATCTTATAAGTGATAATAAGACCATAGTAAAAGTATTGGTATTTTTGTAAGATATAAATAATTAATTAAATTTAAATATTTAAAATAATATATAAATTAATCTGCTAAAATTATTTCACAAATCAGAAATTCTATTTCTTATATTTTTATGATCATTTTAAAAGACCTTTTGTAATTTTTAGAAGCATTATAAAATAAATTTTAATTTCAAAAAAATGTGTTTTTTCATGTAAATTATGATTTTAATTAAAAAGAATATTACACATATATATAAAATTAATATTGAAAAATTGACTTCATTTTTTTATTCTACATGTTGAAATATTGTTAGGTTGAATTGTTTTAATTTTTTTGAAATACTGGGTTTTTTTGTGAATAGTAAAATACATTAATTTATCGAATAAATACATTATAATTCAAACCCACTATTCGTGACATCACAAGTGACGTATGCACCAAAATATAAAATTTACCTACCATGATTACATTTTTTTTTCATTTAACCAACAATATTTCTTTTCATGTTGGAAATTAATAAACTACTAATTAAAATATTAAGAGAAACCTCATCCCCTCTACTATTAATAGCATCATTCACACCCTCTTTTCCTCACACCTCTAAAACTGTAATACATGCCTAAAATCTCCACATAATACTTATCTAGACCCTCCCCATAATCTAAGTGATTATGGTCTCATTACAAGGCCATTCCTAGGTTCCTTAAGGGGGTCCCAAGAGGATGATTCGAGTGGCAATTACACACACACTCTATCTCTCTTTATTTTACTATCAATTTCATGTTCTTCTCATAATAACTACCCACAAATACTCATACACAAGGTATGGAGACTCAATTATATCACATATTATGGAGTTATATTACACTAAAGGGATAATATATCGTCCATCCCCATTCTCCTTTTGTTTTTATTTTAGAAAAGAAAACAATTTTAGTTAGGTGTTAATTTATCACTTCCAATAATGACATGTTTTCTTTTTCCATTACAGCCTTCAGATCTAGTCACAAAAAAATTTTGTTGTCTAAATGGGTTATTTTATATGTATTAAATGTTATAGATTGAACTTATGAAGATATTACTAAAATAAAAAACAAAATGTGTTCGTTGTGATCCCATACTGCGTGAATTAGCCCAAACGATTGTCATTAAATTTTAACTAATTATTCATCCACGTGGTATATAAAATAATTCATTTTAAACACTTTTAAACTTTTTTAATATAATTAATAAAATAAATTACTAGTTTTTTATGTTTTTATATTTTCCACATGATCATTCATTCATGAATACACGTGAACCGTTCCTGAAAACCATAAAAACAGACATTCCCGAACAATGGATTTAACACCTATAATTCATTCAAAGGCCCATAAAATAATGTAATATAACCATAATAAAACATATTAATGTATAAAAATTTATATAATTGTTAATTAATGAATATAATTTGGTTATATATGATTTTAATGTGAAACAAGAATTCAGATATAAGTTAAGGTGAAATTCTTGAACCAAAGGTTCTTTCATCGTGTCATCCCTCTTTCACTAAAATTTTTGTTTGGTCACAATTTAGAAGTAATTTATTCTTCTTTATATTCCCTATTCTGGGATATAAACTTTTCCCACTGGAGTTTCATTGAAGCAATTTTTTCGAAAATAACACTTCTTTCTAAAACACATCATTTACATCTCCCGCGAGGTGCATGGTTCTTATATCAAGTATGTTATTCTCACTTTATTTTGGGAACCCAATGTTTATGGATGTGTTATAATGATTTGAAACCCATTACCTTTCATGGGTAATTTTTTTTCATTGTTTTAGCTTTTTTGGTGGAAACCACGATAATTATAATGTTATGATGTGACTGTTCCTCCCGGAATTATACAGTACCCGAACACATTTGGTAAAGAGATGAATATAATGATTTAGAGTTAATTAATGTCTGAATAAGATTATATAATTGTTCCCATGTATGTGTGGTAGTTAACCACTATGACATGATGTTTTGTTTTTATGCATTGCCAAATTTTATGTCTTTTATTAAGGATTCATGTCATGTTCATGATCCTTTTCCTATGTTATGATAATTCTCACCAATTGATATATTGTTCTTTTATATCATATTATTGAGATTTTATATCAATAAATTATTTATGCCTATCCTCAGATGAGTAAATATACCATGGTGTGGTCAAGTGCTAATAAAATTCAAGATAAGAAAGAATTAAATAATTGTTTCTGCATGATGTTGTATATGTTATGTGTGTTCCTAGTTTTACAAAGACACAGACCCTCTGGATCGTCTTGGTTTAATACTATTATCTTATTTATATTTATAATGATGTAACTGCAATGTACAATATGTCTTGGTGGCTATAGTCACCTCATTTATCACCTCCTACATAGTACAGAATAGTATTGGTGCCCAATAGGGCTTGACCCCAGGTCCTCTTGGATGCCCAATATGATCCTTTATAAATTGGGAATGAGTTATTTGGAAATAGTAACTACACATATATAAATAATTATATTTATAGTTGAATTATATATTGAATCCACCTATATGAACCATGTATGTGCAGATGTAAGTTCCCATATAACTGGAATACTATAATTTGGGTGGACCGAGCATAACTCAGAGATCCAAAACAAGTCTAAACATGTCTATAAGCTCGTGAAATATGGTAAATCCAATACATATTAATAGAATATTATACTTTATTTTAGAAACTCTTTGTGGTGAGTGATACATCATGTTAACACTCAAATCATGGAATGTGGCACATAAATCCATACACCTTTATAGTATCACTTGTGTTATATGCCATGAACTCAACACCCAATGTATTGGTTCGTGATAACTACATGTTCAGTAGAACTGTTACAAACATTCCACAACCTATGTATATGGAATAAATATATTTATAATTTTTGGACCCGAGGAAATACCTCTCATGAATTACTTTAACCATTTCTATATAAACTCAACATTTCATTTATTAAATAATACACTGGAAACAAGATTTTATGAATTTCAAAATCGTAGTTCAATTAAATTAATATTTTATAATAAATATAACTATTTACAAAGAAGAAGAAATATTCATGGACTTACCAAACTTATTAACCTATTTAAGGGATATATTTTATTTAGACTCATTAATTTCACTTATGGAAAAGAAAACCATTATTCATATTCCATTAAATTTTAAACATTCAATCATATTACACAAAACATAAAAAATTGTTTCACAAGGATAAAAGAAATGCATATATGGTAACATGGTGAATTTGGAAAATACATACATTGTAATTTCCATTTATAATAAAATAAAAGACCTTAGTAGGATTTTAGTTCAATCAACATTAAGATTGGAGTAATCTCCAATTAATAACATCAAATGAAAAAATGTCTTAGTCATGACATATAACAAATAATGACATCTATGAATATAGAAATACTAAATAAACAATGCAATAATGTTTTAAAACCTAAATCACATCTTTGTAATTTTTTAGACCACACCCCTCAACTGAGGGGTTCTATACTAAAAGAATGACATTGATTACCATATAATTTATTTGATCGGTTAAGAATCACATCTCAATTCACCAAAAGATTCATTTTTAAATAAAATAAAAATTCATTGTAATGAAATTATATACAATTTAACATTTATACTGAATTTATCTAACTATGATTCTTTTGTAATATGTCCCAAGCTGTTGGCATTTTTTGTCTGAGATTTCTAGAATATTTAAGTTATAAAACAACTTTTAGTTTTAGTATTACTATTTTTTTAAAGGATATATCATTATAAAAACCTAAAATTTTGATTCCACAAGGTTTTTTTGAAACATATATTTTTTAACTAAAATTCATTTAAATAAAATGAATGATGAAATGGACTTTTTGGTAAATTACATATTAACCAAATTTTATTTAATATTATAGTTTTTTGAATAGATTGAATATTATATATGTAATTTCATTAATATATATATAATGGGATGAAATTGATATTAATTTGTTATTTAATCAATTTTAATGATATTTAAATTAAATAAATATAATTATATAGTTTAAGATTTTGAAGCCTCTATTTTAAGATGATAAAAATAAATCTAACATTCTATTAAAAAGGTAAAACATATTTCTTAATTTCATATTACCCATATATGTGAATTACTATATACCATTTCAGATCATGTTTAACTACATGTATGAATTTTTTTCTACCCTAACCTAATAAGTACAATTTTACATGACTTGTTATTTTTAATTTATAACATAAATTTATATATAATTATATATTATATTTTTCATTCTCTATGCTATTAATTTATCCATAAAATATTTTTTTCATTATATGAATAAATAATTTCAATTTTCTAATAAATTTATATAGAATATTATTATAGAAAATATAATTCCTTAAATTACTTATATGTACCCATTCAAATTTTCTTTTCTACATCAATTTACCTCACCCTTACACAAAAATACTTCATAAACCAGCTTTATAAAACCATCTCATTTTTTCATAGAAATTGATATTCTGATTATATATATATATAATTCGGTTTAGTTTTTTTAAAATATAATCATATAAATAACAAAAAATTTATGATTTTTTCTGTTATAAAAATAATTATTTTAGGATCAAGGTTTTTCTTCATTTTTTCGCATGGAAATTCAGAAAAAAGCTTCAATAATGATAAATTTAATTTTAGTTGTTATTTTTAATACTTTTTTATCTTCTTGATTTATTTTTAAAGCCTAAAAAATATTCAGATATATATATATATATTATATGTTAATGTTTTATTATTGAATTATGAATTTTAATGCACAAAACTAAGTAATTTGCATGTTTTTATTTTTTTAATTTAATATTTAAAATGAAAATTTAATTTGACAAATATCTGATCTCATTGTACTATTTTAATGTAGAATATTTTAACTAATTTGTGATTCGTCAATTAGTTTTAATTATTATATATATTATTAATATTGAAAAATTATCATGTAATGGTAATCATTATATCCCTAACTCTTTGATAATTATACATTTATTATTTTGAATTTGAATTATCTTACCAATGCCTCATCTAGGTTGATCTTTTATTATATTTACGGAGCTATATAATATGTTGGATAGTTTTACAAAATTATTTATATATCAATCCTTCAATTTTATTTTTTCAAATCTCATGTGATATTTTTGAAAGTGTTATGTACTATGTTATTGTGATGTAATATTATATAATTATAGTTAGATCAATACTCATTTTTGGATGATCTTTTATTTGATAATATAAATATTATATGACACCCTATTACTACCTTAATTAATTTATCATAACATGTTATAAATTTTACAAGGTTTTGTTACAACATTCTTTATTATTTCACTCCTTGTTTGTTGAGTTTATTTTCATTCTATTCTATTAAGTTTTAACTTCTCATCCATTCAAATATTTAAATTTTTATGATTTTCCAACCCATAAGAGTTTCCCACATTTGATTGTGACTCATGTAATCAAATGTGAAGGCCATTTGTGTTGGGAATCCAAGTGTCAAATCCATTTTTTATATGTAGATAAACTTATATAATCGTCAATTTTTAACATTATACTACAATTAAAAAATATATATATAAAGCAGGTAATGATTCCAACATAATATACATGTATTGAAAATAAATCTCTTAGGGATTATAGAGGTTTTATTATATAATATGACTATTTTGATATAAAATAATATAAAAATAACATTTTTTCAATATTTATTTTATAATGTATCATATCACTTGCAATTCTTTATAATTAATTCTGATATTTAATAATGATAAATAATTTAAATAATTAATAAATATCTTTAAAAATTTTAAATTGGTGTATTCATCCCATCTAAAAAATATTTCATCAATATTATACAAAAACATGTTGTACCCAGTGGTTCCAAAAATTTATTTATTAAATGAGATAGGATCATATATCCATCCAAATCATAGTTCATAGGATTTAGTCAACCGTATAAGGGGAATCCATCTTTATCATTATTTTACCACCATTTTATCATCCATTTAACCTTAAATATCTGAGTTTTGTTATTCATCGATTTTGGTGAGTTCCTAAATCATTAATTATATATATCTCTTTATATTCCCTAGTCCCCCTCTACCACATCATATGATTCTGTTTGATAGAGAATAGTTATTTGATAGAGATTATAACAAATATGGGTTGAATCACAGTGATTCTATAGGTACAAACATTGTATTTCTTAGAGGCTTTTCTATGTGGATAAAATCACACGTTTTCATGTCATTTAATTTTATATTAGACTCTTACATATTTATTCATCAGTATTCCTCAAATATGAAATATAAATAGTGATTGTTTCGTTCCAGATGTTGGGGATGTGGTCATAAGTAGAAATGGGAAAGGGGGGGGTATCAGTATTTATCATGTAACATCCCATATTTTAGAAATATTCTCCCACTATAATATATATATATATATATTAAAAATATATTTTATTATTTTCAAATAATTTAACATGTCTATAAAATAATTCATAAAATAAATTAATTAAACTCAAATCAAATTTTTCAATAATAATATAATATTAAAAAAATAATACATAAAACCATGTACTATGTGGATTATTATATACCATGGATTATTGAATACCACAAAATTTCATAACATAAAATGTGATAATAAATATAAACTAATAATATATTTATAACTACGAATTCCTCTAGATCATCTTCACCATTTACAATCACCATTATTAGATCTAAACATACGATTATAAAAAACTTTTAAAAAGAGAAAAACATTTTAAAATACAATATAAAAACAATAGGAATTATATGTGTGGTTTAAAAAAATTTATTTGGGTGAATTTATAGGATGAAGTGGGGTGATATAGTTGTTATATGATGATCATACAATTTTATATCATGGTTTCATATAATATCAGTAAACATGATACCCTTTCAGAATTAATTATATATAATTAATACGCTTAAAGACTATATAGATTTTTTAATAATAAAGTTTTCTTATAAATAGTAATATTTTTAATACAATAAACTATTTAGCGATAAAATAATAATTTACTAATCAATTATGGGAAAAAAATATTTCACTAAAAAAAATTATTTTCAAGAAAAAAACATTTTTAATAAATATTACCAATTTTATATTGTCTCTAAAAATTGGATTGTTAAAAATTACGTTGTTATTTATAAAATAAATTATCTTTTATTAATAGTTATTTATATGACTATTAAGAATTATAATTGAATAATTCAAGCTAAATGAAATATATTTTGGAAGAAAATATTGTTTTTAGTATTTATTATATTTTTTAATGCATTGTTAATTATATCATATATAGAGTGTGAAATTTAATTTAACATTATTTTTATACAGAACGATAAATTAATATTCCTTCTTAAAATTTTTTATCAATTTTTCAGAAATGAATAACAAATAATTTAATTTAAAACAATATTTTTTAATGAATTATATATTATGTAATGAATATCTTGTATTAATAAACTAAATTGGAAATTACTAAAAAAATTAAGGAAACATTAATTACATTATTTACAAATAAATTAAATTATATTTCACTAATTATCATTAAATGAAAAATAATGATAATAAATTAATATTGTTCTTAAAAATGTATTTTTTCTCTAAAATGTATATTAATACGTTATGATTTACGTTAGAACCATTAATTTTTTTTGAAGAAAATAATTTAAAAATAAAAAAATTGATTTCATATTTGTATTCCAAAATTCAAAATTATTTAATAAGTTAAATTAATTTTTTTCCCAAAAATAACTTATAGAGTTAGAAATGGAAATGCAACTTTTAATGTAAAATGAGGATAAAAGGTTAAACTATATGAAAAATAATGAAAATATATTGGATAATTATATAAAAATTTTATGTATGATGTTATTAAGAACCCATATTAAGTAATTATAGAATATTAACCCACCATTATTTTATAATCATAACAGTATACGTGAATGTAAAAATATATGAAGAAATTTCACTCGAAATCACATATAAAACAACTACACATCTACATCTCCAAACCAACTAATTACCAAAACATATTCCTCGAATATTTGACCATATTCACTATATCAATGATTTCATTATCATTTTTTATTTTTTATTTTAAAGAAGGAATCCAAAATCTATTGTTTTGAATCAGCCTACATTGAGGATAGAATTCACCAATGTACCTAGTTCTTTAACACCTTTTTCAATTACCTTATCAGATATACTCATAAACATAATCAATAACCCATGTACATATTTTATATTGAATTATATTTTAATATATGGAAATTATTACGTTATTTTAATTAATATTTAAACTTATAAAAATTCATTAGCATTTCAAATTCTTGTTTTGGTATGTTCAACCACCTACATGGACGATGTTGTATTATATATACTATTTCAATCATAAATATGGATTAAGGGATCAATAATATTAATATACTCTATAAAATAGTAATGTATGTTATGAATATAGTTCTGTATGTTTTAAAAAATAAATTAATGATCTATATAAAGTATCATGTTTTTAATGGTAAATTACTCAAAACATATTTGTTAGGGATTATATTATCACCAAAAAAACCAAAAAAAAATCCATAAAATGATAATTGGATCAATTATTCATTGAAAATATTTAATTACACTAGATTTAATAAACTGATAATGATTAACATGGTATCATATAGCTATGATCAACATCCCCACTATTATAATTATACTATAAAATCAAAAATAATAACATTACATGACAAAAATAAACTATAACTTATTAATAAATTTGTAATGAATAATTTTAATTAAATAGTACAGGAAAATAAATATAAAAATCCATTTCTTAAATATATTATTAATATTTATATATATATTATACATGAGGATAATTTTCTTTCATAGATGTCTACAATATTGATAGTGGTTTGTCATCTTAATTTCCCAATAATTTTGATTGCACCAATATTGACCACTTTTTTTTATTTTTTATAGTGTATGTACAAACCAATGAATATCCTTTTATTATAATTATTATTATATAAAATTGATTTATAGAACGATCTATGATTTCCTATTACAAGGGATTTATATTTAAGTGTTAACAAAGTAATTAGAGTTTCTCTTCGAAATTCACATTGATATAAATATAATTTATGACTAATTATTCCTTAGGGAAATTTATTTTTTATTTATTTGAAATTGTGACAAATTTATACTCATATATTAATTTCATAGGATATTAAATAATAAAAAAATATCACCTCTATTTGGATCTCAATCCATATAAAATGTTTCTTATATGGGGGATTTGTCATGACCCGTCCCCCAGGGCCCATCCAGCGACTACCCCAAGCCCGCCTTCTATAGGCCTGGGGCTAGTGACTAGCACTAAAGGTGTAAATCCCTAAAACTGGGAAGGCATTGTCTTATAACCTTAATAAACAAATAACAGAGTACAAGCAAGAAGCAAAAAAATAAGTAAAACTATATAACAAAGTGTACTAAAATTAAATGGCGTCCGGAATTACAAGACTAACTATAAATTAAAAGGAATTATAATGTACAACTGAAGAAAAGAAAAGTTGTTGTTGGGTAGTCCTCCAAGGTTCCAACCTGAAGGGTATGTATAGATCGCCTCCTCAGCACTCCAGGTCTGTATGTCTCATCCGTGTATCATCACTCTATATGTTCCACCTTCGGGTACTATCCGATCCTGGTGCCCTCAGCATTAGTCAGCATTGTTTGTCATCTGTGTCCAAAACAACGAGGTTCGGGCATAACCCGTGTAGGGGTGAATATAATGATACTCATTTGGGACACTAAGACCCTTAAGGTCTCACAAAATCCAATAAGGATAAACCACATGGTATGAAATCAATAGTTTACCCCAATTAGGTATATGCCCATACATATACATAAGTTATCATGAAATCCATCTCAATACTGAGTTAAAAACATATGTTACTGACTCATCTCACACATGTATACAAAATTTTTAGATATTCAGAGATGATTATATGTATCCCCTAGATAATCGATTTTGTGCAGCCCACATAGGATTTTTGTATAGGAATCAGAGCTACTGAACCCACACAGGATCCAGGAAGATTAGTCAGAGTTGTTGAAACCACACAAGATCTAGGAATTGTAATCAGAACTATTGAACCCACACAGGATCTAGGAACAGTAGTCAGACCTGTCAAACCCACAAAAGATCAAGGAAGAACTGTTAGAACTGTCAAACCCACACTGGATACAGGAAGAGTAGTAAGAGTAGTCGAACCCACACATGATCCTGAACAACAGTTAGACCTATCGAACCCACATAGGATCCAGGAACGGTATTTAGAACTTTCAAACTCACATAGGATCCCGGAATAGCAGTCAGAGCTTCTAAACCCACACATGATCTTAGAATAATGTTTTGAACTGTTGAACCCACACTGGATCTCAGAATAGTAGAAAGAACTGTCGAACCCACACAAGATCCAGGATGAGTAGTTAGAACTGTCAAACCCACACAAGATCCAGGAACAGTAGTTAGAGCTATCGAACCAACATAGGATCTAGGAACATCAGTTAGAACTGTCGAACCCACACATGATCTAGGAAAAGTAGTCAGAACTATCATACCCACACAGGATCTTGGAATATTAGTCAGAGCGCAACCATCCACAGTGTTTCTGGACAATCATTCTTGATTCCGGGAGGGTCTAATCATCATTCCATGTTTCAAAACCTCAACATCCACAAATTCCCATGAAGAAAAATCCCAAATGTCCACCCCGTCATAGGGGTCTCAACGCGACAGACGGCGCGTCAATCAGACGCCCGATCAGAGAGTTATTAGCCTCTTAGTCCCAGGGGCCCAGTTGAATTCGTGCACAATCCAACCTATTGTATCTCAATTATACCCCAAAAACTAGTGGGGTATACTCTAATGGATGTCACGCTCCAAGATTTCTAGTGCTACTGATTGTTTGTCAAATGGATGTTTGATTCCAAATATATGGCCGAAGGTGGGTAAAAGGGTTGAAGTGGCCCAGGGACCTATACGACTTGGTCAGACCGACCCGACCTGACGCGGTCTAGGCCGACCCAGTCTGCGTCCACCTAGCCTGAACAGTTGGTTATGGCTTGGCCTGCTGGGCCCTGCCCAATAAGGCGCGAAGGCCGCGAGTAGAGCAAGGGCACAGACAGGTTTCGAGGGCGTGGACCGGCCGCACATCGGTGTAAGGGTGGTTTGGCCCGGAGGTGTCGTCTAGGTTGTGGAAGGATGTCTCATCCTAGAGCGCGTGGGGAACGGGTTGGTGGCTCAGCCCGGATGTCCTATCCTGGTTCGACCAACGACACAAGGGGCATGGCTCCGGCAGCTCGGCAGGGAGGCCGGCGGGTGGTCGGGAGGTCGGCGAGCAGTCGGGCGACCGGTGGGCGCACGAGAGGTTGGCGGTGGCTGGGAGCCTGGAGGTCGGCGGGCGCCTAGGTGGCCAATGGTCGCATTAGAGTGAAGTAGCGGCCGGAAGATGGGAGGCTGGCGGGCTGCTGGCAGGCGCACGGGAGGCCGACGGCGGCCTAGAGCAGGTTCAGCCAAAGCGCCACTAGTGCGGCACGGGTTACGGAGACCGTAGTGAGTGTGGTCATTTCCTGTCGCCTTCGTCTCCTCGCCGTTTCGTCTCCATAACGAATAACATCACAAAAGAGATTGACGTAGGGAGTCAGGCCATGTTAGTTTAGCCAGCATCGTCCGTGTTCAAGGTGATAGCAATTAATTCATATGATCGAAGCACCAAAACCCACCTGGAAAAATGAAAACATCCCCATTCTTTATTTTGTTAGAAACTAATCACATTACACTTAATTGAAAATAATCGTCTACCTTTGTTCGATGTTTTTCAATTTTGGTGCCTGGAAGAAGAAAGATCGTTGGGAAAATACGGACGTCAATGACATCGGAATTTTCTGCGAACGTCCGTTTGTACATCGGCTAGTCGTAGTTGATGAAGTCAAATTTTAGAGTAGCATCTGAGGAAGGAAGTCGAAGACTCTCCTCGCTGGCGTTCATCATTGGACGAATTCATTCATCATAGAGGAAGCCTAATCCTCCATGTTTTGGGAATCGCGCCACATTAACAGTGCTTTGTCTCTTGGTGAAGCCATCCCAAAACCTTCTCCCAAGCATCTTATATATATGAGAGGGATAGAGGAAGGTAAAAATCATTGAAATTATGACGGTTCATTTATTATTAACATTCCTAAATTACAACAACATGTTTATTTAAATTGTAACACCCCAAGCATCCACGATACGCTTCTCTTTGAATAATGTGATAGCATGTGTTGTACGCAACACCGAGTTCTAACACACCATAACCAATCAAACTAGCTATTATGAATAGTAATACCTACATTTTGAAATTATATATATTTTATTTTTTAAAATTGACTTCATTTTTGGATTCGGAATATCGAATTTAGCCTAAGGTGAAATTTTGGTACTTTTCAGATGACTTTAATATTTAGCTGAATAGTGAAAGTTACTAAATTTTAATTAAAAACAACTTTTTTAATCAAAATAATTAATAGTGATAAATTATGAATTTTAGAGGTTTTAAAGTTTATTTAGAATATATTTTTACCATTTAATACAATGTCTGGTCATTGGATATAATTTTACAATTAAACCAGACATAAACAAGTGTCAATCTTTTGATAGTTATTATATCTTAAAAACATGTTTTTTGTTTTTACAACGGGAATTAATTTTAAATTAATTTTTGTCCACTTCTGTGTTTTGAATTTGGAAAAATGGATTCCATATTTGGAATTAGTATTTTCATATTGTGTAAATAAGTAACTTTTATTTTTAGACATTTTGAATAATTACTTCGGTAAATATTTTATTTACCATGGTTAAGGGTAAATCCGGTAAATAAGGGTTAAAAAATAATATTATAATAATAATAAATAACCGTAAAACGTGTCCTAGACCTATTGGATGACACATTGTTGACCATGGGAATCTTTAGGTCTATTTTTGGGACCCCATGGATCCACATGTAAGTGATAGGGACACTTTATTTTAATTAAGTTAAAATGAATTCAAAACTAACACAAGCATATATCTTTTAGAAAAACAATTGTTACATAGGGTTATATATGTTGGATTTTAGAGTATAAATATTCATTAGAAATACAAAAACATTTCTACATATTTATATTTTATTTATAATTTTTATACATTAAATAATTTAACTTATTTATAACAGAATTGTAATGCAGTAATTACCGTAATAGTGAAAAATTAGAATAATTGATATTTTAAATTCCCAAATAAATATAATTTGAGACTTTTATTGAATTACACTAATTTTCTAGGATAATATGACATATTAGGATTTATTAATTAACTTTTTTAGAAGTATTCAGTCTATTATGAGTTTCACAAAAATCAACTATTGAATAGTGTCAAAATTGACATAAAAGAGTTTTTGAAAAAAATATTATATTTTTAATTGATATTAAATTCCTAAAAATATAAGGATCGGACAAGATACATATATCATGATATTTTTATCATTAATGTACCACATGGGTGTATCTTGGATGTATATGGTAAGTTTATTAACCATATAATATAAAAATACAAAGAGACATTGTAAAAGTGAAACTAATTAACTTAGAGTTAATACTTAAAGATAAGGTTAATATAGTAACCCAAACCTGTCTAAATTTTATTGGTTAAGTGTTTTTCGACCCATACTAACCTTAAAATTTAAATAATCAACTTTGGATCCATTAGTAACCGAATATGAATTTATTATAAATTAATATTTCTAGCTTTTCCAAAGATGCCCCTCACCCCTCTTATAAAAGGGCACTCCTACTTCTCATTTATTCACACCATCAAAGCCTTTTTTTTGGCCAAACTCTTCTCAAATACTCTCCCAACATACCTAAGTACAACCTAGAGGACTTATTTTGATCAGAAAGCCAACTTAAGGATCCCTTTTGATTAAATCAAAAGGAAGAACCCGGAGAAGAGGTAATGATTTCCCCACCCTTTTCCAAGTTATTTTCTTCTTCCAATTCTTCTTCCTTTGTTATTACCATTCTAAAATAATAACTCCAGTATCATATATATAATATGATGTGATTATAAATATGGTACAACCATATTCAGTATTCTATCCACCATTTGAATAACATGTCACCATACGTGCGTACGTACAGCTTACCGTCTCCACGTAGTGGTGTAATTGTTATTCAATATATTATTATTTGGATGGGTATAATAATGATTTGTAACTCATGTAAATAATAAATATAACATGTTAATGATTCTTTATATATGATATAACATCCATTTATATATTATTTTAATATCAAAAGAATGATATTGTCGCTCATGCGTACGTACAGACTGTCGTCTCCCCGAACGCGATGAAATTCGTTATCCATCATATCCATTCCAGTATAATTATCATTTGATGATTTAAAAATAACATTTAAGGACTTTATATCATTCTGTATATGAATAATATACAATTTATCAATGTCAAACATGGATTATGTAACAAAACATATAAAAGAAAATGAGTAAGTTAACACCAGAAACGATGATAATACTAAGCTATTATTAAAAAAGCAATGTTAAAAGATCATATATGATATCATATGAAAATATATGATTCCTTTATAATTTAATATCAATTATATCACTATTATATAGGAGGTTTACCTACCACAACCAAGGAAAAGTACATGGTAAGGGTTTATTTCGCAATCTCTTCATTATCCGATGTTGTTTATACGTGATAATCTAATGGGATCTTTTTATCATCCACATCCATGTTTCTTAAAAATGTATTTTAAAACATTTTTAATATTTACAATAATATGGGTTCAATTCATTTATACCCTTGTTTTACTTTTTATTAGTGGTTTATAAAATTATCTTTCTGTTGTTTTCCAAATAAGGTGCTTTTAAAGTTTTCGACAGAATTAAGGTAAGAATGTTTTTTTAACTTATAAGGCGGGTATGGCTATTTTCTGCTGTTATAAAATAGCCGAAGCTTCCCTTACAAGATTATAAGAATATTTTCAAATAAAATGTTTTATTTAATAAATATATGACTCTTAAATTATTTCAAAATAGAAAGTGATATTTCTCTAAAAAGAGTTTTGATTTCATCTATGTCAACATCCTTTGATGTATTTTCTGAATTTTTTAAGTTGATTTATTATGATACAAAAATTCTATATTGTATTGAAGGTTTTGTGATATTTTTGACTATGGATGTGTTATTTGTATACCATTCATAGTTTATGGAGGAAGTATTTACATTTCGTATGCTAGTTTTAATACGAATGTTTATGTTATGTTTAATCCTTTTCATATGGGAATGCATTGGACTTAATATGTGACGGGTGGAGCCCGCAGTAGCTCCTCGATGCATCGGTAGGTCTCATGAGACAAACTAGTGTCTTTCCACAAGGCCTTGACAAAATATTATTTGTAGTCTTGGCACGAGGCCTTGGCTATGTGGTTATGATAGTGTGGGATTATGCATTCCATCATTAAGAAAGTGGTTATTGATATTGCATGTTATTATTCGATTATTAGAATATCCATGTGAATAAGTAAATGAAATTATTTCATTTTACTTTTTCCATACTATGTTGAAGTTCAAGTTTAAAAGGCTTTTGTTTTAGTTATACATTGTCTTAAATGTTAATTCTTATTTATGAAAGTTTCTGCTATATTGTTATCCTTTCTGGGCATTTGAGCTCACCCCTTTTCTATGTTTTATTTTTCCTAGGAAGTGAAGAAGTAAATTATGAATGACCTGTAGGGATATTATGTAGGGATATGAGTGTGGAATATGGAGACAATATGTTGTTGTTGTAGTTCTTCACTTTATGATGTAATGTAATACTTATGAATATATCTAGTGTTTCCAAGGATACTAAACCAATCGGTCTTTCGAGATTTGATCTTTCTTCTGATCATTCCAATGTTATGTAATAATGCACCGACTCTAGGTAACAGGGGTCGGGGCGTTACATTTGGTATCAGAGGAAGTTTAGTACAAACCTTGGAAGCTAGATTTTGATAAACTCTGATTAGAGCACGTAGACTTAAGATGAACTTTGGGGATTAGTGTAGAAGAAATTCCTACAATTTTGGTATTGTAGAGATTTTGTGAGTTTTTCAAGCAATACATCCCTGTCTGGATATGAACAGGTAGAGGCAGCTCTAGCACAGATGTACCTAGGGGTAAAACCCGAAAACACTGCTTTGAACTAGACTCGAACAGGAACTGGTGCACGACAACGGGCCTTGCTGCACTCTTGCTTACGACATTCTTGGGGGATATGCTTAGGATAACTGTCATTTTTTACAAATCATTATGAAGAGTTTATGAGAATATACTTCCTCAAAGAAAACATTCTAATGATTATGGATTATATCCATAAATAGTTCAATTTGTGTTAAGTGTTCTATAAGTATGGGAATATGTATTTTGATTCATAAACTGATCTAGTTTATGCCATTGTATAGAAATGGCACCTAGTGGAAGAATTGGAAACTGTATCAATGCACATACTCCCTGTAGGGATTTCCCTCCTGCTCAAGATAATTATAGTGGAGATGGTGATGCAACTGGTGCCGATCAGATAATCACCATACTGGGACAACTCACTCAGGTTATGAATAATAACCTTACCCATATGGAGCACCCTAATCAGCAGCATTGAGGATCAATGTAAGATCGATTCATGACGAAAAAACCACCAATGTTCAATGGGAGTACAAATCCCTTAGTAGCTGAGAAATGGATAAATTCCCTAGAGATAATATTTCAGGCTTTGGGGAGTAGTGAAAGGGAAAAAGTTATCATGGCAGTTTGACGACTCACTGGAGATGCTGATCAGTGGTGGTCATTGATTCAAAACACGAAGGAAGATGATGAAGTATCAAATATGGAATGTAGGGAGTTCAAAGATCTATTTTTAGAAAAATACTTTCCTCGCAACCATCAAGCAGATATGGAAAAGCAATTTCTGAGTCTGAGGCAAAAGGAGGATGAGAATTTCGCAAATTATGAGGCTAACTTTACAAGGACAGAAAGGTATGCTAGAGATTATATACATAACCCAAGAAGTAATTTGTTCATTTCATTGATGGGTTAAAACCATTTCTCCATCGAGCATTAGCCTCGCAATCCTTCCCGTTGTATGAAGACATTGTCTAATGTATTATCAAGACCGAAAAAGAATTCTCTATGTCTTATGACTTTAAAGAAAAGCAAGAGAAGAAGAGACCTGCTGATCAATCTGGGAATGGAAATAAGGGGAATAAGGGAAAGGTTGAATATCAATCATGTGGTAAATTTGGTAAGAAACACCCTGGTACATGCATGAAGGGAACATGAGTCTATTACAAGTGTGGTGAAAAAGGCCACCAAGCTCGTGATTCCAAGGGGAAGAAGGAAGATACCAATGTTCAGTGCTACAATTGTAGGGAGATGGGGAATTATGCAAATGAATGTCTTAAGCGTCAGGAGAACTTATCTCAGAACTGGCCAAGAGATCAAGCCCAAGCTTAGGTTATCACTACTACTGAGGTAGAAGCACCGAAAGACATGGTGGCAGGTGATTTAATGGTTTCCTCAAGTTTAGTAAATGCATTATTTGATTCTGGATCATCTCATTGTTTCATATCTTCCTAGTTTTCTAAGAAAATTAGATATTTCCAATTGGATTTAACAAGGGAGTTTTCAGTTAAAACTCCTAAGGGAAGTATCATTGCAACAAAGTTTTGTGAATCGGTCCCCATTAGAGCACATAAATGTTCTATATCTGCTGATCTCGTCGTCATACCTATGATTGAGTTTGATATAATCCTCAGTATGGACTGGATTTTGGACTATGATATGAAGATTTATTGTAAGAATAAAGAGGTTACAATTCTGGATAATGATGATAAGGAACACCTTATCTTTAGAGCTGAATCGTCACCACCTAATTCTTATCTAGATCCACCCCCAGTAGCTCAACTAAATTCAATTATTGGGGAGGAAGAGAATGAAATAAATGTGGGTGAGGAAAGGAATGTTCAAATAGAGGATGTACCTATTGTGAAAGAATTTGTAGATGTATTTCCGGAAGATTTACCTGAACATACTCCAGAACGAGAAGTTGAGATTTCTATTGATTTAAATCCTGGATCAAGGCCTATATCGAAGAACCCTTATAGAATGGACACTATAGAATTAGTAGAACTAAAGAAACAACTAGAGGAATTGAGTAATAAAGGATTTATTCTCCCTAGTGTTTCTCCATGGGGAGCCCCTATTCTTTTTGTTAAAAATAAAGATGGATCTATGAGGTTATGTATTGACTATAGGGAGATCAATGCTATAACGATACAGAACAAGTATCCCCTACCTCGCATTGATGATTTATTTGACCAACTACATGTAGATCAATAATTTTTAAAGATTGACCTTTGATCTGGATACCATCTGTTGTGTGTGAAGAAGGAATACATTCCGAAGACAGCATTTCAAACCAGGTACGGGCATTCCGAGTTTACTGTAATGCCTTTTGGATTGTCTAATGAACCCTCTGTATTCATGGATCTGATTAATAGAGTTTTCAAAGAGTATCTCGGTGAATTTTTGGTGGTATTTATTGATGATATCTTGGTATACTCTAAAATCTACGAAGATCATGAAAATCACTTGAGCATTATCTTGAAGACTCGGAGAAGACATGAATTATATGAGAAGTTTAGAAAGTGTGAATTCTGGCTTCAAGAGATTTCTTTTCTTGGCCAAATTTTCTCTAAAGATGTAATCTATATTGATCCTTCTAAGACAAAGGCAATACATGAATGGCCAACACCGACGAGTATAACTGAGGTACATAGTTTTATTGGTTTAGCAGGTTATTATCGACGTTTCGTCCAGAATTTTCCCCGATTGGCTATCCCATTAACGAAGCTCACACGTAATGGGGTTAAATTTATTTGGACAAAAGAGTGTGAATAATGATTCGACGAACTGAAGAGAAGATCAGTCAATGCTCCTATATTGACTCTACCATTGGGGAATGATGGGATCGTTATTTATAGTGATGCATCGAAGAAAGGACTCGGTTGTGTCGTTATGCAGAATGATAGGGTTATTGCCTATGCATCACGACAGTTGAAAATTCATTAACAAAACTATCCTACTCATGATATCGAGTTAGCAGCTGTGATCATTGCTTTGAAGATATGGAGGCACTACCTCTATGGTGAAAAACGTGAGATTTATACTGATCACAACAGTTTGAAGTATATTTTCTCACAAAAAGAACTCAACATGAGGCAAATGAGATGGCTTGAATTACTCAAGGATTATGATTACATGATGCACTACAACCCGAGGAAGGCAAACAAGGTGGCAGATTCTTTGAGCAGAAAAGATAATGGAGTTTTGAACAATATGAGAATTGAAAGGGATCCAATTTTCATGGATCTAGTGAAGATGGACATGGGAATAACTAGGGAAGGAGAAACATCAATTCTTTTTCAAACGGTTGCCAAACCATCTTTACTAGAAAGGATTAAGAGTTCTCAGACTAATGATGGAGAATTTCAAAAGAAGATTAAAGCTGTGAATGATGGGTGATTGAGAGATTTTGTGTATGAAATGGAATTTTGAAATTCAGGAAGAGGCTTTGTGTTCCCGATATACCTGATATAAAAAGTGAATTGTTGGATGATGCTCATAGTTCCAATTTCTCTATACACCCCGGGAGCACCAAAATGTATAGAGATTTGAAGGAACATTTTTGGTGGGACAATATGAAGAAGGAGATTGCGAATTTTGTGTCAAGATGTATGGTTTGTCAACAAGTGAAAGCTGGAAGGCAACACCATGGAAGAGTCATGCAACCTCTTCCCATACCGAAGTGGAAATGGGACAATATTACGATGGACTTTGTCATGGGGATACCAAAGACTCCTAGAGGAACGATTCAATATGGGTTATTGTTGATCGTCTTACCATGTCAGCACATTTTCTTACTATAAGAGAAGATCTACCACTGGAACGTCTAGAAAGACTATATATTAATGAAGTTGTGAGAATTCATGGAGTACCCCTATCGATTGTTTCTGATTGTGATCCCTGTTTTACTTCAAGATTCTGGAAGAGTCTTCAGAAATCCCAGGATATTGAACTTCATTTGAGCACTGCCTACCACACTCAGACAGACGAACAATCAGAACAGACTATTCAAACCATAGAAGACATGTTGAGATCCTGCTCACTTGACTTTCATGGTATGTGGGATCAGTATTTACCTCTGGTAGAATTTTCCTATAACAATAGCTTCCATTAGAGAATTTATATGGCTCCATATGAAGTGATATATGGAAAGAGATATCGCACACCAACCTGTTGGGATGACATTGGTGAAAGAAAACTTGTAGGTCTAGAACTGGTGGAGGAAACGATAGAAAAGGTGAAGGTAATCCAAAATCACATCAAAGCAGCTCAACGTAGGCAGAAGAGCTATGCCGATAATCGAAGGAAGGATTTGTAATTTCAAGTCAGTGATCATGTTTTCTGGAAGGTATCTCCATGGAAGGGAGTCATACGTTTTGGTAAGATAGGTAAATTGAGTCCCAGGTACATCGGACCTTTCGAAATTCTAGAACGAATTGGGGTTGTAGCTTACCGATTGGCAATGCCGCCAAGTATCTCCAAAGTTCACGATGTGTTCCACGTATCTCTGTTTAGGAAATACATGCCTGACCCAACGCATTTACTCACCTATGAGGAGTTAGAATTGGAACCCGATCTGTCTTATTGTGAAGAGCCCGTCAGGATTCTTGATACGAGAGAACAAGTTCTGAGAAACCGGACGATGCGTCTGGTAAAAGTTTTGTGGAGAAACCATAAGATGGAAGAGGCAACATGGGAACCCAAGAAAATTATGATGGAGAACCACCCGAGTCTTTTCGTGAGATAATATTCTAGAAATTTCTAGGACAAAATTATTTGGCGGGGATAATGTAACACCCCAAGCTTCCACGGTACGCTTCTCTTTGAATAATGTGATATAATGTGTTGTACGCAACACCGAGTTCTAACACACTATAACCAATCAAACTAGACATTATGAATAGTAATACATACTTTTTGAAATTATATATATTTTATTTTTTATAATGGACTTAATTTTTGTATTTGGAATATCGAATTTAGCCTAAGGGGAAATTTTGGTACTTTTCGGATAACTTTAATATTTTGATGAATAGTGAAAGTTACTAAATTTTAATTAAAAAAACTTTTTTATTAAAAATAGTTAATAGTTATAAATTATGCATTTTAGTGGTTTTAAACTATATTTAGAATATATTTTTACCATTTAATATAATTTTGGTCATTGAACATAATTTTACAATTAAACCGGACATCAACAAATGTCAATCTTTTGAAAGTTATTATCTCTTAAAAACACGCTTTTTGTTTTAACAACGGGAATTAATTTTAAATTATTTTCTACCACTTCTGTGTTTTGAATTTGGAAAAATGGATTCCATATTTGTAATTAGGATGTTCAAATTGTGTAAATTGTTAACTTTTATTTTTAGGCATTTTGAATAATTACTTCGGTAAATATTTTATTTACCATGGTTAAGGGTAAATCTGGTAAATAATGGTTAAAAAATAATATTATAATAATACTAAATTACCCTAAAAAGTGTCATAGCCCTATTGGTTGAAACATGGTAGACCATGGGCATCTTTGGGTCGATTTTGGGACCCCCTGGATCCACTTGAATGTGATAGGGACACATTATTTTAATTAAGTTAAAATGAATACAAAAATAACACAAGCATATATCTTTTAGAAAAACAATTGTTACATAGGGTTATATATGTTGGATTTTAGAATATAAATATTCATTAGAAAGATAAAATGATTTAATAAATAATTATATTTTATTTATAATTTTTAGACATTAAATAATTTAATTTATATATCACACAATGGTGATGCAGTAATTACTATAATAGTGAAAAATTAGAATAATTGATATTATAAATACCCAAATAAATATAATATGAGCCTTTTATTGAATTAATCTAATTTTCTAGGTTAATAAGACATATTAGGATGGATTTAATTAACTTTGTTCAAAGTAATCATTCTATTATGAGTTTCACAAAAATCAACTATTGAATGGTGTCAAAATTGACAAAAAAGTGTTTTTAAAACAAATATTATATTATTAATTAATATTAAATTCCAAAAAATCTATTGTTCTGCCAATAGACTTATATCATGATATTTTCATCATTAATGGACCACTTGGGGGGTCTCTTGGATGTATATGATATGTTTATTAACCATATAATATAAAAATACAAAGAGACATTGTAAAAGTGAAACTAATTCACTTAGAGTTAGTACTTAAAGATAAGGTTAATATAGTAACCCAAACCTGTCTAAATTCTATTAGTTAAGTGTTTTTTGAACCATAAACACATTAACCTATAAATAATCAACTTTGGATCCATTAGAAACCGAATATGAATTTATTATAAATTAATATTTCTAGCTTCTTCAAAGATGCCTCTCACCCCTCTTATAAAAGGCAACTCCTCCTTCTCATTTATTCAAACCTTCAAAGCCTTTTGGATCGTCCAAACTCTACCCAAATACTCTCCCAACTTACCTCACTACAACCTAGAGGCCTTAGTTTGATCAGAAAGCCATTCTATTGAGCCCTTTTGATCAAATCAACAGGAAGAACTTGAAGAAGAGGTAATGATTTCACCACCCTTTTCGAAGTTTCTTTATTCTTCCACTTCGTCATCCTTTTTTATTGCCATTATAATATAATAACACCAGTATAATATATATACTGTGATGATATTATAAATATGGTACAACCATATTCAGTATTCTATCCACCCTTTGAATAACATGTCACCATACGTGTGTATGTACGGCTTTCCGTCTCCACGTCGTGGCGTAATTGTTATTCAATATATTATTATTTGGATGGGTATAATAATGATGTGTAACTCCTATAAATAATAAATAAAAAATGTTAATGATTCTGTATATATGATATACCATCCATTTATATATTATTTTAATATCAAAAGAATGATATTGTCGCTCGTGCGTACATACGGACTACCGTCTCCACGAACGCGATGAGATTCATTCTACATCGTATCCATTCAAGTATAATGATCATTTGATTATTTAAAAATAATGTTTAAGGACTTTATATCATTATGTATATGAATCATATACAGCCTATCCATGTAAAACATGGCTTATGTAACAAAACAAATAAATGAAAACGTGTAAGTTAACACCCGAAACGACGATAATACTACGATATTATTAACAAAGCAATGTTAAAAGATCATATATGATAACATATGAATGTATATGATTCATGTATAATTTAATAAAAATTATTTCACTATTATACAGGAGGTTAACCTACCCCAACCAAGAAAAAGTAAAAGGTAAGGTTTTATTTTGCAATCTCTTCATTATCCAAGGTTGTTTATACGTGATAATCTACTGGGATCTTTTTTTCATCCACATCCATGTTTCTTAAAAATGTATTTCAAATTTTTTTTAATATTTACAAGAATATGGGTTAAAGTAATTTATACCCTTGTTTGACTTTTTATAAGTGATTTATAAATGAATATTTCTGTCGTTTTCCAATCAAGGTGCTTTTAACCGTTTCGACAGAATTAAGGTAAGAATATATTTTTTAACTTATATGGTGGGTGCGGCTATTTTCCGTCGTTATAAAATCGCCAAAGCATCCCTTACAATCTTATAAGAATATTTTCAAATAAAATGTTTTATTTTATAAATATATGAATCTTAAATGATTTCAAAATAGAAAGAGATATTTCTCTAAAAAGAGTTTTGATTTCATCTATGTCAACATCCTTTGATGGATTTTACGCTTATTTGAAGTTGATTTTTTATGATACAAAACTTCTATATTGTATTGAAGGTTTTGTGATATTTTTGACTGTGGATGTGTTATTTTTATACCATTCATAGTTTATAGAAGAATTATTTACATTTCATATGCTTGTTTTAATACGAATGTTTATGTTATGTTTAAACCTTTTCCTATGGGAATGCATTGAACTTAATATGTGATGGGTGGAGCCCGCTATAGCTCCTCGATGCATCGGTAGGTCTCATTAGACAAACTAGTGTCTTGGCACAAGGCCTTGACAAAATATTATTTTTATTCTTGGCACGAGGCCTTGGCTATGTGGTTATGATAGTCCTGCATTATGCATTCCATCATTATGAAAGTTGACATTGATATTACATGTGATTATTCGATTAGTAGAATATCCATGTAAATAAGTAAATGGAATTATTTCATTTTAATTTTTCCATACTATGTTGATGTTCAAGTTTAAAAGGCTTTTGATACAGTTATACATTTCCTTAAATGTTTATTCTTATTTAAGAAAGTTTTAGCTATATTGTTATCCTTACTGGGCATTTGTGCTCACCCGTTTTCTATGTTTTATTTTTTCCAGGAAGTGAAGAAGTAAATTATGAATGACCTGTATGGATATTATGTGGGGATATGAGTGTGGAATATGGAGACAATATTTTGTTGTAGTAGTTTTTCACTTTATGATATAATGTAAGACTTATGAATATATCTACTGTTTCCAAGGCTACTAAACCAATCGGTCTTTCGAGATTTGATCTTTCTTGTGATCATGCCAATGTTAGGTAATAATGCACCGACTCTAGGTAACTGGGGTCAAGGCGTTACATAAATTTAAAAGATGAATGATAATTAATTTATACTGGCACAATTTATGAGTTGCGTTGGCTATAATTATTTCGAGGATACGAATAGGCTCCCCCCCCCCCACATTTAATAGAAACATGATCGGTTTCTCCCAATTAATGGAAGGTTTCAAGGAGGTTAAAAAAAATCGGGTCATCGCTGCCACCATAACCTCTCATGGGAGGTTATGGGACTGATGGTCCCCACCACCATAACCTCTCATGGGAGGTTAAGGTGTGGTGGTCCCCAATTCCAACGTCCATGTAGATTTTTAGCTCTGATGGACCCCACTTGAAATATCCAAATGGAAGCTCAAAATAAAAAAAAGAGGTGATCATTTTATTTTATTATTTTTTAGGAAAAACCCAAAAAAGAACATTCATTTTGACCCACTGACGTTAAGGTAAAATTCTTATCATTTGATACCAGTGATGCGAGTTCAAGGGTGCCCTCATATTTCAATTCCAAGCCCCAGTTCAAAAGTTATAAAACTCCGCTCGTGCGTTTACTGAACGTACCTGAAAAAAAAAGTTCGGAAAATTAATATCAGACACCCTTGACCCGTGCCGGTCGAGGATAGGATCTGTTTAAGTGAAACACACGCCAACATACCCAGAGGTACCCTCGGATTTTCAATCCACGTAACCATTTTGAAGTTATGAATTTTATAATAAAATAATTTTCACTTAATTATTTTATTTAATTAAAAAACTAACATTCTCTGGTGGCCCAGGCCAGCCAATGTTAGTGTCTACATAAAGAAGTATACCCTCATGAGTCCAGAGGTGGTCTTGTATTTTTAATCTGAGATACCGTTTTCGAGTTATTATCATTTGAAAAATAAAATATTTTATTTAATTATTTTATATACGATTATTCCATTTTTGGGTGCTCTCACAAGAGGCCCACACCGACTAATATTGAGTCATGCATAGGGTAAACCTGCTATTCTGAGCGCAATTGTGCCCCCATATTTCTGATCCGAGTTACTTTTTATTTTTTATTCCACTTTTTCAGGTAAATTTTTAAAGCGCATTAACTTAATCTCAATAAAACTTCGAGGAATCATTCCGGGAACTCCGGGACTTGAACTTGCGTGTAGTAAAATTTCGCGGACTCGTAACATTTCCATATATTTAAAAAAAATTACATAGAATTTACGGGTCATTACATTCTCCCCACCCCAGGGATCTACACCTCTACAAACCATAACTCATTACTAAGGGAACAAGTATGGGGTACTGAGAACGTATCTGAGCCTCCCACTCCCATGTGATCTACTGGAGGTTCCCATACCTCCAGAGAATGCACACCAGGGGTATCGAATGTCCACAAAGGACCCAATCTTGTCGATCCTCAATCTCTACTAGAACCTCCGTAAAATTCTTCCCAACATCGACATCCTGTTCCCCATGGATGATGATGTGAGAAGGGTTGCACACATATCTCCTTAGTTGGGAGACATGGAAGACGTCGAGCACTTGGTGGAACTGAGGTGGAAGAGATAAGCGGTATGCCACCTCACCAACTCTGTTGTGGACCAGAAAAGGTCCGATGAACATCATAGATTACTGCTTTCCTCGGACAAATCAACGTAAACCTCGTCACGATGAGACTCGTAGAAAGACGTGGTCTCTATCCGTGAAGTCTAGAGGTCTCAGTTTCTACCACCATACAACATCGGCCTGCATTGTTCATTCTATATCCAATCCTGGATGATCTACATCTTCTCTGTGGTAGCTCGTACAATCTCTGGTCCCATGAGTGCTGACTCCCCATGGTCAGTCCAGCACAAATGTGATCTGTAAGGTTGCCCATATAACGCCTCAAGAGCTGCCATCCCAATGGTGGTGTGATAGAGGTTGTTGTATAAAAACTCCACCAAAGATAAGTGATCCTCCCAACTGTAACCCAATTTGAGGACACAACCATGCAACATGTAATTGAGGGTCGGAAAATTCCTCTTGGTCTAGCCGTCAGTCTGAAGATGGGAGGTGGTGCTCAAATGATGCTACGTCCCGACATCTTCCCCCCACCCCTTCAATTGTTGGGAAGTAAAAGATGTGTCATGAGAAGAGACAATCGTCGAAGGTACTTTATTTATCCTCATAATCTCCTACACATAGAGGCATCTCATGCTCTCCAATGAACCCTTCTCTCTGATCGATAGGAAGTGGGACGACTTGGTGAGTTGGTCAATTATCACCCAAATCAAGTCGTGACCCCATGATGTACATGGATGTCCTATCACGAAGTCAATGGATATCCCATCCCACTTCCATTATTGTAACTCTAAATGTTGAACCAAGCCTGTTGGAACCTGGTGTTCCTCTTTCACTTACTGAAAAATGTGGCATCGAGAGACAAACTCTGTAATTGGTTTCTTCATTCCCAACCACCAGTGCTATCATTGGAGATCCCGGTACTTCTTTGCCAATCCTAGATGTACCGCTCGAGGGGATGTGTTGAACTCCCTCAAAACTCCCTACTGATGTGACACTTGTACCATAATACATCCCTTGAAGAGGATGACGTGTTCCTAACCTTTAGAATATCCATCGGGTGCCTACCTAGTGTATATCTGAGCACGTCGTGTCTCACAGTCAGCGTCCCCATGCTTTGCCTCCCTGAATTGATGATGATGTGAGGGAATGACTGTAAGAGACTATATAAAAACTACTCCATCATTATCGACAAAGGATATCTACAAAGAGGCTAGCTGCTTTGTCTCCTCACTTAGAAGATGCAGGGCAGACCTCCTGATGAGCGAGTCCGCTACCATATTCCACATCCCATGAGTATAGACTATCTCAAAGTCTACTTATGTTTCCATGAGGGTGAGGATGGATGACTAATGAGATATTGGATGAACCCTCCTATGCATGAGTTTATACTATGATTTATGGGTTTCCTTTTTCACCGACCAAGGAAAACAACATCCCAACGTTTTAGATAAACCACAACCTCTATGTCTAATACAGTCAATCTAAGTGTGAACCATGGATGTCAAGTCCAAACCCAAACTAACGACGTAAGGCCTTGAAGCTACCACCCAAGGGATCCAACTGAAACTCTCGCCTCAAGGGTCATATCACATCGTCGGTGTAACTCTGATTATCGAGTATCCGCCCAATGTTATCTCCAGACGTGAGGGTCAATTCAACGGTTTAACTAGAAACTATAGGTATTGGACAAGATTCGTGGAAATAAAGAATGATTGGTACCTATGTATATTGATACAATAGCTAGTAGTTGACATATGCCATACCTCGAATCATTCCTATAGCCCTCAGGTTGCATTCCTTAACCGCATGCAACAACTCTCTTACCCCGTCCTTCATATCCCTGAGCCTGGTGGGGTCCACAAAAATAGGTGGGTTATAACATGTCGAAAATTACACCACCACATGATTCTCTCATAGCTATGCTTCCTCTTCTATTTCCCTGTAGATTCATTTTTCCCAAACACATCCTCTTCCTGAATCATTTTACACACCCAGGTCTCTAAGATAGGCGCCAGTTCCCTGGTTTCCAACTGCAAACATTCACTTGGTTTGTCTGTTCATCCATAGAATATTAAACCACAAAAGTTCCCTCTATAACCCTAGAATAATTAGGAATGCATAGAGGAATAGTGCTAGCTCGGAAGACCATTAAACACACCATTCCCCGATGTTCGTTCCCTGAGGCGCTGCTTGTATATTATTCATCAAGTACGATGAAATATTGGTACACCTCGATGAGTACTCAGCAACTGACATGTCATCCTGCTGAAGCTGTAGAAGTTATAGAGAACTATCAACCACCTCCTAAAGCCAATCCTCAACCACATTTGAGTCGGTCTCTCCTTGTAACCTTAGGGTCATCTTATACTGAAACACATTTAAGGCACTAAGAATACATCTTTCCTCTACCGCAACCACGAGTTGTAACTGCTGACCAACTGGGAGTGATATAGCTGACATACTACCTAAAGGTACTATCTTGGGAAACAATCCACGTACCGATGCCTCATCACTAAGTAGTCCATACTCACGGTCACTCACTGAAAAAGGCTAGTATCTAAGATCACCACCTACTCTATTGGTGTCTCAACTAGACGAGAAACTATAGCAGTCACCTCCAGCCAGCACTCAGATATTTGGGAATCTGTATCGCCTCGAATCCTTAGAGGCCTCTACTGCTGGAACATGCACAACGCGCTCAGTCAGCGTGCACCGTTCACCAGTGTGGATGGTGGTATCTTCTTCCCAATGGGTGGTGGTGTTTCTGGTACACCACCCGAAGGTGCCAACATAGTAAGGGGCCATACACCAGAGCCTTGTCGCTCGATATGCTATTAGTGAGTACAACTCTCGGAACTCTAACCGGCTATCTACATTCCGAAATCCTAAAAAACAAATGCAACACCATCAAAATATTATTCTTGGAGAGATGACTTATGATATCACAATGAAAACACAGGTGCAATCAATATTTTCATACACTGAGTTGGAAATCAGAAGACAACGCCCTGGTGTATGGAAACGTCCTTCACCGCACCAACACTAGACTCCCGGAACTGAAAACCAAACACACTAAACATAACACTATTTCTTCATAGAAAAGATTAGAGTCATATGTTCTATGGTATAACTCACTCCTCTGATACCAATTTTTCACGACCCATCCCCTAGGGCCCATACCGCGACTACCCCAAGCCCACCATCCATAGGCTAGGTGATAGTCACTAGCACTAAAGGTGTGAATACCTAAAACTAGGAAGGAATTGCCTTTATAACCTCTTCACACACACAATAGTGTACAAGATGGAAGAAAAACACTACATAAAACTATATAAAAAAGTATACTGAATGTAAAAGTGGCCGGAAATAAAAGCCCAACTGTAAAATACAAGAAAACGTAAAGTACAACTGAAGAAATGAAAATTTGTTGTTGTCTCATCCTCCGAGGATCCCACCTGAAGGGTAGGTATAGATCACATCCCCACCACTCCAAGTCCATATTTCTCCTTCGTGTATCGTCATGTCATTTGGTCCACCTCTAGGTACCGTCCGGTCATGGTGCTCTCAGCCTCACTCAGCGATGTCCGTCATCCGCATCCAACACAATGAGGTGCGGGCATAGCACGCGCAAGGGTGAGTATAACGATACTCACTAGGGACTCTGAGACCCTCATGGTAGCACAAATTCCATCAAGGACAAACCACATGGTATGAAATCAATAGTTAACCCCACATAGGTATATGCCCATACATATACCTAAGTTGTCACGTAATCCATCTCAATTATGAGGTAAACACAAAAGTTACTGAATTAGCCCACACAGGTATACAAATTTTGTAGACAGTTATAGATGAATATTTGTTTCCTCTAATTCATTTATTCTATCGAACCCACGTAGGATCCCTGTATAAGAATCAAAGCTGTCAAACCCACAAAAGTTCCAGGAACAATAGTCAGAGCTGTTGAAACCACATAGGATTCAGGAAAAGTGGTCAAAACTGTCGAACCCATAAAGAATCCATGAACTGTAGTCATAGCTATCGAACCCATACAGGATCCATGAAAAAAAGTTATAAAGGTAGAACCCACACAGGATCCATGAACAATAGTCAGAGATGTCAAACCCACACATGATCCAAGAAGAACAGTTATACCTGTCCAATAGATAAATGATCCAGGAACAATAGTTAGAACTGTCAAACCCACACAGAATCTAGGAATAGTATCTAGAGCTGTAGAATCCACACATGATCTAGGAACTACAATTAGAACTGTCAAACCCACACAGGGTCCAGGAATAGTAGTCAGAACTGTCGAACCCACATAGGATCTAGGAACAATTGTTACAATTATCGAACCAACACATGATCCATAAATAGTAGTCAGAGCTATCAAACCCACACAGGATCCAGGAACAACATTTAGAACTTTTTAACCCACACAGGATCTGAGAACAATAGTTAGAACTGTACAACTAACACTCAATCCCATAATAGTAGTCTAGAGGGCAGCCAACCACAAGGTTTCCACACAAGCACTCCTGATTCCAGAAGTGTACTCTACTCAAGACAAGTGTCGATATATCAGCTTCCAAAAATACCCAATATAAAAAAACCCTGAAGGTTTTCCTTGTCATAGGGGTCTCAACACAATAGACGACACATTAATCGGATGCCCGATCTGTGAGTTATTAGCTATTTAGACCTGGGTCCCTGTTGGATTCATGCATGATCCATCCAAAACATATCTCAACATTACCCCAAACTCTAGTGGGGTACACTCTAAGGGACTTTCACACTCCATGATTTCCACCGCCCCTGACGGTTCTTCAACAAGACGTCTGGTGCCAAAGATATGGTCGAAGGAGCATAAATGGGTTGAAGTTGGCCAGGATCTTTTCTGACTCGGTCGGACCGACCCAACCCGACCCTATCTGTGCCGATCCGGTCTGAGTCAACCCAGACTTACCCATTGGGTTTTTCCTAGCCATGTAAGATGTGAGTGCCGTGAGTAGCGTGAGGGCACAGACCGGTCATGAGGGCGCGGACCAGCCGCAAGTAAGTGTAAGGGTGGTTCATCCTAGAACCGCTGTGGGGGGTGAAGAAGGACGGCTCGGAGGGACGCATGTGGGGCACAGATCAGTGGTGAAAACAGGGTAGATGAGGTCAGTTCAGCTAATTCCACGAGGGTTGCGGTTTGAGATGCTCGGTCAGGGAGGCCGGGAGGTGGTCGACGGGTGGTCGGGAGACTGGCGGGCGCACGAGAGGCTGGTTGTTGATAGGGTGGTCGGACGGTGGTCAAGAGGCCTACAGGTGCATTGGAGGACGGCAGTGGCCGGGAGCCGGTTTGGCCAAAGCACAGCGAGGGCAGCGCAGGTTGCGGAAACCGTGGGGATCATGGTCATTGCCTGTCGCCTTCATCGCCTTTTCTTTTCACTGCCATGCTGAAAAAAAATCACATAAGAGAACGACAGAGGGATTCAGGACATATTATATTGTCCCGCACCATCCTCATTCTTGGTGATAGCAATCAGTTCATAAAAATGAAGCACAACAACCCACCCACAAAAAAAAACATCCTCATTCTTCATTTTGAAAGAATGGAAGAACATTTCACTTAAATGAAAATAACCCCTACCATTGTTTGATGTTTGTCGATGATTGTGTGGAAATGTAGATGGATCGTTGTGAAAAGATGACCATTAGTTTCATCAGACTTTTCCTCGATCGTTGTTTTTTGCGTCGGCTAATCGTAGTTGAAGACATCCTACGTCGGAGTAGGTTCCAAGGAAGGATGTCGATGATGCTCCTCGTCTGTGTTCTTCGCTAGAAGAATGTGTTCTTCATAGAGGATGCATAATCCTCCATGTGTTGGGAATCACATCACTATACCAGTGCTTCATTTCTTAGTGAAGCAGTCCAAAAACCTCCTCCTGAGCTTCCTATATATTAGAGAGGGATAAAGGTAGGTAACGATCATTGAAATTTATGATGGTTCATTTATTACTAACCTTCCTAAATTTCAATGACGTTGTTATTTAAATATAAATAGATCATGATAATTAAATTATGATTGAATAATTTATGTGCTATGTTGGATATAATTATTGGGAGGATACCAAGAGGCTCCCCACATTTAATAGGAACCTCGGAGCTTTATCCCAATTAATGGGAGGTTTCAATGAGGTTTAAAAACTCGGGTGGTCCCACCACTATAACCTCTCTTGGGAGGTTATGGTTCTGGTGGTCCCCAGCACTATAACCTCTCATGGGAGGTTACAGTGTGGTCGTCCCCATATCCAACTTATATATGGAGGTTTAGCTCTAATAGACCCCACAAGAAATATCCACATGGAAGCTCAAAATAATATAAAGTGGAGATCATTTAATTCTATTATTTCTACAAAAAACCCAAAAACTAAATTTCATTCTCAACCCACTACCATCGAGGTAAAAGTCTACGTATGAATATACCTGTGCTTCGAGTTCAACGTTTCCCTTAGATTTCAATTCTGAGGAACTTTTCAAAAGTTATAAAATGCCGCTCATGCGTTTACTAAAAGTGGACGAAAAAATGTTTGAAACATTATTATCAGACACCCATGACCCACGCCGGTCAATAATAGGATCTTCCTAAGTGAAGCACACATAAATGAACCTAACGGTAGTCTCTTATTTTCAATCTGATGTACCCTATATAAGTTATAAACTTTTCAATAAAATAATTTTCAGTTAAATAATTATATGGGAATTACGAGTCTTTACAAAATTGACCTTATTAGTTATCTTCATTTAATTAGATTTTTATCGTATGTTAATTTTACATTTAATTTATAAATGTACATTTCTATAAATTATATGTTACATATGTTCATATTATATTATACATAAATTATATTACACATATTTATAAATAATCTTCTTAATATTTTATGGAAGTTTTATTTTTTTCATAATTTTTAATTCCTTAATAAAGTGTTAAAACAATATTTCATTAAACAAATATATATATATATAAACAAATTTGACGACCCTTGTATTCATTTTTTATTAATATTTTTTCCAATTATTTGTGGTTGTCAAAAAATAGTTCCTCTTCTATTTATTTTATAAAATAATTCATTTTTAATTTTTTTTAATGCGTAATGGATATTTTTTCATACTTATGTAGAATATTTATTTTCATATTATAATGTTTATTCAAACATTTTAAATAATATTATTTTTTTAGAAAAATTTAGAATATGTTTTGTTAATACAACCCCCCATATTCCATTATATAAATTATGATAATGTTTTTTTAAAATCATTATGGAACACATTTTATTAATATATGTTAATTAAGTTATGATAGAATAATGAATGTTTCAAATTATTATGGGAAACATATATATGGTTTATCATTTTTTTATTGGAACTATTATATGTGATAAATTAGTTATTGAATTGTTTTAAACCTTATGATAACAATATTAGATATTAGTAGCTATACCATGTCCAAAAGGTTATGGGATGCATGTGGTCAGTCCAATTCACTTATATTGTATTCTGGTGGTTGATCCGATATATTATCATATGAATATCTATGATATTATATTTGATATATATTATACTTATTAGGGATTTTCATTTGTGAAATTGTTATGTAATTAATCATTCATAAGTCGTCGTGTCTCATATTCTTTGAAATATGTTTCAACACCCACATGGATACTTTATTACAATATTATCAACTTATTATGTCATTATTCATGATATATGATCCATGATTAATTTTATATTATTTAATTGGGTTTTGTTAATGTAACTTTATTTTGACCTCATATGCACATTCTCATGTTATGTTCACATAAGATCATTTATTTTTACTCTCATTTATACCGTTACTAATCATTATAAAACATTCATTATTATATCTCCATTCCCAATGATATAATGTATAATATTATATATCATATGTATAGAAGGTAATCATTTGTTAATTTTATTTTTTGTTTATGTTTTTTATTTAAAAAATAATCTAGTTATTTTTAAAACTACAATGGTACTAAAAATATATGTTTTGAATTTTGAATTATTAATTCATGTAAGTAATATTCTTGTAATGTGATAAAAAAAATTATGTATGTTGTTCTTATGTTTCCATAGTTTAAATTACTATGGGGTGTTATTAATTTTGTATATTATGTTACAATCATTAATAAAATTAAACATAAAACAACCAATGTTGAAAAAAAAGTAATGCACATTGAACATGTAATGTCATTGTTCGAAATGAGTATGTAATATTTTTGGGAATATTCATATTAATATTCATTTTAATTTAATTTCATACACAAATTCTAATGCATACTCACTAATGTAGACATTAATTAAAGTAATTTTCCAATTCATTTATTTAATATTATAGAGGGTTTTAATAATGAAATGTGATGATAATGGGAAATTACTTAATATTGTATCAATCTTATTGAAATCATTATTCATGGAATATTTTAATTGAAATTGGTGTTTTTTGTTCTCGAATGATTTAATGATCATTGATTTATTTTTAATATAATTAATAAACATTTTAATTGTTTTTAGTTATTTTCAATTGAATTATTAGGTTATTATTAAATTTATGGAATTTTTTAAAAAAATATTTCCTTAAAAACATTTGATTTTATTTTAAAAAATTTATATTGCAATCAATATATTCAAATATATCATGAAATTTGGAAATCAATGTATATTTTGGTTGATTTTCATTTCAAATTTCAATTTTACCATGTTTATATTCGTTTTTTATTATAATTTGTCGGTTGTAGAGCCTAGAAAACTGCATTCCATTACATTCTGCAACATGATTTATCAAGATATCAGGAGGATATCAGAAACCATGAGTTAATATTGGCAAAATTAGCCAAATTACAATGCCAACCTACTTACATCAAACCATAATATTGATATAGAAGTAATAATTATTATAGAAGGGTGAGTAAAAGAGGGAAATTATAACCTACATAAGATAATAGGGGATATTGTGACAACCCATAGGAAGAATTTCAATGTCCAAAATGATAATAAATCCACGCTCGACCAATGTTGGTTATGAAATCATATGGTGTAGATATAAATTAAAATAAAAACTCCTTTTTCTAAATAAATAAATATCCGATGATAAAATATGTAAAATAAAACACATGAAATTTATGGTCATGTAAATGAACAATGATAAAGATCTAGAACGGTAGTTAAATTTTTATAGATTCCTAATAAATAATTTTTCCAATAATGGTACTTAATTTTGTATAAACTATATATTTTTTTAGAAAAAGATTGATTTAACATTAACATGAACATTCCTTGAGGATAGAAACTATGAATTTGGATGATGATTGATGCTCAAAACCATTTGATGAATGTTTGAAATGATAGTCTAAAGTTCATTGATGAAAAAATTAAGAATTTTTAATTGAGTTGTAGTTTAAAATTATTTCAATTTTAGGATTTAATACTAAAGTTTATGGGGCATCTAACCGCTCAATATTTTGGTCATTGATCTTGATGGAACTGTTCATCTGTTACTCGAGAAAATGTAATAGTGGTATTTGGGATTAATTTACTTCTATGAATATTTATGATTATGTGATGTATATCATTTCTCAACAAGGGAACTCATCTATGAGGTTTTGAATGAGAACTGAATGATTGAAGAATTTACTAAGGATTATAATCAATGCTAATACTAGTCATGTAGTCTAATCCATATATATATATATAAACACATATAGAAACGATTGCATCATTTTTAATTTTTAGGGATATTGAACATGTATGATATTTTTTCATGATTTGAATGTTGGTTCAAGATGAATACCAAGATTAAATGTTGATGATTATCTACATAATGGTAAATAGATACAATTCATAATGTTTAAGCTATTATTCAATGCATTGGTGAATGTTTTTTCACACTCCATATATTTTTATAAGGGTACCCCTAAGAACCCAAGATCTACATAAATGATCTTTGTTGTGGATAAAACTTAACCACATATTCCATAAAAGTAATTGGGTATATTCAATGCTATGACAAAATATAATGAGTTAGTGTTGTAATGTTTAAGGGAAGATTATTGAGGGATTTATAAATACAAAAAGAGAAAACCAAAAAAGAATATAAATCATTATTTATTTTTAATAGAATACATGTAGGGTTTGGGGATTATGTTGATGGATATTATCTCATGTTATGTGATGGATTATCCATGAAGGTGTAACCTGTAGAAACATAAGTTATGAGAACTATGATGTGGGATGTGATCTATTAGGGGAGTGTATTTTCTAATTAATATTTGTGGTCATAAAAGGGGTCATTAAAAATTGGGGAGAGAAGAATGTCACAAAGAAAGAGAGAAAGACCACATGATAAAGAATTCATTGGGACATAAATCAGAGGAGGTGCTAGAGAACGTGGTAGATCACATTATAGTAGATTCCTTTTCACTTTTTATTAATACATTAATTTATTTATATATTTTTTTTTTGAAATGTATTTATTTTATTCTACAATGTGTAATTATATTTTTAGTGGATTGGTATGGATGAATTGGAATATTTTATTGCATCATTGTTCATTGGTTTAACCATAAAGGATTGTTATTTATTTTTATTATAGTCATCCTCTCATCATTTTATCATCCTCTATGTAAATTTGTGTACTATTTCATATAATTTTATCATTCTAATAGATAGTGTAATGTTTGGAGAGTGTTGGTAAAAAAATTTATTGTTTTAAATTTTTTTAAATATCTGCATATTTTTTAAAAATGATTTAGAGGAAACCATGAGGTAATATACACACAATTTTATTTTAATTTAAAATATTTATCTAAATGTTTAGTATTCATGAGTAGAACAAAGTTCAGTTGTAACACCCCGAGCTTCCACGATACGCTTCTCATTCAATAATGCAATAGCTTGCATTGTACGCAAGTTCGAGTTCTAACACACCGCAACTAATCAAAATAGCCGTTATGAATAGTAATAACCACTTTTTAAAATTATAGAAATTTTATATTTCAAAATGGACTTCATTTTTGTATTCGTAATATCGAAATTAGCCTATGTTGAATTTTTGGTATTTTTCTGAGAACTTCTAATTTTTTATGAATAGTGAAAAATACATAAAAACAACTTTTTTAATCAAAATAATTTATACAGATAAATTATACTATTTAGTGGTTTTAAGGTATAATTAGAAAATATTTTTACCATTTTATCCAATGGTGGTCATTAGAATTAATTTAACATTGAAATTGGACATAAACAATTGCCAAACTTTTGATATAAATTGTTTCTTAAAAACACGCTATTTGTTGTAACAGCGGGAATTAATTATGAAATTAATTAATACAACTTATATGTTTGGAATTTTGTAAAATAGACATCATTTTTGAATTCGGAATATCAATTATAGCTTAGGGTGAAATTTTGGCCTTATTCTGAAAAACTTCAATTTTTGATGAATAGTGAAACCACTAAGTGGTAGTTAAATAACTGATTTTTCGTTTAAATGAAATATTACAACTTCTGTGATTTGATTTTCAAAAATCCGACATACATGGTTGTCATTAAGAAGTAAAATGTGGTTCAATGAGATCAAAATAATTTTTTGGTGAATAGTAACTTTTAAGTTCTTAATCGCGATTAGTGGTAATTAGTGTAGTTTAAGGTATAAATAATACATTAATAATATGAAATGACCTAGACACATGTCCCAACCTCATTGGTTGAGTCATGGCCGACCAAGACAAGCCATGGCCTAACTTGGGGACCCCATGGATCCACTTTTGTTGGGAAATAACATAAATTACTTTTTATTTAATGTTAAAGTGAAAATGACACTAACATAAATTGTTCTACTAAAACAATTTTTAATTGGGGTTATACAAGTCCAAATTTTGATTATAAATAGTCATTGGAAAGCTAAAAAGATTTCCTACATCATAGTATTTGTTTTATAATTTTTAGACATTAAATAAATTTAATTATTTATGACATAATAATGATGCAGCGATGACATCATTATTTGACGATTTAAATAAAATGGAAAGGTAATATAAAATCTATGAACTACACATGGCCAAAACCAATTGGATGAGTGGATTTCGATGCCTTATCACCTTATCCACGAATTCTATCAATGTGGGACCTTTTAAAACCGAAACACATTTTCAAATAATGTAATGTTCCTTTACTTTCCAAAAGTGCCCTTCCTCTCCTCTTATAAAAGGCCCCCACCTCTACCTCATTTCACACACTCTTCAAGCCATTGGCTCGGCCAACCCCTGCCCATTTGCTCTCTCCACATCCCTCTCCTCATCCTAGAGGATTCCCTTTGGGCAGAATCCTTTCAAAGGAAGCCTTTAGGCTCAACTCAAAAGGAGTTACACTTTTTAAGGTAATTCATTCTCTCATGTTCTTTTGTTTTATTTTGCTTCTCCAACCCCCTAAACTCTTTTTATTTACTTCTTTTGTAACAACACCAGTATCTTAAATATACTAGGATGTTGTTATAAGATTTATTTGAGCTACACTTCCACACAACTACATCAAATGGTTAAAGAACATAAGGTTTCCGTGGATGGCGAAATTCTGCCTCCCGAAACGATGATTGTTCAACACTCATTTAACACCTTCAAAGGTGGCCATTATGATGTCACTATTTTTATATATGATATATAATATGTTTATGTTTTCCTTAAGATTCTGTTTTTTTCATTTTGGGCATACCTTTATGGTTTCCATTATGGGTAAAACACGATATCTTCATTTTAGGAAGCGCGGACTACCGCCCCCTGAAAGTGATTTGATTCGTTAATACCATATGTGGGATGTGTGAAGGATAAAGTTAATGATATTATATATGTTATTATACTGGAATTATAATATACTCTCATATAATTATGATTCCATTCCAGAAAATATGAAATAGAAATGGAAGTAGCGTTCATGCGTACGTACGGCTTACCGTCTCCATGAACGGTGCATTTCATTTCTTACCTCTAAATGTGATGTAATATTATAAATGAATGTATGTACTGGATATATATGACATATATGATATCTAAATCATGAATACCATTCTGGATATAATGAACCTTTGACCAAATTAACAACATGTAAGTGTAAGAAGCCTATTTTTGACTTAAGAACCAAATACCGACAAAATGAACATTATTAACTTAAATAATTACATAATGTTCATATCATTGTAATAAGTGATATAATAAGGATAATGAAGTTGAAAATGGTTCTTAATAAGGTATATATTAACTCTAGTTTATTATTCAGGAGGTTAAAGAACGGTTGAGTCAAGTCAGACACGAGGTGAGGGAATTTCTTAACCCAACTTCCATTCTTTGGGTTAATCTCCTACTTTCAAATTATGTCATGATATTATTATGTCCTATTTTGTATTTTTACTTTCTTTATGTGTACCTATAGTGAATACACATAATAGATCTATTTTATTTTAAAAATGATCTTTTTAAGGACTTTGTCTCAATCTCCTTTCATTGAGGCATATTTGGCTTTATACACAACTTTCTTTTATACGGTGTATAAACCCCTTTGACTTTTACGGTTATTCAAAGGGAATCTTTTTATATAAAGCGTTTTGCTAAACGACAAAAGGGAATGTTTTTCTTTCCGTACTTATGCGGCGACAACGACTTCTCCGCCGCCGTGACCATTATTTGAGTTTCGGCTTCCTCTATAAGCCATCTTTTTTTTAATGAAAAATAAATACAAAGTTTTAACTTTCTTTTATTTTGGTATTGAAAATGGTTTTGAAAGCGTTTTTATTATATCAATGTGCTGTATTGATATCTGGTGATTGAAATATGAAAATGTTATGTTTCCTTTATGCATGTTTTATGTGATACGATTATGTTATGGTTTATGATATGTTTAAACCTATTCATATGAGGAATGCATTGGACTTAATAAGTGACGGGTGGAGCCCGCTATAGATCCTCGATGCATCGGCAGGTCTCATGAGACAAACTAGTGTCTTGGCACGAGGCCTTGACAAAATCTTATTTGTGGTCTTGGCACGAGGCCTTGGCTACGTGGTTATGATAGTCTGGCATTATGCATTCCATCATTATGAAAGTGGTTATTGATATTGCATGTGATTATTCGACCAGTAGAATATCCATGTGAAGAAGAGAATGACATTATTTCATTTTACTTTTGCCATATTATGTTGAAGTTCATGTTTAAAAGGCTTTTGTTTTAGTTATACATTGCCTTAAATGTTAATGTTTATTTATGAAAGCTTCCGCATTATTGTTATCCTTACTGAGCATCTGAGCTCACCCCTTTCAATGTTTTAATATTTTTCCAGGATGTGAAGAAGTATTTTATGAATGACCTGCAGGGATAGTCAGAAGAGGAAATGAGTGTGGACTATGAAGACTTTGTTATTAGTTTTTCACTTTTTGATGTAATGAAAGACTTATGAATGTATCTAGTGTTTCCAAGGCTACTAAACTAATCGGTCTTTCGAGACTTGATCTTTTGTGATCATGCCAATGTTACGAAGTAATGCACCGGCTCTGGGTAGCTGGGGTCGGGGCGTTACAGTTGGTATCAGAGGCAGTTTAGTACTAACCTTGGAAGCTAGATTTAGATAAACTCTGATTAGAGCACATAGCCCGAAGATAGACTTTGAGGATTAGTATAAAAGAACATCTTAGAATATTGGTATTGTAGAGATTTTGTGAGTTTTCCAAGCAATACATTCCTGTCTGGATACGAGCAGGTAGAGGCGGCTCTGGCACAGATGTACCTAGGGGTAAAACCCGAAAACACCGCTTTGAGCTAGACTCGAACGGGAACTGGTGCACGACAACGGGCCTTGCTGCACTCTTGGTTACGACACTCCCGGGGGATATGCTTTGGATAATTCCCATTTTCTTTACAAACCACTATGAAGGGTTACGAGTATATACTTCCTCAAAGAATACATTTTTATAATTATGGATTATATCCATAATTAGTTCAATTTATGTTAAGTGTTTTACAAGTATGGAATTATGTATTTTGATTCATAAACTAATCTAGTTTATGCCATTGTTTAGAAATGGCGCCTAGTAGAAGGAATGGAAACTGTATCAATGCACGAACTCCGTGTAGGGATTGCCCTCCTGCTCAGGATAATTATGGTGGAGCTAGTGATACAACTGGTGCTGATCAGCTTCTCACCATACTGGGACAACTCACGCAGGTTATGAATAACAACCTTACTCGTATGGAGCACCCTGATCCGCAACGTGGAGGATCAATGCTAGACCGTTTCATGAGGCAACAACCACCAACCTTAAATGGGAGTACAAATCCTATAGTAGCTGAGCAATGGATAAATTCCTTAGAGAAAATATTCCATGCCTTGGGGAGTAGTGAAAGGGAGAAGGTTGTCATAGCAGTTTACCGCCTCACTGGAGATGCCGATCAGTGGTGGTCGCTGATTAAAAACACAAAGGAAGATGATGACGTATCGAATATGGAATGGAGGGAGTTCAAAGAGCTTTTCTTAGAAAAATACTTTCCTCGTGACCATCGAGCAGATATGGAAAGGCAATTTCTGAGTCTGAGGCAGAAGGAGGATGAGAATGTCGCAAAGTATGAGGCTAACTTTACAAGGTTAGCGAGGCATGCTGCCGATTATATACGTAACCCAAGGAGTAAGATTGATCGTTTATTTGATGGGTTAAAACCATTTCTCCGACGAGCTTTAGTATCACAATCCTTCTCATCATACGAAGATATAGTCTCATGTGCTATCAAGACAGAAAAGGAATTCTCTAAGTCTTATGACAACAAAGTAAAGCAAGAGAAGAAGAGAACGGTGGAACGAGAGACAGATAAAGGGAAAAAGGGAAAGAAGGATTTTCCATTATGTGATAATTGTGGGAAGAATCACCCTGGTACTTGCCTAAAAGGAATGGGAGTCTGTTATAAATGTGGAGAAAAAGGTCACCAGGCACGTGATTGCAAGGGAAAGAAAGAGGCTGTCAAAGTTGAATGCTACAATTGTAGAGAAATGGGTCATTACGCAAATGAATGTCCTAAGCGTCAAGGAATGTTACCTCAGAAAAGGCCAAGGGATCAAGGACAATCTTATGCTATTACTACAGTTGAAGCAGAATAACTAATGTATTGATGCTTTCGGACTCATGGATTATATTCTGGTTATTAGAATAATGTGATCTATATAAGGATTGTACTGCAGTACTTGTTGGTTTCAGTAAGGTTTTAATATGATTAAGGTAATCATATTTTTAGTATGTGACAATAAGAGAAACTTTTCTTTGTTTGGGGAATCTGATGTTACAATTGATTTTGGAATTAAGAGACCTTTTAGAGAAAGTTTGGACAGAGGTATTTTGGATAACTATAAATGTTGGGATGGATTAAGTTGAACTTTGAATAGTATTGTTTAAGGTTAAAACTTTTCTGAAGATTATTTCTGGAATACTATAATACTATATTTTTAGAAAAAGGACAACCTGCAGGGTGGGGAATAACCCGTCGCGTCGGACACAGCTGCAGGAATCGAACCCACAACCATAGTGCGACAAGCCTTTATTTCCTACCACTAGCCTACAGGAAGTCCCTGGTTATTACAAAATCGTTTTACTAATCTAAATGGTATGTGTTAACATTTGGAACCTTATACAATTAGGATAAATAGAATATTTTTGAGTTCCGTTACCATTTGGAGTAAAAGTTGGGTTTGTGGTAAAAATTTATTAACGAATGAAAGTATACATAACAAGTATGTATATTCCCCTACGTTCTTAGTAAATCTCATAAATAAATTCCTCAACATTATAAAAGGTAACTTAAAACAAAAATGTTGTCGGTTAACTTTTCCAACTGGGGATTCAATGACCGTTTAACCAATCACAAGTTTGTGATTTTCTTGTGGTTAAACATTCTCCTAATCCTGTTTTCTATAACTCTCCATCAGACCTTGATGGTTTGTTTCTCCTCCATATCCATATTTTCATAGAATCCTAGAATGGGCTATATCGGGTGACCTTTGTACTTATCCTGCTTTCTTTTAATGTTATATATTTATTAACCTTATTTCCGATGTGGGTTTTCCACAAAGGTATTTTCTATTTTCAGCCTTTTATTATCAAAGAAAAATTTCAAATTGCGAGGACGCAATTAATTGAAGGAGGGGAGAATGTAACACCCCGAGCTTCCACGATACGCTTCTCATTCAATAATGCAATAGCTTGCATTGTACGCAAGTTCGAGTTCTAACACACCGCAACTAATCAAAATAGCCGTTATGAATAGTAATAACCACTTTTTAAAATTATAGAAATTTTATATTTCAAAATGGACTTCATTTTTGTATTCGTAATATCGAAATTAGCCTATGTTGAATTTTTGGTATTTTTCTGAGAACTTCTAATTTTTTATGAATAGTGAAAAATACATAAAAACAACTTTTTTAATCAAAATAATTTATACAGATAAATTATACTATTTAGTGGTTTTAAGGTATAATTAGAAAATATTTTTACCATTTTATCCAATGGTGGTCATTAGAATTAATTTAACATTGAAATTGGACATAAACAATTGCCAAACTTTTGATATAAATTGTTTCTTAAAAACACGCTATTTGTTGTAACAGCGGGAATTAATTATGAAATTAATTAATACAACTTATATGTTTGGAATTTTGTAAAATAGACATCATTTTTGAATTCGGAATATCAATTATAGCTTAGGGTGAAATTTTGGCCTTATTCTGAAAAACTTCAATTTTTGATGAATAGTGAAACCACTAAGTGGTAGTTAAATAACTGATTTTTCGTTTAAATGAAATATTACAACTTCTGTGATTTGATTTTCAAAAATCCGACATACATGGTTGTCATTAAGAAGTAAAATGTGGTTCAATGAGATCAAAATAATTTTTTGGTGAATAGTAACTTTTAAGTTCTTAATCGCGATTAGTGGTAATTAGTGTAGTTTAAGGTATAAATAATACATTAATAATATGAAATGACCTAGACACATGTCCCAACCTCATTGGTTGAGTCATGGCCGACCAAGACAAGCCATGGCCTAACTTGGGGACCCCATGGATCCACTTTTGTTGGGAAATAACATAAATTACTTTTTATTTAATGTTAAAGTGAAAATGACACTAACATAAATTGTTCTACTAAAACAATTTTTAATTGGGGTTATACAAGTCCAAATTTTGATTATAAATAGTCATTGGAAAGATAAAAAGATTTCCTACATCATAGTATTTGTTTTATAATTTTTAGACATTAAATAAATTTAATTATTTATGACATAATAATGATGCAGCGATGACATCATTATTTGACGATTTAAATAAAATGGAAAGGTAATATAAAATCTATGAACTACACATGGCCAAAACCAATTGGATGAGTGTATTTCGATGCCTTATCACCTTATCCACGAATTCTATCAATGTGGGACCTTTTAAAACCGAAACACATTTTCAAATAATGTAATGTTCCTTTACTTTCCAAAAGTGCCCTTCCTCTCCTCTTATAAAAGGCCCCCACCTCTACCTCATTTCACACACTCTTCAAGCCATTGGCTCGGCCAACCCCTGCCCATTTGCTCTCTCCAAATCCCTCTCCTCATCCTAGAGGATTCCCTTTGGGCAGAATCCTTTCAAAGGAAGCCTTTAGGCTCAACTCAAAAGGAGTTACACTTTTTAAGGTAATTCATTCTCTCATGTTCTTTTGTTTTATTTTGCTTCTCCAACCCCCTAAACTCTTTTTATTTACTTCTTTTGTAACAACACCAGTATCTTAAATATACTAGGATGTTGTTATAAGATTTATTTGAGCTACACTTCCACACAACTACATCAAATGGTTAAAGAACATAAGGTTTCCGTGGATGGCGAAATTCTGCCTCCCGAAACGATGATTGTTCAACACTCATTTAACACCTTCAAAGGTGGCCATTATGATGTCACTATTTTTATATATGATATATAATATGTTTATGTTTTCCTTAAGCTTCTGTTTTTTTCATTTTGGGCATACCTTTATGGTTTCCATTATGGGTAAAACACGATATCTTCATTTTAGGAAGCGCGGACTACCGCCCCCTGAAAGTGATTTGATTCGTTAATACCATATGTGGGATGTGTGAAGGATAAATTTAATGATATTATATATGTTATTATACTGGAATTATAATATACTCTCATATAATTATGATTCCATTCCAGAAAATATGAAATAGAAATGGAAGTAGCGTTCATGCGTACGTACGGCTTACCGTCTCCATGAACGGTGCATTTCATTTCTTACCTCTAAATGTGATGTAATATTATAAATGAATGTATGTACTGGATATATATGACATATATGATATCTACATCATGAATACCATTCTGGATATAATGAACCTTTGACCAAATTAACAACATGTAAGTGTAAGAAGCCTATTTTTGACTTAAGAACCAAATACCGACAAAATGAACATTATTAACTTAAATAATTACATAATGTTCATATCATTGTAATAAGTGATATAATAAGGATAATGAAGTTGAAAATGGTTCTTAATAAGGTATATATTAACTCTAGTTTATTATTCAGGAGGTTAAAGAACGGTTGAGTCAAGTCAGACACGAGGTGAGGGAATTTCTTAACCCAACTTCCATTCTTTGGGTTAATCTCCTACTTTCAAATTATGTCATGATATTATTATGTCCTATTTTGTATTTTTACTTTCTTTATGTGTACCTATAGTGAATACACATAATAGATCTATTTTATTTTAAAAATGATCTTTTTAAGGACTTTGTCTCAATCTCCTTTCATTGAGGCATATTTGGCTTTATACACAACTTTCTTTTATACGGTGTATAAACCCCTTTGACTTTTACGGTTATTCAAAAGGAATCTTTTTATATAAAGCGTTTTGCTAAACGACAAAAGGGAATGTTTTTCTTTCCGTACTTATGCGGCGACAACGACTTCTCCGCCGCCGTGACCATTATTTGAGTTTCGGCTTCCTCTATAAGCCATCTTTTTTTTAATGAAAAATAAATACAAAGTTTTAACTTTCTTTTATTTTGGTATTGAAAATGGTTTTGAAAGCGTTTTTATTATATCAATGTGCTGTATTGATATCTGGTGATTGAAATATGAAAATGTTATGTTTCCTTTATGCATGTTTTATGTGATACGATTATGTTATGGTTTATGATATGTTTAAACCTATTCATATGAGGAATGCATTGGACTTAATAAGTGACGGGTGGAGCCCGCTATAGCTCCTCGATGCATCGGCAGGTCTCATGAGACAAACTAGTGTCTTGGCACGAGGCCTTGACAAAATCTTATTTGTGGTCTTGGCACGAGGCCTTGGCTACGTGGTTATGATAGTCTGGCATTATGCATTCCATCATTATGAAAGTGGTTATTGATATTGCATGTGATTATTCGACCAGTAGAATATCCATGTGAAGAAGAGAATGGCATTATTTCATTTTACTTTTGCCATATTATGTTGAAGTTCATGTTTAAAAGGATTTTGTTTTAGTTATACATTGCCTTAAATGTTAATGTTTATTTATGAAAGCTTCCGCATTATTGTTATCCTTACTGAGCATCTGAGCTCACCCCTTTCAATGTTTTAATATTTTTCCAGGATGTGAAGAAGTATTTTATGAATGACCTGCAGGGATAGTCAGAAGAGGAAATGAGTGTGGACTATGAAGACTTTGTTATTAGTTTTTCACTTTTTGATGTAATGAAAGACTTATGAATGTATCTAGTGTTTCCAAGGCTACTAAACTAATCGGTCTTTCGAGACTTGATCTTTTGTGATCATGCCAATGTTACGAAGTAATGCACCGGCTCTGGGTAGCTGGGGTCGGGGAGTTACATCAGTCAATAGCATATGATGCTTTGGGGAAATTGTGATGGGACATGGGGAGTTTGGGTAATGTCACATAGATTTTACAATATTTGGTAAATTGTGTGACAAGTGACTTTGTTGGCTCTGTAATTAAAATGGTGAATTTATCATGCTTAGTTCATTGATTGTCCAACCATGTGAAGACATAAGAGTTATCATGTAGGTGGCATTTTTATCGGAATTGCAGTGTCCATTATAGGAACATGGTTTGGAAAACCATGTGGAGAAATTGAGAGGCCTACCAAATTTTTTAAAACAATAATTATTATATTTTACAATAAAATATGTTAATTATGAAACCATATTATTTTCTTCTGACTCATTCATATGGATAGGGAATCTCCTATGTGGATCCTACTTTCTTCTCCCTTATATTTTGATAAAATATCATATTGTTTTCATGAATTTTTTCCCTTGGTAAATACATTTAAATATATAATCAATTTCTATTATTCCTTTTCTACTATTTTTCCTCCCTTCCATAAACCATATATTTTAGATGTAATTATGTTAGGCTTCAAGTGGAACCAAATAATTGGGAGTTTATTGTGTAGAGGTTATAGAGGGTATATGTTGAATTTTTTGGAGATATACATTGATGGTGTTAATAACAAGTTTGATTTGAATTAAAATAATGTTGGTGATTCATTTCTATCCCATTATGTTACATTACATCATATTCATATTGGATTAAAATTGATTATTTAATAATTAAAACATTCTATGTGTTATTTAATAGAGAAATACCGATTTCTTATTGTGTTTAACAATTTTCATGGAATGTTATTCCATTAAATGATACTGTATAATATTTTAGGTGTATTTTAAAAGTGTTGTAGTGTTTTAAAATCCATTATTTATGTTATTTTGATAATATAAATGGTAATATTTAATCAGATGATTTTTTAAAAGAGGTTTTTACATGGTTTAATAATGTTTAGGGGTTTAAAACTGGGGTTTTTATTTTAAATGGTTGTTTTAACATATGTGATGGATATTTTTGAAATATTTTTATAACCATTAATGATATAAAAGATCATTTCAATGGAATTCTGTGTTTCTAGTAGATTCTAAGTAAATCTTTATAAATTTTATTCCCAATTGTGAATTGAGATATGATTTCAATATATACTGATTTGTTCATATAATTCTATGTGTTTTTATGGAAAAGTATTATATGAAATGTTATAAAAAATATTTAATTATAGAATATCTGTGAGATAATCACTTGATCCCCATGTAACAATTTTTCTGTTTTTAGTATTTAAATAGATTGGGGGATGTATTATTATTTTCACATTATGTGATTATTGAGAATGGATTCGAAAATGGGTTTTTTCATAAAATGTTGTAGGAGGATAGGTATGATTTATTTCAAATATATTAAATTTTATTCTTGTGATGTATTAATTATGTTCACCTCTATTAGAAAAGACCATGGAATCATAGGATTACGATATATGATTTGTAAGAGATTATGCCCTTCTGTTTTTTATTAGTTCGATTATGGATTTTTTCATCGATATATATCTTTAGTTCGACATAGATGGCTAGTGGGATGGGTGTATTATAGATTATTTGTGGCTCGTGGTATAATTAGATCCCCCATGATATTTACTTTCAGTTTATAGGGATTATAATGTAATTTTATGGGATAATAGTTCTTTCATATGTTAAGTGATTCAAATTTTTATTGTTATCAATACATCCATATGATAATGCCTATGAAACTGGGTGATACACCAAAAGATCATAAAATATTAGCATAAGTTTTGATAGAATATATGACATAGAATAGATATATTTGATGTCAAAATTACACATTGATATATTACAATTTTTTTTCTAAAATAAATTCCATCTCATTTATATCATGAGATCCATGAAATATAAATTTTATATTAAATGTGTTACTCTATTAAAATATTATTATTTTTTCAGAACAAGTATAACCTAGTAATTATATTGAACGGTATGAATAAAAATTAATAAATTAGGAATATTATATTTTTTTTATTATTAATAAAATAAATAATATTTTTTTATTTGATTATATGTTAAATGTGAATAATGTTGAAAAAATAGAAATTCTTTATGAAAAATCAGTATTTTTCTAAAAGGATGTTTATTCAATCTTTCAATATATATTTCAAAAAATAATTATTAATAATTTTAAAAAATTTATATCTACAATTTAATGAATGTTTTTAATATAAATGTGAAAATTATATTTGGATAAATTATTTATAATTTTCTGAATATATAAATATTTTTATGAATAGTAAAAAAGGAGTATATTTATTGAAAAATACCTTTTCAATTAATTTTTTATGAAAAAAATAAATGTATAAATTAGTTTTTAGAAAAATTGGATTCATTTATATACCAAATTTAATAATTGTTTCTGTTTGAATCAATTTTATATTGAATTTTTACATACAATAGTTTTAATCATTTAAAAAAATTTCCTTTGAAAGCCTATATTCTCATTAAGGATACATGATTAATTTTATATTTAATTCTAACACATATGATAATTATACTTATTAAACTGGATTATAAAATTTGATTCATAATAATTTATATTACATATTAAGGGTATAAAATTTATTGTTATTTATGTATTGCAAAAATATTAAAAATTATTTATCACAATTAATGTTAAATCTTGTTTATAATGGGCTTGTACTACAAATATATGAGCTATAATGACCTAAATATTTTTCCATTTTTTTATAGAAGGAAAAATATTTAACATTATAAAAAAGGATCTATTTATATACGTTTTTGGGATACATGTTGAGGAAAGTGACTAATATATTACTTTGTGTAATGATAAAGAAAAATCATCACCGTCTTTATTTTAAATTCAAATTATGTGTTTATGTATGGATGAAAGAAATATGTTGATTAATATTTATGTTAATTTTTATCATGATTAAATTTTCTTCATCTGGTTAACTATATTATAATTTTTATTAATCAGATAATTATATCAAATTCCTATGGAATTCCAACATAATAAATATTTAATTAATAGAAATATAAAATAAATGACAATAGATTTATAAAAAGAAAACTAAATTTAATTAATTATTATGATCAAAATTTCTTTATATTTGATATATAATGTTTTACAAGTGTGAGCATAATATATTCATATTCTATAATTGTATTTGGGTTTATTAAATTCAAATTAAATGAATAATATCCAAATTTATGTTATTTTTATAACATAATATATTATATATATTATATGATTTTAAATTTCAAAAAATCCACTTTTCATAGTAGCCATTTTAATTTTTTGAAATATTAATTATCATCCATTCATGTATTTTTATTTATATTTACTATATTTACCCGTAAAGGGTAAAAACATTGTAAGCATGGTTAATGCTAAAAAAAAATTTCTCCATGTTACAATAACTTATAGAAGAAATTTATATGTTAAATAATTATTTTATTTTTATAAATATAATTTCACATTTAGAATAAGTTGTTTCTAATTTTCTAATAATTATAATTTTATATTACTATTAAAAGATAAATTACCTTGGTTAAAATGACTTGTTAACTTATTGAAAAACGTTAATGGTAAAAGAAAGAAAACACATATTTTCAGAATGAAAATGTATTAAACATGTATTTTGTGTGTGGTAGAGATGTGTATCGACCATATCACCCTATAAATACTTATTGATTAAATTTTTTTATCAACATATGGTGTGATTATCATCTGATTATTTAATTGTTTTTTTATTTAAAAAAATGGTACACATCTTCATTTATAAAATAGAACACATTCTGATTCTATCTCAACACCTCTACAGCCATTTTGTTCTACCAAAACATAAAACAAACAATCCCAAAAATCATTATCTAAATTATTGATCTTTTTAATTCCAAAAATTACAAGCCTATAATCCTTAATAATAATATATAAAAGAAGTAACTCTAGGATATTTTAGTTTTCATCATAAACTAAGGATTTTTACATTCTCCTTTAAAACCTTCTGTTATTTCCTAACACATGCAATACAATAAACCAAGTATCTAAAATATTAAACAATTTTATTATTTATATGTCATAACATTTATCCCCCACCGCCACTTGAACCAAATGAGATACAAAATATATATTGTGTTTGTACATTGAACTACCACCTCACAAACTAATGCATATTTATTCTATGAACACTTATCAAGGATATATATAATGATTTAATTAAATTTTAAATATATAATATTAGTTATAAAATAATTTTATTCGAGTTATAATATCATATATTACATATGATGTTCCATATTGCTAAAAATATGACAACATCAATTGTATTTGTGGAGGAAAACTACCTCACAAATCCATGTGAATCATTTTTTCAGCTATGATTTAAGCTAAATGTAATCAGGGTATAATTAATTTATATGTGTTAAATATATGAAATAATATCCATTCCCTAAAATTAATATATCTTACACATAATTCCCATTCCACCCTTACTGGGAATCATTTCATCACTCGTGCGTATATACGATTTACCTTCTATATGAAATGATACAACTCATTTTATATGTAAAATATATAGGAATGGTTACAAATATATGTTTAATAAAAAACAATATATTTAAAATAAATATAGTTATTGTGTTCATATAACTATATACCATGTACATGAAACAAAACTGTCCTGTTAGAACAGACATGAGAAAAGTAACCAATTAACACCAAATGAAATGAAAATAATTAAATATTTTTTAAATTTATAATGTGAAAATTTAAAAATGAGTAATATATAGAATAAAATATATGACAAAAATTATGTAACCAATGTATTATAATTATTTTTTTATTATAAATGAGGTTATTACAAATACAGAGGAATTTTAACCTAATGTAAGGTTTTCAAATATCACTTTTACTTTTTTGATGCATATGTTACATACATATCTTAATTCATTGTGTGGGTTATTGACTACCCATTTTTAGAATTTATACCACGATAAAATTTATCTACATCATATTTTAATTTTAATTAGAAATTTTTTATTTCATCAGGATTATGATAAAAAAAAACCTATAAAATTAGTATGGGATAATTTCAAAATATCATCATTATTTGAGATTGATTTTAGTTATGTCTACCTTGGGGGAATTATATTTTCATACCATCATGAAACTAATACATTTCATCCTACTATAGTTAATACTAATATTTTCAAGTTATATTACAATTTTCCCACTCTCTGACTGTTAATATGATTGATAAAATGTTTTCACTGTAAGGTAAATTTATTTCTCTATTTTGTTAAAAGATATTTTTCATGAAACTCAATTACATAAAAATAAATTTTGAAAAATAATTTCAACATTATCCAAATGATTTAATAAAAATATTAATTCCCATGTGTTTTTCTAAATTAATGATTATTATATTTTCTAATCATCCCCCTTGTCCATTTTACCAAAAATTTGAATGAAATCATCATTTTAACCTAATCGAAGATAATGTAATTTGCATTCATCATGACCACGAAATGTTATATGGACTATTTTAAAATTTTATAAGGTGGAGGATAAAAAATAATAATTTTTTGATATAATTTTATTTTAGAAGGTAATTTTTATAATGAAAAATTCGTTTTCATCAAAACATTTTAAATATGTTTTCATGATATTTAAATTTGTAAATGACTTGGACACATTGTTTTACTTTTGATACACTAGGGAAATATTTTATTAATTGCATCCTAAATTTTTATATTATTACATTTTAATTATTTGGAATGGGAATATACAATTTTAATATAATAAAACATATTACTCTTCATGGTTTATGATTATGTCATTTTAATTCGGTCAGGTATCAACATTTTATATGATAGATTTTTGATATGAATTACTTTGGTGACTATATTTCAAACCTTTCATATAAATAAATTATTGGACATAGTAAGTTATGTTTGGGTCCCAGTTATATTTATCTACTTTATTCGTCAACAAGTCTCATGAGATAAATATTTCGGCCAAATTAGATGTGTTTTTTACTATAGTTTTAATTGTTCATGTGAAAAGTCATGAATTTATGTTTTAGATGCACAAAATTACACATTAACTCAATATGAATATATTTATTAATGAGTATGTGATTATAAAATTAGAGATAATATCATTGGATATGTTTGGATATCATGTGAATATTTATATATCTTTATTTGATCATAATTTATTCCTTCCATTTTAAGTTCATGTTATTGATTTAATGACATCTATTTCAGTTGTTTAAATTTCCATATTTATGATGATTATTTAATGATGATATATTCCACCTTATGCATACCCTTATAGGTCATATGATATCTACACATTATTATTTTTTTATTTTATAAACTTATTAAGAATTCATTTTTTATTGATATGCAATGATCTTCTAGGGTAATAATTTATTTCTTATATAAAATAACTTTTTTGGTTTATTTTGTAAAATTTGATTTGTATATTCAAGAATGAATCATGTTTTAGAATACTAATATTAAATTTGATCATTTGGGATGTGATTTCTTTTACCTAGTTCAAACATAATAAGCTAACCACAATCTTTGGTCTATTGGAGTGAAGGTCATTATTGTTTTTATAAAAAGATGTTAATTAGAAACGGTGTGAAATATATTTAAGAAATAGTTGATTTTGTAACATTGAAATTTTTAATACATTGAGGATAAATATATAAAAACATAATAATTCTTTTGTAATTTGGGTATTATGTGGTTTTTGTAACAAAAAATTCATTCTAAATAACAAAAATGGACATGGATTTGGAGATCATATAACTATGGGTAATAAATCTCAGAAAACTGGATCAATCTCAATATAAAAAATACACGTTACATGAAAATGGTAATTACTACTCACCTGGTTTGACACACATTGGAGATTTTCTTATTATAATTTAAAATTTCCTTATCAACCACTATCATGCATATGAATATATTATTCTGATTTTAAAAACATTCCCAGAGAAACAATGTATTTTCTTATGAGATTATCCATTATTGATTTTTTAAATTTATGATAAGTGATGGACAAGATTTTTTGTAATCCCTTATGTTAATCAATTTAAGGATTTGATATATTGTATTTATTATATTAAAAATGGTTCCAAGAAGAATGAATTATAAATGAATCAATATATGAAATCAATAGAGTTAAAATGATAGTTTCTCTAATAAGATTAATCCAATTATCTGAATATAACAAGTCAACAAAAAAATTAATCATAAAAGGAATTAGTATATTTTTCTAACAAGATAATGAAATAATTCTCCAAGTATTATGTATGTTAATGTATAAAATATGACAAACATACAGAAGAGAAACATATATATAATGTGATAAAAGGAAAAATTATTTCCCCTTGTGATAGTTGTGGAAATAAACACACTAATAATTTCATGAATGGAATGTGAGTTTTCTATATGTGGGAAGAGATTGGACACCATTATTTTGAAATAATGGGTTATATTAAATCCTTTTATATTTATTTATTAAAATATATGGATATTGGGAACTATGATAAATCAATCCCCTATGCCTCAAGGAAATAAATTGTGGAAGAAACTAGGGGCCAAAGTCATGTAAATTATATTATTAAAAAATAAGTGGAGTGATTAATGTTATTCATTATATGGATTCAAGAGATATGTATTTGATTAATGTTTATAAATAATTTTTTGAAAATATATAATGATTAAACGATATTAATTTTTTTAAATATTTGTGAGAAGACATGATGTAACATCCCAAGTAATTAATGAATAATAGATATTTTTATCTATGTCTATTAATGATTAAGATAGTGTTTTAGAGGCTTAAAATGAAAATAAATCCAATCTTAAGCATGGAATACACTAATATTCTTAAAAGATTGTTTTACTGCCTTATGATGGAAAACCCTTTTTAAATCTATCTTTTGACAATTTTATAAACTATTTTTGTCAAAATAAAATTGTTCATTATTATTGGGACATCAAAATTTACATTGTGAGAATTTTTGGTATTTTTCTGACAATGTTCATTTTTTAATGAATAGTGAAAAATACTGCATTTTACATAAAAACTGCTTTTTAATCTAATTTGTTTATATGATTATATTATCTTTTGAATTGGTTTTGAAGTAAAATTAGAATATATTTTTACCATTTAATCCAATTGTGGTCATTGGAATCAATTTCACTTTGAAATTGGACTTAAATTGTTGTCAATCTTTTGATACTTATTGTTTCATAAAAACACGCTATTTGCTCTGACAGCGGGAATTAATTATTAAATTAATTAATCTGGCTTATATGTTTTGAATTTTGTAAAATAGACTTCATTTTTGTATTTGGAATATCAAATATAGCTTAGGGCGGATTTTTGGTAAATTTCTGAAAAACTTAAATTTTTTATGAATAGTGAAACCACTATGTGGTACTTATAAAAACTGATTTTTCGGTTTAAATGAAATTTTGCCATCATTGTGTTTTGAATTTCAAAAATCCGACAAACATGGATGTTATTAAGAAGTAAAATGTGGTTCAATGAGATTAAAATAATTTTTTTGGTGAATAGTAACCTATTAAGTTTTAATCGTGATTAGTGGTAATTAGTGTAGTTTAAGGTAAAAATAATGTTTTAATAAAATAAGATGAGCTTGAAACATGTCCTACCCTCATTGTTTGTGTCATGTCCAACCAAGAAAAGCCATGGGTCAACTTTGGGACCACATGGATCCACTTTGGTTGGGAAATGACATAAATAACTTTTTCTTTAATGTAAAAGTAAAAATGACACAAACATAATATGTTTTACGAAAACAATTTTTACATGGGTTTATAAAGATAATATTTTTTATTATAAATCGTAATTGGAAAGCTAAAAAGATTTCCTACATCATAGTATTTTTTTTATAATTTTTAGACTTTAAATAACCTAAATTATTTATGACATCATGATGATGAATCGATGACCTCATTATTTAACGATTTAAATAAAATGGAAAGATAATGTAATATCTAAGACCTACACATGTCCAAAACCTATTGTATGGGTAGATTTCGAACCCTTATCACCGTATCCTCGAATGATAGCAATGTGTGACCTTTTAAAACCGAAACACATTTTCAAATAAAGTAATATTTCTTTACTTTCCAAAAGTGCCCCTCCTATCCTCTTATAAAAGGCCCCCACCTCTACCTCATTTCACACACTCCTCATGCCTTTGGCTCAGCCAACCCCTACCCATTTAATCTCTCCACATACCTCTCCTCATCTTAGTGGATTCCCTTTGGGCAGAATCCTTTCAAAGGAATCCTTTAGGCTCAAATCAAAAGGAGTTACACTTTTAAAGGTAATTCATTCTCTCATGTTCATTTATTTTATTTTGCTTCTCAAACCCCCTAAACTCTTTTTATTTACTTTTTTTGTAACAAAACCACTATCATCAATATACTAGGATGTTGTTATAAGATTTATTTGAGCTACACTCTCACACAACTACATTAAATGGTTAAAGAACATACGGTTTCCGTGGATGTCGAAATTCTGCCTCCCGAAACGATGATTGTTCAATACTCATTTAACACCATCAAAGGTGGCCATTATGATGTCACTAGTTTTATATATGATATATAATATGTTTATTTTTTCCTTAAGATTCTGTTTTTTTTTCATATTGGGCATACCTTTATGGTTTCTATTATGGGTAAACACGATATCTTCATTTTAGGAAGTGCAGACTACGGCCCCCTGAAAGTGATTTGATTCGTTAATACCATATGTGGGATGTGTAAAGGATAAAGTTAATGATATTATATATGATATTATACTGGAGTTATAATATACTCTTATATCATTATGATTCCATTCCAGAAAATACGAAATAGAAATGGAAGTAGCGTTCATGCGTACGTACGACTTACCGTCTCCATAAACGGTGAATTTCATTTCTTACCTCTAAATGTGATGTAATATTATAAATACATGTATATGATGAATATATATGATATATATGTTATCCAACTCATTAATATTATTCTGGATATAACGAACCTTTGACCAAATTAACAACATATAAGTGTAAGAAGTCAATTTTTGACTTAAGAACCAAATACCGACAAAATGAACATTATTAACTTAAATGATTACATGATGTTCATAACATGGTATAAAAGGAATAATGAACTTGAAAAAGGTTCATAAGCAAGTAGAGATTAACTCAAGTTTATTATTCAGGAGATTAAAGAACGGTCGGGTCAAGTCGGATACGAGGTATGGGACTTCGTCTCAATCTCCTTTCATTGAGGATTATTTTATTTTATACACAACTTTCTTTTATATGGTGTATAAACCCCTTTGAATTTTACATTTATTCAAAAGGAATCTTTGTTATACGAAGTGTTTACTAAATGAAAAAGGGGAATGTTTTTGTCGTACGTATGCGGCGACAATGACTTCTCCTCCGTCGTGACCGTTATTTGAGTTTCGGCTTCCTCTACAAGCCATGCCTTCTTTTTAAAAGAAAAATAAATACCATGTTTTACTTTTATTTTATTTTTGTATTGAAAATGGTTTTCATAATGATTTTATATCAATGTGATGTATTGATATCTTGTGATTGAAAGTTGGAAATGTTATGTTTCCTTTATTCATTGTTTTATGTGATAGGATTATGTTATGGTTCTTGGGCATTATTATGAAGACGGGTGGTTTCGTGATAAACTAAGTGCGGGTGAGCACGATATAGCTCTCCAATGCATTGGGTAACACGAAGGAGTGAAACATTAAGGTTTCTCCGAAGAGATTTTAGGTAATATACTATGATGTGTATTCTAAACGTAACCAAGAGGGTTACTCCCTACGTAAGAATGTTATAAATGCCTCAAGTTACCTTTATGTCTTATGATTTTAATGATTTACTCATGATTTGATGAGGTATGTTAATGTGCTTATGTTTTATTGGTAAAGTATGATTTCACTCTTATGTATATATGTACCCATGATTCCATTCCCTGTTTTTATAACCCATACTGAGCTTTTTATGCTCATCCCATGTTTTTTTGAAATGTTTTTCACAGGTCAAGGGAAAGGTACATGATATGATGATAGTGTCAAGGAAGTGTCAAGAATGAATCCATGTTTTATTTTAAATATGTTTCCATTGATGGGAATGAAGAATATTATCTTTATGTAACCACATTGTTTATATGTGGAATGTAATGCACGTTTTATGATCTAATTCTCTAAAACTCTAATCCCAAAAAGATCCTCAATGTGTAATCTTGTAATAACTCAAGATTAAGTAAGGCTTAAGGCTGGGGCCTTATAGTTGGTGTCAAAGGTCGGTTTAGATAACTTTAGGAGTTAGAATTATGTTAAATGATTATCCAAAAATATTTTTTTTTGAAATGATATATCATTTGAAGATTGCCATGTTGCTTCATCTAAGACATGTTTGTTCAGAATGGTTTTCCGCAGAGGAAACAGGGAAGCAGTGCTAGGAAGGCATACAGAAGGAAATAACCTTCCAAAAAAGCATCCTGATATGGTCGGAATTGGAACTGAACAGTTTGTTGCACTAATGGCGCAGTTGACTCAGGCTATAAATGGTGGTGGTATCCATGGACGAGATCAGCCAGATCAACCGCAGAGGAACATGTCAGTGGTGGAACATTTAATGAGGCAACATCCACCATCATTCAGAGGAACATCTGACCCTGTGCTAGCTGAAGGGTGGATTAAATAACTGGAGAATATGTTTGATGTCATGGGGTGTTCAGACAATCAAAATATTAGTCTTGCTATTTACCATTTGAAGGGTGAAGTAGATCAGTGGTGGTCTATAGTTAAAAATATCAGGGACACCGATGAGATTGATGCTCTTGACTGGGATGAATTCAAAGGTATGTTTCTTGAGATGTATTTTCCTAAGGCTGTTCGACTTAGGATGGAAAAACAATTCTTGGAATTGAGGCAAGAGGAAGACTCAGTGGCTACCTATGAAGAAAGGTAAACTCGATTGGCAAGGTATGCTCCAAATTTTTTCCGAGACCTTGATAGTAAAATCAATCGTTTTTCCTCAGGATTAAAGCCAAAATATCGAAGGGAATTAGTATCTCGTGAGTTTAAAAGTTAGGAAAAGCTTGTTCGATGTGTTGAGAAGGTGTAAATGGAGTTTTTCGATGACCAAGTGTTCTATAACAACTAGCAGAAGAAGAGACCGAGGTGGCAGGAGAAAGGTAAGAATTCTTCAAAAAATTCTGATGGTAAGAGAACTAAGTTTCCAGTTTTTGATAAATGTGGCAAAAGGCATGCTGGGGAATGTCTTCTGAATTCTGTAAAGTGCTACCGATGTGGTAAGATGGGACATGAGGCTCGTGATTGCACTGAAAAGGATCAAGGTGAAGGTAAGACCAAATTTTATTTACAGTTAGTGAAATGTTATAAGTGCAATGAGATGGGTCACTATGCAAACGAGTGTCCAACAAAGAGCTTGAGTGATGGGAAGTAGTTATACTACAAGCAGAATGGGGTGGTGAAATCCTTTGCAACTACTTCAGCAGATGTCGGGCTATCAAATGAAGTTGTATCAGGTACGTTGTTTGTTTTTTCAGATTATGCCAGTGTGTTGTTTGATTCGGGGTCTACACATTCTTTCATCTCTGAAACCTTTTCAAGTAAAATGGGAATAACATCTCAAGAAATGACTCCTAAACTTTTGGTAAAAACACCTGGGGGAAATGTTGAGGCAAAAAGAATTTATAAGAATCTTCCTATCTTTATCTGTGGAAAGAACCTACTTGAAATCCTTATTGTTCTACCTCTAGTAGAGTTTGATGTTATCATGGGTATGGATTGGATCTCTATTTACCATGCTAAGATTGACTGTAGAGCTAAAGAAGTTTCTATTCAAAAATACTTTCAATTTGTTTACAAGAATGAACCCTTACTTTTGATAACATATCAAGAGGCCGAGAAACTTGTAAAAGATGGAAATGAATGTTACCTTGCACACGTCTTTGAAAATAAAGGAACTATTCAGAATAATGATGTGCCAGTGGTAAATGAGTATTCTGATGTTTTTCCTGATGAGTTTCCTGGAATAATACCAGATCAGGACGTTGAGTTTACTGTTGACTTAGTTCCTGATGCTAAGCCAATTTCAAAACCCCCTTATCGAATGGCACAAATTTAACTTTTAGAGTTGAAGGAGCAATTGCAAGATTTATTAGATATAGGTTTCATTACACCTAGCACATCACCATGGGGTGCTCCTGTTTTATTTGTTAAAAATAAAGATGGTTCTATGAGACTTTGCATTGAATTATAGAGCCTTGAATAACATCACTGTTAAGAACAAATATCCTTTGCCTCATATCGATGATTTGTTTGATCAGCTCTAGGGAGCTCAGTTTTTTACAAAGATTGACCTGAGATCGGGGTACCATCAGCTGATGGTAAAGGAGGCAGATATTCCAAAGACCACGTTTTGTATGAGATATGGCCATTATGAATTTTTAGTAATGCCTTTTGGGCTAACCAATGCACCTGATCTATTCATGGACTTAATGAATAGAATTTTCCATGAGTTCTTGGATAAGTTTGTGGTGGTTTTCATTGATGATATTTTTGTATTTTCTAAAAGTAAAGAGGAGAATGAATGACATTTAAGGGTTATCTTGCAAACCTTAAAAGAAAATAAACTGTATGGGAAATTCAGCATGTTTGAATTTTCGTTGCAACAAATTTCTTTCCTTGGTCACATTGTTTCTAATGATGGAATAACTGTTGATCCTGCAAAAATAAAAGATGTGGAAGAATGTCCAAGACACACAAATGTAACTGAGATTCGTAGTTTTCTTGGTTTGGCAAGCTATTACCGAAGGTTTGTTAGAATGTTTTCACGGTTTTCTGGTCCAATGACTAAGCTAACTCTGAAGGGTGCTATGTTTATCTAGACAAAAGAATGTGATGATTGTTTGCATGAACTGAAAAGAAGATTGGTGAATGCTCCAGTTTTGGCACTACCTTCCAGGAACGGTGAGTTTATTATCTACAGTGATGCTTCATTGAAAGGACTTGGTTGCCTCCTAATGCAGAATGACCAGGTAATTGCTTATTCTTCACGATAGTTGAAAACTCATGAGGTAAATTACCCTACACATGATTTGGAATTAGCTGCTGTTGTTTGTGCTTTAAAAATTTGGAGGCATCATTTGTATGCAGTAAAGTGTGAAATATATACCGATCAGAAAAGTTTAATGTATATATTCACTCAGAAAGAATTGAACATGAGACAAAGGAGATGGCTAGAATTAATCAAGGATTATGATTGTACAATTCATTACCATCTGGGAAAAGCAAATAATGTCGGTGATTCTTTGAGTCGAAAAAGTAATGTTTCATTAACAATGTTGCGTTTGGAACGTGATCCTTTGGTTAAGGATTTGATGAACATTGTCATAGAAGTTGTTGGTGCAGGAAGACCTTCTATTTTGTTTCAGGTATCAGTGAGATCTTCTCTATCATATAGAATCAAGCAAGCACAGAAGCAAGACAGTGAGTTGCAGAAAAAGGTAGAGCTGGTTCAGAAAGGTAATTTTCCTGAATTCAACATTGATAATTATTTTGTTTTGAGATTTGGGAAGAGATTGTGTGTGCCTTGTGATTCACAGTTGAAGAGAGAGTTGTTATGTGAAGCTCATAGTTCTCCGTTTTCAGTTCATCCGGGCAGTACTAAGATGTATAGAGATCTGCGGGAGTATTACTGGTGGGATGGAATGAAAAGAAATATTGTCGATTTTATTGTGAAGTGTTTGACTTGTTTGCAGGTTAAAGCAAAGCGGCAGTTACCGAAATGGATGATTCAGCCTTTACTAGTGCCAGAGTGGAAATGGGAGAATATATACATGGACTTTGTTGTTGGATTACCGAAGACATCTCGAGGTAATAATGCAATCTGGGTTATTTTTCATCGCTTGACCAAATCTGCTCATTTCCTTGATATACGAGATACATTCTCTCTTGATCAACTTTCCCATTTGTATCTTAAATAGATATTCAGGTTACATGGAGTTCCTCTCTCCATTGTATCGGATCGTGATCCCAGGTTTAATTATAACTTTTGGAAAGGCCTTCAGAAGTCGTTGGGTACTGAATTAAAAGCTTTTCATCCTCAATCAGATGGGCAGTCAGAACGAACAATTCAGACATTGGAGGATATGCTACGAGCTTGTTCTATGGATTATCAGGGAAGTTGGAACCAACATCTTTCTTTGGTGAATTTATATATAATAACCGTTTTCATTCCAGTATACAGATGGCACCATTTCAGGCATTATATGGGAAGCAGTGTCGAACTCCAGCTTTCTGGGAAGAAGTGGGTGAAAGGATGTTGATGGGACCAGAATTGGTAGAAGAGATGGCAAAAAAAGTTCAGCTGATTCAAAAACACATGATAATAGCTCAGTGTAGGCAGAAGAGTTATGCGGATAACGGGAGGAAGGATCTATCTTTCGAGGTAGGTGATCATGTTTTTCTCAAGTTTTCTCCTTGGAAAAGTGTGATGAGATTTGGTAAGAAAGGAAAGTTGAGTCCATGGTTCATTGGACCATTCGAAATTCTGGAGAGAGTTGGATCAGTTGCATACCGAGTGCCTTTACCTCCGAGTTTATCTCAGGTACACAATGTTTTTCACGTTTCGATGTTGAGAAAGTATATGCCAGATCCATCTCATGTTTTGAGTCCAGAGGTAATTCAGCTGGAAGAGAACCTATCTTATGAGGAACAACCGGTCCAGATTCTTGACCACAGGGAGCAAGTGTTACGGAATAAGGTGATTATGCAGGTAAATGTTTTGTGGAAAAACCACATGATGGAAGAGGCAACATGGGAATCTGAAAATGCAATGAGGGATAAGTACCCCCATTTATTCGATAAGTAAATAAATTGCGGGGATGCAATTTTCTAAAGGGGGGAAGGATGTAACAACCCAAGTAAGTAATGAATAATAGATATTTTTATCTATGTCTATTAATTATTAAGATAGTGTTTTAGAGGCTTAAAATGAAAATAAATCCAATCTTAAGCATGGAATACACTAATATTCTTAAAAGATTTTTTTACTGCCTTATGATGGAAAACCATTTTTAAATATATCTTTTGACAATTTTATAAACTATTTTTGTCAAAATAAACTTATTCTTTATGATTGGGACATAAAAATTTACTTTGTGTGAATTTTTGGTATTTTTCTGACAATGTTCATTTTTTAATCAATAGTGAAAAATACTGCCTTTTACATCAAAACTGCTTTTTAATCTAATTTATTTATATGATAATATTATCTTTTGAATTGGTTTTGAAGTAAAATTAGAATATATTTTTACCATTTAATCCAATGGTGGTCATTGGAATCAATTTCACTTTGAAATTGGACTTAAATTTGTGTCAATCTTTTGATACTTATTGTTTCATGAAAACACGCTATTTGCTCTGACAACGGGAATTAATTATTAAATTAATTAATATAACTTATATGTTTTGAATTTTGTAAAATAGACTACATTTTTGTATTCGGAATATCAAATATAGATTAGGGTGGATTTTTGGTAATTTTCTAAAAAACATAAATTTTTTATGAATAGTGAAACCACTAAGTGGTACTTATAAAAACTGATTTTTTGGTTTAAATGAAATTTTTCCATCATTGTGTTTTGAATTTAAAAAATCCGACATACATGGTTGTTATTAAGAAGTAAAATGTGGTTCAATGAGATTAAAATAATTTTTTGGTGAATAGTAACCTATTAAGTTTTAATCGTGATTAGTGGTAATTAGTGTAGTTTAAGGTAAAAGTAATGATTTAATAAAATAAGATGTTTCAAACATGTCCTACCCTCATTGGTTGTGTCATGGCCAAACAAGAAAAGCCATGGGTCAAATTGGGGACCCCATGGATCCACTTTGGTTGGGAAATGACATAAATAACTTTTTATTTAATGTAAAAGTAAAAATGACACAAACATAATATGTTTTACGAAAACAATTTTTACATGGGTTTATAAAGATCATATTTTTGATTATAAATTTTAATTGGAAATCTAAAAAGATTTCCTACATCAGAGTAATTTTTTTTATAATTTTTAGACTTTAAATAAATTAAATTATTTATGACATCATGATGATGAAGCGATGACCTCATTATTTAACGATTTAAATAAAATGGAATGATAATGTAATATCTAAGACCCACACACGTCCAAAATATATTGTATGGGTATATTTGGAACCCTTATCACCGTATCCTCAAATGATAGCAATGTGTGACCTTTTGAAACCGAAACACATTTTCAAATAAAGTAATATTTCATTACTTTCCAAAAGTGCCCCTCCTCTCCTCTTATAAAAGGCCCCCACCTCTACCTCATTTCACACACTCCTCAAGCCTTTTTCTCAGCCAAACCCTGCACATTTACTCTGTCCACATCCCTCTCCTCATCCTAGAGGATTCCCATTGGGCAGAATATTTTAAAAGGAAGCCTTTAGGCTCAAATCAAAAGGAGTTACACTTTTGAAGGTGATTCATTCTCTCATGTTCATTTGTTTTATTTTGCTTCTCCAACCCCCTAAACTATTTTTGTTTACTTATTTTGTAACAACAGCAGTATCTTAAATATATTAGGATGTTGTTATAAGATTTATTTGAGCTACACTCTCACACAACTACATCAAATGGTTAAAGGACATACGGTTTCCGTGGATGGCGAAATTCTGCCTCCCGAAACGATGATTGTTCAATACTCATTTAACACCTTCAAAGGTGGCCATTATGATGTCAATATTTTTATATATGATATATAATATGTTTATGTTTTCCTTAATCTTCTTTTTTTCCATTTTGGGCATACCCTTATGGTTTCCATTATGGGTAAACCCGATATCTTCATTTTAGGAAGTGCGGACTACCGCCCCCTGAAAATGATTTGATTCGTTAATACCATATGTGGGAAGTGTAAAGGATAAAGTTAATGATATTATATATGTTATTATACTGGAATTATAATATACTCTTATATCATTATGATTCCATTCAAAAAAATACGAAATAGAAATGGAAGTAGCGTTCATGCATACGTACGGCTTATCGTCTCCATGAACAGTGCATTTCATTTCTTACCTCTAAATCTGATGTAATATTATAAATACACGTATATGATGAATATATATGATATATATTTTATCCAAATTATTCATATCATTCTGGATATAACGAACCTTTGACCAAATTAACAACATGTAAGTGTAAGAAGTCAATTTTTGACTAAAGAACCAAATACCGACAAAATGAACATTATTAACTTAAATGATTACATGATGTTCACAATATGGTATAAAAGGAATAATGACCTTGAAAAAGGTTCATAAGCAAGTAGAGATTAACTCAAGTTTATTATTCAGGAGATTAAAGAATGGTTGGTTCAAGTCGGATACGAGGTATGGGACTTTGTCTCAATCTCCATTCATTGAGGCTTATTCTATTTTATACACAACTTTCTTTTATACGGTGTATAAACCCCTTTGACTTTTACGTTTATTTAAAAGGAATATTTTTTATACGAAGTTTTTACTAAATGAAAAAAGGGAATGTTTTTGTCGTACGTATGCGGCGACAACGACCTCTCCGCCGTCGTGACTGTTATTTGAGTTTTGGCTTCCTCTTCAAGCCATACCTTCTTTTTAAAAGAAAAATAAATACCATGATTTACTTTTCTTTTATTTTTGTATTGAAAATGGTTTTGAAAATGATTTTATATCAATGTGTTGTATTTATATCTTGTGATTGGAAGGTGAAAATGTTATGTTTCCTTTATGCATGTTTTTTGTGATACGATTATGTTATGGTTCTTGGGCATTATTATGAAGACGGGTGGTTCCGTGATAATCTAAGGGCAGGTGAGCCCGATATAGCTCTCCAATGCATTGGGTAACGTGAATGAGTGAAACGTTAAGGTTTCTCCGAAGAGATTTTAGGGAATATACTGTGATGGGTATTCCAAATGTAACCAAGAGGGTTACTCTCTACGTAAGAATGTTATGAATGCCTCAAGTTACCTTTATGTCTTATGATTTCAATGATTTACTCATTATTTGATGAGGTATGTTAATGTGCTTATGTTTTATGGGTAATGTATGATTTCACTCTTATGTATATATGTACCCATGTTTCCTATCCATGTTTTTATAACCCATACTGAGCTTTTTATCTCATCCCAAGTTTTTTTGAAATGTTTTTCACAAGTCAAGGGAAAGGTACATGATATGATGATAGTGTCAAGGAAGTGTCAAGAATGAATCAATGTTTTATTTTAAATATGTTTCCATTTATGGGAATGAAGAATACTATCTTTATGTAACCACATTGTTTATACGTGGAATATAATGCGAGTTTTATGATCTAATTCTTTAAAACTCTAAACCCGAAAAGATCCTCAATGTGTAATCTTGTAATAACTCAAGATTAAGTATGGTTTTAGGCTGGGGCCTTATACATTATGTGGTATAAATGAACCAAAAAAGTGGTTTAATGAAATGATGAACCTATTGAAATGAACCTTATTGATTTAAAATTGAATACAATAGAGATTTATGTGTAGATATCAATTATAAATTCATTTCTGGAGGATAATATTTATAAACATTTATTTAGTAAGTAATTAGATGTTTTTTCTAATTTTTAGTTTACTATATGTTTGATTTTATGTAATATATTTGACAACATGAGATTTTATTTTTTGGGGAATGAAAATATTCATTGTGGTTTTATGGAAATCAATGTATAAACATATATTTTATGTGACTTTAATTAATATATTATGTAGTTTGGATAAGCTAATACAATGCTAATTTTTTACACTTAGTAGCATTTATTATAAAATTGAATATACGTATTTTGGATGATTGTTATGGTTTTATATTTACAGAATTGATTATTTTGGTCATTGGGTTCATTGTTGAGGTAATAGTGATTAAATTATAAAAATTAATAACATGCACTGTCATTTCATTTTTATTAAGGACATGAAAATTAAATTATTATTCTTATATGAATACTATGATCCATTAAATGATAATTTTAACACTTCATGCGTGGAAATTTACTATCAATGCAAATAATTTGTATAAATAATGATATTATGGTAGAAATTGGTTAATGTGTGTTTTTAAAATAGTTATATTTCCTTATGTCCATAGCACATATGGTAACATAATTCCTCAAATCCTAGAAAAACATAATGAAACAATGTTATATTATAGTAAATTCATTTCTCATGAACTAATGGTGTATTTAATATCATTATTAGTTTATGTTTTTTATTTTCTTAATCATCTTTAGGTCATTCAGTTTATTATGATTAGTTATCTCAACCACCCTCTATAATTATTTATTCTTTTCTTCCACGTCCATATCCTTAAGTTACACCGATGTTCTCTTATATATAAACCATGTTATGTGACCTTTGTACTTACCTTATATATATTATAAAGATGATAATTCATTATCCATTTTAATTATTTCATTTTTTATCAATTTTATTAAATTGTTTTGTCTCTTTATTACAATGATAAATAATTAATTATGAGGACACAATTCATATACAAGGAATATATTGTAACAACATAACATATTAAAAGAGTAATATCACATTTGATTGCATATAAGACATTTTACATTATTAATAGAAGAGAATGTAACATCCCGATACATTACAATATATTTCTTTTTAAATAAATTCAATCACTTAAAAAGAATTTGATTCATGGAATCATGTGTTTAAAATAACTGTAATACTTTATTAATATATTATTATTTAAACATAACCATTATAACATTTTTGTTCAGTTCACAGGTATAAATAGAGAAAAAAAATTTATTAAAATTATAAGGTTTACAAATGTTTGAAATCTAATCAATGGTTATAAATTAATTATAAGTAAAATAAGATCAATTATTAATAAAATTAAAAGTTTTTTATAAACTATATTTTTCTAAAAGAATGTTTTGTCGTGCTTTACGAAAAAATTTCAAAAAACAATATTTCTCCTTTTTGAAAATCTTTTTTAAAAAAATGAAATTTATTTTTGAAATATATATTTTAGAAGAACATTTATGTAAATTTTATAAATCTTCTAAAATTATTATATTTTTAATGAAAAGTGAAAAATAATGATTTTTATTGAAAATAGAATTTTCATTATAACTATTAATATATTTAATTAATTTTTTTATTTATATTTAATAAAAAAATCTTTCAATTATAAAAAACACTACATAATTTAGGTCAAATGAATCAATTATATAGTGAATGTAAAGAGAAAATATTTTAAACTATTTAATTGTGTTCCTTAAAAAAGTAATTATCTTGAACATCTGGGGGTTTGATTTTAAATTTATGTCAACCACATATCCTAATTAAATATTGTAAATAGATTCCATATTTGTAATAATCATAATTAATATTTTATACAAATTTAAACATATTGTTTTGATTTAATTAATAGTTAGAAGAGTAAAAATTAATTAAAATTGTAAAGGTTAAAAAGATTTTATTATGCAGTAATACTAAAAATATAAGGGTTTAAATGATCTAGAAAATTTAATATGTACAATCTATACATATTTATATACTTTTTACATTATAATGAATTTTATGAGTTTTTTTAGAAATTTTTTCATTATGGGGAGCTATATAATTTTATAATAAAATTAAAAGGAAAAATATTTAACCCTCTAGAAATTAAAATTCCAATCATGTGTTCACATTGCGAATGAAGAAAGATGTGATCGAATATTAATGGTCATTTTGAAAATGTAGAATGTTTTTTCATGATGAAAATTTTATTTTTATTTTATTTGTAGTCATATAAATACATTGTGTTCATAAGGAAGACCTACACAATTTTTATATAACTAATAGAAACATAAAAATAATGATATTAAACAATATTAATAATAAAGTAAATTAAATAAATTATAATTATTTTATACAGGTTTGAGCACAATAAATTAGAATTCCATCATTGTATCTATATTTCTTATTTTCAAATAAAATGAATAATTCCAAAATTGTCATTAATTTTTCTATAAGGAATGATTTTTTATTAAAATATTTAAAATTAAAAAACAACATATATTTTTTACAACTTGAGTTTATTTAAAAGGAATGACAATGTGTGATAGCATACCTGATACACCACATCAAATTTAATTGAACAATTAAATATTTTTATTTAAATTAAACCATTTTAAATTATTTTTTTTAGAATGGAGGGAATTAATATTATTAATTAAATTAAGCAAATATTGTATACACATGTTTATATAATGATTAATTGTTTAAAAAATTCTTTACATGTGAAAATAGAAAACAATTGAATATAGAGGATGTGTTTTATGAAAATATATTTAATTAAGAATAATTTTATTTATAAAATATTAAAATAAATCATGTTTGACTATATTAATGAAATATATATGAAATATATTTATGTTAATTTTTTATATTTATCATTTTTATATTCTAGTCTAAATATAAAAAAATGATTTTATGAATAAAATTAGAATTTTTTAAAAAAAATATAGTTTTACCACCTTTTTTATTGAGATCCCAATTTAAATTTAGTTTTTGACACATATAAATTTTACTTGAAAAAATAAACATTATATTTGGAATCATGATATAAAAATTTATATTCATTGAATTAGTAGTAATTTTATGATAAAATCCATATTTTAATAAATAATGAAAAATATTGCATTTTAGTTCAAAATGTATATTTTATAATATTTTATATTTTTGTTATATTACATTTTTAAATGTTTTTAAAGTATAATTTTATCTATTTTTATAATATTTATTCCAATTTTTTTATTTTATGTTATTTGACATTGAAATATTATACAGACACTTTTCAAAATGAAGATAGTTTTTTTAAACAATCTATTTTTTGCAATGTGTATTAATTTTAATATAATTACTACAAATTATGTGTTTTAAATTATGAATAATTGGTTACATATTTGGAATTAGTGGGTCCAAATTGTTTTATTAATATAAATATCTAATAAATGATATAAAAAACTAAAAATAAATATAATTCGAAATAATTATGGTTCCAACAAAATTTTATAGCTGAATATGATATATTAGATGTCCATTATGTTTTTTTGTTCAATGTTATATCTTAGTTTGAGTTTTATTTAAACTCGTTGAATTTAATAGTGATAAAATGGACACTGTTGATATTCCATCGAAGTAATATTTTATTAATTTTTTTAAAAATCATAAAAAATATAAAAAATATTTTAAGTTACTATGATAAAGTCTAAAAGTTTTTAAACACTCAATTTATGTAATATTAATCCCATATATCTAAATTCATATCATCTTAATATTTGAAATGTTATTTTAACAGTTAAAATTAATATAGATAAATAATTGTAAACTAAAAAGATAATGTTTAAAATAAAATCAATAAATATATAAAAAATATATTATTATAGGAATTAAAATTATCATCATATTATTTTATATAAAACACAATTTGGAATCATTTGGATTTAAAAAATAATTTATATTCATGGAATATTTTAAGAATTTCCAAGGGTGCCCCTCCCTTATCCTAAAAGAATGTACTCACTCTTCTCCATTAACCATGGTTCTAAAACGATATGGATAAGACATGATATTCCAAAACCCATTACATAAATTCATACCCCCATTATTGAGGCCTTATTTTAAAAATGACGCCCTCTATATATGTGTTATGGTATTCATCGAAGGTGATCAACCAAGATAGTGGTATGATTTTCTTTAATTATTTCTAATTTATTTCTTCACCCAAATTCTTAAATCCTCCTACTTCTGTGGTGAAATAAAAAATGAATTTTCCCCAATAAAATGACATGTTATAATGTAAATATAATCACCTGAATCTATCTCCAAATTCCATTAAATTGTAAAAATGAACTTTTATTTCTTGTGTACGATATACTAGCACCTCGCAAACCGATACAGTTCATTTTTCATAACCATCATTAAATAGTGGTAATATTGATTTTTTTTTTTTCATAAATGATACTAATGACATATTAATCAATATATGATAAGAATATATCAACTAGGTTCTTATATTTCATTCACATAGAAATGATAACATCGTCCGTGCATACGTGTGAACTATCTCCTCCACAAAGCAATGACGTTTTTTTACTATCAACATCACTTGTATGATAAATATAATTAAATATAAATAGTTAATATGATATTAATTATTTTATGATATTTTTGGGAAAATAAAATAGTACTTTATTTCAATAATGATCAATAAAAATGGAAAATGTTACTCATGCGTAATTATGACCTATTATCTCCATGATTATAATGTTGTTAATTTATCATAACAATACATAACAGTTTGATTAAAAAGTATTTTTTATTTTTAAAATTTATAATAATTTTATGATAATTATTCTATATATTATGGACTTATGATCCTAGGGAGAATTACATCACATCATGTTCATTTCTGACTTATGTACTGAATATCGACAAAATGTCCAACATGAACTGAAATAGTCATGTAATTCTTATAACATGGTATTATGTAATATATAATGTATAAAATAATTGGAAAATTTTCTGAATAAATTAAAAATTAATCTTTTCTTACTATTCAGAATGATAAAGAATGTACGAGACATGTCAGATTCAAGGTAGGGGACATCGCCTCAATCTAATTTTATAGAAGAAAATCATTATGTTATATACCTTTTTTATCATATATGGTTTATATAAAACTATTTTGGCACAAATATATAATTACATAACCTATTCTAATCATATATAATTTTTTTTTAATTTTTTTCTTTACTAATTTTTATTCATTTTATTCTTAGGGGGTAATAGGAATTTTAACTAAAATGACAATTTTAATGTTTTGATAATTTATTCTAATAAAATATTTCTATTTTATTACCTTTTATTCAAAATTGATTTTAATATTAATTTAAATATACATTAATGTGTTTAAATGGTAATTCCTTTCATAGTTTTCAAAGTGTCATGAGACACTTTTATTCAAAATATATTATTTTTAAATGTTCTAAATGTGTTTTAGAATTGGATTGATTATTTCATTTACATGGAATGGTTTATTAAATATATAATATATAATCCTAAATTATATATTTATATTTATTTAATTTATTAAAATTTTCATTAAATTTTTACACTTTAATTTTCAAATAATATTCTATCATTTCTGAGTGCACAACATTGTAAAAAAATGAAATATGATTTCAATGTTGGAATGTTTTTATAATTTTAAACATGATTTATTTGTTATGATTATGTTAAGGTTTAAGTAATTTTATATGAATATAGGTGGAATTTTGATAAAATAATGGTTGTATGTCCAATAAAAGATCTCTAATTTATAGTTTAATGAGATGGGGTTAATCGGTTGGGTTTCTCCTAAGAGATTTAATGAATATTTTTTAAGGTGTATTCTAATTTTAACCATGAATGTTACTCCCTATATTGTTGTGAAAGGTAAAATGTAATAATATTTGGTTTTCATAAGATATATTTACGATTTATAATTTCTATGAGCCCTAGAGTAATATTATAATTTAATAAGTTATGCCAAAGGGTTTATTATGTATGGGTGAGAATTATGATTTCGTGAAAATGATTTCATGAGTTTAAAATCATCATAGACTAGTTGTTTCTATGCATATCTTATATCCATTATTGTGAATTTTTTCTCAACCCATGTTTATGATAAGTTTTTCATAGACCATATGGATTGGAATGTTAAAATATTAAGTTAATAAGATTGTAGTCAAGAAAATTCTTCATGTTTTATTTAAATGAGTTTTTTTTAAATGGATAGTGAGTGGCATTGTCTATTTTATAATATTTTAGTTGTTACGTAATAGTTATTATCTAATTGTAAAAAAGAATAATCCTGAAAAGAACCTATGTGGGAATTCATTACATAATACAAGATTATGTAATGTTTACGGTAGGTTTCATATAGTTCATATAAAAGGATGTTTTAGACCACATTTAAGATTAAAGAAGATTTATTAAGAGATAGGGATATTATCATTGGTTTATAATTTTGAGGTTTATTATAATAATAATGTATTAAAATCTATTTTTAGGCTCTATGTTATGATATATTAAGGATAATTATGGTATTTTTTGGAGACATTTAACTTTAATATTGTTACAGGTTATTTCATTTTGGGATATAAAATGAAAGGTATGAAATAAAGATTGATGTTAAATGTTGTTATGGTTATTTTTGAGGATTCTGTATTTGAATTTTATTGAACTATATAATTTTATAAAAACAAAGACCCATTGGTGGGGTGACAAAAAATTGTGTTGGAAAAAGATATAGAAATCGAACCCACAAATGAAGGGAGACAAGGGTGCATCACTTATCAACATCCTACTCTATGTACCTCATAAGTATAACTTTTTAATTTTAGGTTAAAATGTTTATAGAATAATAATTTTATTTATTTTGTAACTATTTATTAATCTATTGAATATCCTTAGTATTGGAAAATAATTTGGTTATTAAGTGATTACTGTCTTTTTCAGAAGATTTGTACAATTTCTGGAATCCATTATCATTAATTTAAAAAAAATACTGAGGAATATTTTTTATGAATTAAAAGTATACTCATTTGTTTTAATAACCTATAATTATATTTGGTACTTATGGTAATTAAGGTTATTTATGAAAATGAATAACCTATAATGGAAATCATTTGATTTGGGTAATTAATTTTTTGTTAAGAGATATTTAAAGTGATTGGTGTCATTTTGAGATACTTCATAATGTTTTTCTTGGAAGACTATCTGATAATTCCTTATGATTTTTTTGTTTGAATCATAATTTTTATTTTTTTATGGAATTTTATATATATTTATTTTTTAAACGGATTTTTTTTTAAAATGGGTATTACTATTGAATTTTGGTTATTTATATTGTTTTTAACATATAATGGTTTATTAATTTTGGATAATTATCATACATTATAATATCAATATTGGTTATGGATTATTTTTTAAGATAATAGAAATATATAGTTAATCTTTTTTGAATTATCTGATTCTCTAGATGTTTATTTGAGTGATTAAGGATTGAAATTTTCCTCTCAAATACAAATCATTTGGAGAAAAAGATAAGTTTATGGTTGAAATTGTATGAAGGGTGAAGCTCCACATATCAGGTAGGTTTGTTTCCTAAGAATATTATTCAAGGAAGTACATGAATTCCCTAAATCAAAAAAAAATCTAATATCAAAAATTTTATTTCATTACATTTCCTACTATAGAATCAATGAACATTAATCCAATGTCAAACGCATGGTATTGCAACTATTAAAATTTTGTGGATCATGTATTCAAACACTATCCATATAAAATTGATACTTATTTTTTATTCTATATACACGTTTTCTTACGTGTAATAATTTTATGTGTTATATTAGGTTACATTTTCTACTTTCCTTTCATTCAGTTAAAAAAATGTTTCATTAATCATTATTTTTTATCCAGTGTTGAAATAATTGTATTTTGAAATGGAATACAGTAGTTACCAACCCCAATTTAAAAATTCAAAGGTTGAAATTTCTTAAAGTGGATAAAATATAACATCTCGAGTTTAATGAAATGAATCACTATGTTCGATAACATACATGATACACCATATCTTGTTTAATTGAAAATTTAAATATTATTGTTTAATTTTTTTTATTCTATTATATTACTAAGAATTGTGAGAATTAATATTATTAAATGAGTTATCAAAATAGTTTTTTCACATTCATATATAATTAATCATTGGTCATTCAAATATTTTGAAATTAAAATAAAAACCAATAGAATTTGAAGGATGTGTTTTATGAAAAAATATTTCACTGATAAAAATTGGGATTATTTGATAATAAAATCACTCTAGTTTGATTTTATTAATTATATGTATATGAAATATATTTAATTTAATTTTTAAAATTCATCATAGGTAATTTATAATCTCAATACATGAACAAATCAAATTTTAAGAATAACCTAAATATATTTAAAATGGCACATTAAACACCTTTAGTTGGTGAACCAATATTAAATATTGTTTAGACACTTCTATATGTTTATTTGAGAAAATAAACTTCTTATTTGGAAGATGGACAATAAATTTTACCTTGTTAATTTTTTAGTTTTTTTTCTGATAGTATTTATCTTTTAATAAATAGTAAAAAATACTACATGTTAGTTCAAAATAACTTTTTCATATAATTTATTTATAGTGTTAAATTAAATTTAATAATCATTTTAAGGTATAAATAGATGATTTATTAATAATTTAAACCAAATTTTTGTATTTGATTTAATTTTACATTTAAATTGTTTATAAACACTAGTCTAACATTTTATAGTTTTTACTTTTAAGAAATATATTTTATATTTTGAAACATAGGGATTTTTTTAAATTAATTATGAAAATTAAATTTTATTAAAATTTTAAAAATGGATTAAATATTTTTAATTATTCGGTCTAAATTTTTTTATTAGATTTTTTATATATTATGAATAATAACTACGATAAATGTTTTAACGTAGTCAAAGTTAAATCAAGTAAATTGGGGTAACAAACAATATGATAAGGAAACGAATTACTATAACACCTAGAAAATAATATATTATGAATAAAAGTTTAACTTTAACATCTAATTATTATTATTTACTCATTTAATTGACTTTTCTCCCTGAAAGTGGTATACATATTAATAAATCAAAAGAAAGTGACAACATATCACCCTTTTATTTCTTATAAGTTTAATAAAATATATATACCGATAAATATGATATAAATTCAATGATAAATCGTCTATATAAATCTTAAGAAATTATATACATCATGGGAAATTTTTTATAAATTCTAAAGATCGAATTATTAACATAAATATAGACACAATAGTTATATATTAATTATTTTATTAATAGAAATATCAAATAAATGAAATGGCATATATAAAAATTAATATAATTAAAAATACATAGCATACTCCATGAATTATATAAGTTATTATTTGATATTATAACTTTTTTTAATAATTTTATTTGATGTTATATATATGTTTTGATTTTCTTTAATTTCAATGAAATGAATTATGTCAAAATTTACAGTATTGAAATTTTATAAAAATATATTTTTATTAAATCATTTAAAAATAATAATTTTTTAAAAAAATAATTCAAAGTTAATATGATAAGGTCAAAGGGATTATAATTTTCCCATTTATTGAAAATTGACCTCATATTACTAAAATTCATATCCTCTTAGTATTTAAATTTGTTTTACCACATTTTGAATTAAAAATAAATAAATTAAACTAAATCAGAAAAGATAAGAATTATATTAATTTCAATACATGTAAAAAAGATATTTGATGAGATTATTATGATCCTTCCTCATATTTAATTCATCATAACTCATTTTGGAGTCATTAAGAGTTTAAAATTAGTTTATTTTAATTTAATAATTTACGAGGTTGCAAGGGTGCCCCTCCCCCTTCCTATAAAAATGTACTCAGTCTTCTCTATTACAGACACTTATAAATCACTTATTTCATCTGTGATCATCACAATACACATAATAAAATCCATTTCCACATTCATGAACACTTATTTTAGGAAGAAAACTATTATTTGAGGTGTTATGGTTTCCATCAATGATGATCTAATAGAGAAGAGGTTCTGTTTTCATAATGTATTTCTATTTAACTTTTTTTATTTAAATTGCACTGAATATCCTATAACCATGATTAAATAATAAATCCAATGAAATTAATATATAAGTGTGTTTGTATTATTATGTTAATATCACCACCTTAATCCATATCTAATTTTATCAAATGTGAAATGAGATTTACTTTCTTTTGTATGGCATACTACTGCCTAGAAAACCGATATAGTTTTTTTTCATCCCCATATTTAAATACGTAATATATTGATGAAATTAATGTTTATATGCTATATTCATGATATAATAATTATTATATGAAAAAAATATATAGACTATGTTCCTACTTTCTATGCACATAAAAACGATAACATCATTGATGCATATGTGTGAACTATCACATCCACGAAGAGTTGTGATTTGTTTTTATTCACTATATGAATTATATGATATGTATAATTTTATTTAAATTAATAATATTATATTATTTATATTATGATCATTCTGGATTGATTAAATAGTACCTACCTTCATTCCATTATAATCAATGAAAACTGTAAATGTTACTCTTGTGTACATATGACCTACTATCTCCATGATTATAACATTGTTAATTTTTCATAAAAATAAATAATAGTTTGATTTAAAAGAATATTTTTTTAATTCATGTGATAATAATGTAATGAATATTATTCTAAATATGATGTACTTATAATCACATGAAAAACTTCCATCATATCACGTTCATTTTCGACTCTAGTAAAAAATATCAATAAAACATACAACGTGAACCTAAATAGTTATATAATTGTTATAGCATTGTAATAAGTGATATAAAATTAAAAATAAACGTGAAAATTTTTATAAAGGATGTATAAATTACCCTAGGTTTTTTTACTCGGGAAGATAAGGAACATACCAGGCATGTCAGACTTAATGTATATGACTTCATCTCAATCTCTGTTAACAGGGACATGTCATCATGTTATACCCATTTTTATCCTATAACGTTTATATACAACCCTTATTACATTTTATATTTTGAATTATTATATTCTCAAGGCATTTAATTTTTTGTCTAATGGTATTATTTAATTATTTTTATTCAATTATTCATCAAGAGCTAATGGAATTATTAACTAAAAATATCATTTCAATGTTTTGAGGATTTGTTGTTATAAAATAAATCTATTTTATGTCCATGTTTTAAAAATGGTTTTTTGGATTTATTTATATTGAAATAAATAGTTAAATATATTATTTAATTTCCAAATATTCAATGTTGTATGAGTCACATCGATTCAAAAAGCAACTTTTTAAATGTGGTAACTACTATTTATAATTGGATTGATTACTTTAATAATATAGAATGTATTATTTATCTTATAAATCATAAACTGGGTTTCATGATTTTTTGTTTTTTTAATGTTTTATATGTTTAGATTACATGGTTAAAAATTTATTTTCAAATAATATTTGATCATTTATGAGTGTGCAACATTATAAAAAATGAATTTTTATTTCGAAGAGGAAAATTTATTCATATTTTATTCATGATATATGTGTTATGATTGAGTTATGGTTATTGTTTATTTTTTATAATTGTGGGTGGTTCCATGATAAATTGAGGGTGGATGATCCCATGATATCTCTCTAATTCATTCAGTAATGATATGTGGTTAACTGTTTGAGTTTGTCCTATTAGATTCCTGGAATATTCTCGGATGGGTATTCCAAAAGTATCTATAAAAGTTACTCAGTATGTAGCTGTGAAATATATAATTTATGTGTTCTATGTATTCTAGATATTACCGTTATGATTTATTATTTCTATGTGTTAAAAAAATAATGATTTCATAAGCTAAGATTTAGTGTTTATATGGTTTGGTAGAAATGTTTATTTTTGTGAAAATGAATTTAATAGTTAAAAATATTAGTGGACTACAGGTTTCATTACATATTATTTATCCCTTAATAAAATTATTGTTCTAATCCCATGCTTAATAAATTTGTTCCACATGGTATAATTATGGTTATGAGAATAGAAGAAGTCAAGATAATTTTTATCAACAAAGTGGAATTTTGTTTTAATTTAAATTTTTTTGTTTTGAGAATGAAATAGATTACAAGTAGAAGTATATGTTTTTTAATATTATTTTTGTTAAGTGATAGTGATAGCCTAATTTTCTAAATCCTAAAACCAAAAAAGATACTCAATGTTAATTATTTCCATAACTCAATATTATGTAGTGTATAAGTTTGCGGCATTATAATAATCTTCCTTGTTATTTTTAAACATTTTAAAATTTCAACTGTGGTATATTAATGGATAAATTAATTTTACAATGACTATTATTACCCTTATATAGTAAAAACATTTTTTCAATAATTATGATTAAAAGTGTGTTGTTTCATGATTCATGCGGTAGTGAAAATATTTATTTTACTAAAATCCATAACTTATATTTGAAAAATTGGAACTCATATTTGGAAAAATTGGATACAATTTAAAAATGTGGGTCCTTTTATTTTAGTATTAACATATGATTTATAAATGTTAAAAAGGCTTGTTACCATAGTGAAAATCTAAAATGGTAAATGTAAGGAAACAAATATGTTAAGTCACAACCTGTTGAAATCATTTTTATGTTTTTGGTGGAGGTGTGTCTCAACCATATCATACATCCAAATGTTTTTATAAATATTAGGTTCACATGGTTTGATATATACATCCAATTATTGAATAGTTTTTGGTATTTACCAAAATATCACTTCTCCTCAATTATAAAAGGGAACTCACATCCTTCATTTATTCACACCTATTAACACATTTAACATCACCAACTGGTTCCAAAATACCCCCACATATTATATATCCACAATTTATGGATTTTTTTAACTTCAAATATCAACCATACGTTCCTAAAAATAGATCCAAATGAATAGTATTTTGCAAAAAGGTCATTATATCTACTAATCACACTTGTTTTCATTATCTTTTTAGAAGATATCAGGGTTTTCATGAGGTACAAATCATTCTTTGAATGTTTAATGTGTTTTCATTCCTTTTTTGGATTTTGAACCTAAGCAGGGAAATGGGCCGATTGGGATGTTTTTGAAAGAGAATGGGGGAAAACGGGCAGAAATATGGTTGCAGTCAATGTACACATCGTGTATTGGGTACAAATTCCATTTAATTTCATTACATTGTATGAACTGGCTTATCATGATGTGTATCCAGTTTGGTTTAGAAAAAAATGGTAGTAGACACCGTGTACTTTCCCAGTGAGTTTTTTTATAAAATAAGATGTATCTGAAAACAAATTTAAAGACATAACTCCTTCTCCAATTTTTGGAACCCAAAATTCAACTAAATTAGTTTTTTCATAACTAGAAGTCGTCCAAACACCGATTCAAGTGTTGTATGTCACATTGGAATAGCATCAGTATGTAATTCATTCCTTTTTATTCATTCATGATTCATCCGAACAACGAATGCACTATTTTGATTTTGGATCATATGCCATAATATTCCATTCTTCATCCATTAATTAGATTTCATCCAATCCAAGACGAATCAGGACATGATACTAGATGAGCTATAAACTACCATGGTGTGGTGGGTGGTCTATACTTTCTTTAATCATTTCAGGTTCTTTTCATGTTTTTGGCCCTTTTCAGAACATCAAACATATTCGGGAGGCCTTGTTTTTTGTTGATTTGTTTTTCGTAGTTGTATTTGAGAAAATTAAAGATATTTTAGGTTCTATTTATGTGCATTGACAAAAGTTTTTCATTTCAAAGTCACCCATGGGGAGAAACATAAAGAAAAATACTTTTTTATGACTATTTGAACCACACATGTGGAGTTTTCTGGTTCTTTTCTTAGTTATAGGAAGCCCGTAGATGCCTTTATAGCTTATTATATTTTTTAGGAGATGTACTAAGATTTTTTTAATAAATTTCATGTTATTCCTTGTCTATTTTGATCGTTTGGCATGTTAAATTTATTATATGGGTTGGTGTACCTATATGAAATGACTAATGGAATGTTAAATGGTTTATATGGAATGATATACCCATATTAATGTTGTAGATAAATGGTTTTCATGAGTGTGTATACTCTTGGATTATGATCGTTGATTTGAATGGGAATAATCACATGGAATGGATGATAACATTAAATGGTTTAATGCTTTAATGTATGGTTGATCGATCACATATAATTCTCTCCATGAACATGGAATACGATAGTAGATGCCTTGGGATAACTCTTCCCCTTGGTCATGATTCTATAGGATGACTCATGATTTTCTACGCAATGGATCCAAATTTTTCAGGATCGTATTAGACTTTCTGTTATGAAGATCCTCGGAACCCAACATTTTGCTAACTGAATTTATACCAGGGACGCCCATGGGACACGATGTGATGCCTTGAACAAGGTCCATTGATCCGACCCTCTGTGGTCTAGACACATTATAATTATTTCATGGTCTACTAGGACCTTAGATCCAACCCTTGTGGTCTACACATCTCTATACAGTATGTTCGAAGATTATATTATGTAACTATACTGTGTGGTCATGGTATATTTGACATCACTATACATCATGGTTGTTTGATGCACGACTACATTATACAGTGTTATGATGGGATATAAAATACAGATGGAAATACAGAGTAGTCATGTGATTGATTAGTATACATTTATTTTAGCTACCATTTTAGGAGCTAACACTTTTTCAGGTATAGTTGAGGTATGGTTGGTTTTAAATATTGTAGAACACCTATAAAGTTGTAATAAACACATTATATTTCATCTTGATTAAATTTTAAAGCACTTTTTTAGAATTTCTCTTAGAACTGAATAGACCTGGGAGGTTTCCAACTGGGATGTTTATCTCACACCCTGTTTGGGCCTCATAGGGGACCTAAACTGATTATATGGTTGCATGTGATGATAGGGAAAAGCACCCTAGTACAGGTTGTTGACTATGGATTTAGAGTAGGGGAGTATAGGATCAAGATGAGGTGTGGGATGCTGTAATATTTTTTCCTTTTTGGGATACTAAAATGGTATTTCATTGTACTCTTCTGGATACTTTTGAGATACATTAATCATCTGCATCATTTCTTTATATAATACACATATAATAAATATTATGTATACTAGTCTTTAATTCCTTTTCATCAGTTTCCTTCTTAGTTATTTTCTTGTGCTATTTATTATATATTCAAATTCTAATGTGATACTCTAGTAATGAGGTCATAGTATCCCCACTAAGTCACCAAGTCCCTCACTTTTAGTTGGTAGAGTCTAACATTTGGGGAGGTTCACATGAGGCCTTGTGACCAACCATGCTCGGGGAACCATATCAGTTGGCATCTGAGGTTGGGATGTAACAATGTAGTATTAAAGGAGAATCTTTTATCTGGTTTGACTTACTATTTGGAAAAATGAAATAGTGATAAAAAAATAGAGTCTGGTAATAAAATATTTCTAGGAGTACTGAACTCACCTACAAGGAAAAACCAAATTTCAAATATTAGATATATGATTTTCTGGTATTTGACTAACATAATTGATTTTATTTCATAGTTGCATTACACACTTGATATTTACTATTAATTTTAATGAAATTTTTGGATGTGCACCAGTTTCTACCGAATGAGATGATGGTATTTCATCTCATTCATCATATAGACTCTTTTTAGAAGCACATTCCATGAATTATACCATTCCATCTAGGATGAATTATATATTGCATGTTGTTGTGAAAACTAATGTGATATTTTTTACTTCTCTTGTGTTATTTGGGTGTAAATGATAAAGGTTTGGCATCATCTTTCAATCAATAAATAATATGGTCCCTTATGATTTTGAAAATAACACACCAGTGAAATGTAAATGTTGAATGAACATGATATGTTGGGTTTGAATGAGAGCCATGTTTTGGGATCATGATGTTTTATGGGAACTCATGGATTCAATAATTAGTAAACCCATGGTGAATATTATTGAGTAACTAAATTTGAACATGAATAATGAATATATTCTTTACATAGATTCATAATTTGTGTGTGTAATAGGCATAGTGGCTATTGGTTTGTTGGTTGTTCCTTATACTGTCCTGACATTTGCAGCAGTTTGTGGGTTTGAGGTGGCTTCTAGGATGGTTTTGACCTATTCTATGCGTTATATCTTGGTAATTTAAGGTCGTTAATTACAGAGGTGCATGTTTGTCATTTTATATAAATGCTACCATGAAGACCTCTTGTGGTATACTAAGATAGAGGACATGACAATGCTTTTAAGGTAGTGGTACATGAGATAACAGTTGAATCTCTTGTAGTGCCACCTACGGAATCTAAGGTTGTTTCAAAGAAAGGTAGTGAATCACATTTTAGTGAGTCTTTCATTCATTTTATACAAACATTCTAGGGAGCACCGCAACGAACCTCTACTATGGATGAGAAGACACAAGTGTTCTAATAGCAGCAACCCCCTACATTTTTAGGGGTTAGCAGACCTCATGATAAAATATTATGTCTAGAGACCACATTAATAAAATTTTAGTATATAAAGATGCCTCCATAGTGAAGGTTCAGGAACACGACAAAAATGCTATGTGGGGTGAAAAAGTGTTGTGTGATGTTTTGAACAAGGATGATGGGTTGTGGAATAAGGGTTGTGATGATTTCCAAACCCGTTTATATGACTTATTTTACCCCACAACTCAACAAGAATAGTGGGATTCTGAGTACAATAATCTAGACCAGGGTGTGGTGATAGTTATGGAATACTTGGAACAATTTACACAGCTATAGCATTTGGCACCGATGTTTCTTAACGATGAGATGTTGAGAGAGTGGCTCTTCGAGGAAGGTATGATAGATGTTATCAGAACTCAAGTCAATGTGTTTAGGTTTACTTATATCAATGAAATTGTGATACAAGAGATGATTACATAGTGGAACCTCAGCGAAGATGGGGATATAGAACATGGGATTGACTTTTCTCACCCTAGCAGATCTATGTCTTAAGGCAGGAAGCACCATTTTGATTCTCCCCACAACGTGAGTTCTATTCAGGTAGTGGGTGTAGGAAGCTTGGTATAATAAAAATAGTGTGGTAGGATAACCCACCTAAAAAATCAATGAAACCACAACCCTAGATAGTGCTCAACATGCTACAGGATGGGGCACATGAAATTGTTTTCTAGGACCTTTCCTCTAGCATTGAGAGCTAGGGGTCATCTCCGACATTAGGTTCAGAAGAATGTACTTCAGATCCACATTAGTCTATGAGCTACAGTAGTGTTGGACAAATGGGATAGAGAAGTGGTGGTCATGTATAGGGTTTCAAGATAATAGGACCTTAGAGACAGTAGGGAATATTAACTCACGATAGCCAGGTAGGGTCACATGGTCACGGTATAGGCCAGCCATATGCAGTGAAACAGAACGAACTAGAGCAGGATCCCAGACTATGTATAGTGAGAGGTACAATGTTAATGGCTTCTAATATTTCATCTTATCATTTCAATACGTGTTCCTCTCATATTTTTATCTCTGTATGAGTGGTTAAAATCCATTGTGATGGTTATTATCTTTATGAGTGAGTTTTGATGCTAGAAAAATGGTTGGGAGTTACAACGGGTGATGTGTGCCATTGAATGGAGTTTCCCATTAAGGTCAAAGGGTGTCACTTCATCTGGAATCTTTATTTCCCTAAGATATTGTGTTTTTATGTCAGTTTCATAATATATGGGATCATGTGTTATCAAGCATACATTTACTGCTATAATCGGAGGGTAACATTCAAATCACTAAAGGGTTGAGTGTTTGTTCAAAAGGGTGAATTGGATTTTCAGGTGAGAAAAGCTGGACCCGAGCATCAGGGGAATGATAGAATGATAGCCTATGTAACACCCCAATATATCACAGTACGTTATATTTTTAAAGTAAATCAATAGCTTGGGCTATACACAACACTGAGTTCAAGCACATCACAGCCTATCAAACTAGCAGTTTAAAAAGTGGTGATGAATATTGTTTAAAAAAAATTGAATTATATATATATGTCCTATATAATTTTAACATTCATCATCTCTATTTTATAAACCTAATGTGATGAAAATTTCCATTTTTCAGATAAAAGCTTTATTGTTTAAAAAATGCATATTCCCCCTTTTAATGTAAAACCATTTTTAATTTTATTATTTGAAAAAATTATATATTCAATTTAATGAAATTTAATTCTATTTTAGTATTGGGACATAAAAATTTATTTTGGATAAAATTTTGAATTTTCTGATAACTTTCAAATTTTGATTAATATTGAAAATACAAAATTTTAATTGAAAAAAAAATTATTTGAAATAATTTATAGTGTTAAATTATGAATATTATTAATTTTAAAGTATGATTGGATTATATTTTTATCATTTAATATAACTTACATCATTGGATGTAATTTCACATTTAAATTGTACATAAACACCTATCAATATGTTGATTGACGTTATTTCTTAAAAACCATCTTTCTGGTTTTAACAATGGGAATTAATTTTAAATTAATTAATGAAACTCATATTTTTTGAATTCGGTAAAACGGTAATCATTTTTGGATTCAAAAATATCAAAATTAGCTTAATGTGATTTTTGGGTATTTTTTTGAAAACTATTAATTTTTGATAAATAGTGAAAACCACAACGTTATTGATTAAAACCAGAATTTAATTAAATAATTATAATATTCATTTAAATTTATTATGATGTTAAAAGAGATACATATACCTATATTAGTTCAATGTAATTCATTGGTGTTATTTTATATTAAATTTAGTTGTATAAAATTTAATTGAAATTTTTAACGTCTTTTACCCACCGTTTGGCACATTTTCAATTTTGCATTAAACATAATTTTACCATTTCTATGGATTGAGTTTGAAAAATCTGAGAGACAAGTATGACATCATAATGTAAAATTTAGTTCAATCGGATGAAAATAATTTTTGGTGAATTGTAACTTGTGAATTTTATTTACCATGGTAAAAAGTAAATTGGGTAAATAATGGTAAACATGATATTATAATGACCCTATCACATGTCATAATTCTATTAGATAATATTATTTAGATAAAAACTATCCTTCTGAATAATATATGTTCTTTTTCCCTCATGTATTAGATTAGGACATTTATTTTTATTTTGTTTAAAGAAGAGTTAATAGTGTAAAAAACAAATATTAATAACTAAACCATTTTTAATATATCTTTTTTCATAATATAAATTGGAATGAAAATAATAATTATAAATATAAAAATATTTCCAACATTATGGTATTTCATTTATAAATTTTATAGTGTGAATAATTAAATTTATTTATGACACAATGATGATGTAGTAATTACCTTATTAGTTAATTATTAAAATAATTTATCGTAAATGTTTCAATATAAATGTAAATTGATACTTTTGATGCATTACGCTAATTTTATAGGTTAATACAACCTTTCAGGGTTGATTTAATGTATTTTTTTCGTAGTGATCATTTTTTTTAATTTCACAAAAACCAAATACTAAACAGTGTCAAAATTGACATAAATGAGTTTTTAAAACATGTACTATATTATAAAATGATATAATATTTCTAAAAATCTATGTTTTGGACAAAATTCATTTATAATGATGAATATGTCATTAATGAACCACTTTAGGTTCTCTTGGAATTTTATAGTATGTTTATTAACTATGAAATAGCAAAGTACAAGGAGATATTATAAAAGTTAAACTATTTAACTAATAGATAAATCTAATAGACAATGTTAATATGGTAACCTAAACGTGTATAACACCTATTGGATGAGTTAATTTCAACCCATCCCCCCTTAGACTCTGAATGAATCCATTTGGATCTATTATATATAGAAAACATTTTTATAGTAAATTAATATTTCATGCTTTTCTCAAAGTGACCCTCACCTATCTTATAAAAGGGAACCTCCCTTCTCTCCAAATAACGCATCCAATTCCATTTGGTTCGGCCAACCCCTATTGAAATATCTTCCCAACTACAATCAATTTAATATAGAGGCCTTAATTTTATCAGAAATCCAACCTATATATCCCATTTTTTCAAATCAAATGGAAGAACCCGAAGAAGAGGAAATTATTTCATCACCGCTTTCAATGTTTCTTTCTTCTTCAGCTTCCTCTCTCATTTTTGTTTCCATTCCAAAATATTATCTCCAGCCCTTTCAAAATTCTATCATGTAATTATAAATATGGTACAACAATATTAATTATATTATCCATCCTATGAATTAAAATGTCACTATACGCGTGTAAGTACATTGTGGTGTACATTGTTATTCAACACTTCATTATTTGGATGGGTATAATAATTAGTATAATTGATATAAACAATCCATATAACATTTTAATTATAATTTATCTATAATATTCCATCTAATTTAATTTTATTTCAACATCAATATAATGAAATTGTTGTTCGTGTGTACACAAGGCTTACTGTCTCCACAACACGATGAGATTCATTTCCTTGTTCACTATTCAATGATTATTATTAAAATATATATTAAATATATGTATGTAATATATGTCATAATAATTATATTGTAAATAAATAAATATATATATATATATATTTGTGTTTGTGTGTGTGTGTTTACATATATCTCATTCACTTACATTCATTCAATACTATATGATAACAAAAACAATGTTTATGCATATGTACGGCCTACCGTCTCCGTAAATGGTGTTTTCAATTTCATATATATATATATATATATCTATTATAAATAATTATATTCTGAATATATTTGATACAAAAATAATTTTTTCTCTTATGGAGGCAATTAAACCCTAATGTAATTGATACGGCCGAGAATAACAAGTTGAAAAATATACGATAAAGAAAGTGATTATTACCATAAATATAATTTTTATATAGAAATTATTGTTAAATGGGTAGTATTAAGCCATAAATGAATAATGTATGATATCATAAATATTAATATGGTTCTTGTATAATTTAATAACATACTATGGTCATTATACAAGAGGTTAAACGTACCCGAGACCAATGAAAAGTACAAGGTAAAGGATATGTTCTCAATCTCATTATTATCCGAGATTGTCTATCTGTAAGTATGTGTTGGGACATATATATCATATATGTCCATGATTCATTAATTTTTTAAAAAATTTAGTATTTTATGTTTCAATGGATGGTACTATTTATCTAGATCATCATTTTAAATTTTTTTAATGAATGAATTTTCTATATCCTTTAAGTAATGTCCATGTTTTCAAAATTATTTTAAGGATTTATTTACGTACACAAAATTTCTTTAAGTGATAATTTCAATAAAATGATTCAATGTGATATGTGGCATTTTGATTAAAAAAACCATTTAAATGACTTTCATTATAAATTGTGAAACTATTAAATGATTTATTGAATGGGGTATTTCAATCAATGAGTTTTATTGATTATTTTCAACAATGTCAACTACGTTTATTGGATATTATTCTCCGCACAAGGCCCTGAAAAAATCTTATTTATAGTCTTGGCACGAGGCCTTTAATATGTGGTTATGATGTCCAACATTATTTATTCCATCATTATGAAATTATCTATTGATATTACATTGGACTATTCAACCAATACAATATCCATGTGAATATGTAAATGGTGTAATTTGATTTATATTTTCCGTATTATGATGAATTTTAAGTTTAAAAGACTTTTGATTTTGTCTTATACATTTCCATAAATGTTTATTCTTATTTATGAATGTTTCTACTATATTGTTATCCTTACTGAGCATCTGATCTCACCGCTTTCTTATGTTTTCCATTTCTTGGGGTGTGAAAAATAATAATATTATTGACATGTTGGGATATGATAAGGGATATAAGTGTGTCCAAAGGGGACAAAATTTTTTTAATGATGTTATGTAAAACATATGTATGTATCTAGTACATCCAAGGATAATAAACTAATCAGTATTTTAATAGATGATCTCTTGTGATCATGAAATTGTTCTTTAATAATGCACCAAATATGGGTAACTAGGGTAGATGTGTTACAATTGGTATTAGAGTACATTAGTAAAATCAATTGAAACTATATTTAGAAAAACATGGATTAGAGAACATTACCCTTAGATATAATTTGGGGATTAATATCGATGTACAACATAAAATTTATGTAATGTAGATATTTTGTGAGTTTTCTTATCAATACAACCATGCCTAGATACAAGCAGGTAGAGGTGGCTCTGACAAAGACGTACCTAGGAGTGAAAAATTTGACAAGTATTTATGGGATTCACCTAAGGTATCCTGGTACATGATAACGGTCCATTCTACACTCTTGGTTATGACATTTCTGAGGGATATTCATACGCTAATTCACATTTTCATTAAAAACCATTATGAAGGATTATTGAGTAAATCACTCCTCAAATAATTTTTTTTACAGATTATTGAATATATGCATAAACTATAAAATTTATATTATGTATTTTACAAGTTTTCAATTATGCATTGTGATTCATAAACAAACCATGTATATTCCAGTATTTATAATTGGGGCACAGTTGAATGAATGGGGACTCCAACAATATGCATGACCTAAAGAGTAAAAAGTTTCATATATTTAATGGTTTTAAGACAACATTTAGAAGAGAAACATTCTCCCACATATTCTAATCATATGAAAAAATAGAAACATATGTTAATAAGACAGGTAAAGAATTTTCCGATTCATATGGATTTTAAGAGAAGATATATAAGAAAAATATGTTAGAGGGAAATATAGATAATGGGAAGAAGGGAAAAAATGATCTTCCAATATGTGATAACTGTGGAAAGAATCACCTTGGTAAATGTTTTAATGGAATGTGAGTTTGTTAGAAGTGCGGAGAAAAAGGAAAACTAGTTCATGATTTCAAGGGTAAGAAAAAATTTTCAAATGTACATTTTTTTCATCTGAAAGATGTTGGGAAAATATTATAATCAATGTCCCAATCATCCAAGTATACCTCAAATAATGTTGTTGGATAATAATCAAGTTATGACACTACCAATGATTCAGTGGAATGACTTGTGTTCCTATGTTTTTATTAATGTATTATGTCATTTGAGTGTTGTATCAAAGATATACTAGTTATATTAATTATGGATTATATAATGATTGTACAAAAGTACTTTTTCATTAAGGATCTCAGATTGTGTGGTACCACAAAAAGTTACACTATAACAAGTTAAACTGTTTTGGAAAATACATGGTTGAAGGAATGATAAACATTAATATGGTCATCAAACTGATGTATGGATATGGTAAAATGAGATGATTTATTTGGATAAATAATATTTCATATTACTGACTACCTAGGAACTGATTAATGATATGATTGTTCCATATTTGTTGGAGATTATAATATTTTTTTATTTAAGGTGTATATCTTGTATTCTATGTTTTACAGAAGTAATAAAATTGTACATACCAATTCAGAAAGGGTTTCCTGGTAATTTATTTTTTTAAAATGTCTTAATAGAATAAACTATGAAGGTATTCACATGTATATTATGCGACCTTCATAATAAATTTTGGATTGCGAGTTTGGAAAGATGTTTTGTGGGTAATTCTAATGGTTGGAATTGATAAATTTTGATATCATATACTATTATTCAGGTTATATAATTTAATGAAATTATTTATTGATTTTTATAAAAAGGACCACGTAGAGGTCTGATGACAACTTGTCACATTCGACAAGGCCGCGAGACATGAACCTGCATCCAAAGGTTGACAAGGGAGCATCACCTACTATTGGCTTACATACTGTCTTAGTTTGATAAGTTTTTTTTAATTGGAATGAAATATGAATTATAAAATAATTTTTTAAACCCTGTAGAATTAGTTTAAATAGAATATTTTTTAGATATATTATTTATTTAGAGTGAAATATTTGAATGTCATAAAAATTATTTGATGGCTAGAACTCTACTTGTGAATTATTTTTTTCATTTATTGATGAAGAAATTATTTCTTATACATTATGAAAAGGTTATTAAAACCATAACTGTTTTATCCTAATACCATATGTTTTGTTCAACTGATGATATTTTAAATAATCATAGATTTTTGGCTTTGAGGGCATGAATTATCAAATTAGTGTTCATTAGTTCCGGACTGATGACTTAAATCACTCCCTGTAAATATTTAGGTTTTTCCTCCAATTATGTGTCTATAATTTCAAACAATGTTCTCTTATTTGAAATCTTATTTTTGCAGTGACTTTTAATTTTCCCTTTCTCTCTTATTATGTGTAAATTTTATTAACCCTATTTCTGATGTAGATAGTTCATAGAGGTATTTTATATTATAAACCATTTAAAAGGAAAATTTCAAATTTTCAGGGAACAATTTAGTGATAGAGGGGAGAATTTAACACCCCATGATTTCATAGCATGTTATCTAATTAATTTATTGAATAGGTTGGGCTACAGTCAACACCGAGATCAAGTGCATCACGACCTATCAAACTAGCATTTTTAAAAGCACTTATAATTTGTATTAACCAAAATTTCAATTATATATTTATTTCATATATAAAATTACGATTTTTTTTTGTTTCTTAGACATATTATAAAGAAAAATTCAATTTTTCAGATAAATGAAGTATTTTTTAAAAATATAGTTTTTTCTTTTTTTAATAGAATACCCTATTTAAATTAAATATATGACACTTTTATATATTTAATTTATTGAAATTTATTTATTATTTAGAATAGATGCATAAAAATTTAGTTTGGAATTTTTTTTTGGTAATTTTAGGATAACATTCATAATTTGACGATTAGTGAAAAAACTAAATTTTATTTAAAAACACCTTTTTAATTGAAATAATTTATTGTTTTAAATTATGAATTTCAGTGGGTCTAAAATATAATTAGATTATATTTTTATCATTTAATATAATTTAGGCCACTAGATGTAATTTTATATTTATATTGTACAAAAACCCATGTCCATATTTTGATTGTTTTTACATCTTAAAAACATGCTTTCCGCTTTTGACAACCAGAATTTATTTTAAATTAATTAATGACAATGATATGATTTTAATATTTTAAAAAACAACAATTTTTTATCTGTAATATCGAATTTATCTTAGGGTGAATTTTTGGTATTTTTATGAAAACATTCAATTTTTTATAAATAGTGAAAAACACAACATTATTGTTTAAAACCGACTTTTATTAAAATAAAATATTTTTTATTTAATTTTTTTTAAAGTAACTATAGATACGTAATACCTATAACAGTTCAATTTAATTCATTAGAGTCATTTTATAATAATATTATACGTATAAAATTTAAATTAATTTTATAACATCTTTTACCCACCTTCTAAGCACATTTTCAAATTCGCATTAAACACAATTTTATAGCTTCTATGAATAGAATTTACAAACTATGAGAGACACGGTTGAAAACAACATGTAAAATGGGGTTCAATAGGACAAAAATTTTATTTTATGAATAGTAAAATATGAATTTTATTCACGACAACTAAACGTAAATAGGGTAATTAATGGTAAAAAAGATACTATGATTACACAAAAACATATCATAATTCTATTGGATAAGTTTATTTCGAAAAAAAATCTACCTTAGGAATAATATATGATCCTTTTGGCCCACTTTTATTAGATTAAGACATTTAATATTATTTTATTTAAAGAATAGTTAAAAGTGTTAAATTCAAAGTTTAATAACTAAATCATTTTGATTATAAAGTTTTAAATATTGTAAATTTGACTATAAATATTCATTAGAATGTTAAAATGATTTCTTTCATCATTGTATTTTATTTATGATTTTAATTCATTAATTAATTAAATTTGTTTATGACACAATGATGTTGTTGTAATTACCTTATCAATGAATGATTAATATAATTGATATTATAACTATCAAAATAAATATAAACTGAAAATTTTTATCCATTAAACGAATTTTTATTGCTAATATGAAAAGGCAGGGTTGATTTAATATATTCCGTTCGAATTAATCATGTTTTTTTGAATTTCAAAAAAAAAACAAAATGAAAATAGTGTCAAAATTGAAAAAAAATGAGTTTTTAAAAACTAATACTATATTAATAAATGATATAATATTCCTAAAAATATATGGTTGGGCCATAGGTCTTATTTAATGATAGATTTTTCATTAATGAACCACATGATTTTATCATGGATTTTTATTGTATGTTTATAAACCATGTAATATTAAAATACAAGAAGACATTATAAAAAATAAACAATTTAACAAAGAGTTAAATTTAAAATATAAGGTTAATATGGTAATCTATACATGTCTAAAATCTATTTTTTGATAGGAATTTGACCCATCCCCACCATAGACTTGATATAAATTCTTTAGAGTCATTATAAAATGGAAATTAATTTATAATAAAATAATATTTCAATCCTTTACTAAAGTGACCCTCACCTCTCTTATAAAAGGGAACATCCCTTTCTCTCAAAATCAAACCTCCAATTCAACTTGTCTCAGACAAACCCTACTCAAATATCATCCCATCTACCACCAATACATCCTAGAGGCCTTACAATGATCATAAATCCAATATAAGGATCTCCTTTGTTCAAATTAAAATGACTAACCTAAAGAGGATTTAATTATTTCATCACGTCATTCAAAGTTCTTATCTTCTTCCACTTTCACTCTCTTTATATGTTCCATAAAAAATAACACCAGTTCTTTATACATACTGTGATGTTATTGAAAATATGGTATAACCGTGTTAATTTTCTAATCCATCCAATGAGTGACATTGTCCACATACGTGCGTACGTACGACTTATCGTCTCTACGTCGTGGTGTAGTTTGTTATTCAACATGTTATTATTTGGATGGTATAATAAATTGTATAATTGATCTAATTAATTAATATAACATATTAATGAATCTATATATAATATATACCATCCATTGACCTGAGATTTCACCATCAATAGAATTATATTGACACTCATATGTATGTATGACTTAACGTATCCATGACGCGATAAGATTCATTTCAATGTTCACCATTCAACGATAGTTATACAAATTTATGTTATTAATTAATATTTAATATATGATATAATAATGCTACTAGATATATATATATATATATATCATTCACTTACTCACATTCAATACAATATGAAAATGGAAACATCGTTTATGCATACGCATAGCCTACCGTCTCCATAAACGTTGTTTTCCAATTAATATATCAATCTATTATACATATTTATATTATAAATATATTTGAATCAAAAATAATTATTTATATTCTAGAATTAATTAAATAATTATATATATGATACAATCAATAATAAAAATTTTAAATATGTACAATAAATAATGTGATTATTATAAGAAATATTATTTTAACAATGAAATTTTTATTAAATGGGTTGTATAAAGACATAAATTAATAAAGTATGATATTATAAATAGGATTATGGTTCTATAATAATTTAATAACATAAAATGAACATTATATAAGAGGTTAAATGTACCCTCGACCAATGTAATGCACAAGGTATGAGTTATTTCTTCAATATCTTTATTATGCAAGATGATTTATCTATAAGTATGTACCAGGACATATTTATCATATATGTACATGTTTCATTAAAATGATTTAAAATAGAATATTTTATGTTTTTATTGAAGGGAATCATTAATTAGATCATAATTTTAAATGTTATTAATGATTTATTTTTCATAATATTTTAATTAATGTCAATGTTTTCAAAATGATTTTACGGACTTATTTATGTAAACATGGTTTTCTTAAAGTAATAATATATTATGAAAGTTTAAAAGTGTTATGGGACACTTTGATGAAACAATCTCATTTAAATTACATCGTTTATAAAATTTGTTCCTTTTAAGTAATTTATTGAAAGGAGCATTTCACTCAAAGAGTTTTATTGAATATTATAAACAATGTCAATATCCATTATTGAATATTATTCTTGATTGAGTTTTATTTACTATGATTCAATATTTCTTATTGTGTTGACTGAGTTATGATATTTTTTAATTTAGATGTGATATTTTATATTGTTCATTGTATATGGTAAAAGTATTGACATTTCATATGTATTTATCTAGTAATTCTAAGGCTACTATACTAATAAGTATTTCAAGACATGATCTATTGTGGTCATGACAATTCTATGTAATAAAGAACCATATCTGGGTAACTAGGGCTGGTGCGTTACATCCTAGATTTCTAGTTTTTTTGGATGATCATGGGGTGAGTCAGCCATACATTCCTTCAGTTGTTGAGTGTTATGGGATGTCTTTCTTGACGACATCTATAGTTTACCTCCCCATAGATTGGTGGATTTCTCCATCAATCTACAGTCAAGAGGTGTGCTGATATCCATTCCTCTTTACATGATGGATATGAAGGAGTTGTGTGAGCTCAATATCCATCTACGAGATTTAGAGGAATAGGGGTTTAACCAACCCCGTAATTCTCTATGGGGTTCTCTGGTCCTTTTATGAAAAAAGAGAACGTAACTCTTATATTATACATGAATTATCCAAAACTAAAACAACTGATTGTTAAAAACTGATATCCTTTTCCACATATAGATGACATATTTGTTCAGCTTCGAGGAGCTCGAGTGTTCTCAAAGATTGACATGAGGGTAGGATATCACAAGGTGTTTGTTCAAACTATAGAAATACCTCGTACAACCTTTTGTTTTAGTTTTGGGTTATATAAGTATCATTTTATGCCTTTCGATCTAATGAACGCCCCAACACATTTCATGGCTTTGATAGACAGAGTGTTCTTTCATTAAATCCACTCTTTTGTGTTGGTTTTCATGGAAAATATCTTTGTTTATTCTGACAATCCACAGGACCATGAAAATAATCTAAAGATAATTTTCAACAGAATGAGAGAGAATCTATTATATGTTAAGATCACATAGTGACACTTTTTGATGGATTTGATTCACTTTAGGGTTAGCATCATCACAGAGACAAGAGTGTCATTGGACCCATAGAAGACGAGAGCTGTAGATTTTTGGGAAAAATCCCAAAAACAATTTTGAAATATGGTGTTTCTTGGGGATAACTGGCAACTATATGTTATTTATATAGGGCTTCTCATGCTTAGCAACATTGTTGAAAGGATTGACTGAGAACATAGTAATGTTTTTGTGGTCATAATCATGTGAGGAAGCCTTTTAGGAGTTGAAAGGGATGTTGACATTAGCACCAGTCCTGATACTACCAGAGTAGGTAAAGAGATCCAATTTGTACTGTGTTGCTTCATGTATTGGGGTTGGGGGTAGTGCTGATATAGGGATATTGACTCATGGTGTACGAGTCTAGGAAGTTGAGGCCTCAAAAAATGATTTACCCAATGCATGATCACGAGTTAGATGAATTTGTTCATGTGTTGTGCTTTTGGATGCACTATTTTCTGGGAGAGCATTTTGTGGTGTGATCAGACCTAAAAAGCCTCATGTATATCTTTACATATCATGATTTGAATTTTTGGTAGATAAGTTTCTTGGAGTACATACAATCATTTGACTTTAATCATTCCTATATGCCTGGTAAGGGTAATCCAGTAGCCGATGCACCGAGTAGGAGGATAGAGATACTTGTGGGGAATGAGTCCCAAAGAGTGTAGTTTCCCATTGTATTGTATTCTATGATGCATAAAGAGGTTCATGATATATTGCTGCACTCTTTTCTTTCATCCTTAGATGATTCCCATACCATGCTAGATAGATTTAGCATGAGGGAGATATCATATTCTAAAGGCCTTGAAATACTAGAGGGTTTGGAAGGTGAGGACACTCTTCCTGGTTGGATGATATAAAAGGATTAGATTTTTCATATCCATGGAGGTTTCTGGGTTCCAGTAGATATATGAGAGGATATGATGCAAAATTTTCAGGATTCATCTTGGTAAATTCAACCTGGGCTCACCATGATTTACCGTGACTTATTATGTTAGTACTCGTGGCCAGGAATAAAGATATAGGTAGCTAGTTTTTTATGTGGTGTTCCAACTGTCAGCAGGTTATGGCAGAACATCAACAACTAGTTGGTATTTTACAGCAGTTTATTATCATGGAGTGTAAATGGTATGATGTCGTGATGGATTTTGTTACTAGTTTTCGAGATCTCCTCAAGGTAACGATGTACTGTGGGTTGTTGTTGATAGGATTATTAATGTTTAAAAATTATTTGTGATTAAGAGGACCATCATTATTATTGATCATTTATAATTTTACATATGATAAGAGGTACTATTTCTTGGAGTCCCACAAACTATCGTTTCAGATAGGGACACCCTCTTAATGTCTAGTTTCTAGAAATTTTTTCATAGGGTGTTGGTTACAGAAGTTCTTTTGAGCTCAAAATACCACCCACAGAACGATGGTCAGTCAGAGCATACGATAAAAGTGCTAGAGGATATGTCGCAATCATGCATCCATGTTTTTGGAGTGATTTTGGATATGGATTATTCCCCTGAATGAGTTCTCCTACAATAACAGTTACTAGTAAATGATACAGATAGAACCATACAAGGCTTTTTATGGTATGTTTTTTCATTCTCCCCTGTGCTGGTCAGAGGTAGGGGAGGCAGCTTTATTAGAAACACATCTCATACAGGAGTCTTCAGAGAAGGTCTAGATAATTCAGAATCAAATAGATAGTGAATACTCCCATTAAAACACTTTCCCTACTCTTCGTACATGACATCTAGTGTTAATTGTCAAGGATTTTGTTTTCCTATGTGTTTCACTGGGAATGAGAAATATGGGGATCATGAGATAGGGTAAACATTCACTGATATATGATGGACCATTTAATATTTTTGAGAGATTGTTTCAGTTTCCTATCTCTTGGAGTTACCTTAGAGGTATTGATCAATGCACTACCTCTTTTATGTATCCCAGATACACCAATATCACTCAATCACATCTCACATTTTTCAACCCAATGTGGTTGAGCTGCAGCATGATGCATCCATTGAGGAGCATCTGATTTGTATAGTTGACAGAAGAATTACGGTTCTTCGAGGTTGGTCAGTTCCTCAAGTATGATTTCTATGGTAGCACCACAATTTATCACACATTACACGGGAGAGGAAGGCTAAAATAAGATCTATATGGCTAGTTTTATTTTAAGATGAATATTTACCACCCATTAGATTGAAATTCTGTGAAGAATTGATATAAGGGGGTATGATTGTATGATCATAGGGTTTCCCTGATGTAATGATATTTATTATTAGGTTTAATCTGTTTACATTCTTTTTTGGCTTTTGAAACCTGGCTGGGCTATGTTCTATTTGAGTTGGTTTTGTAAAATAAGTAGAAAACATGTTGAAATATGGTTGTAGGTCGAGTACACAACATGTACAATGTCTATAAACTGTGTACGTCTAGCACACATAGTGAAAAAGACCATCACTACATGTTTCTAGTATAGTTTAGAGCAAAATAAAAGGGATGTACACAACGTGTACTTGAGTAGTGGAATTTTTTTAAGAGGCAGTAGCCTCATTTTATTAAGTACACAACTTATTTTTCCCATTTTTGGACCCCAAAGTCCTTTTATCCTAGTTTTCATGTCTCAAAGTCATACATAATTTGATTCATGTTTGTTCTGTGACATTGGAACCACTTCAGTAAGTGCCCAATTCCTATGTTGTCATTCATGATTCTTTTGAACAATGATTACAATATCTGGATTTAGGCTCATATTCCCTAATATTCCATCCATTAACCATTCTTCACATTTCTCCAAAACCCGAACGACTCAATACATAATACTCGATGATCTGTCTGCTACCAAGGTGAGGTTGGTCACCTTATTATCGTTCATCTTTTCTAGTGTGTTTCGAGTATTTAAACATTTTTCAACCTATACTAAATTGTTTTGAGGTCCCATTTTTGAGGAATTTTATTTTATTATATGTAGTTAGAGCTAGTCAGAATGTTATAGTTTCATTTTGGCTTCCATTACATCAGTTTCTCATTTTATGGTCACCTAAGGGGTGCACCTTAATTTAAATTTTTTATGTATATTTAATCCACCTATGGGTTCTGTGATTGTTCTTTCCTAGTTAGAGAAATATCTATGATTCCATAATAACTTGAGTATATTGTTGAGGAAAGGTACTGCCTATTTTTAAGTAAATATAATGTTATGCCTTGCCTATTTTGATAGTTTTTCATGTTAAATTAATAATATGGGAGGGTATACCAATATTAAATGACTAATGTAATGATAAATGGTTTACATGCAAGGGTATGCCCACATGTTTGTATTTGATATGTGGTTTTCATGATTTGGTATACCACGGATTGTGTAGGAATATGTGAGTGGGTATACTCACAAGGAATGAATATTTAATTTGAATGATTTAATTTCTGAAGGATTGGTTGATCGATGTCATGGACTTCTATATATGGATAAACAAGGACGTGGTGGACACCTAGGGTTGAATTTCCCCCTTGGGGATTTATTTTGTGGTCTGTAAACACCTTGGATTTATCCCTCATGGTATACGCATCACAATACGATGGGGATGTCGATTACTTGATTTCACTATATGGCATGGACATGGGAAATCTGACTTCACTGTATTTCATGTTTGTAAGACACTTGACTTCATTATACACTAGGGATGTGGTATATATGATATAGATTGAACTATGACATGGTTGTGTGACGTACTTTTATACAATTCTTATAGATTCATCGTTATGAGTAGAACTGTATTCAAATAGGCTTGAGGGCTGGTTAGTTTTACATATTTTTGTATACATATTCCATGAGTATATATACTTTACAATACTACTTAATTGCAGTTTCATGCTCTGCTATATAATTTATATTAGAACAATATTGACCAGGGTCATTGCTTACTGAGATGTTTATCTCACATCCTATTTTGGCCTTCTTAGAGACCAATATAGATTATATGGTTGCAGGTGATGATAGGAGCAAACACCCTAGTATAGGCTGTTGACTGTGGTTTCGAAGCACAGAAGCATTATGCCATGATGATGCTAGTGATGATGGGATATATTTTTTGTCTTTTTTTTGGATGCTTTTATTTTATTTTAATGTGCTATTGTGGCAGATTTCTACATACATGTACCATCTACGTCATTTTTTATATGAGACTGTTCTGTAATTATTATGTATTCTAGTCATTTTATCTTTATCATAAGTCAGATACATATATATTCACTTCCTATATTTAATATATCTTTTAATACCACTATGATCCTCTTGTAATGCAGGAAAAATCTCCCTACTAACTCAGTTAACCTCTCACTTCTAGTTGGCAGGCTCTCGCATTTGTGGAGATGTGCTTTATGTCTTCTGACCAACCAGGCTCATGGTAATGTTTCAGGTGGCATCCAGGTTCGAGACATTAAAATTTTAAACCCTTAAATTATTTCATAACAATTACAATATAATGAAATAAAATTATAATTTAAAAGTATATGATATTATGTTAATGTAATAATTTTTTCCATCTCCAATTCTATTAAGTTGAAAACAAAATCGTTATATTATTAGCACGTTGGACTACCGCCTCTCGAATAGATATATCATTCTTTCCATTAACACTTCTCGTGGTTGAAGAAACTAATAAATTTAATTTATATTTAAAATTTTTATGATATTATTATAAACAAGTGGTTATAATATAAAATATAATTTATTACATTACATTTATATTAGATTTTGATAACATTTCTCGTGTGTACAGTAGACTACCATCTAATTAAGTAATGTGAATCATTTTATTTGTTTCACAATACATGAAAAGTAATCAGGATAAAAATAATTAATATATTCGATAGATATAAACATTATATAAATTATGGAAAAATTAATATATCATAAATTTCAATAACAGTTCTCCATTTTAGTTAATGATATCATCTATTGTGCATCTGTATGACCGATTATCTTTATAATGTTATGTGATTCATTTTATATTCCCACCATTCAAGATTTATTTTAAGGATGTGTTTAATTTAAAATCATATTTATAACATTAATATAATTATAATTATGATATAAATATATCCAATATACATGAACTATTAAATTTATGACAAATTACACCTAAGAAAAGTAGGAAAGAATTTCCCAAAACAATAAAAAAATAATATTATCATTGAATGGATGGTAAAATGTTTTAAGTGGTTCATATATTGTATTATATAAATGTATATTATTTTTAAAAATATTTATTATTAGGCTTTATTTATTATATCGGATGGTCTTAGATATATAAATTATTTCAAACATGAGTTATGGTTTTCTCGTCATGCTTTTTCTCAAATGGGACATATTCCATATTCCTCGGTTTTTATTTTTCGCAATGTATACAATTCCCATTTAGATATGTTATATAGTGAATATATTTGTCTTAATTTTATTTGTTGATTCATTTGAATATATTTATTTTATGGGAATTGTGAATCAAATGATACCAATGTTGTAAGGGTTTATTTTATAATGTCATCATTATTTTAATTGTTTTTATTTAATTCTCTATTGGGGTAATAATATTTTTTTCTATCATAAAACCAATGTATTTTATTTTAATATTTTTAGTCAATGAAAATTTAATATTATATTAACATATTCTTTGTTTTTATTACCTTAAATAAATAATTTTTTTATGAAAAAAAATCATTATTTTCCCTTTTGGTCATTAATAAATTTCTTTCCACATCGTTATTTTCAAATAATATTTTAAAAAATATTACTAAAATTACCTAATTTATTTATAAAATTCATTTTCCCCAAATTTTGAATTTTTATATTCTTTTTGGAAGGAATCATCATCTCATTTTTCAAACAATTCTGGTATTGGATTTACTAAAAATATGAAAGGGATATTTATCATAATAAGTACAACATGAATAGAATGTTACACCTTTCTGGACATTTATTATTTTAAAGATATATTTTTTAGTTTGAAAGGATATTTTCAAGGAAATGTTTTTTTAATATTTTTTGGATATATTTCTTTCACTAAATTTTTATCAAAATTTATTGGAGATTTTCCTAAAAAAATTTAAAGTCATTTTTATGGAACATCTATTTATCAATGAAAACAACTGTTTGTTATTAATAAGATAATAAAGGATATGTTATATTGAATTCAAACTATTTATTAATATGTAATGGTTATAATTAGTATGAATGTAGATATATTCTTTTATTATCATTTACCATATTACATTGGATAGTTTTTGATTATGCATATTTAATAGGGGTACGTATTAACCATCCATATGACTGTTTTTAGAATGAAGTAAATTTTGTTATAATGTTTTCCCATATTTTATATGAGTAATTAATTAGGCTTAGTATGTTATGGGGGGCCCAGTTATACCATTCCCCTTAATCCATCGGCCAGACTCATGAGAAAAATTAGATGGGAAAATAAGATGTGGCTTTACCAACATTTTTAAAATATATTTTCAATTACAATTATTGAATATTTAAAATGTCTAGAATTTTTACTTACCTCATTAAGATATTAGAAATTTATTTTCAGTAATATCCATTTATATGATTCAATATAATGGGTTTATTTATATGGATTTATTAGATCATCACTTATTTCTATCATATTATGCACATGTTATTGTTTAAATGAAATTTTATTCAATTATTTTATCTATAAATATTTATTATTCTTAATTATTCATGATTTATTCCTCAATACAAAAAAAATTACTTAAAATTTTATATCACTTATTTCATGACTTTTATTTTCCCCAGGATACTTGGATGTGTTCTACGATTGATATTAATTGATATTCATAGAGGAGAAGCAGTTTCCCCAATTAAAAATCATTTTTTATTTTATGTTTTAAAATGTAATTTGGAATTTCATGAATTTATTTATTAGACCTAGACTACTGAAATATTAATTCCTTTGTGATGTAAATTTTTATATCTGAAGCTAATGTAATAATATAACCACTTTCTATGTGCAATTGGAGTTTGAGTATTTACACTACGATCCTATATTCGAAAACATTAGGTGATTTATCTGTTAATATATGTTTTCCCCCATACATATTTCATGATGTCTTGCAACATATGTTTTGGTTTTTTGATTGTCATTATAACGAAATATTAACATTGTGGCACCTTTTGGTCACTTTGCTTCTCCCTTAAATTGATATTTTTTTTAAAATAATTAGAAATTTATTTTCCAATGTTTTTTGAATAAATTAATTATTATATGTGGTTATTTTGTGATTTAAATATGTTTTTAATGGGTTTTAAGGTGTTTTTTAATTTATGTATTTGTGTTATAGTGTAATTTTGGGGTTTTTTATTGAATCATAGACAATGTTCTTCTATTGATACTCTATTGTGTGTGTATTTAAACATGTTATAGGAAATTGTACCATCTCTTATATGAATATTGGGTCTCAAATATTTTTGTATGAAATCATTAAAAAATTTAATTTTTTTTATAATGTGTATTTGATGAAATGAAAATTTTGAAATGTTTTAAAGTGAAAATATAAAGAAGTGATTTTGTGAAAATGGAATATATACGTGGAGATAAAAATTTCCATGTTATTTATTTTTATAAATTAAAATAATGAAAATAAATTTATAACAACATATATTTATATATTTTCATCGATTAATGAATTAAAAAAAATTATGTTGTTATTTCATATTTTGATGTAGCATTTTTATGATGGGATGTAAAGGTTACTACATATATTAGGTAGGTGGAATAAAACATGTATATATAGCTCAAATTAATCTTTTATAAGATGAATGTTTATTATTTGGTGAATTATATATAGTTATCATATAATGGAGATATTGGTTTTGAATGTGAACATGGGATATATGGGGACTTTGAGTATTTTTGTAGGAATTTCCATTGTATGGGAAGTTGTATTGGTCATTTTGGATAGTTTTATTTTATTTTTCTCTTTTATTTTAATCCACTTTTTCAATTTCAATATTTATTTATTCATATAAATGATGTTTTGGATGTTTACATAATGTATCCCATTTTATTTTTTATCTATTTTATTTCTAATTAATATAATTATTTTTTTTATTAACATTTGCCAAGGTATTATTGTGTTGCTCAGTCACTATTTTCAAGTCCTAGTTGTTTAGGAATACACTTCAGGCATGTGTCATGGTGTGTTAGGTCACCGTTGAGATGGGGTCCTATATAGATTCATTAAAAAAATTATTTCAGTGCGTATGTATTTATTGTGATATATTTTATGGATATACAATCTTGTTCATTGGCAATATGGTTGCCTATAGATAATTATATCAATGTACAAGATGTAGTTTTGGGGATAGTTTCATGATCCCTTTCTCACCTATATCCTTTAGATTCAAAGGGTATATATGGTTTTTGTATTGATTTTTTATTTTCTTTTTATGGTTTGATGTTTTACCATTTTATGCATATGTTGGTACATTATTTATCATCAAGAGAATTTATTGAGTTTTCAAGAGTGTTATTTCTCATGATTTGGGATGGGGAAGGAAAATGGGAATCAATGTATTAGTATAACATGAAATGCCATGAAGAACATGTGATAACTAATCACATTATTATAGAAACATGCAATGAACCAATCCCTAATATAAGATGGTATTAAAAAATGAAACCATGTTCTGTAAAATTTCACATCATGAGTGGTTTCAGTTTTATATCACTTGATTCTTGTATTTCCATGTGTGGTGTAAGAACCCAAACATTCATTTCAGGAATGATTTTTTTTTGCGTTTTTGGGGAATATTGGCGAATCTAAAAATTTAAGGAGTAAACACCCTGTATGTTGAAGTATCGTCCATGTACCCAGATTTTGTGGGTGACTGTGTACAGATTGTCTAACATCCGATTACATGGCCATGTGTGTTTACCTAGAGACCACCTAATGTGGAGCCTAGTAAAGGAATATATACACCATTCACTTTTAAATGACAAAACATGTACTTTTATTTTTATATGTTATATCAGACCGGGGTCGCATCTGGTTCACAAAAATACCTTCTTCTAGTTCTGTATAATCCATGAGTGAATGTTGAAAAATGGTTCTTCATAAATCCACCGATCAAAAATCCCTTCTTTGATTCAATTGTCATTGATTTCTTTGAAATCACCACAATGACCTCTTCATTCTTCTAGAGCATCATTTCTTGATTTCTCTCCTTTAGTAAGATATCATCAGTTGAGAATTTTTGAAATTTTTCTAGATCTACCACGTTCTAGGTCGATTCAATGTCCAACATCAGAGTATATCGATCATACAATGTCGAGTTAGGTGGTTTGTACATTTCTTTAGTAAGTTTGTAAATAATATGTGCAAAAGTTCCTACTACACTAGAATGGGGTACTGGCTATTTAGGATTTCTTGCCTTTTATTTCTTGTTATGCCTTGTCTTACTGAGAAGAGGTTGTTTGATTTTGAATAGGTTTATTAACATTGTTATTGTTATCTTTTACCTTGTTTGAACTGATATTGGTAGTTGGGTATAGTTTTTTCTTATTAGGTTTCTTGTTTTCCATGCCAAGTGTTGTTAGGATGGATTGATATTATCTAATGTTGTTATATGATTGTAGATATTAGACATGTATTTATCAAGGTTTACATTTTTTGTTGAACAACATTGTGCATGAATGACATATACATGGATGTAGGAACCTGGTGCAGTAGGACATAGTGGTAATGGACCTTGAGGACTTCCCCAGGGTGATTCATTACTTTTCACATTACGTGACAATAAAGGTTATAGATGTGATTTATCCCTCAGAGTGTCTGTTGATCCACATTGCGAGACCACATGGGGAAATTCATGTTGAGTTTTTCCACATAGTGTATGTAATTTACCGTTAAAAGACCAAAGGGGAATTGATGGTGAGTGCTTTTTCAGAGGGTCCTTCCTAATGCAAAAATAGAGGGGTTGGGCTCTGAGTACATCCCATAGGGTTTCTTGTGTTTTTTTGGCTTAAACATAGGGATTGGGTTGTGGGTACTTCCTAGAGGATTATTTGTTCTTTATTATCTTCTTACATGATATATGAAATTTAATGCAATTGAAAATTTGTGCTTATTTAATTTTGAGTACATTCTTGTTAACTACATCTTTTTACGTATTTCCTACCATATATATTCACTAACTGTTAGGAATATATCATTGGGTGGTTGTCTAATAGGATTCATCTCACACCCTTATTGGGACATTCTATTGGGCCCAAATAGATTATACTGGTGTAGGTATAAATAATGGAAAACACCATTCTACGTTAGGTACTTGATTTCTGTGGGACTTGAGGGCATGATACCAAGATAAAGCTGGTAATGCTTTTGGAGTTTTTTTTATTTTTACATTTTCTTAATACTATATTCCACGATTGTAACATGTTTGGATGATTTCGTAGACATATGTATCATCAATCATTTATTTATGTTCTCCAGTTGTTTATAACAATCAGTATTCCACTATTTACTGCATGTTATTACTTCTTCCTCTATTTCTAAATGTTTCATTTTACTGTGTTACTCTGTCAATGGGGGAATAGTTTCCCAAATATCACACCCATGTCCCTCGCTGCTATTCAGGACTCTCTCGCACATTGGAATATTTTCTTGAGCCTATGTAACCAACCAGGTATGGGGCACCGTTGTGCAGCACCTGAAACGGGATGTTAAAATGTGGTATCAATGTGGTTCTTTTCTTCTTGACTTACTGATTAGAGTCAAAATCCTAGGATATGATGTAATAAGAACTTTGTAATAATATGTGCTCGGAAGTAGCTAACTTGTGTATAATGAAAAGCCAATTTACCTCTTATATTGTAATTTTTATAGTTTTACATTTGTTATAGTAGATTTGTTTTCACAGTTTGGTGATTCATATGTTTTGTGCAATTATTTTTTATATTATCAATGTTCTAATTCTGTTGCAACCTGATGAGATAAGGGTATTCATCTCATGCATCATATATGCACTTACTAGAGATCACATGGCATGCATTCTTGCCTTTCCATTATTGTGAATTACTGATTACATGTTTTTTTGATATATGTTGTGAAATATATGCACACGGTTGAGATATATGCCTTGATAGAATACTTTCTATTTGATTTGGTATTGAATTGTGTAAGGTATCATTTTAATGAATGCCAAACATTGGTTATTGAGGTGTTATGGACCCTCACAGATAGGAATTTGGTGGAACATTTCTTTGTTAATCATCTTCAATGTCAGGTATATGATTCCAAACATTGATACACAAGGAGTATGGGCCCTCATGTATCAGAATTTGTATCCTTAATGTTTGTTTCAGTGTCTTCTGGGTTCCAGAGTAGTTTCTAAGGCTTTATGTCCAGAAAAACGTAGATTACATAGTGTGTATTGATGAATACATTCGATGTATCCTTCTGTTTTGGAGGGAACTATTTCTCTTTAGAAAACACTATGTATTTTATGTACACATTGTGTAATCTCTAACCACTTCAATGGATATGGGGGCAGAGACATGTGGATTGGAAATTATTGGCAGAACAAATTGTATACATGACATATATGTTGTGTGTTTAGACCATGGGTATTTTCATGTGACCAATGACATGTGAGGATTATGGGATGTTAGTACATTTCATTTCTGGAACAAACAAGTTGTCCAGAGTTAGTTGTGTAACCAACCCTGTGACTAAAAAATTGGGTCAGCGTAGTTCTTTCAATTACACGCCGTTTCTGCAACAAACATGTCGTGTAGTATTTCTATAGGATAACTGTGCGGGTTAGTAATGTTGATAAAATCAGGCAGGGGAAATGATTCATGTACACGCCATGTATTTGGAGAACATTCCTTATGTATGAGGTGTCACATGACTAGGGATGGAAGGAGTACATGCCCATGTAATGGTTTAAAGTAACTTGTTGTGTAGGGGTCATACACAATGTGTACCACTATTTTTTATAACAATTTTTCATTCCTTATCATGTTTGTTTTTTTCAATTCTAAGTTTCAGTCCATGATATTCTTGATCTATGGTCTGAATTTGACTTTGAATAGTCATGTCACCGAGACGTCCTCTGGTTGTACGCCAGTTTGAGGGCTGTGACCAGATACCTGACATGGTTGATCGGGGACAACCAATAGACCCTCCAATATTGCATGTCTGGGAATCAACCATCATCCCGAATACAGGTGTCAATGCAATGTTACAAGAGGAATTTATTAGGTTCATACAGACCTTCCAAGGTGTACCACTTCTTGCCCTATCTATGGCAGAGATGATGCAGGTTTTTTAAAAGCAGCATCCTCCCACCTTTTAATTGGAAGGAGGACCTCATGATGCATATTCATAGTTATAGTCCATGCTATCCATCATTGAACATTAGGAAAATCCTCCATATATGGTGGTGAATCTCACTAATTATATTATTTAGGATTCCACAAACAAATGGTGGGATGTGATCTCGTAGGCAGGACGTAGGTAGGTTATGGCATGGGAGAGTTCCAGTATATCTTCTATGATTATTTCTACCTAGATACATTGAGGGCCAACCGATCATGATAGTTCATTATTATACATAATGGTACAATTTCAGTTATGGAGTATTCTTCTCATGTCATAGAGATGCAGTGCTTCATGCCCATCGATGGAGCTAATGTGTTATTTCTAGCGTGGAAGATTGAATATGGTCTCAGACATGACAACTGATCTCATGGGAACATCATCTAGTTGACATCCATAGCCTATATAGTGATATAGGTGTTGATCACCAATCGTAAGAAAAGGGATTGTGGAGTTGTGCATCTCGGAGGTTCAGTATCCAGAGTTAGTATCCCTTCGAATGACTTCATGAAGAAACACAGGGAATCTACACGTGGAGATCCATGTAGGTATAATACTTCCTCTGGTGGCCAGGTTTGGTGCAACAAGTGCTGGAAGAGCATGCATACGAGGCCAAATTTCCCTAGGGACCTAGTTGAGTTGTGATCTAGCGAAAAAATCGATCATATCCGGCATTTCCATATGTTTCTCTCACGAGAAGTTTGTTATAGATGTTATTCTATGAATCCCCATTCCGGAGAAGCACAACCAGTTTCTCATCAGTCTAGGAACAAGAGTTCGTCTGTTTTCTCAGGCTGAGGTGGTGGTCATGGCCATGGTAGTCAGTCGCAAAGCATTCAAAGACAACAGGGTGGATCAGCTGAGGGTGGTCAGGTTGGGTCACAATTTCGTGGTACATTTTAAACTTTTCAATGGAGAAGAAACAACAATAGTAGTATCTCAGGCCCTCTATAGTTCGATGTATTATTTTAGTTTCCTCCTTTTTAGCTTATGTACTTTTCTATATTCGATCATCCCATAGTTTGGTATTTTGTTATTGTGGATAGTCTTGGGATATGAATCATTACTTCTACAGATGTCATGATGATGAACACTCTGTTGGCGGATAGAAAAGATGTTTTACATTAGTGCAAGGAGTTTCCTCTAAAGGTAGGAATATGCCACTTCTTATGGGACCTATATTTATTAGAGTTTATAGGAAATAAATTATTTATCGGAATGGACTGGTTGTTTCCCTACAAGGTTGTTTCAGATATCTGTCATCACAGTGTGTGTTTCACACCACAATAGGGTTCGTTTCTTTATCAGGGAGATTGGGATGTCCAGGAAAGAAGAGCAGCACCCATGGATCATGGGTTAAGAGGAGTTCCATCCTAGATTACTAGTTTATACCTTAATGACTAGGAGACTTCACATATGGAATTTCTTCTATAGGTTGATAGTTTCTGGGATTTCTTTCTAGTGGAATTATTAGGTTTTACTTCAAAGAGAGAGGTGGATTTTTTAATGAGCATGATCCAGGTCCGGCACCAGTGTCCATTCCCCTTTATAGGATGGCTATATAAGTGTTACATGAGCTCCAGCAATAGTTAGAGGTATTACATACTATGTGTTTTATTTGGCCCAATACTTCTCCTTAGTATTCTCCGATCCTTTTTGCAAAGAAGGTGGGTGATACTCTCAGATTATATGTTTATTATCGGAATCTAAACCAGTTGGCGGTCAAGAACCGGTATTAATTTCCAAGGATTTATGACCTATTTTATCATCTTTGAGGAGACCGCATGTTCTCAAAGATAGAATTGAGATCCAGTTATCATTAATTACACGTTAGACCATATAATATATATCTCACATCCTTTTGGATTAGGTATGATCTATATGAGTATGTGCTTATGCCATTCGGTCTTACGAACATGCATGTTGTTTTCATGGCACTGATGAACTGAGTATTCCATCTGTTCTGGGATTTATTTGCGGTATTCTTTGGGGATGATATTATTGAGTACTCCCAAACACGTCATTCCCATTCCAGTCATCTTGAGATAATCTTGAGTACACTATTATAGCCTCAGTTATATGATACACTATAAAAATGTGACTTTTGGATGGACCAGATTTACATTCTTGGTCATGTTATCTTAGAGGCCTAAAACATAGTGGACCCATAAAAATTGAGAGCCTTAGATTCTTAGGAGTAGGCAAAGATCATATTTGAGGTACATAGTTTCTCTAGGTCTGGATGGAAACTAAATATATTTCATAAATTACTTTTCATGCTTAGAAACACCACTGATAGGCCTAAATAAGAAATGTGTGAAGTACTTATGGATAGATTTTTATAAGTCATACATATAAGAGTTGAATGGGAGGTTGACCTCGGAAACGATACTAATTTTTCTAGATTTGGTAATGATTTTTACTGTATTATTGGTTTTTTCCGATATCCAATGGGAGTATTTTATATGTAGGGAGAAGGGTTCATTGTGTACGAGTCTCGGTAGTTTAGGTCAGATTGGTGGAATTACCTGACACACAATCTCATGTTTTCTATAGTGGTTCATGCATTACACTATTGAAGACATTAACTATTGGGAGATCATTTTGTGATTTTCACCAACCCCAAAATTATCAGGTATATATTTACTCAGTGTGATCTGAATATGAGATAGCAAGCATGGGTTGAGTACCTTCAGTCATTTGATTTTGAGCGTACCTATACACTTGTGAAAGGCAACACAATAACTGATGTGTTGATCAAGATAACTCATATACAGGTATTTCAGGAGGCCATTAGTGAGTTTAAACTTATACCACAATTCTCTAAGATTCATTTATAGGTACAATACAATGAGGGGAACTCATTCCTTTCATTTATATCTAGTACCTATACTATTCTTTAATGATTGCGAATGAAGAAGCTATCAGATTATGAAGGCCTAGTGCTATGGTAGATTGTGTCAGGTGGAGAGCCTATTCCTGGATGGAAAGTAGGAAAGGATGAGATCGTTCATTTTCATGGGTGTATATGGGTGTCAGTAGACATACACGAATAGATGATGTGGGATTTTTATTCTTCATTTTTAGCAGTTCATCCTTGAATAACCATGATATATCGATATCTACACCATTAGTTTTGATGGACAGAAATAAAGAGGGTAGTTGAAAGCTTTTTTATGAGGGGTTTCACCTGTCATTAGGTGAAGGTGGAGCATTAGCGACCTGTATGGCTTTTTCAATAGTCACCCATTCCAGAGTGGAAGTTAAATGATGCCGCGATGGACTTCATGACAGTCTTATCAGGGATAACTGAAGTGATTGATGTATCTTGGGATGTAATTTAAAAACTCACAAATGATACTCACTTATTTCTTATCAAGGATCCCTTTAGTGCTGATGAGCTGGGAAGGTTGTACCTCCGAGATATTGTACGTTTACATGGACATCCGCACTCCATTTTTTCATATAGTGATGACTGTTTTACTTCTGGGGTCTGGTAGGGATTACAGAGGGCTTTTGATACAAATGATATTTGGAGTATAGCATACCATCCCTAGATATATGGTCATTCTGAGCATACTATTCAGGTGCTGGAGGACAAGATACAGTCATGCATCATTTCTTTTGATGGATCTTAGGAGAAGAAAAAACCTATTGTAGAGTTTTCCTACAATTATAGTTTTCAAGAAACTATTAAGATGTCACCACATGATGCATTGAATGATAGGCCATTCCAATCAACCTTGTGTTGGATATAGGTTGGAGAGGCAACTATTCTAGGACCTCATCTTGTTTTGGAGACCACTTAGTAGATAGAGTTGATTCAGAAGAGAATGGCTATTTCACAATCATGATAGAAGTCTTATGCTGATCGATGGAGACAACCTCTAGAGATCGAAGTTAGAGGTCAGGATTTATAATGTTTCACACTGAGGTTGGGACACTAGAGGATTTTGAGTTATGCAATGATTTTGATGAGAAATATTGGACCATTTGTGGTTTTGGAAAAAGTTGGGTAGGATGCCTATCAGTTGCAATTACCTCATAGGTACTTGGAGATCCACGATGTATTTCGTGATTCTAAGCTATGACATTACATCTCAGACCCTTTTCATGTTTTCCAACACCAGGAGGTTGAATTGGAAGTGGATGCTTCATTAGTGGAGTATCCTATACAGATTTTTGATTGATGCACGAAGGTTCCCGGTGGTTGGTCTATTCCTATGGTATGGGTGCTTTGGCAGCACAGGCGAGTACACGATGACAATGGGAGAGGGAGACCGATGTACGATCATAGTGTCCGGAGCTGTTCGAGTATTGTCATTCATTTCCACCTTCTAAGGGAAATTTAGGGTAATTTTTTTTAAGGGGGGGTGATTATAAAAACCAGGATATTATTTTTATTTATATGTTTTTCTTTTCATATGATTTTGAAGAAAAGAATAGAATCATGAAATTTAATTAGTACAGGCCATGTAACCAGTTGTCATTGGTGACTCTGTACATGCGGTGTAATGGTTGAATACATGGCATGTGTGAGGTAACCAAGATAATGTGTAAAGTAGGGCAAGGTAAAGGAATATACAAGCCGAGTACTTATTAAAGACACACCATGTACTTTTCATTTTATTTTTTAAATTGGGCCAAGGACACATTTCATTTAAAATATCCATTCTACTGGTCATGTCTCATCCATGAGATACTGAGGATCACCATTTCTTCTCCAAGAGGACAATCTAGCATTTGTTCTATGATTCAACCACTATCTATTGCATTAGAATCGCCATTGTGAGCTATTCGTTCTACTAGATCCTTATTTCCTGAATTCTCTCATTTCGTGAGATATCCTCGGTTAAATGTTTTTTACATTTTTAAAGATCTACTTCATTCTAGGTCAACTCAAGGGGCCAGATCGTAGTATTTCCATCAGAAAATGCCAAGGTAGGGAGTTTGGTCATTTCCATATTTAGTCATTGAATATTATGTGAAAAAATTCACAATACCCGAGTATGGGGTAATTCATGTTTAGGGGTTTCCTCTCTGTTACTTCTTGTTATGCCTTATTTGCATATGTAGAGGTTGTTTGATTGTGAATAGGTTTATTTAACTTGTTATTGTAGTTGTTTCCCTTGTATAAAATGATATTGGTCATTGGTCCTTATTTTTCCAGTAATCCTGGTTGTTTTCCAAGCCAAGTGTTGTTAGGATGGAGTGATATTATGTGATGATATTATATGATTGTAGATGTAATCCTATTTGTTCATATGGTTTACATTGGCTATTGAACATCGTTTTTCACGAATGACTTACAGAGGGCTGTGGGAACCTGATGTAGTAGGCCACAAGGGGAATGGGTGTTGAGGGATTCCCCAGAGTGTCTATAGATCCAAATTGCAAGGACAAATGGGGAATTTGATGCTGAGTGCATCCCCAGAGTGTCTGAGTATACCGAAAAAAGGGCACATATGGAATTGCCGATGTGTACATCCACATAGAGTATTTTATAAAGTTGAACCAGATTGTTTAGACTATGATTACATCCTAGAGGGTTGCTTATTTTTATTTTGTTGAATCAGATGGGTTAGGCTGTGTGTACAACCAAGATGGTTACATGTTTTTGATTTTATGTTTACATGATATATGAAAATGATTTCCATTAAAAATGTAGGTTTTTTTACATTTGAGTACTTCCTTGTTCACTCCATCATTTTTCATATTTCTGGGCATATATAATCACTGACAGTTGGTAAAAAATCGATGGGTGGTTGTCTACTGTGATTATTATCACACCTTATTTGGATCATGCTTTTGGGCCCAAATAGATTATTCTGATGTAGGTATAGATAATTTAAAGAACCCATCTATGTCAGTTACGTGACTATTCTGGAGCTGAAGAGCATAGGACTAATCTGAGGCTTGCGATGCTGGTGGAGTTTATTTGTTTTCTTTGTACTTCGGTTTATAATTGTATTCCAGAATTGTGACATATTTGCCTGTTTTCCTAGATATATGTATCATGCATCATTTATATATGTCCACCAGTAGTTTATTACATTAAATCTTCTCTTGTTTACGAATTTCATGTTATTATTACATTCGTTATTGTTATCTGTTTATTTTCGTTGTGTTGCACTGCCAAGGAGGGCATACCTTCTCCATTATCACACAGAAGGCCCTTGGTACTAGTCGGCAGCCTTTGGAATATGGGGAAGTATTCTTGAGACCATGTGATCAACCGGGTATGGGAAACCTCTATGCGGCATGTGGAACTAGGATGTTACATGTGGTTAGTGAAATTGGAAAATTTCCATGTTGATTCAAATTATATATTGTGATTGTTTTGTTAGTTTTTGATAAGGATTTCATGATAAAATATTTCATTTATTTTTCAATGTGATGTGAAATCCTATTTTCATGCAATAAATTAGATATAAATAGACTCTTTTTAAACTAGGCCTTATTGACTGTAAAATGACCATTGGTTTCTATGTAATTATTTCAAATGGTTTATTTTGTTTCATAATTTGGTATGTTTTTTTATCATGAATGATGAGTGTTATTTTGTATTTTAAAATGATTTATGGTATCACAAAATATATTTCAATCTATATTGATGTGTATTTCAATAAATTATGGTATTAATGTAAAAATTATTAATTGTATTATATATTTAATGTTGATGAATTTTTCTGAACTCATTACCATTTCACAGGATGTTGGAGAATCTCATTCATGAGTGTTTTTTTTTCAGGGACCAACTGAAAAAATAGTAATCTCTAGAAAAGTGAAACTAAAATGTTAGTCATCTCATGTAGCATGTGTTACATCTACTGATCCAGATTAAGAAGGCAAATGACATTAAGTCAAAAGAAAAAATGTGAAGAAATATGATGATATGATGATCTAGAAAATGATCAACCGAACTCATGTCATTCTACGAACATAGTTGAACCAACCAATTGTGTCTTTCTCCATTCCAGAAACAGAAAAACCATTTTCATTAAACGGTCAATCCTCAAAACATCGACTTGATCATAAGGTAAAAGAGCAGTCAAAAGAATACTAGATTGTGTCAAGACAGATGTTTTCTTTAACTATTGAATATTTCATGCCATCTACTTCAAAAGCATGGGTACCACCCTTCCAAACACCCAAACTCGCACCATCCTGTCATAAATTATATTCATCAGATTAAGAATTGATCATTCGTCAGCCAATATTATACACTTAACATATCGTTTTTTCAAAGGAAATTGTGATTATTATGAGATAGAGTTCCATGTATCTAATTATGTAACTAGAGAAAGAGTCTATGGTCGAGGATATAGAGGAACATGTGGGAATTCTAGAATCCACTATTTTAACTCAACCACTTCTTAAACAGCATATTCTGTGGAAACTCATTGAAGAGGCCTTCAACAGGCTCAACAAGAATAATGAGATTCTTCCACTTTTGACAGATTCGGTCCTGACTTGATTATTTTGGAGGACCAATTACAAGTTACACCATATTCCTATAAGAAAGTTGCTAGAATGATTTAGTCTAATCAGCCACAGAAAATTTTATTTCCAGTTTTTGTTCTAACACAGGGTACATATACATCAGAAGCATATACTTCTAAGGCACCTTCAAAACAACATCTTTATGTTGAGAAACATATACCTATAGACCAAAATAATGTCGTTTTGAAATAGGTGTCCCATGTACCAGACATGTTATCAATTTTTGATGCTTTAATTCTATCAAAAGTTCTTTGAGAATCACTTATTGAGGCTTTGTCATGTCCTCAAGAGTTAGAATCGATGTCGCTGCTAATGAGGTTTATTTTATAGAGAATTTTCATGAAAAATATCATGAATTTATATACTATATGAATGAATTTGTATATTTTTTTTACATGGACATATTATGACCTATTATCTATCTACAAAGGTCAATGACATAGACATCCGATGAGCCTTCACTGATAATGGATCATGTGTCAACCTCATTCTTATATGAACACTTCATCAATTGGGCCTAACTTAATCTGACTTATATCATTCCACATTAATGATGGATGCTTATGATATGAATGGGTAAGAACCACTTGGTGAGTATACATATAGAAATCAATTCCTATATCTTTTGTCTAATTCATATTTCATGGTTGTTCATCAACACACAACATTAAAATTTTTTCTTGTAATTGCTTGACTACATCAACATGCGGTCATAATATCTTCATAACACCAATGCCTCATGTACTATATCAATGTTCATATAGTAACATTGTATGGGTACATGGATCCATTCAAAATTTGTGAACCTTTGTACTTTGAGGGATAATTTTATAACACAATTGGAATGAGGTCCATGTAAAAAGGTGGAAATAATAATTAATGCTTCCAATGGAATATAAGAGATCCCAGCAAACCAATTCATACATTTGAGTAAAGATTATGTGGTACCAATTAATCTAATTTAAAATGTAAACCCAAACCAAATAATTCATCAAGTATAATCCATAATTTCAATTGGTTAAATCAAGCCAGGCAGAATGGGAAAAATTGTTGATTTAACAAGTAGTGGAGAAAGCTTAAATATAGATGTCTCTATTTCATACATTGAATATTATAATGACTATATATCATCAATAATAATATATGAAGTTGTAGAAATGATATATTAAGAAAATTATGTTGATTTCAAAACCATCATATCCTCTTTATTACCCCAGAAAGACACTTCGTCGTTAATTGGGTCAGAAATGCTTTAACATTATTATGGATGTTCAAATATTGTGTCCACTCATTGTTTTAGAAGTGTTTCTTCATCATCTACTATGAAAATAGAAATAAGAGATGTTAAACATAAGGAATATAATGAAGAAGAAGAAGAAGATCTTAGGGGTGGTCCTCCAACATTTGGGGAAGGTTTCTCTACCACTATGGATGAGCTCTAAAAAATATATTTGGGTAAAAATGAATATCCATGCCGCACTCTTATAAGTGAATCCATGATTTACGGAGTGAAAAAAATTTATACTTCATTTAAAATGCAACATCGAGATATATTTTCATTTAGTTATACAGAAATTCTTGGACTTAATCCAGATGTAGCCACTCATCATTTTGGTTTTCAAGAAGAACGTCGATGATTCAAGTTGGAAGCAAGAAGAACACACCCAACTCATGCCACTAAAATTGAATCTAATGTTGATATGTTTATAATGGAATTATATTTTAGATAGTTTCAATATACAAATGGGATTTCCAACACTGTCCCACTGAAAAAAATGAATTAGAAAATCAGATTTTTCATTGTTTTCAGAGATCTTAACTGGTATTATCCTAATGATGGTTTTCTAGTTCCGATGATAGCAATTTTAATCGATGCAACAGCTGTCTATGAATCCATTTCTTTCCTGGATGGCCACTCTAGGTATAATTAAATATTTATGGCCCCAGATGATGTGTATTCTATAACCATTTTCAACCGTTAATTTTTGTTTTTCTATCATGTAATTCCCTTTGGCTTAAATAATGCTGCTGAAACATATCAATGTGTGATGCACCATATTTTCAAACCCTTAGTAGGGAAATTGTATAAATTTTATGTGGATGATTTGGTTGTCAAAACCGTACAACAATTCGATCACATTGCTGATTAGAAGACTATATTCAATAAACTTCAGCAACATAGATTGAAGATGAACCCACTGATATGTGGTTTCAGGGTATCCTTAGGAATGTTCCTCAGCTTAATTGTATGCCATCGTGGTATCAATGTTAATCCTAAGAAAATAAAAAATCAATCATTGGAATGTCCCCTTCTCAAAATTTTGAATGAATTAAGGGGACTATAAGAACACATGGCCTATATTCGGAGGTTTATCACTAATTTTGATGTCAACTGTTTTGTCTTCACCAGATTAATGAAGATGGGAGTAACCTATCAATGTAGTGAATACATCCAAGAGGTATTTTATACCCATAAAAATTATATCTTGAGTCCAAAAGTTTTAATTCCACATGTTCAAGGAAGACTACTTATTCTCTATTTAACAACTTTAGAGCATTCACTATGTGACCTCAATGACAAAATGAATGATGCAGGGAAGGAAAATAGCATTTACTATATCAGTTAAACTATGAATGATCTAGAAAATCACTATTCATGTAATGAAAAGTGATTACCAACATTAAACATTGTTGTTCAGAAATTGAGGCACAACATGCAACATCATGAGGTCCAATTTTTGTCTCGAAATAACCAACTCATATTTTTCATCAGCTGTCCTATGCTTACAAGGAGTTTAGCATGGTGGAAAGTTATTTTTCAAATGTTTGATATTGAGTTTGTGCATCAGAAGAAAATAAAGGGCCATGAATGGGAAAACTTCATTGTTGAACAACCATTTACAGAAGACACATCATTGAAATCAAAACCACCAAATGAAGTGGTCTTCTCTATTCAATATAGTTCCTGAACATGGGAGATATACTTTGATGATTCCTCTAGAAGGGAATATAATGAAAAACACTATACTCAAAAAACATGTGTTAGGAATTTGAACTTTTCTCTCCAGAAAATGAATTGTTTATTTATTCCATCATGTTGTTAGAAGGTTCTACCAACAATGAAGCAGAATATCAAGACCTCATCACAGGCATGGAATTAGAACTTCATGTCCATGTGATTCACTTGAATGTGAATAGTGATTAATAATTGGTTATAAAACAAAAAAACGGGGATTATTATATTAGAAAAGAATATTTAATTCCATTGTGTGATTACATAATAGTGTTAATGGATGAATTCCATTTAGATTTGACATTGTCTTATGTCCCATGATCAAAAAATTCAGAAATTGATGCACTAGATAATACAGCTATTGTATTTGAATATCCAAATTTGGATGAGATAGTCATTATTAGATCCCATAGTCATGTGGTCAAACTTTTTTTTCGAACTAGAATCTATGAAATTAATTAAATTAGCACTATTTATAAGCCATATGGTCATACTACATGACAGAGAATACCAATCATGTAATACTTTAAAAATGGAGTACATCCACCAGAAAGTGATAAAAAAGAATAGACCCGACAACAAGGGGCCATTTTTATTATTTATGATACTCTAGATCACTAGAAAATCTTCTACAAATGAAGCTTTTATAGAATCCTCTTCAAGAGTATGGATGGAAATGAAACTGAAACTATCATGATAGAAGTACATTCAGAAGCATGTGGTGCTCACTAGTCTAGTAATTGTCTTTCTGATCAAGTCCAAAGGCTAAGATACTTCTGTCCTTAAATGAAATATGATTGTACATATTTCACTAAGAAATTTCATCACTACATAGTGCATGACAACATCATTCATCTAACCCTGGATTTTTTACATACAACTAAATACTCCTTGCAAATTTATGCAAGGGTAATGGATATAGTAAGATCTTTCCGTCCATCTACGTCTATACAGTTCAAGTATATCCTTTCTACTGTTGACTTCTTCTCCAATGGGGAAGAAGCAATACTTCTTAATGAATCCAGAGCCAAAAGAATTGTTAGTTTTGTCAAAACTAATATCATAAATTGATTTGGGGTCCCTCACAATATATTGATGGGAAATGGTACATATTTTTTTATGTTGAGTTAACAATGTTATATAAGTAGAAAAAAATAAAATCCAACCATTCATCGGGCTATCATTGTGGAAATCAATAGACATATATAGGCCTTCAATAAGACCCTATCAAATATACTATAGAAGATGGCTGATAATGATAAGAAATCATGGCCAGATAAACATTATCTTACTTTATCGACTTATCAGACTACTACGCTTACTTCCACCCAGGTAACCGCTTATTCATTGGTGTATGAAATAAAAGTTGTTTTTAAAATTGAAATTCACCTTCCTTCACTCAGAGTTACAATTTGTGATTATTTTTCTATAAATGATAGGTCTTAGAAACGGTTTGATGATATGAAATTACTAGACATAAAATGATTGAAAATTTTGCATCATATAGATGTATATCAGAACAGAATAGCACGTGCCTTGAACAAGAATGTTTCATCTTCTCTCATTCATTCAAAAAGAATTGGTATTGTTCCTCAGGACTCCAATTATTCTATGAAAAAAAACCTCCAATTATTGAGATAAAGTGGGAAACACCATATTCCATATAAAATGTCTACAAAAATGGATATTATGCATTAATATCAATGGATGGATATCTTATTAAAACATTAACCAATGCTGGATTCTTAATGAAATACTTTGTGAAATTCCTCTTATAGTCCTTTTTGCAAGACTGAAAACTGCACGGGCCATATTTTCTGAACTATAAATGTAACACCCCATGCTTCCATGGTATGATCCTCTTTGAATAATAGAGCAGCGTGTGTTGTACGCAACCTCGAGTTCTAACACACCGCAACCAATAAAAGTAGTATTCATGAATAGTAATAACCACCTTTTGAAATTATAAAAATTTTATATTTCAAAATGGACTTCATTTTTGTATTCCTAATAACAAAATTATCCTAAGTTGAATTTTTTGTAATTTTCTGAGAACTTCCAATTTTTTATGAATAGTGAAAAATACTTAAAATTTTTTTTTAATAAAATTAATATATTGTGATAAATTATATTTAAAGTATATTTAGATTATATTTTTACAATTTTATCCAATGGTGGTCATTATAATTAATTTAACATTGAAATTGGACATAAACAATTGTCAATATTTTGATATATAATATTTCTTAAAAACATGCTATTTGTTGTGACTGCGGGAATTATTTATAGAATTAATTAATGCAGCTTATATGTTTTTAATTTTGTAAAATAGACATCATTTTTGAATTCGGAATATCAATTATAGCTTAGGGTGAAATTTTTGCATTGTTATGAAAAACTTCAAATTTTGATGAATAGTGAAACCACAAAGTGGTAGTTAAAAAAACTAATTTTTTCGTTTAAATGAATCTTTACCGCTTCTATGACTTTAATTTCAAAAATCTGAAATACATGGTTTTCATTAGGATGTAAAATGTGGTTTAATCGGATTAAAATAATTTTTTAGTGAATAGTAACTTTTATGTTTTATTAAACGCGATTAAAGGTAATTAGTGAAATTTAAGGTAAATATAATGTTATAATCATATGAAATGACCTTGACACATGTCCTACCCCTATTGGATGAGTCATGGACGACCAAGAAAATCCATGTGTCAACTTAGGGTCCCCATAGAGCCACTTTGGTAGGAAAATGACATTAAAAACCTCTTATTTAATGTTAAAATAAAAATTTCACAAACATGAGTAGTTTTACTAAAAAAAAATTAACTGGGGTTATTGAAGTCGAATGTTTTACTATAAATATTCATTAGTAAGATAAAAAGATTTCATACATCATGATATTTGTTTTTTAACTTTTAGACATTAAATAAATTAAATTATTTATGACACCATTATGATGCAGTGATTACCTCATTATTTAACAATTTAAATAAAATGAATAGATAATGTAAAATTTAAGACCTACACATGTCAAAAACCTATTGGATTGGGGGATTTAGAACTATTATCACCTTCTATTTGAAATATATAATTTTGGGACCTTTTAAATCTGAAAAGCATTTTATAATAAAGTAACCTTTTATAACTTTCCAAGAGTGCCCCTCCTCTCCTCTTATAAAAGGCCCCCAACTCTCCCACCTTACCCACACATCTCAGGCCTTTGGCTCAGCCAACCCCTCCCAATTTTTTCTCTCCACATCCCACTATTACTTCTAAAATCCTATCTTTCGGCATAAGTCTTACCAAGGAAGCCTTTGAGCTCAAATCAAAAAGAGTTACCCGTTTTAAAGTTAGTGTTTTCTCTTGTGTTCTTATGTTTTATTTTGCTTATCCAACACCCTAAACTCTTTTTATTCATTTATTTTCTAAGAAAACCAGTATCCTCAATATAATAGGTTGTTCTTATAAGAATTATACGAGCTACACTTACACACACCTATATCTAATGGTAAAAGAACATACTGTTTCTGTGGATGGTGAATTTCTGCCTCATGAAATGATGATTGTTCAACACTAATATAACACATTAAAAGGTGGCCATTAAGATGTCACAATATTTATATATGATATATAATATGTTTATGTTTTACTTATGTTGCTGTATTTTTTATTTATGGCATACCTTTAAGGTTTCAATTATGGGTAAACGCGATATTTTCATTTTAAGAAGTGCGGACTACCACCCCCTCAAAGTGATTTGAATCGTTAATGCCATATTTGGGATGTATAGAGGATTGAGTAAATGGTATTATACATTTTATTATACTGGAATTATAGTATACCTTTATATAATTATAATTTCATTCCATTAAATATGAAATAGAAATGAAAGTAGTGTTCATGCGTACGTACGGCTTACCGTCTCCATGAACGGTGCATTTCATTTCTTACCTCTAAATGTTATGTAAAATTATAAATGCATGTATATACTGGATATATATGATATATATATTATAACTATATCATGAATATAATTCTGGATATAATGGATATTAACCACATGAACAACTTGTAATTATAAGAAGTTTATTTTTGATTCAAGTACCAAAGATCGACAAAATGACCTTATTAACTTAAATAATTACATAATGTTCATAACATGGTAATAAGTGATAAAAAAGGAATAATGAACATGGAAAGGATTCTTAAGCAAATAGAAATTAACTCATGTTTATTATTTAGGAGGATAAAGAATGATCGAGTCAAGTCAGACATGAGGTAAGGGAACTTCTTAACCCAATTTCCATTCTTTGGGTTAATCTCCTACATTCAAATTATGTCATGATATTATTATGTCCTATCCTGTATTGGTAATTTCTTTATTGTACATATAGTGAATACACATAATAGATCTATTTTATTTAAAAAATTATCTTTGTAAGGGACTTCGTCTTAATTTCCTTTCATTGAGGCATATTTCGTTTTATACACAACTTTCCATTATACGGTGTATAACCCCTTTGACTTTTACTTTTATTAAAAAGGAATATTTTTATACGAAGTGTTTTTACTAGATGGAAAAAGGAATGCTTTTTCATATGTATGCGGCGACAACGACTTCTCCGCCACTGTGACTATTATTTGAGGTTCGACTTCCTTTATAAGCCATAACTTTTTTTTAAATGAAAAATAAATAACAAGTTTTAATTTTCTTTTATTTTGGTTTTGAAAATGGTTTTGAAAGTGTTTTTTATTATATCAATGTGTTGTATTGGTATCTTGTGATTGAAATGTGGAAATGTTATGTTTCCTTTATGCATTATTTAGGTTATACGATTATTTTATGGTTAATGATATGTTTAAACCTGTTCATATGAGGAATGAATTTGACTTAATAAGTGATGGGTGGAGCCCGCTATAGCTCCTCAATGCATCAGAAGGTCTCATGAGACAAACTAGTGTCTTGGCACGAGGCCATGACAAAATATTATTTGTAGTCTTGGCATGAGGCCTTGGCTACGTGGTTATGATAGTCTGGCATTATTCATTCCATCATTATGAAAGTGGTTATTGATATTTCATGTGGTTATTTGACCTGTAGAATATCCATGAGAATAAGTAAATGGCATTATCTCATTTTACATTTTCCATATTATGTTGAAGTTCAAGTTTAAAAGGATTTTGTTTTAGTTATAAATTATATTAAATGTTTATGTTTATTTATGAAATCTTCCGCTATATTTTTATCCTTACTGAGCATTTGAGCTCACCCCTTTCAATGTTTTAATTTTTCCAGGATGTGAAGAAGTATATTATGAATGACTTCCAGGGATAGTATGAAAGAATATGAAGACAAGATGTTTTTGTAGTTTTGTTTTACTTTATGATGTATTGTAAGAATTATGAATGTATCTATTGTTTCCAAGGCTACTAAACTAAGCGGTCTTTCAAGACTTGATCTTTTGTGATCATGCCAATGTTACGCAATAATGCACTGAATCTGGGTAACTGGGGTCGGAGTGTTACAGTTGGTATCTGAGGCAGTTTATTACTAACCTGGGAAGCTAGATTTAGATAAACCATGATTATAGCACATAGCCCTAAAATAGACATTGAGGATTAGTATAGAATTACTTCATAGAATTTTGATATTATAGAGATTTTTTGAGTTTTCCAAGAAATAAACCCATGTCTGGATACGAGCAGGTATATGCAGCTCTGGCACAGATGTACCAAAAGGTAAAACCCGAAAACACCGCTTTAATCTAGACTCGAATGAGAACTGGTGCACGACAATCAGCCCTGCTGCACTCTTGGTTACGACACTCCCGGGGGATATGCTTTGTATAATTCTCATTTTCTTTACAAACCACTATATAGGGTTATGTGTATATACTTCATGAATGAATATTTTTTTATGATTATGGATTATAACAATAAATAGTTCAATTTATGTTTAGTGTTTTTCAAGTTTGTAATTATATATTTTGTTTTATAAACTAATCTAGTTTATTCCATTGTTTATAAATAGCATCTAGTGGAAGGAATGGAAACTGTATCAATGCACGCACTCCATGTAGGGATCTCCCTCCAACTAAAGATAATTATAATTGAGTTGGTGAAACAACTGGTGCTGATCAGCTAATCACCATACTAGGACAACTCACTCAGGTTATGAATAATAACCATACTCGTATAGAGCACCCTGATCTACAACGTGGAGGATCAATGTTAGACCGCTTCATGAGGCAACAACCGCCAACATTTAATGGGGGTAAAAATACATTAGTAGCTGAGCATTGGATAATCTCTTTAGAGAAAATATTTCACGCCTTGGGGAGTATCGAATGGGAGAAAGTTGTCATGGTTGTTTACCGCCTCACAAGAGATGTCGTTCAATAGTGGTCGTTGATTCAAAACACAAAGGAAGATGAAGAAGTATCAAATATGGAATGGAGGGAGTTTAAGGAAATTTTCTTAGAAAAAAACATTAATCATAACCATCGAGCAGATATGGATTGGCAATTTATGAGTCTGAGGCAGATGGAGGATGAGAATTTCGCAAAGTATGAGGCTAACTTTACAAGGTTAGCGAGGCATGCAACAGATTATATATGTAACCCAAGAAGTATGATCAATTGTTTCATTAATGGGTTAAAACTGTTTCTCCGTCGAGCATTATTATCATAATCTTTATCAACATACGAAGATATAGTCTCGTGTGCTATCAAGACAAAAAAGGAATTCTATAAATATTATGACAATAAAGTAAATCAAGAGAAGAAGAGAACGGTGGAACAAGAGACAGATAAAGGGAAAAGGGGAAAGAAGGATTTTCCATTATGCGATAATTGTGGGAAGAATATTCCTAGTACATGACTAAAGGGAATGGGAGTTTGTAACAAATGTGCAGAAAAAGGTCACCCGGCCCGTGATTGTAAGTGAAAGAAAGAGGCTATCAATGTTGAATGCTACAATTTTAGGGAAATGGGGCATAATTCAAATGAATGTCCTAAGCGTCAGGGAAACATACCATAGAAAAGGCCAAGGGATTATGGAAAATCTTATGTTGTTACTATAGTGGAAGTGGAATAATTAATGTATTGGTGCTTTTGGACTCAAGGATTATATTCTGGTTATAAGAATAATGTGATATATATAAGGATTGTATAGTAGTACTTGTTGTTTTCATTAAAGTATTAATATGATGAAGGTAATCATATTTTTAGTATCTGAAAATAAGAGAAACTATACTCTGTTTGGGGAATCTGATGTTACAATTGATTTTGGAATTTAGAGACCTTTTAGAGAAAGTCTGGACAGAGGTATTTTGGATAACTATAAAGGTTGGAATGGATTAATTTTAACGTTGGATAGTATTATTTAAGGATAAAACATTTCTTAAGATTGTTTTTTCAATATTATAATAATATAGTTTTAGGAAAAGGACAACCTACAGGTTGTGGGATAACACGTCACCTCGGAAAAAACTTCAAGAATCGAACCCACAACCATAGTGCGACTGGCCTTTATTACCTACCACTAGCCTATATGAAGACCCTGGTTTTTAAAAAATATTTTTCCGAATCTAAATTGTATGTGATAATATTTGGAACCTTATAAAATTAGGATAAATAGAATATTTTTGAGTTCTGTTACCATTTGGAGTGAAAGATGGGTTTGTGGTAAAAAATTTATTAATGAATGAATTTCTACATGACAAGTAAGTATATTTCCTTACATTTGTATTAAATCTCTTAAATAAATTGCTCAACATTATGAAAGGAAACTTAAAACAAAAACATTGTCAGTTAACGTTTCCAACTGGGGATTCAATGATCGTTTAACCAATCAGAAGTTTGTGATTTTCTTATTGTTAAATTTCTCAAAATCCTGTTTTCTACAACTATCCATCAGACCATAATGGTTTGTTTTTCTTCCATATCCATATTTTCATAGAAACATAGTATGGGCTATCTCGGCTGACCTTTTTTACTTATCTTTCTTTCTTTTAATATTATATTTTTATTAACCTTATTTCTGATGTGGTTTTTCCACAAAGGTATTTTATATTTTTAACCTTTTATTTTCAAATAAAAATTTTAAATTGCGAGGACGCAATTTATTGATGGAGTGGAGAATGTAACACCCCAAACTTCCATGGTACAATCCTCTTTGAATAGTAGAGCAGCGTGTCTTGTATGCAACCTCATGTTCTAACACACCGCGACCAATAAAAGTAGCAGTTATGAATATCAATACCCACCTTTTGAAATTATATAAATTTTATATTTCAAAATGGGCTTCATTTTTGTATTCATAATATCGAAATTATCTTATGTTGAATTTTTTGTAATTTTTTGAGAACATCCAGTTTTTTATGAATAGTGAAAAATACTTAAAACAACTTTTTTAATAAAAATAATTTATAGTGATAAATTATACTATTGGGTGGTTTTAATGTATAACTGAAATATATTTTTACCATTTTATCCAATGGTAGTCATTAGAATTAATTTAACATTGAAATTGGACATAAACAATTGTCAATATTTTGATATATATTGTTTCTTAAAAACACGATATTTGTTGTGACAACGGGAATTAGTTATAAAATTAATTAATGAAACTAATATGTTTGGAATTTTTTAAAATAGGCATCATTTTTAAATTCGGAATAACAATTATAGCATAGGGTGAAATTTTGGCGTTGTTCTGAAAAACATCAATTTTTTATGAATAGTGAAACCATGAAGTTGTAGTTTAAAAACTGATTTTTCATTTAAATGAAACTTTATCGCTTCTATGAATTGAATTTCAAAAATACAACATTCATGGTTGTCATTATGATGTAAAATGTGGTTTAATGGGATTAAAGTAATTTTTTGGTGAATAGTAACTTTTATGTTTTATTAATCGCGATTAAAGGTAATTAGTGAAATTTAAGGTAACAATAATGTTATAATAATATGAAATGACCATGAAACATGTCCTACCCCTATTGGATGAGTCCTGGCCGACAAAGAAAATCCATGGGTCAACTTGGGGAACCCATGGAGCCACTTTGGTTGGAAAATGACATTAAAAACTTTTTATTTAATGTTAAAATAAAAATGTCACAATCATGAGTTGTTTTACTAAAAAAAATTAAATGGGTTTATACAAGTAATATTGTTGACTATTAATATTCATTAGATATATAAAAAGCTTTCCTACATCTTGAGATTTTTTTATAATTTTTAGACATTAAATAAATTAAATTATTTATGACACCATGATGATGCAGCAATTACCTCAATATTTAATGATTTAAATAAAATGAAAAGATAATGTAAAATATATGACATACACATGTAAAAACCTATTGGATGTGTGTATTTCGAACACTTATCACCTCATCCTAGAAATATATAATTTTGGGATCTTTTAATTCTGAAAATCATTTTATAATAACGTATCCTCTTATAACATTCCAAGAGTGCCCCTCCTCTCCTCTTATAAATGGCACCCAACTCTCCCACATTACCCCCACCTATCAAGCCTTTGGTTCGGCCAAACCCTGTCCATTTTGTCTCTTAAAATCCCACTTTTACTCCAAGAAGCCTCAATTTGGGCAGAAGTCTTCCCATGGAAGCCTTTGATCTCAAATCAAAAAGAGTTACCCGTTTTAAAAGTAATGTTTTCTCTTGTGTTCTTTTGTTTTATTTTGCTTCTCCAACCCCTTAAAACTCTTTTTATTATTTTCTTTTGTAACAAAAACAGTATCCTAAATATACTGGGATGTTGTTATAATAAGGGTTAGAGCTACACTTACACACAACTACATCTAATGGTTAAAGAACATACTGTTTCTGTGGATGGAGAATTTCTGCCTCACAAAATGATGATTGTTCAACACTCATATAACACCTTCAAAGGTGGACATTAAGATGTCAATATATTTATATATTATATTTAATATGTTTATGTTTTACTTAAGCTTCTGTATTTTTCATTTATGGCATACCTTTATGGTTTCCATTATGGGTAAACGTGATATTTTCATTTTAGGAAGTGCGGACTATCTCCCCCTCAAAGTGATTTGAATCATTAATGCCATATGTGGGATGTATAAAGGATGGAGTAAATGGTATTATAAAATATATTATACTGGAATTATAGTATACCTTTATATAATTATAATTTCATTCCATTAAATATGAAATAGATATGAAAGTACCATTCAAGCGTACGTACGGCTTACCGTCTCAATGAATGGTGCATTTCATTTCTTACCACTAAATGTTATGTAATATTATAAATTCATGTATATAATAGATACATATGATATATATGATATCTAAATCATGAATATAATTCTAGATATAATGGATATTTCACCACATGAACAACTTGTTATTATAAGAATTTTATTTTTGACTCAAGTACCAATGATCGACAAAATGTTCATTATTAACATAAATAATTTCATAATGATAATAACATGGTAATAAGTGATATAAAAAGAATAATGAACATGAAAAAGGTTCTTATGAAAATATAAATTAACTCTTGTTTATTATTCAGGAGGTTAAATAATGATCGAGTCATGTCAGACACGAGGTAAGGGATCTTCTTAACCAAATTTTCATTCTTTTGGTTAATCTCCTACTTTGAAATTATGTCATCATATTATTATGTACTATCCTGTATTTTTACTTTATTTATATGTACATATAGTTAATACACATAATAGATCTATTTTATTTAAAAAAATTATCTTTGTAAGGAACTTCGTCTCAATCTCATTTCATTGAAACATATTTGGTTTTATACACAACTTTCCTTTATACGGTGTATAAACCCCTTTGAATTTTACATTTATTCAAAAAAAAATATTGTTATACGAAGCATTTTAACTAAACGAAAAATGGAATGTTTTTTCTTACGTATGCAGCGACAATGACTTCTCTGCCTCCGTGACTATTATTTGAGTTTCGGCTCCCTCTACAAGCCATAACATTTTTTTAAATGAAAAATAAATACCAAGATTTAATTTTCGTTTATTTTGTTATTAAAAATGGTTTTGAAAGTGTTTTTTATTATATCAATGTGTTGTATTGATATCTTGTGATTGAAATGTGGAAATGTTATGTTTCCTTTACGCATGTTTTATGTTATATGATTATGTTATGGTTTATTATATGTTTAATCATGTTCATATTATGAATTCATTGGACTTAATAAGTGACGAGTGGAGCCCGCTATAGCTCCTCGATTCATCGACAGGTCTCATGAGACAAACCAGTGTCTTGGCATGAGGCCTTGACAAAATATTATTTGTAGTCTTGGCACGAATCCTTGGCTACATGGTTATGATAGTCTGGCATTATGCATTCCATCATTATGAAAGTAGTTATTGATATTTCAGGTGGTTATTCGACCAGTAGAATATCCATGTGAATATGTAAATGGAATTATCTCATTTTACATTTGCCATATTATGTTGAAGTTCAAGTTTAAATGGATTTTGTTTTAGTTATACATTATCTTAAATGATTATGTTTATTTATGAAAGCTTTCACTATATTTTTATCCTTACTGAGAATCTGAGCTCACCCCTTTCAATGTTTTAATTTTTCTAGGATGTGAAGAAGTATATTATGAATGACCTGCAGGGATAGTGTGAGGGGATTTGAAGACAAGATGTTGTTGTAGTTTTTTTTTACTTTATGATGTAATGTTAGACTTATGAATGTATCTCGTGTTTCCATGGATACTAAACTAATCGGCCTTTCTAGACTTGATCTTTTTTGATCATGCCAATGTTAAGAAATAATGCACCGACTCTGGGTAACTTGGGTCGGGAAGTTATAGTATGACATTAAACTTAATAATAAAAGGTCATTTTTTTCCAGACGTTATAATCCAATACATCCATATGAATACATGATCTATGATGATAAAATGTTCAGAATAATTATCATTGTCACCTGAATTTAAATTGGATGACATAATTTGTCCTCGTTACATGACATAAAACTGTTCGGCTAACATCAAATGACGTTAAGAGCTTCCGTATGTAATCTTTATTGACAAAAATGCTACTATTTAGTGGCATATAAGTCTAACTATTCCTTATCTCTATGTTAGATATGTATAGGAACCTCATTTCAATAAAAATATGTGTCTTGATTCTCATCTATATGATATACATAGAGATGCCTAGATCTTCAATCTTGGGCCCATACGCAACCAAAAAAAAATTATTTCTATTTTTCCTAAGGTATAAAAATCACATCTGTAAAACATTTTCCTTTAAGCTTCATGGTTTGATCCTTATACCATTTTTGGTCATTTTTTTAACTATTATTTCAAATCTTGTCAAATAATCCCTCGTCTCCCATGTCAAAATTGATTGGTGTGGGAAGTGATTGTTTCAAGAACTACTTATGAATTGATTCACATCTATTTGATATATGTTGAAATGCCTTGATCTACAATCTTATGCCCAAACATGACATAAAAACCCCTTTTTATTCCTTATATAAGAATAAAACCTGGATATGAAATTTTTAAAGAACAATCTATGGACTCTTTCTTTCTACGAGAAAGACAGGTAGCGAAAATTGGGTTTTATCCCTTAGTCTAGTTAAAAATATTTTTCTTTTCATATTTGTTCATCTCATCCCTTCTACATGATGTTAAACTACATGGATATCTAATACCCATATTCTTCAATTGTTTCACCTTTTTGATATAGAAGAATCCCAAAATGATCCTTGTTTATCACTCTAAGCATAGATCATGTGGGGTTATGAATTGGGTAAAATGAATCTCTATATAAATATGGTGTCTCAATTTATTATGGGGTTGTTATTGTCCTTAACGCATGAATTTAAACTGCATCATACAGTGTCCTAACTGTATAACATTAAACTGCACAACATAATATTTATTCAATAGAAATAAATAATGTCTCAGTTTTTACATATAATTCTGATTTATGTAAAGGAAATAAAACTTGTGGCCAATATTGATCCAAATACTTGTCATGTTCATTGACCATAACACCCATCCATATTTCACACTCTTAATCTTGAATATATCCATATCTTCCATATATTTCCTACAATTTCGGGTGAGATAGTTTCTTATATCGGCAACCACTTTTTCCTGACTATGCAATACATGTCCATAGGTGGCCTTCCATTAGTTTCATACATAATGGGAATGATAGTCAATAGATTCCAAAATATGGCTATATAGCACAATCCTTAGTTGGACCTGCATAATATAGCCCCCATAAAAGGTTTTTCAAATGATGGTAACATTGTTCATGATTATAGTGTATTTGTCCCCTTCAAACAATGAAAAAAATAAACAAGACTATAAATTTTAAAATAACCATTCTAGTATATTTTTCCCATTGTCATTATCTCAATCTGAAATTCTTCATTCCCAGTTTTACACATATCGCACTCAATGTTTTCAAAGTTATATGATATAACCATATATCCCATGACCACATATCATATATTGATTCTATTTCGTGTCCTAATCGTATGACCTAAAACAACAGACACCATAATTCCTACGTTTGGATCAGATCTTTTAAAAAACCCTATTCCTATAATTATTTAGAAGACATTATTGGAAATAGCCTCTCCAAATTCAGTTAGATTTCTCCATAATCTTGTCTTTTTTGCTTTGTATAATATTAATCTCCATACAATTTCTTCTGATTTTATAAATAGAATGTTAAAATAATTACGAACTCTTTTTCCTAACTATGTTGTACATTCCCTTATGTGGCTTGCATATGTTTCCTACATTACATGCATGTCAGTCAAAAGATGCCACTATTTGACTATGCATCATATGCCCGAGTTTGACCTACATAATAAAGCACCCATAACAGGTATTTCAAATAGTTTTTACTTTATTCATGAAAAATACTTCCCCTAATTCCATTAGTTTTTATCCCATATCAATCATCAAATCCATTCATTCCCAAAAATAGAGTTTTCAGTTTTCCATTTCATACCATAATATGGTAGATTGTTTCCAAAAAAACTATCAATAAATAGGGAGAATCACATACCATTGGTCGAAGTTAAATACCATAATTAAAAGCTACAAAATGTATACACAGCAAGACAGAAAACTGAACAGTACAATGTCCTCACTGCAAGACAACAAACAACATAATACAATGTCCTCACCACATTACATAAAACAACATTGTACAATGTCCTCACTACATGACATAAAACTGAACAATACAATGTCTTCACTACATGACTTAAAATAGGACAATACAATGTACTCACTACATGACTTAAAACTACACATTACAATTTCCTCACCGCAAGACATAAAACAGCACAATATAATATCCAAAAATTCTCATTTCTGATAAATTTTATCAATTACTTATACAAAAAGTTTGTAAAGAATTGGTTTTAATAATAATGTCAAATTTCCAGATAATATATCCCTTTTATTCTTATAATTTATTTCTTTGATGAAACCCCCCACTTTATTCATGAGTAACTCAAATATTATATTTCCATGTCTATCAGCAGTAAAATGCTAATCTCTTAACAATTGTTTTACCTGAATATGCAGTGAATTCCCTGATATTTCCTTACATAAAATTTTCCTACATAACGATCTTTTTAATCAAAAGATGTAACTATTTAGTTATAAAACATGTTCCCTGGTTTCCCATGCATAACACAACTCCTATATGAAGTTTTTAATATAATGGTTACATCAATATTGAAAGACACTCTACATATGTTGATACAAATTTCAAATATAGTGAAAATTAAAATCATGGCTCAAGATTCAGATTAGATATATCTATAGAATATTGAATCAATTAATATCCATTGATACTTTTTTGGGATCTAATTTCAGCATTTATTGTAAATCATATTCGACCGTAAGAATTATCCTTATATATTCCAACATGCATTAATGTAAATTTTTAACAAAAAGAGTCATGGTACTATGAAAATTGAGAACCCAAAAGGGGAACTCTAAGAAAACGTTGAGTCCATGCTCAATAAGAATACATTTTTTTATAATTTAAGTATTATTGAGAAATATAAAATCATCAAAATATACAATTTTTGTGAGGTTGTCCATATAAACCTTGTGAAAACTAAACTATTGATACTAATCCCAAGGTCATAGGTAAAACAGAAGCCGCTAGCGAGATGGAAATCCCATATGATTTAAGATAAAATGATTTTAATTTATGGAAAAGACATTTCACATAGAAACATCCTCAAATAGGTGTCTCTCTCTAATCATAAATCATAATATTTTTACAATATAACTCTTCATTTGTTTAACAGCTACATAAGCCCCATCAGTTGCCTATTCAAGTTCGTTTAATTGACCAGCTCCTCTCTCTTTAGCGTGATGAAGTGCTTCATTAGCATCTGTAATGGATTTTGAACAATCATTCAGTACACCTCATAATGAGTTAGGATGTTGATCATGATCCCCATTGATAATATCAAATTCTTGTTGATGACGCTGATGTAGAAAAATATTTTCATTGATATTTTAATTAAGTTATCTCAACAAGAATGTATGCTTCGCCTCATCTAGGGACAATGTATCTTTTAATTATTTGGTCTTGATCAACTGTGTAGCTTTTATTTGGCCTTGAGAAAGCATTATCTCTCCTTAACTATTTGAATAATCTTATTCACCACGTTATAAATTTAATGGTGTTTAAAACCACTACATATTTTCGTGATAAATAGATATGAGAGTCTTGGAACTCATGAAGGTAGTTCTTCAAGGGGTATCTCTTATATTATCTTACATGTATTCTTCTATGCTTTGCAATGTGTAAGATGATGATCCTTTTTCAGAACTGGTTCTGATTCAGAATCATGGTCATTAGTAGCAATGTATTCTAGTATTAATTCACATAATGAAGTTCTATATTATGCACCTTCTTGAGTAATTAATGTTTCACATACTAGTACTATTTCGGCTGATGTAGAGGCTTCACCTCTGGACCATGCCATTGATGTGGATTTCCCTATATGATAAATAATACAAAATTGGTTGTGGTTAGCTTCATGGGATAACAAAATTTATTACAATAAAAATATCAGTATCTCTTACCCAAGAGTATTTTAGTGTCTTCAGAATACTCCTCTTCAATATTGACAATTTCAAAAATTTTGTTTGATGATTCTGGGTGGGGAGTGAAATATTTAATGTGCTCAAGATCCCCAAAATGAATCACAATAGTATTTTCTATCTCATGATTCACCTGTGTAAATTTCTTCTAAGTGATGGGATTGACAATAATATCAATACATCCTTTATTTATCATTGTAGAAGGAATTACATTAGATTCAATTGTGTTTTTCAACCAAACATGTTATGATATTTAATCATAAAAACATTAATAGGATGAATAATTAAAAGTCTCATCTAGTTGATTCCATACAAGATACTCCAAAATCTTCTAAAGCATTTGCTATATTAACATGTTCTAATACATCTTCAAAAGACATGTTAAGGTTCTTCATATCATCCAATGATAGCACGGATCCTAGGTTTGTCTCACCCATTGTATTTCTCGATATGTTTGCTACACATCCTTCCTATAACAACCTTTGACCCGAAGAGAATCATCAACAATAGTTATTGGGTAAATGTCTGTTGTTTCCAGAGGTTCTAGTGCAGGTGATGAATCTATAGTATCAAATGATCGAAGTCAATTATAGTTACATTTGATTCCCTATAATGAATTATTCATTTACTAGAAGCATCCTCTCATTTGATAGGAGAAACGAGAGGAATTATTGGAATAGTTGTTGGTTATTTTGGCCCAAATGCCACTTTATGAACCACTGAATTATAAGGATTTTGTGTCTATTCAGCATCACCCTCAATGGATCCTTTAATTTTTTCAATATTTCATTCCAAATTGGAAACATAATAATCCACTGTATTCATAATATGTTAAACACTTTTTCATGAATAAAGGAAAAAATCATGATTATCAAGATGGCTTACCACTACTGATAAATCATTTAACTGGGGATTTATTTCTTCAATGATTTTGTTAATTATACTTATTTGGAGGACTTTAATCATCATCTCCCGAGGAAGGTATTGTTGATTTAAATACCCTATCCATCTCACCAACTATGGAATGTTGGCATGGAGATATTTTTCTTGATTTACTAGGTTATATAGTAGCTCCATGATTAGTACCTACAAGTATATTCCATGGAGAGGGAATGCCAGTTCATTTTCCATTAACTAGCCTCTTGTGATAAATTATATTTTCCCTCAGTAACAACTCATTGAATAAATATAAATTGAAAAGAATAAACGAATGTGATTAAAAAAACATACATATTCAGGATCTAAAAAATCACATCATTCTTCATCTAATGATGGATCAATCCCTTCAGTGGTATCATATTCTAATATTTAGTTCAATCACTTCTTTGTGGGAATTCAATCACCTATTAAATTTATTATAATTTACATCTCATTGATGAATGTTCTCAATTCATCAGGATTATCCTTAAATAATATGTTATAAGTGGCCTATATTTCTCCTACTCCTAGAATATGAATCCCTTAACACAGATCCATCCACATGGTTTCATCATCACAATACAAAGTTTTCAGTGTTTGAATAGCTTCTGGTCAGAAATATTATGAGTACACGATAGTGGGTTGTGAAGAGGGTCCTGCAGCTAGGGATTTATGTTTATTCCCAACTCACACAGTCATTGATGGGGGATGCGATCCTGGAACTCGTCACTCTCTAGAATGATGGAGACCAGATCACCTATTTACATCCTCACTATAGATCAATGGAGTGCCACTCTTAACGTGTTTAGGTGGATTATATCTAGCAAGAGGTCTCTTTGGGAAATTTAGAGCATTTTTCACCTCCACCAATTGACTCTAATGATTGGGCCCCTAATGATGAAGAGTTACCTTCCAAATTATGGGTTTCCCTCATACTACTTCTTTTTACCACTACTCGAGTGACATCAGGGTTTTCTACCACTTCAGGAAAACCCATGACCCAATTTTCAGAAACCTAGTTAGTTAATATGCTTTCTACATTAGTGGAAGGTAAATTAAATCTTGATTTAGTCTTCTTTGAAAAAGTCATCCAGCTAAGATGTTGGTCAACCACCTGATGTTGCTCTAATATGACATGCATAGGGGGATATAAAATATTTTTTTGTATACATTTTAATTGAGGAACAAATATATTCAGAGAATAGGCCTCACATATTATTTCTCTTTAAATATTGGTTGCCAATACACCATATCTAAAAGCTAGCATCTATTCCATCAACACTAAACTGGTCTTCCCATCATCAACGAATCACCTGGTATATGGATTCCCATAAAGAATGAAATGAAATTACATAAACAAACTATATCTACCCTCGATGTCATAAGAATTCATTGATAAGGGTGATAAACTAGGGAAATCTTGAATAGATGGTTAGAAATAATTTCCAAAGTCATGTACCCCACATTGTAAAACATATGTTCTAATGTTTGTAGTGATACATCCATATCCCACAATGAATGGTCCTGCTATTATAAAAGGAGACATCCCTCTTTAAATATAAAGTATTCTTCTATGAATCATTTCCAAAATAACAGTGCCTTACCCTACTATCCTTATCTCAGCCAGCATGGAATCAATAATAAATGTTTCTAACCTAACACATCCTTTAGAATCTCATACTCGTATCATGTACACTCTGATCCACATGGCCAAGAAACCGTCCAAACAAATTTTTGTTGGATTACTTGGAATGAATTTATATCCCCACATGTCCAACTCTGCTTTCTCTAATTTTATTGTAAAATTGTTAGGTGTACTTTTTTTGATTCTGTTTTGATAGCTGGATGGATGAGTGTAGGTGGGGTCCTTTTCCTTCTTCCTTACCCAGATTATTTCCATCAATTACTTTGGAAGAATATCCATTATTGTATGGGACTTCATGGTGGTCGTGTTCTTGAGTTTGATAAAACTTTTCATCAACTTATGAACCAAAACTGGTGTCTTTTAAGAGTCATTTGATGTCACCATGGGAGGAATAAACTCATCAAACATATCTCCAAGGATCAGAGCTCAAAAAATATTCTAGACACCCCTCAACCATATACCTACTTTTCTATGTGATAAATGGAAGGAGTTAATTTCTATCCTCCATCATCTTAGTAACTCTGGTACAAAATAATCATTCTGGTACACATAAGTTTCCCAAACCTAGTCAGCCTCATCGATCCCAATACTTGTTATGTAATCTGTAAATTCTATACATGCCTTGCCACCCAGTATTCCCACATCCATGTAGGTTTTAAACTTCCTGTATGACATAATTCAAATCTTTTCATCCATCCATTTGTCTCATCTGTCCGAGAATTACTAAATATTGATTAATAACAGTGTGGTTGCAGCTCGGGTGTGTGTGGTTTAAAATCTAGAGAACATGGGATGTGATTCCTGAAACAATCATTCTTTATTGTCCTAGTAATATCAAATGGGCCCCCAATAGAAACATTGGTAGATGAGAAGTTGAAATAAAATTGAAACCAATAGAGTTGGAAATAGTTCATCAGATCCAAGATATTGACATCTTGCATATGGACATATCTATATACACGAAAATAAGTTCTCTAAAGAATGTTGAAGTGATATTTCCTTAGATGTTTTTCCATGTATGAAACTGTGGGATCATAGACAATATAGAAGTCATGACCGATAAAATTTATCATGTCATCAATCCTCTAACTGGACAATTTATTAGTTTTTCTGATTCTCTATGGGGACATTAAACCTGCATAAAAATAAAAAAACATCATTCATGTAAATTCATTCCTGGATTTGGACAATAAAATTTGAAAAACTACTAATTTCATTAAAAACTACAAGTATAACACCTGGTGGGAAATGTAAACTAGCGTGCAAGTGCAGTTCACCAATTATAGTGCACAACTAAACATATACAGAAAAAGTTCTGTGAAAATAAAAGCATCCGAGTGAAGAAGTATTTTCATTTTGGGAGCTAAAATTCAGAAAGTCGGATAATTTTACCAAAAGTGGAGATGCTATATATAAGAGATGCAATTCACCCTATGTGGCAGAATACTACACACTAATAGCTTGCATTATCAGTTTCCTTGCACACTTAAAAAATCCACACCATAGTACCCTCTTCATTACCATCTAATACTTTACCTCAGTATAGGACCATCTTTTCATTTTGGATCCAATTCTGGGGGTGCTTTGGTTGGCACTCCATTCCATCAAAGATTCTAAAAAATGAAAAATGGAAATAGTTTAGAAAAATCGGTGAAAACAAATGAAGAAAATCATGGTCTGAAAATCCATTAACATTGGATCTCTTTAGCCATTCTTTGGGGCCATCTTCCCGCAACCTACATTTGTTCCCATATCTGGCTTGCACACTACTTTCATGCCCCAATTTAGTGTGCAGCCCACTTACGTACACAATTTTATTTTCACCTAGGATTCTATTTTTTCTTATTAATATATCAGGGGGGGCTTCATTTATACAGAAAAATTTTATTGAATCCCAATTTATTCTCCGGTCTTCTTAGTGCTTCCCCCAAGTACCCTAAAACATTCAATTTATTTCTTTAACACCTAAAGAGGAGGAATTGAAGGAGGATCATTGGACATATGTACTTTTAGTGTTTAAAATCCATAAAACATGCATGCATAAAGTGATCAACCTCCCTAAAACTAGAAATTGTCACGTTCCACCTATTCCATTCACAAGAAATTGAGTACCCCACATCTGAGATCACCTGTGAACACACCTGACAAATAGATCTAGGTCTCACAAAAGTATTATAATAAATTTTTTTCATCAGTAAAGTGAATATAATGTCTCTCAAGTCTATATCTACACCCATAAATGCACACCCTTTTCTACGTGAGCACCCCTATTTGTTTCCCATATCTTTTCAGTCCACAATCCGTCAAGCCTTCTTCAAACCCATCCATGGAAATGCATGTTCTTAATTGGATACTTTGTTTAAAAGGGATTCTGGTGAGACCTCCACTAATACCTCATGACTTATAAAAACATTTAGAAGAGCACATCCTCATGTCTCTTATTTGGGTTTGTATATATTTAGTCAAAGTTTATCGATATTTTTTTCAGAATGGGGTTTGGATTCTTGGAGTTTATATGGGTTTGTATATCTACAATCACATGGACAATTCTCCCATGAATAGTGCATGATCATTCCTTGTTTTGGGGATAAGGGTTTGAGTCTTGATCTCTCACTTCTCAAAGATCTAGAGCCTAAAATTTCTTATAGGTAAGGTACAATTCATAATTTTTTTTCCATTCAAGGGAATGAAAATTCTCCCTACCCATCCAGGATCAATTTTGGGGAATCCATCCTAGTATAATCCCCAAACCTTCAAACCTTATTCAATTAATTGTCCTTTTTCCAATGAAATGTGAATAGAGGGAGGGATAATCAGCTCTTCAACTTTTCGGGTTATCTCGAATATTTCCACCATGGCCACCATTGGCACGCCATCTTCCACAATAGGAAGAGAAAATGTGTGGGTACATTTGATATATCATTGACATCCTCTTATTTCTTACATCTATAATGACTTACATGGGCTTAGATATTTTTTAATTTCCGAACTGATGCACAATTACTTGAACTACGGGAATGCTAATTCCATTTCAAACCAAGATACGTAGGAATCCTTCATTAAGAATCGAGTTCACTGGATATCCTCTTTCGGAATCCCCCCATAATTTCCTAAATATAGGAATCCTCCTTCAGAATAATCCCCAAAATAAGACCCCAAATCATCAATGAATCCTTTTTTATAATTAATCCCAAACTCATTTCTCCCAATTTTTTATACTCTTTTATAATACATATCAAACTATGTGGGCATTGATTCATATCCACATGAGACACATAAAAAGCCTCAGGGAGGTTCAAACCCAAATCATCAAATTAAACATCTTATCCTTGGACCATATTCCATACAGGGTCTAATCGTACTTGGAATGCAATATTCTATTCATTTTCCTTAGGCTTATTAGGCATAAGTCCTGTAACCAACATTGATTAAGCCTCTATAGATTATATGTATGTACCACATGAAATTAACATATACGACTACATCCTTATCACATGAATTTATAAAAATTGTGTCTCATGAAGCGGCATTGAACTAACATGGTTCTGATTCCATTCACAAGGATAAATATGTATCCTATATTATGGGTATGATTCCAATATCAAAACAAACCATCATCTCCTTGGATGAAAATTAATTTTAGAGTGCACCACTTAGTTACTTAAACCCCAGTATCATCATAACGATGATAAAAAGAATCTATACTTTGTATTTGAGAGGATAATATTGATATATAATATTAAACACATACTGATATCTCAATTAATGAAGAACCTTGAATAAATACTGAGGATTCAAATTTTCACACATGTTAATAATTTACTGCAAATTTCAAGGGAAAATTATGTTATACATGGTTAATTAATAAGGATTCATGAAAATAACATCATTTTATAAATAGAGTCCTAGAATAAACTATGAATCCCTGTAATAGGGTGTGATGAGACCGATCAATCATCCTCTTGACCAATGGACGTTATTATGTATTGTAATGTTCAAACATCACGAACACCTGCTTTTGAAAATAATGTTCCTTTCAGAAAATGAACTATTGGATGTTTCTGGTTTTAGGAATAACTCCAATAAAAACTGCCTAGTAGTAGTGATTCATTAAACATGAACAAATTTTTGAAGTATCTACAAACCAGTAAAAAAAAATTTAACTAAATTGAATGCTAATTTAATAATTCAAATCCAATAATTAGTTAAAAATTATATATTTATATATTATATTATTGTATTTGTAATATAAATATAATATATTTTGAGTAATAGAAATAATAATATTTTTTTTATATAAATGTACAAAAAAATTAATTATAATCTATACATTAATTATCAATTATATATAAATGTAGATAAATTCATTTATTGATAAAAAAAATTTAAAGAATTTTTTTATGTAAATTGTATTTTAATCATAATTAAGTAAATAAAAAATAATTGAGATATAATTTTAATGAAACTTATAAATATCATAATGAATCTATTTTAATTAACAGGTATCTAATGTATATTAAATGGTTACGTATAAATATAAATTCATTTTATGGTTAAATATACATTCTTTCTACAAATATTTTCCTAGGATATAGGTTTTATACTAAAAATAATTTCCAAATTTTTTTAAAATTGAATATAATAAAGTATTAATAATATATGGTATCATACTGTAAAGATTATGTAGGATTCATATTTCTAATTTCTCACATAAAAATATGTAACCATGGTAAAAAATTAGTTTCCACAACAAACATAAAATAATGAAAAAAAATTGTAAATATATTTGTTGATGACATAAAATATAATTAAAAATTATGTATAATTTGTTTGGATGTGGTTATTAATGAATAAAATCCAATTATTTCCCATTTACGACCATGTTTCACATAAAATTGAAACCATTATACTATAAATAATGAATATTTTTAGAAATTATAGTCAAAACTCACCTATAAAAGGACCACTCATCTCTCCTTCCAAAAACAACTAATTTCTATATAAAATATACTGTATATATATGGACTTTTACTATATAAATTCCTTATTAGAATTTTAATCTCATTTTTATTATATTTAACATTTTTAACTTCATTTTAAAAAAACTCATACCATGATTGAATGAATTCATCAAAATAATCACCTTGCTTATCACCATATTTTTCAATTACTATGTATTATCTAATATTTTAAAATATATTTATAATTTATAATGATTTTATATGAATATATGTATGATTATAATGAAATTATATTATTATTATATTACTCTATAGTCTTACTCATTCATTGATATATCCCTCTCCATTTTGGGATGATTTAAGGACCATTATGAATGATGCAACACTATGTCCACCATTTACATCAGGAATAAGTATGTAGAACTTTATATATATAATAAATGATATAAATTAGTAATTTAATAAATAAATATGGTTTAATTATTTTTACTCAAATAATGAATGGTCAATATAAAAACAATTTTTATAAAAAAATTACATAAAACATGTCTGTCATGAATTCTATTATAGGGAACTATACCCAAACCATTAATAGAATGAAAAAAAATCTAATTTAATCATTGAAAAAAATATTCAATTCCTTAAATAATTTTTGAAATTATGAAATTTTATTATCAAATGAGGATCAACAACAGATCTATGAATCTCATGCAAGACAAACAAAATTACAAACTTTTAGTAATTACATTATAGTATAGATAATTAATATAGTGAAATAATTAATTATAAATAAAAATTATACATGGTAATGTATAACAATATTGTTATAAAATAAATAAGGAATATTTATGGTTTATTATACATAACGATAATTCACTTCAAAATATGTCGGGAGTAATGGTAATAGATTCTCAACTCAATTTTCTATTTAGATTAATATAACACATATTCACTAAATTTTTACAATATGTTTTGTATGAAATACCACAAGAATATAAATTTTTTATAATTCCAAGGAAAATTAAAGGGATATAAATATAAATATATTTTTATACCTTTTAATTTATTTTTGCTCAAAATTTCCATAGTCGTAAGGTTTTACTTTACATCCATTGTTTCAATTGAAAATAAATTCTAACAAAATTACATTTTGGATAAATTAAGTGTTTTATCCTTATGAAATTATATTTATTTTATTATTTTTATGTTATTTATTGGGTTTTCATTATTTCATTAAATGTCTCCAATCATTGGTTTATAATTAAACTGAGTGGTTACTTAGAAGTGAAGGAGAACTCATCACTTTTTCTCAATCAGGTTTCTTTTCCCTTTATTTAATTGTCAATAATTAAATGACATCATAAGTTATTTATCAATTTTTATAAAATATTATTATACAAGAAATATAGTAATATCTTTAACATATTTCACAACATTCATTTTCTATTGATTTATAATTTTTATCAAATGGTTTAAAATAATTTTACATTTTAATTCATTCTACATGACTAATTTTTACTTCCATTTTATTAATAAATTTTTAATGATTTTATTAAATGAATACATATTTTTTTGAAAATTAATTATTACAATTATCATTATGAATCTCATTTCATTTCAATAGGTTAATTAATATATATGAAATTAAGAATTTTTTCCATTTTATTGGGTCGTATATATCTATTTTAACAAACAATTTTTTTAACTATTTTAACAAACTATTTTAACAAACTATCTTTTTTGAACTATGTGTTAAATGTTTCCTTTCCATTATATTACAACGTATGGATTAATATTTTTTAAATTATTAAAAATAAATTTTATAATGATTTATATAATAATTCATGGATAAAACAAAAAAATTATTTTTAAATTAAAAACTTTTTTTTATGAAAAAAAATGGTTTTATTCATATAATGGATTTTATATGAATATATTACAGTAATCCATATCTGGGAATTATTTTAATGATATTTTTTATTATTTAATTGATAATTTTTTTATATATTCTATTAATATTTTTCTATTCATAGTATAAGAATAAATATTTCTTTATGCTTAAAAATTCATATTTGTGAGAGATATTTCTTGACATTTGTTTCACGTACATTACAATTTTATACAACCCATTAATGGGGGTTGAATAATATAAATTTATATATATATATTTATATTTAAATTGATCAAAGTTGGTAATTATTACATCTATTGCCAATATGAATATTAGCCTTGATAATTTATATTAGCACAGTAATGGGTAAATCATATAATTAATGTTTAAATAAGACACCATGGATTATAAAATTACCCAGAACCTGAATAGTATTTTTGGTTGAGCCCATATAGTTCATATTGATCCATGAATGTTTTATATGATATTTTATAACCATTTTCATTAGATTGTGTGCTTTATAATATTTAATTTTACAAAAATCCAAAAATGCCACATATGTTTTTAATAACTAAAATACATTAAATAAGTTGTTACACATAATATACGATATACAATAAATATTTTTTTGGAATATAAAATATTATTCTTCATTATTGTAATTTATTTTTAATTTATAAGTGTTATTTTTCTATTAATATTGTGGATTTATTAAATTCTTCTATAAAGACACTTTATTGATAATTAGAAATAAAAAATATTATTTTAAATGATATAAAGTTCTTAAAAATATTATATTCCTCCAATTAATTAGGATATGGTTTATAATGAAATACATGGTCTATTTATGTGTCCTTTTCCAATTTATAGTAAATATACTAACCTTAATTAAGATTTGGTATATAATGAAATCCATGGTCCATTTATGTGTCCTTTTACAATTTATAGTAACTATACTGACCTTCCAATAGTATAATTCCTTGTGATAGTGTATGTTTCATAAAGTATAGATGGGGGTTAAACCCAAATTATAAGGATAAAATGAGACCGAATCTGGCCAAAAAATTATTATATTATATAATTTATACTCATAACAATTATATATTTTTTATAAAAATGTTTGGATCCAATTTTTTTAATATGATTATTTATTAGTGTAATCTTTTGAGATATTATAAAAGTTTCCCTCACATCAATTGTAAAATTACACTTAATTATTCACCTCATTATTATAATTTGAGCCTTATATATCAACCATACCCCCAATGAATTATATTCTAGTGTTCCTTATCTACATTATATATTTGTTTTTCTTAACCAAAGACCTACCCCAGATTCGTTTATATAATATATAATAGGGTCATTTCTGAGAAGTGGTGATGGATCTAAGTGGTGACATTAATTTCCTAACATTCATTATGTTCAATAAATATATAATATAAATCTTGAAATATTTACTTCAGTATCATAAAAATTATGAAATGTTATTTTTTATGAATATTCCCTTAAACACACTCTTTTCCATCAGATATGATATAAATGTTTCACTCATGAGTACGTATTTCTCATTGTCTGCACATGGAGATAAAATTCATTTTTCATAATCATATCATTATATATGAAGAAAATTATTTGTCAAAATATTATATAATTTTTTTTCATAATTTAACTAATGGAATTATAATTACATGTCTATGTTCTTATCATTCATTTTTTAGGAAATAATAATATCCCTCGTGTGAACATATGGATTACCATATCAATGATGTAATGCGAATGTATTAATGATTGTAATAATACTGAATTTAATGAATATTTATTATATATATGATATAATACGTATTTAATATTGAATTACAATTTTCTATTATATTATTCCATTAGTTGAAAATTGACTATATCATTCATGTTTATATACAACATATTCTCTCCATGAATGTTGTAATTCATTATTCTATCCCTAATTTTAATGAATGAATATAAATATTTATATAATAAATATATATCATTTTTAAACAATGGTCAAATTTTTGGAAATTATGGTTCGATGATAAAAGTATGTTGATAGAAAATATTGAACTGAAACATGATTGGAATGCAGCGTAGTTTTCAACATGAACTATGAATTAAATAAAAAGGTATTAATAAAAGGGAGGTAGGATGATATAAATAAATAAAGAATAGTTTGATAAATATTTATCATATGATTTAATATATTTATAAAAGAAACCAATTAGTATTATACCTGAGGATATAATGTGATTTCAAAAAAGGGAAAGACATGATGTAAGAGTTGTATTTCACATTCTCACTAATATTCAGGATTGACATTGTTTAAACATATTTTGGAGAAAATTTTTCTTACTTGACAAAGCTTTCTAAAAATGAAATAATATTTTATATTTCATCTACAAATTTTTTTTAATGATATTTATAGCAATAGTTATCTTTTTATAAAATAGTTTGAAAGAAATATTTTTTAAATTTTATAAACAAGGTACATTATATGGTTTTTACAAAAAAGTTTGAAATAATGTTTTTTAACATACACAACATGAGATTATTTTCCATATTTCATGATTAATGACATATTTTAATCACCCTTTACATGTTTACAATATTTTTTTTCAAATAAAATATTTTAATTTATAATATATAACTTTTTATATAAAGTTGTTTTAAAATAGAAAAGTTATTTTCCTCAATAAATATTCATGTAATAATTAAAATTATTTTCCACATATTATGAAATATTTTGATATCAAATAATATTTTCTATGTATACAAACTAAGGTAACAAAACAAAATCTTCAACTGGATAATTAATGTTTATGAAACCCATTTCATTTCCATAGGTTATTTTATAAATAATGGTTAATGAAAACCATTTATTTTCATTATTTCTAATATATTTATTTATTTATGATTTTGGGGTACACATATTAAGGATTTTAAATTTTTATGGGTCAGACATTTATCTCCTTCTCATTCATTATATAAATATTTGCATCTCATAAGATAAACATGATTATAAAATGGTGTTAACCCAGTTTAGTCAAATATATTTTTCACAATGATAATTTGATGTGATCCTTGACTACTATAATGGTTTGTATGTGTACCTATTCAACTATATTAGTGTTTAAGGATAACCTGAACTAATCAAGAAATTATTTTTAATTCTTATGGGTATTTTTTAATTCCATGTCAAATAACAATTTTATTCTCTCATAGATCATGTTTTTATGACTCGTGTCTTAAGAAATAGAATGATTTGTTAAATTCATCAATATTATACTCTATGTTATGAATTATAGAATTTATGTAAATGGTACGTTCATGTTCTTATTCACTTAATGTCATGATAATATTAATATATTTTTTGTCTGCCATTATTGAGATATTGATATCACCCTTTTCTTACGTCTATAATCCCATTGATATGATGAAAGGTATTAATTATAATAAATCAAAAAGGGTCTATATATTAATATTTAAGTTGGATAGTATTTAGATATTTTATGAATATATTTTTTATTTTTGCATGTTGTCGAAGGCACTATACCTTTATGATCCTCATATGAGTATTAGTGTATTTTTATGAATATTCATATAAAAAGGTGTCAAATCATAGTATAAATATAATTAGTAGTTATAGTTTGTATTATAGAAAATACTTTGTTAAAATGTAGATACTAGGTTGAAAAAACATGTGGTAATTATATCTATTTGATAACATCATTTTTTTAAAAAAAATCATGAATGACTAGTTCAAACCTAATTATTCATAAAAACAGTGTCAATATTTTAACATCCAAATAAATTTTTTCCATGATTATGTGGTTTTCAATTATAATAAATATTTCTTATAATAGGTTTTTTATGATTTATTCGATGCTTAAGACAGGGATGAATATTTTTATGGATGAGTATGAGGGACTATTAAATTGTCTTCCTCAAAATGAACTGGGAGGTATGAGATATGGAATATAGAATATTTATGTTATTCTCACAATAAATTCATAATAAATGAATCATTTTGACACACCAAATTATTATTAGAGGAAAAAAGTAATTCTAAATCATTCATTAGTCGAAATAAATGTATGTTTAGGGGAAATTTTTTTCCACTAGTGGTCGAGTAATGCATTAAATTAATTGGGAAAATAGTTTATTTTCTTAAATACATGGGACATAACTTTTTTCTCGTAGGTATTTATCATCTGAATGGAGAAGAAAAACAATGGTGGAATATTATCAAGAATATATGTATCAAATAATATATTTAATATATTAAATGAGATGAGTTTAAGGGATTATACCATCAAATGTGGAACCCTTTCAATTTATATAAAAACATTAAATGTCATTTATTGATGTAAAGGAAATGGATAATTAATCCCTATGTAAATAAGAGTAAAATTTTATAATTACTTCAGGGTATTTCTATGGTTTTATATTTATATTTCAAAGTAAAATTGATATATTATTTGGTGGTCTAATACAATATATTTAAAGGGATTAAGTAAATGAACAATAATACCAATAAATAATTGGTTTGATGTTCCCTAAATTTGGATATATAGATTAGATTTATCCCTAAAATCCTTATAATAATAAAAAATGAAATCAAAATCAAAACAAATTATTAAAATCCAAGAGAAAAAAATTATATATCCTTTATTTACTATGTGTGGAAGGTTACATGATGAAAATTCACTTAAGGGTACAAGATAATGTATCAAGCATGGAAATAATGATCAATGAGAAATAAACTGGTGAGGTGATGATATGAGGTTAACTAATTGATATAATAGTTAAAAATGAAACCGTAATTATCCATCTAATCTCAAATTCTATAACTATATTGGCTATGAGTACTAAAGAAACCAATAAATAAATTATAAGTTTTTTTATTTGATTAATATAATCTAAAACCTTAAGAAAAGGAAAATATCATATGATCACAACAACCAAAGTGGGAAAAAATAATTATGTTTTGAATGGTAAACATATAATCTACTCTATAATTGTTAATGTATTATTCTATACCTGAACAAAAACTCCATTATTCAAACATAATTTTCTAATTATATCATTGTATCACCTCAGCTATGATATTTTTAGTATGCTATAAAAATTTATAATGCAACACTTATTTCATATCATGTTTTGAGTTCATCTATAATTCAGGTATATTGGAATGTGCTTCCTAAAAACATTTTGATTCCCTATTTAGTTAAATTTGATGAGTTTATTCGCTTGGATTGGATTTATAAATAGTAATACCATATTCTGTTTTGGGGGATTGAAGTCTCATTTCATATTCTAAATGAACCTATAAACATTTATTAACACAAGGTTGAATGTGAAATTTAAATTAAAATTTACTCTATTATGTGTGTCTCAATTCCTATACATAAAGATTATATATCATAAAGGGTTAGGGAGAATTTCACCCTTATGGATAAAAATATTTAATTGTAGTTGTTTGGAATTCGTTCAGGGTCAATAACCATCTCTTCCAAAAAATCATGAAGTTGAATTTTCAATAGAACTCCTACATAATGTTATGCCTAATTTTTAGACACGTTATTGAATGAAACCAAATGAGTTATAGTAATTAGAGAATCATCTCTAGGAAACTTGTGATAAGGTACTTTTTTTATATTATTTGTTGTATAGAACACATAACTGAAAATATATTATAGAATCCAAAACTTTTAATATGGAACAAATTACTACACATAAAGAACAAAACAATTCCTTATAATCTTGATTATATGAAATATATATATTAAAGGAAATGAGAAACATACATTTTAATATATTTATATTCATTAGTGTATCACCTTTAGGTGAACCTATTATATTTTTTAAGAAAAAAATATATTTTAATGAGTCATATCATTGATTTTTGGGAGAAAATTAATTAAATAAAATACAAGTATCCTATTATAAATATTGAAAAAAAATTTGATTAAAAATATAGAGCACAATACTCTTCAATGATTAATACTCATTCATAATATTATCAATTGAAGCTTGATAAAGAGGATTTACTAATGACTATATTCTATATAAATTTATTGTGATTTGTTTTTTTCTTACTAATTCTCTCATTATCTTAATGAACATAAATAATATAGTAATTAGTTCCTATATAAATCAGTTTGAGGTAGTATTTATAGATAATATTCTTAAATATTCAAAAATAATGTAAAATCATGATAATAACATGGGGATTAGGCTGAAAACCCTAGAAAAAAATTTTTATGAAAAATTTCCATGTGTGAATTTTGACATCAAAATATTTGATTTTATGGTCATATAATCACATGTGAGGTTATATTCAGAGATCCATAAATGATAAATTTTTTTAGAAATGGCCTATAGCATGTGTGGTGACTAAAATACATAGTTTATTTGGTTAGATTTTTGTTATTGACGTTCTATGAAATCTTTCTCATGATTATGTAATCAATTCACTATGTGGTCCCAAAAATAAGTTCTATTTGAAAATACATAATATTGTACAAATAATTTCAAGGAGATAAATAAATATATGGTTAATTCCCCTATGATCACACTACCCTATAGTATAGAATGGGTTTTGATATATATTGTTTTATTAAGGATGGTGCTGTTAGGTTTTTTTATGAAAAAATATATTGTTATATATTATCCATAATTTGAATTAAAGGTCCTCGAGAAATAGTACCCAACTAATGAGTCTGTAATAGATGATGTTATTTTTTCACTAATGAAATAGAGTTGTCATGTCATTTGATAATGGTTTGATATATATACTAATAAAAATCATAAAGTATATTTTCACTCCATAAAATCTAAATTAGAGCATAAAATATGGATGGAGCAAATTAAGGATTATTACTACTGAAAACATTATCAATATGAGAAATAGAACAATGATAAATGTATTTTCATCATAATGAATGATGATTTATTAACTATGATTTCGATCACAAAATATTTAATCTTTTTAGATATATAATGGACTGATTTATAAATAATAATTTAAGTGGAAAATATAGTCTATCATAATTTAATGTTCAACCACCTATAAATGTGATGATTAAAGAGGATAAAAATGATGATGTATAGATCCAAAATACGGTGATGAATTTCTTTATGTTCTACATTTATTACAATTTAATTACAAGGTTCCTGAACTGTCTTTCTATAACCCCCATAATATATTTAATGAATGATCTATTGGATGGGGCTCATAGATCATCATTATCTATTCATACAGAACGCACTATTATGCATAGGGACCCAACATTAAACAATATGTAATCTTATATTATGTTACTTATTCATGTTGGGAATCTTTTCAAGTCTATATTATTAGAGAATTAGGCCAAAACAACTACATAATATCTCAAAAATTACAAAGTAGACACTTCTATAATGTTTTCATATTTTTTATAAAATAAAAACTCTTGAAAATAAGAGTCATTTCTAGATACATATTTTAGACAGCATGAATTTTCCATGATCCCATCCTTCACCCAATTCATCTTTATTTATTGTGAAAAAATATTCCAAACAACATGTTATGAGAATTAAAACCGTAGTAAGGATTATAAAAAAAACATCAGTCCATTAATAAATACAAGTAAATGAAATCATACATTTTAATATTTAACATACCACACAAGATCCTAAGATTAATGAATAACAAATGGAAATCATAAATCATAAATGTAACTTATGGAATCCATAACATAAATATGTTGTATCTTTTATAACTACATAGGGAGTTACATTTGGAATACCCATCAATGTATATTCCCAATTTCACTAAGGAGAAACATTTCTGATTACCTCCATCATGTTATGCAATGCATTTGATAGCTATCTCAGGCTCACCCACCCCAGGGTTATCATGGAACCACCCAAATACTTATAAAACGCCCAAAAACATTATCCTAACCATAACACATGAAAAAGAATGAAGAAAAAATAATATTTCCACATTTAAATAAAAACATATATCATTTCATGATATATAAATAATCAATCAAATATAAAAAAATTAATAAAAAAATATGTAAATGAGTATATGTTATTTATTTTCTTTTTAATAACATTATATCTTGTTAAGGAATCTAAATATCATATAACACTTGAGACAAGGAAAATGACATTATAACCATGTACATTAAGAAGAAACATTGTTGTTTTCATTAGTAAAATGCAACGTAGAAAAATAGTCCATTTGAATGAAAATAAAACTAAACAGTGTTTATATGCCATATAAATGAATGTCGGGTATAAATAAAAATATGACTCAATTAAAAGAGATTGAGACGGAGTCCCTTACCTCGTGACCGACTTGACTTGTTCATTCATTAATATATTAAATTATAAAATAATGTTAATTTATACTTGATAGAGTAATTTTTCCATGTTTACTATGTCATTTATATTAATTATTACCATGTTACAAAAATTATATAATCATTTATGTTACTAACGATTGTTTGGTCAATATTTGGTACTTGAGTAAAAAAATGAACACCTTATAATTAAAATTTATCCTTAAGGTAAAAATTCCATTATCTCCAAAAGGATATTCATGATTTAGATATAATATATATAATATATATCTATTATATATATGCATTTATAATAGTACATACCATTAAGAGATATGAAATGAAACACACCGTTCATGGAGATAGTACGTCGTACGTAATCATGAACGCTAATTTAATTTATATTTAGTATTTAATGGAATGAGAACATAATGATACATCATTATATTATAATTAATTTATAATATCATATATAATTTTAGTAACACCATCCTTTATATGTTTCACGTATGGCCGGAATGAGTCGTATCACTTTGAGTGGGCGGTAGTCTGCCTTTCCTCAAATGAAGTTATTGTATTTACCCATTATAGAACCCATAATGATTGGATATTAATGAAAAATAATAAATAATATATAAAATATAAATATCATATATATCATATATAAATACATATCTATAATACTTTCCATGATGAGAGGTGGTATGTGATAATTGAACAATCGTTGTTTTCTGAGGCAGTTGTTCGCCGTACATAGAAACAATATGTTTGTATCAATTATATGGGGGTGTGTATACGTTTAGTTATAAAATATTCAGGTATATTTAATATACATTTTGTTTTAAAACAATAGAATAATGATAGAGTATGGGGTTGGAGAATGAAAATAAATGAAAAGAATTGGTGAGAATACAACACCTTTAAATTTGGTAACTCCATTTGGGTTGAACCAAAATGTTTTCATGAAGTGCATTATGCATAAGGTAAGACATATATATATAAATAGATAGATCTTGAGAGCTTATTTTGGTAGATTTTAGACGAGCCATGTGGGATTGAGAGGTGTGAGTAAGGGTTAGAGGCGATGGCTTTTTATAAGGGCGAGCATCTGCTCTTTAGGAACATTTGAAAAAATTATTTTATTATATAATGATTCTATGGTTATAAAGGTATAAAACATATTTAATTCGATGATAATGTGTATATAAGTGGAAATAAAATCATACAAGAATAATTGGACAAGTTTTGGTTTTTTTAGTCCTAATATTTTTTATTAAACCCCTTGTAAACTTATTTATCTTTAACAGTGACCTCTTATATATTCATTCTATATGATTAATATATTTACCAAAAAATTTCAAGCAACCCAAAATGGATAATTAATTAAATTTTTAACCTCATATTTTTTATTTCACCGAAAGTTAAATTTCAAGGGCTATTTTATCATTTTATAAAATATTGAATGATTTAAAAACACTTTTATGTCATTTTTATTACTATTCATATAATGAGTTTTTCAAAAATCCAAACCAACATAGTTCATTAGAAAAACTTTCAGTAATTAAAATATAACAAGTAATCCTAATCTATAAAAAATTTTATGACATAAATATGTTCAAAATAAATTTATTTTTATATTTATAATAGCATTTATTTGAATAATTTATTAAGGATGCAATTACTACATTACCATTGTGACATATATTATTTTTTTATATAATATATAAAATTTGTAAATAAAATACCATTATTTAGGAAATATTTTATATTTAAAAATAATATTTATAGTTGATGATATAACTTATATAACACTACATAAAAAATTTTAGTAAAAATATTCAAGTTTATTTTATTTTTTCCCGTAAATAAATTTTAAAAATATATAGTGTCATTATCACTCCAATGTGGCTCAATGGGGTCCCCTAATAGACCCAACGGTGCCCATGGTCGGTCATGTATCATCCATTAGGGTTATAAAAATTTTAAGGGTAATTAAATATTATTATAATATTAATGATTACCCTTATTAACCAGATTTACCGTTTAATAATGGTAAATAAAATATTTACTGAAGTTAATATTCATATTTTCTACAAATAAACGTTAAATATATAAAAAATATTGACCTCTTGATTCCAAATATAGAATTCATTTTTCCAAATTCATAACACATAAGTAGATGGAAAAAATTTAAAATGAATTACCATTGTCAAAATAAAAAAAGTGTCTTTATGAAATAATAACTTTAAAAACATTTAACTTTTTTTGTCCCAATTAAGAGTCAAATCGCATCCACTGACCAAAATTGGATGAAATGATATAAATATAATCCAAATACACATTAAAAACCATTAAAAGAACAATCTATCTATATAAATATATTAGATTAAATGGAATTTTGGTATTAAAATGCAGTATTTTTTCACTATTCATTAAAAACATAACATTATCAGAAAAATAAAAAAATCTCATCCAAAGTTAATTTTGACGTCACAATTATAAGGAAGAATATTATTTTATCAAATATAAAATATAAATGTTAAAAAATCAAGATTTACAAATTGTTCTATATCAAAAGGTGTTAAATCAAACTTTTAAAGAATATTGTAGTTTCTATGCGGAAAATTGTACTCATTAAAATTTTAAACTTCTAAAATTTATTGGATAAAAGTAAAAAAAAATTATCAAACATGAATAATCATATTGTAGATAGTTTTTTTCTTTCCCACAAATACAAAATCTTTATGTTAACTGCTATTTAAAAGTATTATAATATTATATTATTGTTCGACATTACACAATGTTGTGTGCAACGTTTGATTTCAAATAAAACACATTATTGTCTGCTGAGTACGCCATTGAGCCTTACATTCCCATGAAAGAAATGAATATTTAATTAAAAAATATTAATAATTATGAAAATTCAACATTCTTAATTTACCTGAAATTTTAGATCCTTCCCCCCTTTTGGAAATTTCATCCATGCAATTTTATTCACATATCTAATAAATTGGGGTATTTATCCATCATATAATTTTTAGGCTCTCATTTTTCCTCTTCAATAATATTTTTTTCCTAAAAAAACATTACCTGGTGAATTACCTTATTCCACAACACATTCACTCTTCGGTCAAGAATATGGACCGGTAGTTCCTGATTTGAAAGATTGTCTTCCAACTGAACTACATCTGGATTCAAAACATGAGATGAATCTAGAACATTCATTATCAACATTGAAACATGAAAAACAATATGTATCTGGGAATAACCTGGGTGTAAGTCATCTTTTTATACAACTGATCCAACTTTTTAAAAGATTTCACAGGGTTCAATGATCCTCATAATCAACTTTACATTCTTTCTAAAATTCATCATACATTTACATAGAGGAAAATTGATAAATAAATTATCAACTACCAAAAGAAATCTCCTTCATCTGATTATTTGTATAACTTGCCTTCCTATTCTATGTTTTTCTCATGTGCTCTTGAATCGAATGAACATTGTTTTCCATCTCTTCTTCCAATTCTAGTCCCATTAGTTTCATTTCACCTACTTCATCCGAAAAAGCTAAAGTTCGATCTCTCTTTCCCTAGAATGCTTCAAAATTTTCCATCTGTACACTAGAATGAAAAATATTATTATAAGAAAATTATACCAATGAATAATGTTAGTCCCATCATTCTGGGTAATTCATTGAGCAAGCACACATCATATCTTCCAATGTCCAAATTGTTCATTATATCTTCCCATCTTATTGAAGATGAAAAGTTGTACTGAATTTTAATTCATAACCTAATGACTTCTAAACGCCATTCTAAAAGATTGAAGTAATCCTAGGATCATGATCAGATACAATGGGTAAGGGAACTCCATGCAACATTACATTCTTAATAAAATACAATGGAAAATGTTGATAAAGAAAAAAAATTATCTCGAATAGGAATGAAATGAGTATATTTAGTCAATCGATCAATAATATCCCTAATTACATTGTAACCATGATATTTTCTTCGATAATACCACAATGAATTCCATTTATATATCTTCCCATTTCCACTTTGGAAATAGTAATGGATGTAGCATCCCCTTCAATAATGATCGCACTGATTAAACTAGTTGACAAGTCCAACAATACACAGTAATGGCAACAATATCACTTTTCATTTCATCCGACTAGTAATACTCTTGAAGATTTCTATACTTCTCTATACTTCTAGGGTGAACTAAAAATTAATAAATATGAGCTTCACATAATAACTATTTATTCCGTTGTGATTTTCATGGAAAACATAATCTCTTCTCAAACCTCAAAACATAATCATTATCAATGATAAATTCATGTAACTTATCTTTTTGAACCATTTCTACCTATTTTTTTTCAACCCATTTTCTTCCTTTGGCACTTTCCTAATTTAGTCTGAGGGAGATGATTTCACTATCACCTGAAACAAAATTGAGGAATTTTGACACCAATTAATTTTATTCCAAATTTCATCAAATCATTAATCAAAATATCTTGTTCCAAACATAACATGGTTAATGTAGATTTCATATTTTTCACAAAGAATTACCCACATTATTTTATTTTCCAAAATGGAAATGGATCATGATATAATAATAGTAGATTAATTGCAGCCATCTCTAATGTCTATTGATCAATTATTTCGGAGAAAATATATATACATCAAACTTTTCTGGTTATTATATAATTCACATTTTTTACATAATGGTGATGCCTCAAATTTTTAAAAGCAAAAAAAATAGTATATATTTAAAAATGATGTGTACTATAATTTTTACTCATGAGGTTTTAACTGACACATAACATAAGATATTACCTGATCATTCTGCATTTGGATAAAACCATATCCTTTCAACAATGCATGAATGTAGTTAACAAATTCACTATTTCTAGAAGGCAGTTCCAAAACTAGACCATTCTCTAATATTCTTTTCAATTATTGAAAACAATCATCAAATTCTTTTTTCCAACTGAACATAATACCTTTTAGAGTTAATTTAGTCATTTGCATAGATAACACGGAAAAAGTGCCAACAAACATCAAGTAATAAGCTACAAAACCATAAAAACTGGTGATCATTGTGATATTTATACGTCTTGGCCATTATTCAACAACTTATGTTTTAAAAGGATCATTAGTTATGATATTTATTAAATAATGTTACTATGGAAAGAAATTTTTTGTAAAAAAAATTCACATATTCTGAATTTCCCATACAGTTTCTTTTCATTTAGGGTTTGCAAGACAACATAAAAATGATATTCAAGTTTCAATTTACTATTTTAATTAAATATTATGCCATTAATGGACACAACCACAATCTTATATAAGAATTCACAGAAAATTATATACACAATATCTATGAATACAGAAGGTGCATTGGTTAACCCAAAAGGCATAACTGCAAATTCAGAATAGTCATATATAGTACGAAACATAATATTTGGAATGTCGACTTCCATTACATTCAACTGATGGCACCCCGACCTCAATTCAATCATCAAAAAATATTGAGCTCCCTTGAGCTGTGAAAAAAATTCATCAATATGAGGAAAATGATATATTTCATAACAGTTATGTTATTCGATGTTCAATAATCAATTCAATTTCTCATTGAACCATATTTCCTTTTAACAAACAAGACAGGATCACCCCATGGTGATGTGGTAGGTCAATTTAAACCATTATCTAAGAGCTTCTATAATTTATTTTTTAAATCTAAAAGTTCACTTTGAGCCATTAAATAAGGGGTTTTTAATATTTTCTTACCCTCAAGAACTAAGTCAACAATATACTCAACTTCTCTATCTGGTATTATACCAGGAAAATAAATAGAAAATACATCAAGATTCACATTTTCCACTAGAAAATCCTTAATCTAAACAGTTTCCTTTTATTTAAAAATATGTTCAAGGTAGAATTAATTTCCATATTTTACTAGTGTCTTAGCTTCTACATATGTTATCAAAATGTTGATTTTATTCTAGTACAAAAACTAAATTTATTTCTAAAATTAAAACTTTTTAACTCTGTAGTTAATCATAGCACTTTATAAATAATGTTAATCCATAACCAAAATAATAACAAACTCTACTATAGGAAATAAATAAGGTTTACAGGTAGAATATTTCCACACACTGGGACAATATGGTTCTTATGATTTGTTTCTCAATATTTTCTCCTTGTGTTATTACCATAAGTTCAACATTCATATCATGATATGGAATTCCCAATTTACATGAAATATTCTCATAAATGATTAAGTGTTTATATATTGAATAGAAGAACACATTTGTATAATCTGAAATAACAAATGGTGTACCTTATAATACATCATTTGATGGACCACCATCTGTTAAAGTAGTTTCCAAGGATTTCACCCCCCCCCACCTTTGGGATTGTTGTTCGACTGCTTTCCCTCAGTTGATTTCCTTATTTTACACTCATTTCCCTAATGACACATTTCATTTTACTAAAAACATTTTTTTGACTATAAATCATATTTTTTATTACCATTACCCTGATATTTTTCAGTTCCATTACAATAATTATGTCCCATTTAACCACATCTATTTCACTTACTAGAATTCAATAGACATTACCTAGTGTGATTTTTAGCACAATTTTCACAACCAATAAACATAAGTTTATTACTATCAATTTTTTTGAATATTTCTTCCCTTTCGTCTACCATATTATCCCCTTTTTCTGTTGTTTTCCAAATAACAATTACCCTTCTAAAAACTCCATTTCCACCTTCTTCTCACATCGAACATGTTTTTCATATATTTTGAAATCACAATAATCTAATACCCTTAGATAATTTGTCTTTAATACTGAGTAAGAAACAATATATTTTATTATAAGGCCCCAGCCTTATACCTTACTTAATATTGAATTAAATGAATAATTCACATTGAGGATCTTTTCAGGTTTAGAGTTTTATAGAATTAGGACATAACTGTTAAATCTAAAAAGATTACAAAGTAGACTATGTTTCCATAAAATAAAAACTCTTAAAAAACATGTCTAGTTCCATGCTTTAGATAGCATGACTTTCCCTTGATCCCATCCTTCAACCTATTCCACATTATGTCCTGTGAAAAAAATTTCAAAAAAAACATGGGGTGAGCATAAAAAGCTCAGTAAGGGATACACAAAGAATGAAAACTATTAGTTTATCAAAACAACAAGAAAACCATGTATACTTTATCAAAGTAATACCTTCACCTTCATGAAGTAGTAAAAACTCTTCACTGAATACAATATCATTACTTACACTTTTGTAACCAAAGGAATACCATAAAACCCATATAAAGAACACATAACATATAAAGGTAACTTGGGACAGAAACGAACTTAAGTGGAATAAACATACGGTCGACTTCTACACATATTACATAGTGGAATAGCCATACGGCCAACTTCCATACATACTTAATGGAATAGCCATATGGCCGACATCCATACCCAATGCATTGGAGGTTATAACGTAACCACCCGTCATGGTATTCACGGCACCACCTGTTATATGGTTCATCACGTAACCACACATCAAATGTCTAAGTACCATTACAAAATCATAATATATAAAACAAATATAATGGAAAGAAATATTTTCCACACTTTGATCACAATATATCACTTAAATATATCGACATAACAAAACCATTATAGAAAAACCATTTTCAGTACCAAAATACATAAAAGAGTATATGACATTTTTTTCATTTAAAAAAACATTACGGCTTGTTCAGGAATCCAAAGACCAAATAATACTCACGGCGGCGAAAAAGGTCATTGTCACCGCGTACATTAAAAGAAAAATTCCTTTACTTCGTTTAGTAAAATGCTTCATAGAAAAACATTCCTTTTGTATAAAAGTAAAATTCAATGTGGTTTATACACCGTATAAATGATAGTTTGGTATAAAACGAAATATGCCTCAATGAAAGGAGATTGAGACGAAGTCCCATACTTCAGGTCCGTCTTGACTCGATAGTTCTTTAACCTCCTGATAATAAACATAAGTTAATTTCTACTTTCTTAAGAAAGTTTTTCACATTCATTATTCCCTTTATATCACTTATTACAATGTCATGAACACTATTTAATTATTTTTGTTATTAACGATCGTTTTAACGATCATTGGTACTTGAGTCAAAAATGTGCTCTTTATAATTACAAGTTGTTCATGTATCCATTATATCCAGAGTTATACTCATGATGTAGATATCATATATATCATATATATCCAGTATATAAATGAATTTATAATATTACATAATCATTTATAGGTATGAATTGAAATGCACCCTTCATGGAGACGGTAAGCCGTACGTACACATGAACGGTACTTTCATTTATATGTCATATTAATGAAATTAAAACTAAATAAGAGGTATGTATATTTTAATTCCAGAATTATATTAATCATTTATATGTAAAATAAATCATATATATCCATTATATATATGTACTTATAATAATACATTACATTTGTGGATAAGAAATGAAATGCACCGTTAATGGAGACGGTAAGCCGTACATACGCATGAACGCTACTTTCATTTCTATCTCATACTTTAATGGGAAAAATTAATAATTATATAGAGGTATATTATAATTATAGTAAAAGATCATATATAATAACTTTAAATCTATCCTTTAAACATCCAACATATGGCATTAACGAATCAAATCAATTTGAGGGGGCGGTAGTCCGCACTTCCTAAAATGAAATTATTGTGTTTACCCATAATGGAAGCCATAATGGTATGCTCAAAATGAAAAATACAGAAGCTTAAGGAAACCATAAACATAATATATATCATATATAAATATAGTTTCATCTTAATGTCCACATTTTAAGGTGTTAAAAGAATGTTGAACAATCATTGTTTAGAAAGGTAGAAATTCGCCATCCACGGAAACAGTATGTTCTTTAACCATTAGATGTAGGTGTGTGTAAGTGTAGCTCGAATAATTATTTTAAAAAAATCCTAGTATATTTAATATACTGGAGTTGTTACAAAAGAAAAGAATAAAAAGAGTTTAGGGGGTTGGAGAATCAAAATAATACAAAAGGACTCAAAAGAAGACATTACCTTAAAATCGGGTAACTCCCTTTGGTTTGAGCTCAAAGGCTTCCTTGGGAAGACTTATACCCAATGTGAGGCTTCAAGGAGTAAGAGAGGGATGTAGAGAGCCAAAATGGGCAGGGTATGGCCGAGAAAAAGGCTTTGGAAGTGTGGGTAAAGAGGTAGAGGTGGGGGCCGTTTATAAGAGGAGAGGAGGGGCACTCTTGGAAAGGTATAAAATGTAACTTTATTTTCAAATGAGTTTCGGATTTTAATGGTCCCATATTGATGTGTTTCGAGGCTAAGGTGATAAGGGTTCGAAATATACCCATCCAATAGGTTTTGGACATGTGTAGGGTATAGATTTTACATTATCTTTTCATTTTATTGAAATCCTTTATTAATGAGCTAATCGCTGCATCATCATGATGTCATAAATAATTTAATATATTTAATTTATAAAAATTATAAAAAAAATATCATGATGTAGGAAATCGGTATATATTTCTAATGAATATTTATAGTCTAAATTATCATATATGTAGACCAAATTAAAAATATTTTACTTAGGTGATACATTCTTTGTTACATTTAACATTCTTTAAAAATAAAAAGATAAAAAGTCACTTTCTCTTAAAAGTGATTCCATGGGGCCCCCAAGTTTGGAACAAGGAAACCCATGGTCGTCCATGAGACAACAAGTAGCCTTATGACACATTTTTTTGTCATTTTGTATTATTATGATATTATCTTATTATCTTTAACTACACGATTACTCGTTAATCAAGATAATTAAAGATAATTACCGTCGTTACTATTCATAATGTCCAAAAACAAAAGGGTCTTAATTACATAATTTGTACCTTCTGATTACAAATATTTAATTCATTTTACCAAATTCGAAACACATAAATAGAAATAATTAGTTTAAAACAAAACTTCTCATTGTCAAAACAAATAGCGGGTTTCTTAGAAACAATATTTATGAAAAGTTTTGCACTTGTTTATGCCTAATTCCAAAGTGAAATTAATACCAATGACCATAAATGAATTAAATGGTAAAAATATATTCTAATTACACTTTAAAACAAATTAAAAAGGTAATATAACCATATAAATAAATTATATGAAAAAGCAGTTTTGATGTAAAATGTAGTATTTTTCACTATTCATTGAAAAATGAACATTGTCAGAAAAATACCAAAAATTAACCCAAGATAAATGTCATTGTCCCATTCATAAATAATATGTTTATTTTAAAAAATAGAGCATATAAAATTTTCAAAATGTGTATTTAAAAGGGGTTCGCCATCAAAATGTGGTTAATCGGGCTTTTAAAGAATATAAGAATGTTTACGCTTATAAACTGGAATCATTTGCATTTTTAATCCTCTAACATTTATTATAAAGAGTAAAAATATTTGAAAAACAAATATAAACATTTTGTATTTAGTTCTGTTCATTCCTGCCATTACAACGGCTAGGTGTTAACTACAATTTAATATAATATGATTTTATTGTTAGAGTGCAACATAAGATTCCCAAGAAAATCGTTATTGCGTATCTGGTACTATATCGAACATAGAAACCGCTTTAAAGTAAAATTAATATTTAATTCGTAAATATTAATAAATATGAAAATTCGTTATTCTTTATTTACCTGGGATATTTCATCCTTCCCCCCTTTTTAGAATTGCGTCCTCGCAATTTTATTCACTTATCAAAATAAGTGGGGGTATTTATCCCTCATAGCATTCTCAGATTCCCACGTTGCCTCTTCAACCGTATGGGTTTTCCACACAACATTTACCTGGTGCATTACCTTATTTCGCAACACTTGCTCCCTTCGGTCAAGAATCTGGACTGGTTGTTCATCATAAGAGAGGTTCTCTTCTAGCTCAACTACCTCTGGGCTCAAAACATGAGATGAATCTTGCATATTTTCCTCAACATCGAAACATGAAAAACATTGTGTACCTGAGATAAACTCGGAGGTAAAGCCACTCTGTATGCAGCTGATCTAACTCTCTCCAGAATTTTATATGGTCCAATGAACCTTGGACTCAGCTTTCCTTTCATACAAAATCGCATCACACTTTTCCATGGAGAAACTCTGAGAAAAACATGATCACCTACCTTGTAAGATAGATCCTTCCTCCGGTTATCCGCATAACTCTTCTGCCTGCTCTGAGCTGTTCTCATGTGTTTCTGAATCAACTGAACTTTTTCTGCCATCTCTTCTACCAATTCTGGTCCCATCATCTTCCTTTCACCCACTTCATCCCAAAATACTGTAGTTCGACACCGCTTACCATATAATGCCTCAAATGGTGCCATCTGTATACTGGAATGAAAACTATTATTATAAGAAAACTCAACCAAAGAAATATGTTGGTCCCAACTTCCCTGATAATCCCTCGAACAAGCTCATAGCATATCCTCCAAGGTCTGAATTGTTCGTTCTGACTGCCCATCTGATTGAGGATGAAAAGCTGTACTAAAATTTAATTCAGTACCCAATGACTTCTGATGGCCTTTCCAAAAGTTAGAAGTAAACCTGGGATCATGGTCAGATACAATGGAGAGAGGAAATCATTATAACTTGACTATCTCTTTAAGATACAAACGGGAAAGTTTATCTAGTGAAAAATTATCTCGTATATCAAGGAAATAATCAGATTTAGTCAAGTGATCAATAATATCCAGATTGCATTATTACCTCGATATGTCCTCGGTAATCCCACAACAAAGTCCCTGGATATGTTTTCCCATTTCCACTCTAGCACTGGTAAAGGTTGAAGCATCCCTTTCGGTAACTTCCACTCTACTTTATCCTGCTGAAAAGTCAAACACTTCATAGTAAAATCAGCAATATCCCATTTCAGTCTATCCCACCAGTAATACTCCTGCAGATCTCTGTATATATTAGTACTTCCAGGATGAACTGAAAACGGGGAACTATGAGCCTCGCATAACAACTCATTCTTCAACTGTGAATCTCAAGGCACACATAATCTCTTCACAAACCTCAAAACACAATCATTATCAATGTTTAATTCAGGCAACTTACCCTTCTGAAACAGCTCTACCTTTTTTTACAACTCACTGTCTTCCCTCTGTGCTTGCTTAATTCTGTATGATTGGGATGATCTCACTGATACCTGAAACAAAACAGAAGAACATCCTGCACCAATAACGTATATTCAAAAGTTCATCAAATCAAAAACCAAAGGATCTCGTTCCAAATGTAGCATGGTTAATGAAGCATTACTTTTTCGACTCAAAGCATCGGCCACTTTATTTTCTTTTCCCGGATGGTAGTGAATTTTACAATCATAATCCTTGATTAATTATAGCCATCTCCTCTGTCTCATGTTCAATTCATTCTGAGTGAATATACACATTAAAATTTTGTGATCAGTATATATTTCACAATTTACTCCATACAAATGATGCCTCCAAATTTTTAAAGCAAAAACAATAATAGCTAATTCCAAATCATGTGTAGGGTAATTTACCTCATGATTTTTCAACTGACGTGAAGCATAAAAAATTACTTGATCATTCTGTATAAGGACACAACCAAGTCCCTTCAACGAAGCATCACTGTATATAACAAACTCAACATTCCTGGAAGGAAGTGCCAAAACTGGAGCATTCACCAATCTTCTTTTCAACTCCTGAAAACAAACATGACATTCTTTTGTCTAGATAAACTTAACACCCTTTCGAGTTAGCTTAGTCATTGGACTAGATAACCGTGAATAATTTTCAACAAACCTTCGGTAGTAACCTGCCAAACCAAGAAAAATACGAATCTCAGTTAAATATGTGGGTCTTGGCCATTATTCAACAACTTTTTTTAGCAGGATCAACGTTTATTCCATTTTTTGAAACATTGTGACCAAGGAAGGAAATTTTTTGTAACCAAAATGCACACTTGCTGAATTTTCCATATAGTTTATTTTTCTTTTAAGGTTTTCAAGATAAACCTTAAATTAATTTCATGCTCCCCTTTACTTTCAGAAAACACTAAGATATCATCAATGAAATCCACCAACATTTTTCACGTGAGTCAACTGAGCCCTCACTGCAACAAACTGTTTATTTCTGATTCTGACCATCTCAGGATACTGATTTGAAAGGTCATTTCCCTCTATATGCCTTCCCAGAAAAGCTGTTTTGTTTCCTCTATGAAAAACCATTATTAACACAGAAATATCTTATGCGAAGCAACATGGAAATTTTTAAATTCTATATCATTTCAATCATACCATAAATTAACTTATAATTTTACACTTTTCTAACTCCTAATGTTGTCTAAACCGACCTATGATACCAACTATAAGGCCCCAGCCTTAAACCATACATAATATTGAATATAATGAATAATTCACATTGAGGTTAATTTCAGGTTTAGTGTTTTAGAGAATTAGGACATAACTGTTACATCTCAAAATATTACAAAGTAGACTATGCTTCCATAAAATAAAAACACTTAAAAATAAACATGTATAGTTACATGATTTAGATAACATCACTTTCCCTTGATCTCATCCTTGACCCTATTCCACATTAATTCCTATGAAAAACATTTCCAAAAAAACTTTGGGTGAGCATAAAAATCTCAGTAAGGGATACACAATGAATGAAAATTGTTAGTTTATCAAAACAACAAGAAACCCATGTATACTTTATCAAAGTAATACCTTCACCTTCATGAAGTACTAAAAACTATTCAATGAATAAAATATCCTTACTTACCCTTTTGTAACCAAAGGATTACCATAAAACCCATATAAAGAACACATATCAAATAAAGGTTACATGGGACATAAACATACTTAAGTGGAATAAAAATATGGTCGACTTCCACACATATAACTTAATGGAATATCCATACGGCCAACTTCCATACATACTTAATGGAATAGCCATACGGCCGACTTCCATACCCAATCCAATGGAGGTTGTAATGTAACCACCCGTCCTGGTATTCACGGCACCACCCGTCATATGGTTCATCACGTAACCAACCGTCAAATGTCCAAGTACCATTACGAAATCATAAGACATAAAACAACTATAATGGAAAGAAAACATTTCCACACTTTGATCACAATATATCACTTAAATATATTGACATTACAAATCAATTATAAAAAAACAATTTTCAATACCAAAATACATGAAAGAGTATATGGTATTTTTTTCATTTAAAAAAACATTACGGCTTGTTCAGGAAGCCAAAGACCAAATAATACTCGCAGCGGTGGAAAAGGTCGTTGTCACCGGGTACGTTAAAAGAAACATACCTTTTTGTCATTTAGTAAAACACTTCATAGAAAAATATTCCTTTTGTATAAAAGTAAATTTAAAAGGGGTATATACAACGTATAAAATATAGTTGTGTATAAAACAAAATATGCCTCAATGAAAGGAGATTGAGACGAAGTCCCATACCTCGGGTCTGTCTTGACTCGGTCGTTCTTTAACCTCCTGAATAATAAACTTAAGTTAATTTATTCTTGCTTAAGAACCTTTTTAAAGTTCATTATTCCTTTTATTTCACTTATTACCATGTCATGAACAATATGTAATTATTTTAGTTATTAACGGTCGCTTTAACGATCATTGGTACTTGAGTCAAAAATATGCTCTTTATAATTACAAGTTGTTCATGTATCCATTATATCCAGAGTTATACTCATGATGTAGATATCATATATATCATATTTATCCAGTATATAAATGCATTTATAATATTATATAATCATTTAGGGGTAAGAATTGAAATGCACCGTTCATGGAGATGGTATGACGTACGTACGCATGAACGCAACTTTTATTTCTATGTCATATTAATGAAATTAAAACTAAATGAGAGGTATGTATATTTTAATTCCATAATTATATTAATCATTTATTTGTAACATACATCATATATATCCATTATATATATGTACATATAATAGTACATTACATTTGGGGATAAGAAATGAAATGCACCGTTCATGGAGACTGTAAGCCGTACGTACGCATGAACGCTACTTTCATTTCTATCTCATACTTTAATGGGAAGAAATAATAATGATATAGAGGTATATTATAATTCCAGTATAACATCATATATAATAACTTTAAATCCATCCTTTATACATCCCACATATGGAATTAACGAATCAAATCACTTTGAGGGGGTGGTAGTCCACACTTCCTAAAATGAAATTATCGTGTTTACCCATAATGGAAGCCATTAAGGTATGCTAAAAATCAAAAATACAGAAGTTTAAGGAAAAAATAAACATATTATATATCATATATAAATATAGTCTCATCTTAATGGCCACCTTTGAATGTGTTAAAAGAATGTTGAACAATCATCGTTTCGGAAGGTAGAAATTCGTCATCCACGGAAACAGTATGTTATTTAACCATTAGATGTAGGTGTGTGTAAGTGTAGCTCAAATACATCTTATAACAACATCCTAGTATATTGAATATACTGTAGTTGTTACAATAGAAAAGAATAAAAAGAGTTTAGAGGGTTGGAGAAGCAAAATAAAACAAAAGGACTCAAAAGAAGACATTACCTTAAAATCGGGTAACTCCCTTTGGTTTGAGCTCAAAGGCTTCCTTGGGAAGACTTATGCCCAAAGCGAGGCTTCAAAAAGTAAGAAAGGGATTTGGAGAGCCTAAATGCGCAGGGGTTGGCCGATACAAAGGCTTTGGAAGTGTGGGTAAAGAGGTAGAGGTGGGGGCCTTTTATAAGAGGAGAGGAGGGGCACTCTTGGAAAGGTATAAAATGTAACTTTATATTCAAATGAGTTTCGGATTTTAATGGTCCCACATTGATGTGTTTCAAGGATAAGGTGATAAGGATTCTAAATATACCCATACAATAGGTTTTGGACATGTGTAGGTGATAGATTTTACATTATCTTTTCATTTTATTTAAATCCATTATTAATGAGGTAATTGTTGCATCATCATGATGTCATAAATAATTTAATATATTAAATTTATAAAAATTACAAACAAATATCATGATGTAGGAAATCTTTTTAGATTTATAATGAATATTTATAGTCCAAATGATCATTTATGTAGACAAAATTAAAAATATATTACTTAGGTGATACATTCTTTGTTACATATATCATTCTTTAAAAATAAAAAGATAAAAAGTTACTTTCTCACAAAAGTGATTCCATGGGGCCCCCAAGTTCGGTACAATGCATACCATGGTTGGCCATGATACAAACAGTAGTCTTAGGCCACATTTTATGGACATTTTTTATTATTATGATATTATCTTGTTATCTTTATCTACCCGATTACTCATTAATCAAGATAATTAAAGATAATTACCGTTGTTACTATTCATAATGTCCAAAAAACAAAAGAGTCTTAGTTACATAATTTGGACCTTCTGATTCAAAATATGTAATTAATTTTACCTAATTCCAAACACATAAATTGCAATAATTAATTTAAAAAAATTCCCATTGTCTAAATAAAAGCGGGTTTTTTAGAAAAACTTTTTATGAAAAGTTTGGCACATGTTTATGCCTAGTACCAAAGTGAAATTAATCCCAATGACCATCATTGAATTACATGGTAAAAATATATTCTAATTACACTTTAAAACAAATTAAAAAGTTAATATAACAATATTATTAAATTATATGAAATAGCAGTTTTGATGTAAAATGCAGTATTTTTCACTATTCATTGAAAAATGAACATTGTCAGAAAAATACCAAAAATTAATCCAAGGTAAATTTCAAGGTCCCAATCATAAATAATATGCATATTTTGAAAAATAGAGCTTATAAAATTTTCAAAAAGTGGATTTAAAAGGGGTTCACCATCAAAAGGCGGTTAATCAAACTTTTATAGAATATTGGATTGTTTACGCTTAAAAACTAGATTCATTTGCATTTTTATTCCTCTAATATTTATTGTAAAGAGTAAAAATATTTGAAAAACATATATAATCATTTTTTAGTTAGTTCTGTTCATTCCCTCCATTACAACAGCTAGGTGTTAACTACCAATTAAAATACTATTATTTTATTATTAGAGTGCAACATAAGATTCCCAAGAAACTCGTTGTTGCATATCGAGTACGCTATCGAACATAGAAACCCCATTAAAGTAAAATTAATAATTAATTCATAAATATTAATAAATATGAAAATTATTTATTCTTTATTTACCTGGGATGATACATTTACTATCAAGATATCGTGTTAAATTTAAAGCATACATTTCCAGTCGAGTGAATTTTTCTTCATAAGTATCCAATGTGTCTTCTTCCTACCCCAATTCCATGAATTTTATTCCACCATAAGATGAACCACCGTATAAAAATATTTCTCTAGATACATACCTTTGAATTCATCCAAAGCAGGAGCATCAATCTTCTCACTATCCTAATATTTTTCACCATCGACCCCACTAATAGTATTCACCTTCAAAATGGTAAATTTCTAGACTAAACTTTTGACGTCTTGAACACCCCAGACCCACAACATCAAACATCTTCTCTAGTCCATTAAGACACACTTCTGCTAGAACACGGTCATATGATCCTCTTCAAGATGGGTGATGTTACCTGATGAAATGCTCCACTTATGACATCATCTTCTATGGTTGATCTGGCTGATCTCTTGCATGGATTCTGCAACCATATATAGCCTGAGTAAACTTTTCCAGAACATTAAAAAACTATTCAATTTTGATTCCAACCATATTAGGTTACTGATTTCGATGATTTTCATCATCTTGATGTTGTCCCATCATACATGCCATGTTTCTTCGATAGAAATCCATTCTAACCATAGAAACATCTTAGGTGAAGCAACATGGTAATATGTAAATGATACATCATTCAAATATTAACACAAATTAATGAATGTACAATAATTTAACAATACCCTCTCTCCAAAATATGTCTAACCCGACCACTAATATCAACTACAGTATATCTTCATTAAAAAATACATAATATTTAATTAAGATAATATTTTACGTTGGATATAATTTCATGTGAAGGGATTTTATTGATTTATTCCACACCTATTATATTACATCTCAAATATTATAATGTAGACACTTCTACTCAGTATCCATTTTTTTCATAAAATAAAAACTCATGAAAAAATAGTCATTTATACTTCTATATATTAGAGTGTATGAATTTTCCATGATCCCATCCATGACCCTATTCATTTTTTCATTCAGGTCAAATACATTTCAAAAAAATATATAGGATGATCATAAAATGATCATTAATGATTAGAAAATAAATAAATAAAACATTAGACTATCAATACATAAAAGTCAATGAAATTATACTTTTCAATCATTAACATACCAAACTAGATCGTAAAATTCATTAATAACAAAAGTAAATAATAAATAATAAAGGTATCAAGTGGCATCCATAACTTACATATGTTGTAGCAGTCATAGATATGTAGGGAGTTACATTTGGAATACCCATCATAGTATATTACCAAAATTGTATTGGAGAAACATTTTCATTAACCTCTATCATGTAACCTAATTAATTGGAGATCTATCTCGGGCTCACCCGCCCTATGATTATCACAGAACCATTCATATATGTAAACAACACCAAAAATCCATAACATAATCCTATCACATTAAAAAGCTTAAAAGAATGATAACATTTTCGTATTTAAATAACAATATATCATTTCAATATATTGAAATAATCCATATATTATCAAAACCATATTCAATACCAAAATCTGTACAAAAATACATGATATTTATTTTCCTTTTAAAATCATTATGGCTTGTTAAGGATTCCAAATATCAAATAACGCTCATGGAGACGGAAAGGTCATTGTCACCATGTACGTTAAAAAAGAAAATTCTCCTTATAATTTAGTGAAATTCTACGTAGATAAATATTCCATTTAAATAAAATGAAAATTCAATTATGTTTATACACCATATAAAATAATGTTGTGTATAAATCAAAATATGCCTCTTTGAAAAGAGATTGAGACAATTTCCCTTACCTCAAGTCTGACATGACTCGTTCAATCGTTAACATCTTGAATAATAAACTAAAGTTAATTTCAAATTGAAAAAAAAATTACATTTTTATCATTCAATTTATATTAATTATTACCATGTTAAAAACATTATATAATCATTTATGTTAATAAGTGTTGTTTTGTTGATATTTTTTTCTTGAGTAAAAAAACGAACTTCCTATAATTACATGTTTTCTATGTGGTCAACAGTCCTTTATCTAGTTAATTGTACTCATGATTTAGATATCATACAAATCATATATATCCAGTATATATATCTATTTATAATAGTAAAAAACATTTGGAGATAACAAATTAAATGAACCGTTTCGGGGGACGATAAGTCATACGTACGCATGAACGCTACATTCATTTCTATTTTCTAATTAATGGAATAAAAAACTATTCAAAAAAAGTATATTATAATTCCATTATAATATCATATATAGTTTCAGTGATTCCTTCTTTACAAATTTGACATATGGCATGAATGAGTCGGATCACTTTTAGGGGGCTGTAGTCTACATTTCTTAAAATGAAATTATCATATTTACCCATTATTGAGACCATAAAAGAATGATATATATGAAAAAAGATAAATAATATAGACAATATAAATATTATATATATAATATATAAATACAGTGCCATCATAAAGGCCAATATGAGAGGCGATAGAGGATAATTGAACAATCATCATTTCATGACGTAGTAGTTCGACGTAAACAGAAAAAAGAATGATTGTACCCATTAGATGGGGTCTGTGTAAGTTTAGTTTGGATCCATCTAAAAAAAAATTCTTAGAATGTTTTTGATACTAGTTTCTTTATAAAATAATTGATTAAAAGGAGTTTAGGGGTTGGATAAGGAAAATAAAAAAATACATGAGATAAGACAAAACCTTTAAATAGTGTAACTCCCTATGGGTTGAACCAAAAGGAATTCTTGACGTTCTTTATTACTACGGTAAGGACATTAAATGGAATTGGGGGATCTTGAGATATTATTTTGGATGTTTTTCGAAGATCCAATGGGGCTTTAGGGTTGTTAGTAAGGGTTATGGGTTATGGCATCTTATAAGAGGGAGGAGGGGCTCTTCAGGAATCTTTGAAAATATTATTTTATTATAAAATTATTTTCGGTTTATAAAGGCCCAAAAATTATTTAATTAGAATATAATATTAATATAATGGGAAATAAAATCATCCAATAATAATTGGACTAGTTATGGATAATTTTTTAATCATTATATTTTTTTAACCCTTTGTTAACTAATTTAACATTTACAACGTCCTCTTATATATTGATACTCAATGTTAATATATATACTATAAAATGTAAAGGTATAGAAAATATATCAGTAATGAAAATTTTAACATCATATATTTCATTTTTCCGAATATTATATTTTTAGGACTATTTTATCATTCAATAAAATATTTATTGATTTAAAAACACTTTTATGTCAATTTTAATTCTATTCGTTTCACGAATTTTTAGAAAAACCAAAAATATATTTTTATTTAGAAAAAACATCATTAATTAGAATATTTCAAGTCATATTAATCTATAATATTATGGGATGGAATAAAAATGTTCAAAATAATTTTATTTTAAAATTTATAATTTCATTTTTTAAATTCTTTATTAATGAAGAAATAACTACATGACCATTGTGTCTTAATTAAATTATTTTATTTAACATCTACATATTATAAATTAAATACCATGATGTACGAAATATTTTTATATTTACAAATAATATTTATAGTATAATAGATAGATTATATAGCCCTATATAAAAATTGTTTTAGTAGAAAGATTAATGTTATGGTTATTTTTTCCTTATATTAAATTAATTAATATAAACTGTCATTATAACTCCCAAGTGAATCCATGGGGTCCCACAATAGACCCAATGATTCCCATGGTTGGAAATGTATCTTAAAATAGGGTTATTAAAAGTGTTTGGTTAATTATATATTATTATTATATTGTTTTTCTCCCTTTTTTAACAGATTTACCCTTTAACCATGATAAATAAAATTTTTACTAAAGTAAATATTCATAATGTATAAAAATAAATGTTACATATTTACACAATTTGAACATCCTGATTCCTAATATGGAATTGAGTTTTCCAAATTCAAGACCCATAAGACATTGATATTAATTTAAAATTAATTAATGTTGTCGAAACAAAAAGCGTGTTTTTACGTAATAATAACTATCTAAAGATTTACCTTTATTTATGGCCATATTAAGTTTAAAATTACATCAAATGACCAACATACGATTAAATGGTAATAATTTAATCTGAAAAAAGTTTACAACAAATTAATTCAAGAATATATCTATATAAATAAATTCGATTTAAAGGCTGTTTTCAATTAAAATGAAATATTTTTCACGATTCATTAAAAATTGAACATTATTAGAAAAATACCAAAAATTCATCAAAACCAAATTTTTATATCCCGATTGTAAAGATGAATATTATTATTTTTAAATAGAATTTATAATAGTGATGAGAACTATATTAAATAATTTTATGACATCAAAAGGTAGTTAATCGATCTTCTAATTAATAATAGAATTTTTATGCATAAAATTGGATTCATTAAAATTTTATGATTCTATATTTTATAGGATAAATGTTAAAACATTTAACAAAAATGTATAATAATATTGTAATTAGTTCTATTCATTCATGCCAATACAACAACTATGAGTTAACTACCATTTAAAATAATAATAATATTATTTATGTTTTAGTAAAACTCAACATTGTGTGCCACACAAGATTTAATAGAAACTCATTGTTTCATGTTTGGTACACCATCAAATATAGCATCCCCTTTAAATTAAAATTAATATTTATTTCACAAATATTAATAAATATGAAAATGTAATATTTTCTATTTTCCTGGGATCCTACATTAAACGTAGAGACCTAAAAGATTATATAACATAGAATGGAATAAAAATATATATTTTAGGGTATGTCTGTTGATACATGATGTTTTATGAAGTTATGTTTGAGAAATAGATTTATAATGGTATGTTACATTCATAAACCATACCTGAATAATGATGGGAAAATGTCACCATGGATTATGTCATCTGAATCTTTATAGAATCTAATAGAATTATATAAATATGGGTTATAGTTGATCTCATTTCAATGTAGGATAATATCATTTCAATCAGATATGATTTCCCTCATTATCTTATTTCAAGAATATATATTAGAATAATTGGTTAACTTTTATTGTGTATAACATTTCATTATATCTATATAGGATCTAAGGATTATATATATGTTCTATAAATGTCTTCAGCTGGCTCTTTACACATAGTTATACATGTATGAGCACAATGTAACATCCAATGAAATATTTTCATATATTTGTAATTTTTAAACACTGTAATACATGTTGCGAGAATTTTCTATGGATTTCAACGATGGTTTCGATCAACACATTCTTTTTTAATAAGGTTCTTTTAAAATAGATATCACTATATTATTTAGATATGTATTTATGGAGATCTATATGATAAGAAAAGTAGAAAACCAAAATATATTAATGAATTTAGGGAATTAAATCTATTTGGAACTGATATAAATGACCAGATGATATTTTAGGATATATGTATTAAAAACACACAAGAGAATATCAATGTCAACAAATATGTTTCTTCAAATCGTCTTACTGAATTAGATTATCAATTGAGTGACAATGTATTACTATTAAAATCTCATTAAATCTCATTAATGATATTTTGAATGAAGAGAACGCAAATCCCATGTTATACCATTTCTATTAAAATTCATGATCATAGTAGGCCAGTAGTTTATCAATTAGTGCTTCCATAGAATCACTCTCAAATTTAATACGATTTCCATGTATCTCTCCTAAGGAATTACATACCAGATCCTTACCATGTACTAAAATCAATGATCATACAACTAGAGAATGAAATTTCTTATGAAGAAGAAATTGTATAGATTTTAGATCATAAATATTGTGTTCTATGAAATTATTCCACAGACCTTCTAAAAGTAATGTTGGTAAACCATTAATTTTTGGACAATACGTTGGAACCTGAGAATGTAGTGTGAAGAAGGAATCCATAAAATTTTTCATCTGAGTAAAAGAAATCTGGTGAATCTATTTTTAGGGGGGTGGGCTATAATGAAACACCCATATATTAATACAAAAAATTGCACATTAAATAATTTTATTTCTTTGATAGTTTATCCAACACGTAATACCGAGTTTAAATGAACCTCACAGTAATTTTGTTTTCATTTTATCATATAAAGGTTAGATTGGCGTGTATGAAATGTATAAAATAAATTATTTAAAATATACTATGTTGAATATTTTAAAAATTAATTATTAAAATTAAAAACTATATTTAAATAAAAATTTAAGTGACGTTTATTCTGAATGGGAATTTATTTTTATAAAATGAATATTGTATAAATATAAAGAATTATTTCTTATTTGGGAATTATTTTAATGAAATATATTTGCTATTTAATTTATCAAATTTAAATGCATTAAATTAATAAATTTCTATAAACATGTTAAGAATAAATTCAATATTATGCCTAAAATTTATTTTTCTTTAAATGAATTTTGTGTCTAATTTATTTACATAATTTAAAATTTAATGTATGCCATTAATATATAATGAGTAATATTGAACTATTTAGATATTAATTATCATTAGGATAAAATTTGTAAATAAAAAAACATTTATCTTTTATCAATATGAAAATTATACCAAGTAATTTTGTTTACCACAATAATGTGTAAATCGAGTAATTAATATTAAACATAAAATTATATAGAATATAAAATGACCCCAACACATGAATTAATTTTATTTTTTTAGTAAATTTCATCACAATTCGTATGAGACATAGTTATATTATATGATATGGCCATTTAAATGATATTATAACCTATATAATATTCTAATTAATGAAAAGTCAAACATATATCAATCTTGTTTTTAATAAATATAATATTCAAAATATGTTATTTTCTATTGGATATATTTAAATATAAATATTATATTTAAATAAAAAATACATATAATTCTCTTTTTATTTTTCAATTTTTACTGAAGAAATAATTTCCTTAAATAAATGCACAACGCTGATGAAAATATTATTTAAATAATGGAAAAATATACAAAATAATATTTAAAACATTAAAGGTAATATAATATTATATAAAATATGTTATAAACAAAATTTAGAGAGGAATATGAAATTTTAACTATATAATAAAATATTTATTTCAATTTATTTGTTTCATAATTATATTATTAAATTCTATGTAATGAATAGTTATAAAATTTTACATTATTTAAATTTTAAAATAAATAATTTTTCATTAAATGATATGAAATTAAAAACAAATGTAGATTCATGTAATTAATAAGGATATTTTTATAATTTCAATTATATTCTATTTATTGTATTTTTTTTGGTTTATGGGAACTATATTAACTCCCACAGTGTAAACTTTATTTTTAACATTGATTGTTTGTAAAGGATTAACAAGGCGTAAAATCTAAAGGAAAATTGTCAAAATGTGACATAATAATTTCTAAAAATTATTTTTTTGATATGATTTTGAACCATTAGCATCCAATATTTTACCTAAATGCGTTTTGAGCTATTTATATATTATTGTTAATATAAATTAATCAACTATTTTGAGAGATTAAAATATTTCTCCTCAACTAAATTATTAATGGGAACTTCCACCTACACATAATTACAATACATTGATCCATATAGACTGACCATTATATACCCATTTCTACAAAACCTCTCTAAAAATATTCTACTGGTTCTTGTAGTCCCAAAATCCCAACCCTAGTGCACTATAGAAATGCTTTAATGGAATTATTATGATGGAGATTTAATGGCTCTAGCCGATCATATTATTTCTATAATATCCTTTACATATTGTAAAACTATGATATTCTTCAATAAATAATCACATATGAATAAAAAATATTCTACAATGTTATTATGATTATTCAGCACCATTGTACCCCCTAATTCACAACATTTTAGAAGGGAATGATCTATTGTGTGTATGTATGCCTTATTGTCTCCACCCAGTGTTACAAAATATTTTTCATTACCATGTCATATGAACGAAAAATATGATGGTTGTAACGCCCCGACAACAGCTACCCAGAGTCGGTGCATTACTTTGTAACATTGGCATGATCACAAATGATCAAGTCTCGAATGACCGATTAGTTTAGTAGCCTTGGAAACACTAGATACATTCATAAGACTTTCATTACATCATAAAGTAAAAAAACTACAATAAAATGGTCTTCATAGTCCTCACTCATATCCCTTTCTGACAATCCCTGCAGGTCATTCATAAAATACTTCTCCACATCTTGTAAAATATTAAAACATTGAAAGGGGTGAGATCAGATGCTCAGTAAGGATACCAATATTGCGGAAGCTTTGGAAAAAAAACATTAACATTTAAGGAAATGTATAACAAAAACAAAAGCCTTTTTAAACTTTAACTCCAGCATAATATGGAAAAAATAAAATTTAATAATGCCATTTACTTACTCACATGGATATTCTACTAGTCGAATAATCACATGCAATATCTATAACCACTTTCATAATGATGGAATGCATAATGCCAGACTTTCATAACCACGTAGCCAAGGCCTCGTGCCAAGACCACAAATAAGATTTTGTCAAGGCCTCGTTCCAAGACACTAGTTTGTCTCATGAGACCTACCGATGCATCGAGAGCTATAGCGGGCTCCACCTGTCACTTATTAAGTCCAATGCATTCCTTATATGAACAGTTTTAAACATATCATAAACCATAACATAATTGTATCACATAAAACATGCATAAAGGAAACATAAGATTCCCACACTTTAATCACAAGATATCAATACAACACATTGATGTAATACAAACTCTATCAAAACCATTTTCAATACCAAAATAAAAGAAAAGTTAAACATGGTACTTATTTTTCTTTTTAAAAAGAAATTATGGCTTGTAGAGGAAGCCGAAACCTAAATAATGGCCACATCGGCGGAGATGTTGTTGTCACCGCATAAATACGACAAGAAAATCAATACATTTTGTCGTTTAGTAAAACAATTCGTATAAAAATATTCCTTTTGAATAAACGTAAAAGTCAAAGGGGTTTATACACCGTATAAAGGAAAGTTGTGTATAAAACCAAATATGCCTCAATGAAAGGTGATTGAGATGAAGTCCTTTTAGAGATCATTTTTAAAATAAAATTGATCTATTATGTGTATTCACTATAAGTACACATAATGAATGTATAAATACAAGATATTACATAATAATATCCTGACATAATTTGAAAGTAGGAGATTAACCCAAAGAATGGTAATTGGGTTAAGAAGTTCCCTTACCTTGCGTCCTGTCTTGACATGACCGTTATTTAACCTCCTAAATAATAAACTAGAGTTAATTTATAATTTCTTAAGAACATTTTTCATGTTCTTTATCCCTTTTATATCACTTATTACCATGTTATGAACATTATGTAATTATTTAAGTTAATAACGGTCATTTTGTCGATCTTAGGTACTTGAGTCAAAAATAAAATTCTTATAATTTCATGTTGTTCATGTGGTGATATATCCATTATATCCAGAACTATATTCATGATATAGATATCATATATCTCATATATATCCAGTATATACATGCATTTATAGTATTCCATAATGTTTAGAGGTAAGAAATGAAATGCACCGTTCATGGAGACAGGAAGCCCTACGTACGCATGAACGCTACTTTCATTTCTATTTCGTATTTAATTAAGTCATAATGATATAAAGGTATATTATAATTCCAGTATAATATCATATATAATATCATTTACTCCATCCTTTATAAATCCCCCATATGGTATTAAAGATTCAAATCACTTTGAGGGGGCGGTAGTCCGCACTTCCTAAAATGAAAATATCGCATTTACCCATAATGGAAACAATAAAGGGATGCTATAAATGAAAAATACAGAACATTAAGTAAAACATAAACATATTATATATCATTTATAAATATATTGACATCTTAATGGCCACCTTTGAAGGTGTTTTATGAGTGTTGAACAATCATCGTTTCGTGAGGCAGAAATTTTCCATCCACAGAAACCGTATGTTCATTAACCATTAGATATAGGTGTGTGTAAGTGTATCTAGAATAATCATTATAAGAACATCCTAGTATATTGAGGATATTGGTTTTGTTACAATATAAAGGAATAAAAAGAGTTTAAGGGGTTGGAGAAGCAAAATAAAACAAAAAAACATAAGAGAATACATTACCTTAAAATCGGGTAACTCTTTTGATTTGAACCAAAGTCTTCCTTGGGAAGACTTCTGCCCATGGTGAGGCTTTTAAGAGTAAGGTAGGGATGTTGGGAGAGTATTTGGTCAGAGGATGGCCGATCCAAAAGGCTTTTAAAGTGTGAGTAAGGTGGTAGTATTGGGGGCCTTTTATAAGTGGAGAGGAGGGGCATTCTTGGAATGTAATAAAATGTTACTTTATTATACAATGCTATTCGGATTCTAGAGGCCCCACACATATATAATTCGAGTTTAAGTGATAAGGGTTCGATATATTATCATCCAATAGGCTTTGGACATGTGTAATGCTTAGATTGTACATTATCTTTTCATTTTATTTAAATTATTAATTAATGAGGTAATCGATGTATCATCATGGTGTCATTAATAATTTAATTTATTTAATGTCTAAAAATTATAAAAAAAATATCATGATGTAGGAAATATTTTTATCTTTTTAATTAATATTTATAGTCCAAAATATGACTTCTATGACCCCATTTAAAAATTGTTTTAGTAAAACAACTTTTGTTTGTGACATTTTTATTTTAACTTTAAATAAAAGTTATTTATGTCATTTTCCTAACAAAATGGCCCCATGGGGTCCCCAAGTTGTCCAAGGGATTGTATTGGTCGGCCATGACACATCCAATAGGGGTAGGAAAAGTGTAAAAGTATTTTCATATTTTTATAATATCATTTTTACCTTAAATTTTACATATTACCTTTAATCATGATTAATTAAACTTAAAAGTTACAATTCACCAAAATATTATTTTAATCCCATTGAACCAAATTTTAATTCCTAATGACACCCATGTATGTTTGATTTTTGAAAATCAAATCACATAAGTGGTAATGTTTCATTTAAATGAAAAATCAGTATTTTAACTACCACTTAGTTGTTTCACTATTCAACAAAAATTGATGTTTTTCAGAACAATGCAAAAAATTCACCCTAAGCTATAATTGATATTCCGAATCCAAAAATTATTTCTATTTTAAAAAATTTCAAACATAGAAGTTTCATTAATTAATTTTATAATTAATTCTCACTTTCACAACAAATAGCGTGTTTTTAAGAAACGATATATATCAAAAGATTAACCATTGTTTACATCCAATTTCAAAGTGAAATTAATTATAATGATCACCATTTTATAAAATAGTAAAAATATATTCTAATTATACTTTAAAACCACTCAATAGTATAATTTATCACTATAAAAAACTTTGATTAAAAAATTTGTTTTTAAGTATTTTTCACTATTCATAAAAATGGGATGTTCTCTGAAAATTACAAAAAATTCAACTTTGGATAATTTTGATATTACGAATACAAAAATGAAGTCCATTTTGAAATATAAAATTTCTATAATTTTAAAAAGTTGGTATTAATATTCATAAAGGCTACTTTGATTAGATGTGGTGTGTGTTAGAACTTTAAGTTGCGTACAACACATGCTACTATATTATTCAAAGAGAAGTGTACCGTGGAAGCTTGGGGTGTTACATTTTCCCCTCCTTCAAATAATTTCGTCCTCGAAATTTCATATAATATCACTGTATAAAAAGACTCGGGTGATTCTTCATCATATGTTCCTTGGGTTCCCACGTTGCCTCCTCCATCTTATAGTTTCTCCATAGAACTTTTACCAGACGAGTCGTCCGGCTTCTCAGCAGTTGTTCTCTTGTATCAAGAATCCTGACGGGCTCTTCACAATAAGACAAATCAGGTTCCAGTTCTAATTCTTCATAGGTGAGTACATGCATTGGGTCGGGCATGTATTTTCTCAACAGTGATACGTGGAATACATCATGAACTTTGGAGATACTTGGCGGCATTGCTAAACGGTAAGCTACAACCCCAATTCTTTCTAGAATATCAAAGGGTCCGATGTACCTGGGACTCAATTTACCCTTCTTACCAAAACATATAACTCCCTTCCATGGTGATACCTTCAAGAAAACATGATCTCCTGCCTGAAACTCCAAATCCTTCCTTCGATTGTCAGCATAGCTCTTCTGCATACATTGAGATGCTTTGATGTAGTTTTGGATTACCTTCACCTTTTCCATCGTTTCATCCACTAGTTCTGGGCCTATAAGTTTTCTTTCACCAACGTCATCCCAACAGGTTGGTGTGCGACATCTCTTTCCGTATAACGCTTCATATGGTGCCATCCGAATACTTGAATTGAAGCTATTGTTATAGGAAAATTCTACGAGAGGTAAATATTGATCCCACATTCCTTGAAAGTCATGTGAGCATGATCTCAATATGTCTTCTAAGGTTTGAATAGTTCTTTCTGATTGTCCGTCTGTTTGAGGGTGGTAAGCACTGCTCAAACGAAGTTCATTATCCAATTCCTTCTGAAGTATTTTCCAGAATCTTGATGTAAAGCGGGGATCACGATCCGAGACAATCGACAGGGGTACTCCATGAAGTCTTACAACTTCATTAATATATAGTCTTTCTAGAAATTCAAGTGGAAGATCTTCCCTTATAGCAAGAAAATGTGCTGACTTGGTGAGATGATCAACGATGGCCCATATTGCGTCATTCCTTCTAGGGGTCGTTGGTAGTCCCATGACAAATTCCATCGTAATACTATCCCATTTCCACTCAGGTATGGGAAGAGGTTTCAATTCTCCACCAAGATGTTGCCTTCCATATTTCACTTGTTGGTAAACCATACATCTTGACATAAAATCAGCAATCTCCCTTTTCATGTTGTCCCACAAAAAATTTCCCTCTAAATCTCTATATATTTTAGTGCTCCCAGGGTGTATAGAGAAATTAGAACTATGACAATCATCCAACAATTCCCTCTTTAAATCAGGTATATCGGGAACACAAAGCCTCCTCCCAAATTACAAAATACCATCTTCATAAACAAAGTCACTCATTCACCCATCATTCACAGCTTTAATCTTCTTTTTCAACACTTCATCATCGGACTGAGAACTCTTTATCCTTTCTAGTAAAGATGGTTTGGAAACCATCTGAAAAAGTTTTGATGTTCCACCCTCCATGGGTATTCCCATATCCATCTTTACTAGATCCATGAAAATAGGATCCCTTTCCACTCTCATCATGTTCAAAACCCCATGATCTTTTCTACTCAAAGCATCTGCAACCTTATTTTCCTTCCCTGGGTGGTAGTGTATCCTGAAATCATAATCCTTGGGTAGTTCAAGACATCGTATTTTCCTCATGCTGAGTTATTTTTGTGAGAAAATATATTTCAAACTCTTGTGATCGGTATATATCTCCCATTTTTCACCATAGAGATAATGTCTCCATATCTTCAGGGCAAAGATTACTGCATCTAACTCGAGATCATGAGTAGGATTGTTCTGGTCATGAATTTTTAGCTGTTGGGATGCATAGGCAATAACCCTATCATTCTGCATAAGGACACAACCAAGTCCATTCATTGATGCATCACTATAAATAACGAACACATCATTCCCTGATGGTAGAGTCAATATAGGTGAATTGACTAATCTTCTCTTCAATTCTTCAAAACATTATTCACACTCTTTTGTCCAGACAAATTTAACCCCTTTACGTGTGAGCTTCGTCAATGGGTTAGCCAATCAGGAAAAATTCTGGACAAAACGTCGATAATAACCTGCCAAACCAATAAAGTTGCATACCTCAGTTATACTCGTCGGTGCTGGCCATTATTGGATTTCCTTGGTCTTAGAAGGATCAATAGAAATTCCATCCTTAAAGACAATGTGGCCAAGTAAAGAAATATCCTGAAGCTAGAATTCACACTTGCTAAACTTCCCATATCATTCATCCCTTCTAAGAGTCATCAAGATAATGAGCAAGTGATTTTAATGATCTTCATAGCTTTTGGAGTAAACCAAGATGTCATCAATACATACCACCACAAAATCATCTATATATTCCTTGAAAACTCTATTCATTAGATCCATGAATACTGAAGGTGTGTGTTTCAATCCAAAAGGCATTACTGTAAACTCGTAATGCCCGTACCTTGTTCGAAATGCTGTCTTCGGAATGTCTTCCTTTTTCACACAAAACTGATGGTATCCAGATCGAAGGTCAATCTTTGCAAAGTATTGAGATCCATGCAATTGGTCAAATAAATCATCAATTTGAGGTAAGGGATACTTGTTCTTTATTGTTATAGCATTGATCTCCCTGTAGTCAACGCACAACCTCATAGATCCATCTTTCTTATTAACAAAATGGACAGGGGATCCCCATGGAGAAACACTAGGGAGAATACATTCATTATTACTCCATTCCTCTAGTTGTTTCTTTAGTTCAACTAATTCCACAGTCGCCATCCTATAAGGGGTATTTGATATAGGCCTTGATCCAGGAATTAAATCAATGGAAAACTCAACTTCTCGTTCTGGAGGATGTCCAGGTGAATCTTCCGGAAACACATCTTCATATTCTTTCACAATAGGTACATCATTTATTTTAACATTACTTACCTCGCCCTCAGTTATATCATTATCTTCCTCCCCAATAATTGAATTTAGTTGAGCTACTGGGGTTGGATCTAAATAAGAATTAGGTGGTGACGATTCTTCTCTAAAAATAAGCTGTTCCTTATCATAAACATCAAAAATCGTAACCTGCTTCTTCTTACAATAAATCATTTCATCATAGTCAAAATGCCAATCTATACTGAGGATTATATCAAACTCAATAAAAGTATGACAATGAGATCAGCAGATAATGAACAGTTATGTGCTCTAATGGGGACTGATTCACAAAACATTGTTGCAATAATACTTCCCTTAGGAGTTTTGACTGACAATTCTCTTGTTAAATCAAATTGGAAATATCTCATTTTCTTAGCAAACTGGGAAGATATGAAACAATGTGATGATCTAGAATCAGATAATGCATTTGCTAAACTTGAGGAAACTATTAAATTACCTGCCACCTCATCTTTCAGAGCTTCAACGTCAGCAGTAGTGATAGCATAAGCTTGGCCTTGATCCCTTGGCCTCTTTTGAGGTAAGTTCCCCTGACGCTTAGGAAATTCATTTGCATAATGTCCCATCTCTCTACAATTATAGAATTACACATTGACATCAACATTCTTTCCCTTACAATCATGAGCTTGGTGGCCTTTTACACCACACTTGTAACAGACTCACATTCCCTTCAAGCAAGTACTGGGGTGTTTCTTTCCACATTTACTATAGGACTGATATTCAACTCTTCCCTTCTTCCCCTTATTTCCATTTCCAGATTGATCAGAACATCTCTTATTTTCTTGCATAGCTTTAAAGTCATAAGACTTAGAGAATTCCTTTTCCATCTTGATAGCACACGAGACTATATATTCATATGTTGAGAAAGATTGTGATACTAAAGCTCGACGAATAAATGGTTTTAACCCATCAAGGAAACGATCAATCTTAATTATTGGGTTATGTATATAATCTGCAGCATGCCTCGATAACCTTGTGAATTTAGCCTCATACTTTGCGACATTCTCATCCTCCTTCTGCCTCAGACTCAGAAATTTCCTTTCCATATCCGCTCGATGGTCATGTGGAAAGTATTTTTCTAAGAAAAGCTCTTTGAACTCCCTCCATTCCGTATTCGATATTTCATCATCTTCCTTTGTGTTTTGAATCAGCGACCACCACTGATTGACATCTCCAGTGAGGCTGTAGACTGCGATGACAACCTTCTACCTTTCGCTACTCCCCAAGGCATTGTATATTTTCACTAAGGAGTTTATCCATTTCTTAGCTACTAATGGATTTGTACCCCCATTAATTGTTGGTGGTTGTTGCCTCATGAAGAGGTCTAAAATTGATCCTCCACATTGCAGATCGGGGTGCTCCATACGAGTAAGGTTATTATTCATAACCTGAGTGAGTTGTCCCAGTATGGTAATAAGATGATCAGCACCAGTTGTATCTCCATCTCCACAATAATTATCTTGAGCAGGAGGGCAATCCCTACACGGAGTGCGTGCATTGATACGGTTTCCATTCCTTCCACTAGGCGCCATTTCTATACAATGGAATAAACTATATTAGTTTATGAATCAAAATACATAATTCTATACTTTTAAGATATTTAACATAAATTGAACTATTTATGGATATAATCCATAAAAATGTTTTCTTTGAGGAAGTATATACTCATAACCCTTCGTAGTGGTTTGTAAAGAAAATGAGAATTATCCAATGCATATCCCTCGGGAGTGTCGTAACCAAGAGTGTAGCAAGGCCCATTTTCGTGCACCAGTTCCCGTTCGAGTCTAGCTCAAAGAGGTGTTTTCGGGTTTTACCCCTACGTACATCTGTGCCAGAGCCGCCTCTACCTGCTCATATCCAGATAGGGATGTATTTCTCGGAAAACACACAACGTCTCTACAATACCAAAAATCTAGGAAGTTCTTCTATACTAATCCTCAAAGTCTATCTTCGGGCTATGTACTCTAATCAGAGTTTATCTAAATCTAGCTTCCAAGGTTAGTACTAAACTTCATCTGATACCAACTGTAACGCCCCGACCCCAGCTACTTAGAGTCGGTGCATTACTTCTTAACATTTGCATGATCACAAATGAAGAAGTCTCAAAAGTCCGATTAGATTAGTAGCCTTTGAAACAATAGATACATTCATAAGTCTTTCATTACATCATAAAGTAAAAAAAACTACTATAACATGGTCTTCATAGTCCACACTCATATCCCTTTCTGACTATCCCTGCAGGTCATTCATAAAATACTTCTTCACATCCTGGAAAAATATTAAAACATTGAAAGGGGTGAGCTCAGATTCTCATTAAGGATAACAATATTGTAGAAGCTTTCGAAAATAAACATTAACAATTAAGGAAATGTATAACTAAAACAAAAGACTTTTTAAACATTAACACCAGAATAATATGGAAAAAATAAAATTAAATAATGCCATTTACTTACTCACATAGATATTCTACTAGTCGAATAATCACATGCAATATCTATAACCACTTTCATAATGATGGAATGCATAATGCCAGACTACCATAACCATGGAGCCAAGGCCTCAGGCCAAGACCAAAAATAAGATTTTGTCAAGGCCTCATGACAAGACACTAGTTTGTCTCATGAGACATACCGATTCTTCGAGGTGCTATAGCGGGCTCCACCCGTCACTTATTAAGTTCAATGCATTCCTCATATGAACAGGTTTAGACATATCATAAACCATAACATAATTGTATCACATAAAACATGCATAAAGGAAACATAAGATTCCCACACTTCAATCACAAGATATCAATACAACACATTGATTTAATAAAAACATTATCAAAACCATTTTCAATATCAAAATAAAAAAAAATAAAACATGTTAATTATTTTTCCTTTTAAAAAAAATTATGGCTTGTAGAGGAAGCCGAAACCCAAATAATGGCCATGGCGGCGGAGAAGTTATTGTTGCCGCATACGTATGACAAGAAAAACATTCCTTTTTGTCGTTTAGTAAAACACTTCGTATTAAAAGATTCTTTTGAATAGACGTAAAAGTCAAAGGGGTTTATACACCATATAAAGGAAATTTGTGTATAAAACCAAATATGCCTCAATGAAAGGAGATTGAGACGAAGTCCTTACAAAGATAATTTTTAAAATAAAATAGATCTATTATGTGTATTCACTATAAGTACACATAATGAATGTACAAATACAAGATAGGACATAATAATATCATGACCTAATTTGAAAGTAGGAGATTAACCAAAAGAATTGTAATTGGGTTATGAAGATTCCTTACATTGCATCTTGTCTTGACTCGACCATTATTTAACCTCCTGAATAATAAACTAGAGTTAATTTATAATTTCTTGAGAACGTTTTTCATGTTCATTATCCATTTTATATAACTTATTACAATGTTATGAACATTATGTAATTATTTATGTTAATAATGGTCATTTTGTCGATCTTAGGTACTTGAGTCAAAAATAAAATTCTTATAATTACAAGTTGTTCATGTGGTGATATATCCATTATATCCAGAATTATATTAATGATATAGATATCATATATCTCATATATATCCAGTATATACATGCATTTATAATATTCCATAATGTTTAGAGGTAAGAAATGAAATGCACCATTCATGGAGACGGTAAGCCGTACATACACATGAACACTACTTTCATTTCTATTTCGTATTTAATGAAATCATAATGATATAAAGGTATATTCTAATTCCATTATAATATCATATATAATATCATTTACTCCATCCTTTATACATCCCACTTATGGTATTAACGATTCAAATCACTTTGATGGGGCGGTAGTTCGCACTTCCTAAAATGAAAATATCATGTTTACCCAAAATGGAAACAATAAAGGTATGCCATAAATGAAAAATACAGAACCTTAAGTAAAACATAAAAAAATTATATATCATTTATAAATATAGTGGCATCTTAATGGCAACCTTTGAAGGTGTTTTATGAGTGTTGAACAATAATCATTTCGTGAGGCAGAAATTCGCCATCCACAGAAACCGTATGTTCTTTAACCATTAGAGGTAGGTGTGTGTAAGTGTTGCTTCAATACTCATTATAACAACATCCTAGTATATTGAGGAAACTTTTTTGTTTATAAATGAATGGAATAAAAAGAGTTTAAGGGGTTGGAGAAGCAAAATAATACAAAACAACATAAGAGAAGACATTACCTTAAAATCGGGTAACTCTATTGATTTGAACCAAAGGCTTCCTTGGGAAGGCTTAGGACCAAGGTTAGGCTTCAAGGAGTAAGAGAGAGAAGTTGGGAGATTATTTGGGCAGAGGTTGGCCGAGCCAAAAGGCTATGGATGTGTGAGTAAGGTGGTAGTGGTGTGGGCCTTTTATAAGTGGAGAGGAGGGGCATTCTCGGAAAGTAATAAAATGATATTTTATTATACGTTGCTTTTAGGATTATAAAGGTCCCACACTTATATAATTAGAGTATAAGGTGATAAGGGTTCGAAATATTCTCATCCAATAGGCTTTGGACATGTTTAATTCTTAGATTTTACATTATCTTTTAATTTTATTTAAATCATTAATTAATGAGGTAATCGTTGCATCATCATGGTGTCATAAATAATTTACTTTATTTAATGTATAAAAATTATAAAAAAACTATCATGATGTAGGAAACCATTTTATCTTTCTAATGAATATTTATAGTCAAAATAATGACTTGTATAACCCCATTTAAAAATTGTTTTAGTAACACATCTTATGTTTGTGACATTTTTATTTTAACTTTAAATAAAAGTTATTTATGTCATTTTCCTACCAAAGTGGCTCCATGGGGTCCCCAAGTTGACCCATGGATTTTCTTGGTCGTCCATGACACATACAATAGGGGTAGGACAAGTGTAAAGGTATTTTCATATTTTTATAATATCATTTTTACCTTAAATTCCAGTAATTACCTTTAATAGCGATTAATTAAACATAAATGATACTATTCACCAAAAAATTATTTTAATCCCATTGAACCACATTTTACTTCCTAATGACAACCATGTATGTCGGATTTTTGAAAATAAATTCACAGATGTGGTAATTTTTCATTTAAACGAAAAATCAGTTTTTTAACTACCACTTAGTGGTTTCACTATTCATCAAAAATTGAAGTTTTTCAGAACAATGCCAAAATTTCACACTAAATTATAATTGATATTCCGAATCCAAAAATGATGTCTGTTTTAAAAAATCCAAACATATAAGTTTCATTAATTAATTTTCTAATTAATTCCCGCTGTCACAATAAATAGCGTGTTTTTAAGAAACAATATATATCAAAAGATTCACCATTGTTTATGTCCAATTTCAAAGTGAAATTAATTATAATGATCACCATTGGATAAAATAGTAAAAATATATTCTAATTATACTTTAAAACAACTCAATAATATAATTTATCTCTATAAAATAATTTGATTAAAAAATTTGTTTTTAAGTATTTTTCACTATTCAAAAAAATTGGAAGTTCTCAGAATATTACAAAAAATTCAAATTTAGATAATTTCGATATTAAGACTACAAAAATGATGTCCATTTTGAAATATAAAATTTATATAATTTTAAAAAGTTGGTATTAAGATTCATAATGGCTACTTTGATTAGTTGTGATTTGTGTTAGAACTCGAAGTTGCGTACAACACACGCTACTGTATTAATCAAAAAGAAGTGTACCGTGGAAGCATGGGGTGTTAAAATGGTTCATATTATTATATTTTTTACTTATGATTTAGAATATTTTTTTAATATTAAAACTATGTCTTTTTTCTTCTCTCCCACCATATTTGGAATCCATAATGCCCATCCTGCGTACTTATGGACTACAATTTCCAGGATATGAAATGATTTTTTTCATTTATATTCCACATGGATGGAAATAGAGATTACTTTTATAATTATTTATTATATATATGATATAATATTAATAATTCTTGTAATTTTAATTATTATTTTCTTTTATTTCATTCTTTTTTCCAAAAAATTAAAACAGTTTTCTGGCATACATATGGCCAACCATGTCACTAAACGGCGTAATTAAATATTCAATCTATTATTTCAAAAAATGATTATAAATATGTATATATTGAATATATATTATTTTTATACATTGACTATTATTTTTGAAATTATTCTATCGGGTTCCAATTATAATGACTCTGATTGTCAATACAAAAAATATCGTGGAAAATGGTGCAGTTATCACATAGAAAAATGATTTCAATATAAAATTATTAATAAATTGTTGTTAATATGTTATAAATAAATCAGAAATGGTATGATAGATATTAATATTGTGAAATATGTAATTTTATATAGATTATGTTTGAACATAAATGAAGAATAGTGATACTTGAGTTATGTGTTTTATTTCAAATTATCAAAATTATTAGAGACTATTATGGTTTATGAATAAATGGTGAAATATTTCACATTACTGTACATGTTTTCTGAAAAAATAATATTATTTGTTACTATTATTATATGATTTTTATATCTTTTTCCCTTTATTAAATTATTCCAAAATAGTTTAAATAGTTTCTTTATTCATTTAATAAAAGTGCCTCTTTCTATCCTTTTCAACAAAAAATTTAAATAAAATGTTTTTATAACTTATTTAACATGATAATATTTTAATAATATCATTACTCCTTGAAATATATATTCTTACATTATTATTATGAATGATTTTTTTCTGTGAAAATGATTCCTTTTGAAAATATAATTTTTTTTCATTACGAAAATTTCATTGATATCTTTCAAAGTTTTAATATAGATAAGGTAAAATATTTTTATGTTACATTAAATTAATTCAGTATATGAATTAAATATATTACACGTATTATTTTTTTGGATGGAATATAATTATGTAAAAAATATGAAATGTTTAGAATCACATTTCATTTAAATCAGTTATTCTATTATGAATTTTTTATTAAACCAATATATTTTTAGTAGTTGTTATATGATTAATGATTTATGATACTGTGGAATAAATATGTATGATTTTTATTATCTGAAACGTGGAACTTTTATTCCCTATAATTCTTGTATTTATGTGTGGTATCTCATGAGATAATCAAAAAAATGTGGAGTGAAATAAATTTTATATGGTACATTGTCCACTATGATAGTTTTGAGAGTTGACGATAATGAATAAAATTATTTTTATAGTGAATGAATTCCAATTTGATAGTCATTGAAATATAACTAACTAATATTGAAATGATTTTCTATGCATATGCGTATGTAAAAATTCCAGGTCTTATAAAAATTTTATTCTCCCATAATTGTAGTTACATTATGACTACTGTCTTATAAATTACCCAGATATATTCCATGACCCTAGATAATGATCTATTATACAAAGGATACAATTTTTTCAAATATTATGATAACATTCATATTCCATTAATCTCATTATAGGATTTATATGTCCCTTTATTTCATTTAATCAGAATATTATATTACCCTTTTCATGTGTTTCAATTACCTAGGATAAGATTAATTGTGTTGTGTATGATACAATACAATATTATCCAGTAATGAATATATATGTGGGACACTATATATATATATATATATTATGAACTATTTGACTATGAATCCATGTTTCTATAAAAACTATTCTATTACAATCCTCAATTTTGTTTTTGTATAAAATTATTATTATTAATCATTAAAGATTTCATATATACATATCGAAATAATTGGTTACTATATGATTGGTTTGTTATTCTGTGATGGATGTACCCATTTTATACTTCCACTGTATTCTGTGATGTTTTATAACTCATGTGATCTTGATGGGTTAAGGGTGGTTATGTCACGACCAGTCCTCGGGGCCCGTGTCGCGACTACCCCAATCCCACATTCCATAGGCTAGGGGCTGGCTACTAGCACCAAAGGCGTAAATCCCTAAGCTGGGAAGGCATTGCCTTTATGAAAGTAAACAAACACAAAAGAGTATGCAACAGGAAGTAACACTAAGTAAAGCTGAATACAAAACATTGTGCTGGAAGGTAAATGCGCCAATATAAAACCCCAACTGAACAACAAGTACAAGTAAAAAGGGACAGACATATGAAAGTAAAGAGAATCACCTGGATCTTCCTCTGGTTATTATTACCTGAAAGGTTGGTAAAAATGGCCAACTCAGCACTCACTTCTGTCAGCCTCCTCCGTGTGTCGACTCATAGCAAGGTCCACCTCTGGGTACCGTCCAGTCATGGTTCTCACGGCCTCGGTCAGCACTGTCTGTCTTCTGCATCCAACACAATGAGGTGCGGGCATACACCGTTCATGTATGAGTATAACGATACTCAGTAAGGACCCTGGAACTCACAAGGTCTCTTAATATCTTCTATGTAGAAACAAAATATGAAAGATACAATCACAAAGTATCAACCAACCCTACTTAGGTATATACCCATATATATTCCTAGGTTACCAAATGCAGTCCGGGTCCAACTCTCGAGCCAAAGCACAAACCAATTCCACAACGGAAGTAAAGTCAAACACCACGATGATAATGGTTAAAAAAATGACTCATCTCACATAGGTTTGCAACAATTGTAGAGTGATATAGATGATCAGATGTAGCAACTGGATCATCTAAGGTGCCAGACCCACACAGGATATAGGACCAGCTAAGCTGTCGGACCCACACAGGATAGAGGTCAGTTATCTCGTCTAAGCTGTCAGTCCCACATAGGATACAGACCAACTATCTCATCTAAGCTGTCAGACAAACATTGGATACATGCCAGCTATCTTGTCTAAGCTGTCAGACCCACACAAGATACATGCCAGCTATCTCTTCTAAGATGATCGACCCACATATGATACATGCTATATATCTCATCTATGCTATCAGACCCACACAGGATACATTCCAGCTGTTCTAGAGTAATATAGATGATCATATATAGTCACTTGTTCATCTAAGTTTTATGAACTACATTGGACACATGACTAGCTACTCTGTCAGAACTATTGAACCCAAAAAGGATTCCAGTACAGTTGTCATTGTCATCGAACCCACAGGGGATTCCAGTACGGTAGTCATCGTCACAGTCACAGCCAGCTCTAAGCTACTCCCACACAGCACGCTCGATCTCAGGAGGGTACGCTCCTCGAGAAAAGGGGGTCGATACATCAACTATCATGAAGTCTTGAGTTAATTTATCCCAAAATTCTATCTCATCAAAAGAATCCCAACATGACGGACGACGCGTCAATTAGATGCCCGATCTGAGAGTTATTAGCTTTTCCATTCCAGCGGCATGGTTGGAATTACGCTCGATCCAAACCCAAACATTTTTCAAATTTAACCAAAACACCCATAGAGTATATCAATATGATGGCCTCACCGCAAGGGTCCCAGTGCCGCAGACGGCGCGTCGATCAGACGCACGACCTAAAATTTATTAACGTGTAAGCGAAACGGGCCCGACCCATCAAGCACCGTGGGCCAGCGGGTCGGTCTGACCCAATTCGGCGGGTCTGACCCGGCTAGGGGATCATTATGGCCCATTTTGGAGGGTCTGACCCGGCCCGCGGAGCGGGCCTGTTCAGTTTACCCGGCGGCGCCGAGCGTCGTCGCCTATCCCTGCCCGGCTGGCCAAAGCAGGCATGTTCTGTCCAGTGCGAGTAGCCCGTACAGCGGGCCAATTTCCTTCCCATGCGGTGTCATGTGGCGCTGAGGGTCTCCAACGTAGCTGGCAGGTAGTCAGCCAGTTCGTGGGCGATCGGCCCGCAGTTGCAGGCAGCGGTTCCCCGACCGCGCGGCGCCTTCATGCGCAACGAATGTTTTGCCCGACCGACCATAGTCGGCTGGTTCGCTTAGCCCAAGAATCCCGAGGTTGCGGGCCGCATCTCCTCTACGCGAAACCTACGGGTGCTGCAGTCAACCAGCCCGGCAGACTGTAGTCGGTTGGTTATTCATGCCGAGCGGCACGCGAATGCGGGCCACAGTTTTCTTCAACGTGACAGCATCCATCGGTCACCGCAGCCTCCGGTCGTCGTCATCTCTTTGACCTCCACAACCTGCATGGCCACGAACTCCTTTATCCGGCATGGTTTGATGACACCATGCCCTACCAGATCCACCTCCATTGTCAACGTAAACAAGAATCAACGGAGGGTCGTCGGGCCGTGTTCATTCGGCCCGCGCCCTCTGCGTTAGGTGATAAAAAAATCCGAAAGATGATCTGAATCATATATCAGGAATGAGGGTATAATTTTATTCATTTAAAATTATACAAATCCCCATACCTTTAATTTTATGTTGCACGTCGACGAGCTGCGGAAGACGGTGTCAAGGAAGTCGGTGTCACGGAATTCTAGCATCGTGGAAGACGGACGTCGATTTCATTGGCGTCGCGAAACATCTGATGAAAAGGTGTCCTTGTTGGATATATTCTTCACGGAAGTTGTCTTCCCTTGCTAGTCCCGGTTGGAGTAGAGGAAGTAATTTCATCATTATTCGGTGGAATCAGTGTTCTTCATCAAGAGAAGACGTCGTTCTTCATTGGAGATGTTCTTCGTGGAAGAACAATTTCATTCTAATTATCCTGAAGCCTTCCAACAGAATATTTTCCAACCATAGAATATAATAGACTCCCTCATATTTTAATGATCCCATTAAATTCAAATAAATTCAATAAAAATCATCACAGAATAAATTAATTAATTATGGCATTAATTAATTGTGTTGGTACAATTATGGGAAGGGAGGTGGAGAGGTTCCACCAAAATAAATGTGGGGTGTTGGCCTTAATAAATTAAAGGGGAGTTAAAGAGATAAAGGGAGATTCAAGGGGATTTGATAGGTTTACTTTTGTGGGCCCCATGGTAAAATATCCTCCCAAGGGATGTTATGTGGGGTGTGGGCCCCACATCTAACATCCCTTTGGAGGAAATAACCACCACCTAAAATTAATTTCATGTAACACATATTTTATATTTAATCCCCAAAAATTAACATCCACTCTCGACAAAACGCAACTGCGGTAAAGGTCTCCTTAAGTGAAAACTGGTGCTGTGAGATCATCGATGTCATCAGATTTCAATTTCGAGCATCGTTTCAAAAGATATAAAATCCCGGACATAAGTGTACTGAATGTACCCAAACAAAACTTCAGAAATTGATTCCAGGCACACCAGGCCTCAGAATTAGAAGCTGTCAGAAACTACAGACTGGTAAAATATCAAATAATTTAAGAAAAAAATTTCATAGAAATTTCCAGGTCTTTACATTACACCCAAATCAGGGATTTACGTCCCTGTAATTCTACAACACAAACTAGGGAAACAAATGGGGGTACTGAGCACACATCTGAGCCTCCCACTACCATGTGCTCTCCTAGAGGTTCTGGTGGTGCTAGAGAATGCACACTAGAGGAATCCACTGTCCTCATAGGACCCAATCCTATCGATCCTCAATCTGCACTGGAACTTCTGTGAATTTCTCCCCATCATCGAAGTCTAACTTGCAGTGGTCGATGATGTGGGACAGTTCGTGCATGTATCTCCTCAGTTGTGATATGTGGAAGACGTCATGCACCAGGTGCCACTAAGGTGGAAGGGACAGGCAGTAAGACACCTCGTCAACTATGTTGAGGACCTGGAATGATCCAATGAATCATAGAGATAACTTTCTACATCATCCAAATCTCTGTAGACATCATCGAGGTGAGACCCGTAAGAAGATGTGGTCGCCATCCTCGAACTCCAATGGTCTCCACCTCCTATTAGCATTGGACTTTTGTCTAATCTTTACAGTCTTCATCTGCTCCTGGATGATCTGCACCTTCTCCTTTATAGCCTACACCATATATGGTCCTACATGTGTTGACTCCCCTGGGTCAGTCCACCACAGAGGTGATCCCCATGGTTGGTCGTACAGTGACTCGTAACGGGCCATCCTGATGGCCGAGTGGTATCTCTTGTTGTACGAAAACACCACTAAGAATATGTGATCCTCCCAACTATGACCAAAGTCAAGGACACATGCACAGAACAAGTCCTCGAGTGTCTGAATGGTCCTCTCAGTCTGACCATCCGTCTGAGGATGGAAGGTGGTGCTCAAGCGAAGCTGTGTCCCAAAAGCCTCCTGTAACCCCTCCAATAGCTAGTATGTGAAACATTATTCTCAATCAGAGACAATAGTCGATGGAACACCATGAAGCCGTACGATCTCCTGAATATAGAGGCGTCCCAATCTCTCTACTTAGCTCTGCTCTCTGATCAGTAGGAAGTGGGCCAACTTGGTGAGTTGGTCGACAATCACCATGATAGTGTTGTGACCTCTAGATGTACGTCGATGTCCTGCCACGAAATCCATGGACATCTTGTCCCACTTCCACTCTGGAACCTCTAAAGGATGAACCAAGACTGTCGGAACCTGGTGCTCCACCTTTACTTGCTGACAAGTGAGGCATTGAGAGACAAACACTGCTACTGCATTCTTCATACCTAGCCACCAGTGCTATCGTCTGAGGTCCTAACACATCTTCTCAACTCATGGATGAACCTCTTGTGGGTAAGTGTAGAACTCTATCAACACAACCTCTTGTAGTTAAAATGGTACCATGGTACATCCCTGAAGAGGATTACATGCTCCCCATATTCATGAAACCCATCAGGTGATTGTCAGGTGGATATCTGAGCACGTTGTGTCTCACAGTCAGGGTTCCCATGTTGCGCATCCCTGAATTCCTGAATAATTGGGGGAGTGACTGTAAAAGTCTAAGGAAATGCCGCTCCATCTCTATCCACAATGGATATATTCAACGCGGCCAGCTGCTCCATCGCCTCTCCTAACAGCTGAATGTTTGATCTCCTACAGAGAGCATATGCTACAATGATACCCTTTCCTGGAGTATAGAATATCTCAAAGTCATAGTATTGGAATAACTCAGACCATCGCCATTGTCTTAGGTTCAAGTCCTTCTGCGAGAATATATACCTGAGACTCTATGGTTCAGAGTAGATTGTAAAACACTCATCCATCAGATAGTGCCAACACATTTTGAAGGAGAAGATCAGGGCTGCTAACTTCGGGTCATTGGTAGCATAGTTCTGCTCTTGCTATCTCAACTATCGAGAACCTTACATGATCATTGTTTGCTCAAGTATCAGGACACAAAAAAGTCTGGTCCCTGATGCGTTGTAGTATACTACGTACCCAATGCTCTTCTCGGTAAGCCTCAAGATTGGAAACTAGTTATCCTCTCCCTTGGATTTTGAAAGCTATGCTGGAATCTCTCTGACCATAAGAGGCGTTTCCCCTTCTTTCTCAAAGATGGTAGTGGTGCTGCAACTCTAAAGAAGTTTGTGACAAGGTATGTCTGGCCAACACATGAGTGATTGACTGTACCCTCTTATTCATGATTTCATCATTTTCTTCCTGGGATTTTCTTTTCACTGGCCAAGGAAAACCTCATCCAAAACGTTGTAGATAAACCACAACTTTTTTGCATAATACAATCAATATGTGTATGCACAGTGGTTTCCCATTCCATACCCAAACTAACAACATAAGGCCTCGACGATGATACCAAGAGGTTCAAACCGAAACCCATGCATCAAGGGTCAGATCACACCATCAGTGTAATGTGATTATCGAGTCTCCTCTAAAAGGTATCTCTAGATGTGAGGGTCATGTCAATGGCTCAACCAGAAAATCTAGGTCTGGGACAAGACTTGTGGAACGTAGGAATTATTGGTACCTATGTCTATTGATACAAAAACTAGTAGTAGACCCAGATCGTACCTTAAATCATTCTTAAAGCCCTTGGGTCACACTCTTTGACCGCATGCAGCTAATCTCTTCCCCTTCCATCCAGCTCCCTGAGCCTAGCATGGACAATAAAGGCAGGTGGTTGCAACATGTCAAAATGTTCAATACCTCATACTTCTCACCTAGACCTGCTTCCACATCTGTTTCCCTACAGATTCACCTGTCTTTAACACTTCCTCTTCATGAAACATCTCACACTGCTATGTTTCTGAGACAAAAGCTAGTTTCATTCTTTCCAAATGTTATCATTCACTGGTTGTATCTGCTCTATAAGAACCCAGTTTTTGCTGTGAAAGACTTTGAAATATTTCTTGTTGTTATTCAAGAGCAGCGCCTTAAGACGGCGTGTGGTTTCGAGCACCGGTGTGGCCGTAATTAAATTTTCAGTGTGTTCACACTAGAAACACCAAATAAATGAGATAACTCCTAAAAAGAGTTTTAGATCAGAGATCATAGTGTACAGATGGCTCCGAAATGGTGTGTTTACCATAGGAACGACATAAAACTTGTCATCATGGGACATTTGGACCCCTCGCTCGCTATCAGATCGTGTAACAGATAAATTAAATAATTAATTTATTCATTTAATGGTTAAACTCATGTATCTCTTAAACGGTGGCTCTAATTGGAATACTGAAGGATACATTGTGTTCAGAGCATGTCGTTTACCATAGGAGGGGTATAAGTTCTGCGGGCATGGGCCGTCAATGGAAAATGGACTAGGGGCATTTTTGTAATTTGGCAGCCTCGGGCGTGGGCATTGTAATTTTTGAACGAGGCCTCAGATTAAACTTTTGAGACCTTCGTTGTGCTCTAATAGTGGTTTTTATCCTAGGGGAGGCATAACCACGACCTCGCCGGAATTTTGGGTTCTCGGCTGTCGAGCGGGCGTTTAAGTGATTTGTACTTAAACACCCCAACCACTTCTTCTTCTTCTTCATCCTCAAACACTCCCCTCTCTTCCATATCCAGAGATGAAACTCCAGAGAGGCGATCTCCGGCGAGGCACAGTGGTTCCGACAGTCCGCACACGAAGCATCGGGCTACGCCCTTCGAGGTAGGGGCTTATCGTTTCTGTTTTCATTTTCCTGCAATCTTTGAGCCCAATTTATACTGTCCAATTTCTATCCAATTATATATCGAATCCCTTGGATCTATATTATATGTTCTACGGTTTCCGACTCCCTTCTCGGGTCGAAAACCCGAGTCCCGGGGTGCCCGCGGCAGCCACAGAAAGTTCTGGCCGAATTCCTGGTATTCCGGTAGCTCCAGGCGGCGGACGGCAGTTCCAGGACGACAGCGCGGCGTTATGGCACGGCGGCGTGGCAGCGGGCACAACGGAAGGGCATTCGTCCATACGTCCGGCTGGGTTACACCTCACCGATGTTGGACCGCGCAGGTGGACTAGCCGAGGGCACCAGCAGAGGGCACCGACGATGTGGCAACAGGGGTCGTAGGCGCGTGACCCCGTTGGGGAGAACGAGACCCGCCACAGGCGGGTCTCCGTGTGGAAAAGGACCGGACATGTCGCCCGGTTGGTGGAGGAGGCTCCCACGCGGCGCACAGGCGGGGGAGCCTCACGAGAGGCGGCAGGTCATGGTCCGGCGGCCCACTGGCCGAGCCCAGCGGCTGGGCAGCGGCACAGCGGGCCGGACCAGTCTGGTCCGGCCTAGGAGTAAACCTCCCCTTAAATATTTGGAAGCCCGTAACTTTTTCTACTGGTGTCTGTTTTGTGCTCCGTCTAGGTAAGTACAGTCCTGGCATCGAGGCAGACTCATTGAGGTGGTTCCGGGAGTTTTAACTTCAGAGATGAGGGGCTCGGGGGCACGACACGTGCGTAAAGCAACTTAGTGGGCTTCCCGGGAATTCTTGTTTTGGACGGAGACGACCCGTCTGAAGTCCATTTTAAGGGCCTTCAGTGGCATTGGGACCCTGACACCGAGGCGGAGCTTACCAGGGTTATTTTGGGCAGTGAGGAAGAAGTTGAGGCTTGGGCCCCACGACCCGTCTTTTGAGCTACGAGCAGCGTTTAGCGACTTTCTCATCGAGCATCCATTCGGGTCATGCGAGTAGTCGATTCTGGATGTTTTTCCGAGGGAATTGCAATGGTGGAATCCACCCACTCTAATTATAAATGATGGTGCGGGGCCCACGAGGGTCATTTGGGCGTCGACGATGATTTTCCATCTCTATCACTGGGTGACCATTTTGGACAGGTGAATATTCCACCTTGTGTGCTTTTTTGAGAGGATCGCAATGGTATGATCCATTCGTTGTGTTTCAGGACCGGGATGTGGGTCCCACGTAGCACTGCTCGTGTGCGGTGTGCCAAAATGCATCTTTTTCTCCAGATATTTGATGCGCTCAAGTGAGAAGTCTTTTTGACGTGTTTTCCCGAGGGGATCCCAATGGTGCGATGCACCCGACTGTTTTCGGGGTCGAGGCTCGAGATCACGGGACGTCGTTCAGGCGTGAGGCGGTTTTGGTGAATTTTCTGTCAGATATCCATTGGATCAGAGTTAGTAGTCGATCTCGCATGTTTTTCCACAAGGATTATAACAGTGTAATCTGTTCAGATGGGCAGAGCCTCTTACTCGATCTTATTAAATGGGGAAATGTGAAGGTGGCCTAGTGTTGGTTCTTGCTGCGGTATTTGCGGAGAACCCTTGGTGTGTGATCGTATGCACTCTCATGTGAGTGAAGTTATGGTTAACTAGATGTGGTTGGTTATGTCTCAGCCATTGATGTGGTAGGTTTGAGTTGATACGTAACTCCTTCGCATTGACGTTGGGTGTTGTGGGCATGATAGCCTTTGCTTTGGAATGTGGTATACTCTGGTAGTATACGGGATCACGTGAAGGTACATGTGGTTGTTTATACCTAGGAACGTTTGTGCGTTCAGTTGGGGTTGACATGGGGCCAGACATCGTGTGGGACCCATGTGCGTGTCGTGTTCTTCTTTGCTTACTTTTGACCTCTCACAATGTAGAGGGTCCCTCAGTTCAGTATTGTTGACCAGCGGGGTTGAGGTTTTTCCCCTGCTCTGCGCTCGATGGTTTAGATCAGCAGGGTTGAGTGGTTTCCCCTGGTTTTGTTCTTGAGTCACGTGGTTGCACGATACCCACTTCGTGATTAGTTGGCCAGTATTGTACCCTCTAGTAGATATGGCTAGAGCAGTTTTAGTTTTACCCTCCAGAAGAGACTAAGCAGTGGGTCTCTTATCGACTTCTTTGGGTTTACCCTCTAGTAGGAACTGGGTAGTGGGTTTCTCACTAACTTCTAGGGTTTACCCACTAGGAGAGACTGGGAGTGGGTCACCCGACACTCGTAGGGTCTACCTTCCGGTAGAGACTAGGTAGTGGGTCTCCCGATACTCTTAGTGTCTACCCTCCATCAGAGTCTGGGCAGTGGGTCACCCAAAACTCTAAGGGTCTACCCTCGAGCAGAGACTGGGCAATGGGTCACCCGACACTCTTAAGGTCTACCCTCTAGCATAGACTGGGAAGTGCGTCACCCGACACTCTAAGGGTCTACCCTCCAGCAGAGACTGGGCAGTGGGTCACCTGACGACCTCTTAGGGTCTACCCTCCAGCAGGGTTGGGCAGTGGGTCGCATATCTTCTAGTTACAGGTCTACCATCCAGTAGGGACATGGAAGTGGCTCGTCTGTCGACTTATTCCAGGTATACCCTCCAGTGGGGCGGGAAAGTGGGTCTCTTGATGATGTATTAGGGTTTACCCTCTAGTAGGGCTGGACAGTGGGTCACCTGATATCTTGTTAGGGTTTACCCTCTATCAGGGCTGGTCAGTGGGTCACACAATATCATATTATGAATTACCCTCAAGCAGGGCTGGGCAGTGGGACACCCGTTGACATTCCAAACTCAGTCCTTTCTACTAGGCTAGTATGTGGCTTTCCTCCGTGATTACCAGAGCGAGAACTTTGTTTGTACGGGTCAGTTGTGTGACAACTTTGACTTTGAGGGGACCTCTCGACTGCAGGGCTGTGACGAGGTGTGGTTTTCCTTGACCCAGATCTCTCATGTAGAATGGCACATTCCCCCACCGAGACATGTCCTTGTGACGCGACCAAAAACTGTGTGGGTGAGTCAATGCCGCCCAAAGCGGATAGTGTCGAGGTGCAGTGGTTTGAGCCCCTTGACTTGTAGTTCGGGGCAGACGTGCAGGATGCTGGGCATCAATGGTGTTTACTTCTGGGACTGTTGGCGACCCAATTTTCTTGGGCTGAGCTATGGGATGGAGATCCCCTTTCGGTCTTGTACGGGTTTCAAGATAGGGAATATGAATATGTATATACCTTGTTCCAGTACCCAATCATTGGGCTTGGTTACTCTCCCTCCAAGAGAGGCGAAGAAGCATGGTGTATGCCATGTTCTTTCCTTGTCTAGTTTCTCATGGTTGGACGAGTCTAATCTCATACTATAGGTAGCTAAGAATCTATGAGATGTTTATCTTCTAAACGTTTCCATCTCCTTGTGTTTGGACATGTCTACTCCCTTTCTTTTGTTGTTTTGAGCTGGACTCATTACTGCACTTTCAGTTGTACTCATATACTTTTATAGTTTGCTATACTTCTCACCCTTTGGTACCTCTTTTGTTTCTCCCTCAAGCATTCGGGGTATCCTACTGAGTATTTTTATACTCACCCTAGCTTGGGATTTTCCCGTACTTGGTGTGCCCTTACAGACAACGGAAAGGTTGGTCATGACTTCAGTGAAGGATTGGATTTCGGGGGCTTGGACCACGTGCGGTGGTCATAGTCAAGTTCATAGTGGGGGACCCTTCCAACTGTTTCCCTTCTGTTTACCTGTTGCTGGGTTGTGGCACTTTTGGTTGGGCGCGTGTTTTTCCCCTTTTCTTTTCAGTTTACATTCAGCACTTTCTTGTACTATTTAGAGGTTAATGCACTTTTGTGGGATGTATATATAGCAGTTTCACATTACATTTCTTTCCTTTTCTTTTACTATGAACTTTTTCATTGAGTGTGTTTCGTGTGTGTGTACAGGTACTTAGGCAAAGGCCTTCCTGAATTTTTGTGCCTTCGGCGCTGGTTGCCAGCCCCTGGCCTTTGGAGGAGGGCTTGGGGTAGTTGCGGCTTATGCCTGGGTAGGGTCGAGTCGTGACAAAGTGGTTTCAAAGGTGGTTCGTTCCATGGGACGTTTTTTTGATGTCCCTAAAAGAAGAATTGGTTGGGATTTAGGGCAACAATGTTAACATGTCTCGAGAGAGGCTCTCCGGCCAGGGAGTCCATTGATGGTGTGGTGGCTGACGTATCCATTCACCAATACCCTGATAACCAGCATGTCGACGCGGCATGCTGAGACACTTTTTGTAAGGAAAATTGGTTTGTGCATCACATAGGATTGAGTCTTTCACTGTCCTTCTTGAGTCAGCTCCCCATCATTGTTATTTTTATATACATATATGCTCATCTGACTGCGACACTCCCTGATAATATTCAGGATGTCTCTGTGAAGATAGCCAGCCAAGATACCGGCTTTGGTGCATGACAATGACCCTATGAGTTACGAGGCCACTGTCCAAAACCCATCATGCGATCCCCATTCTTCGGGTGGGCTGGTAGCCGCACCCCCACCAGTTGAGAAACAGACAGCTTCAGCAGAGCAGAAGGGGCTAGAGCGTAGGTTGAGCGTGCTCTGTGAGTTCTAGTGGCATAGACTGTTGAGGTACAGTGGTGGGCCAGACCCTCAGGAAGCAGAGGGTTGTCTTGAGACAGTTGTTTGCCTTTTCAGGAATATGTAGTCGCCGACATATCGGGGAGTGGATTTGGAAGCCAACATTTTTCATGGAGCAGCTCAGTGTTTGTGAAGTCTGGTGACTCAGTTTCATGACGAGTCGTCGCTTTCCTGGGGCGACTTCCTGTTTTTGTTTTGTGAGAGGTTTTTCCCCTCCGGCATATGCTTCGTTCAGACTCAGGAGCTCCTGCAGTTTCAGCAAGGAGGGGTGATGGTGGCCAAGTACGCGGATAGTTTTGCAGACCGTGCATGATTTTACCCGAACTTGGTCCATGACGACAAAATCCGAGCGCGGATGTTTGAGCAGGGTCTCCACCGATAGATTCATGCTGTCATAGTGCCCTTGTGCATTTGCACTTATTCCGAAGTGCTAGTGTAGGAATTGGTGAGAGAGATCCTCTTGTCACATTTTGCTGTTAGTAGTGGCAGTGGTTATGATGGAGCCGAGATGTCTTCCATGGCTAGCAGGCACCGGAGGACAGGACCTAGACGCATGTGGCCTTCCCACTGCCAGTTTCAGAGACGTGGTCGTATACCACTGTGGCGGAATGTGCAGGGCCTCATTCGAGGGTTCCCTTATTTGAGTGGGATCCGGGACGTGGTCGTACACCACAGTGGCCCCGGAGGGCACCAGGACAACTCAGGGAGTGGCGATGTTATTCTTGTGATGTGAGAGATCACTTGGAATGAGACTGCCCGACCAAAGATGCTGAAAACATCGGGCAGGCAGCAGGTGCACCACCATGGTAGGGGCAGCCCAGAGATAAGAGTAGTACCAAGGGAGGTGGTGCTGTCAGAGGAGCGGGAGGAGCTAGGAGTGGAGGACAACCTTACGAGGTCTTCCCATCACAACTAGGTGGTCCATGCAAGGCTCCGGGAGCTGACAGTTGGGACCGCGGACAGCCGCGAGCTTTGGATGTCTACGATCCTGCAGAGCATGAGGTGGTAAGAGGTACGCTCTAAAACTCTTCTTCTTTTTTCAGTAGAATTGTTAGACTCTATCTGTGAAATGTTTTTCTCCCTACTCCTTACTTGGGTTGTTACCAGGGTGATGCAGGGCGTCGGGAGTAACACTGTGTTGGTAGAGTAGAAGGTGTGTAACCTTCCTGTTTAGTCGATGGCATCAAATCCATCACTCCTAGAGAATGTAAGAGATTATTGGTTGAGAGACATCGACTGTGGAACCTTGTGTGACCAGATATCCTTGGGTGTTTCACCATATGGATGTTCTCAAGGAGGGAAGCACCGGGCCTTGTTCCAGGTGTGGGCGGTGATTCCAGTCGAGGCGTGTGACGTAAGGGTTCGGTCGGGGAGGAGAGCTACCACCGAGAGCCTACGGTATTATTGAGACTGTGCAAAGGGATGGCGATGTTCCCTACCACCTTGCCCTAACCCTAAAGGCTGGTTTGGGTGCATAGAGTCTCCCTCGTGACACACCTAAGAAGAAGTGTGTGTGCTCCCATGCACGTCATCGGAGAGGGCAGACCTCGCGTAAACAGATCAAATCCATTATTCTATGTGCGGTGGTGTAGAGTTGTGCGAGAGTTCTTCTGGGTACGGGGGAGCCAGGTGTGCGCTTAGTACCCTGTGTTGTTCCCTGGTTTTGCTTTTCGGGGATGAGAAGCTTGAAGGAGGGAATGATGTAAGAACACAGTTTTTGCTGCGAATGACTTTGGAATATTTCTTGATGTTATTCCAGAGCAGTGCCTTCATAAGGAATACGATTCCGAGCCCCAATGTGGCTGGAATTAAATTTTTAGTGCGTTCACACTATAAAAGCAAAATAAATGCGATAACTCCTAAACAGAGTTTTAGATCAGTGATATGAGTGTACAGATGGGTCCAGAATGGGGTGTTTACCCTAGAAATGACATAAAACATGTCGACGCGGGACGTTTGGACCCCTCGCTCACTATCAGAGCATGGAACGGATAAATTAAATAATTAATTTATTCGTTTAATGGTTATACTCAAGTATATATTAAACAGTGGCTCAGATTTGAAAACCTAAGGCACTGTTGAGTTCGTAGCATGTCGTTTACCCTAAGAGGGGTATAAGTTGTTCGGGTGTGGGCCGTCAGTGGAAAATGGCCCCAAGGGAATTTCCATAATTTGGAAGCCTTGGGTGTGGGAGTTGTATCTTTTTAATGGGGCCTCAGATTAAAATTCTGAGACTGCAGTTGCACTCAGGGTGTGGTTTTTAGCCTAGGGGAGGCTTAACCCCAACCCCGCTGAAATTTTCGGTTTAAGGCTGTCGGGCGGGCGTTTAAGTGATTCGTACATAATCAACCCCATCCCTTCATCTTCTACTTCATACTCAAACCCTCCTTTCTTCTCCAGCTCTAGTGAAGTAGCTCTGGCAAGGTGATCTCCCATGAGGCGCAGCTGTTCTGACGGTCCGCACAGGAAGCGTCGGGATACGACCTTCGAGGTAGGGGCTTATCATTTTCGTTTTCAATTTCCCACAATCTTTGAGCCCAATTTATACTGTCCAATTGTTGTCCTATCATCAATAAAATCCCAAGGATGTTTATTATATGTTCTAAAGTTTCCGACGCTCTTCTCGGGTCGAAAATCCGAGTCCCGAGCTACCCGGGGCAACCCCGGGAGGTTCCGGCTGAATTCTTGGTTTTCCGGTGGTTCCATGCAGCGGACGGTGGTTCCGGGATGGCGGCGGGGCAACGAGAGTGGCGGAATGGTGTCTAGGTTGCACCTCGCCAGTGCGGGGAGGTGCAGGCAGACCAACCGAGGGCACCGACCCAGGGCACCGACGAGGGGGTAACCGGGGTCGAAGGCGTGCGACCCCGCTAGGGAGACCGAGACCCGCCATAGGAGGGTATCTGCGGGGAAAAGGACCGGCCATGTCAGCCCGTCGGTGGAGGAGGAACCCGTGCAGCACGTGGGTGAGGGGTCCACGTATGAGGTGGCAACCCGTAGTGCGGCAGCCCGTTGGTTCGGCTGCACCGGTCCGGCCCTAGAGTAAACCCCCCCTTAAAAATTTGGACGCCCGTAACTTTTTCTAAGGGCATCCGTTTGGTGTGCCGTCTGCGGCGGCACAGACCTGAAATCGAGGCGGACTCTTTGAGGTTGTTTTCAAAGTTATAACTTCAGATACTAGGGGATCGGGGGCACGACACGTGCGTAAAGCAGCTAAGCGGGCTTCCCAAGAATTCTTGTTTTGGATGGTGCGGACGCATCTGATGTATGTTTTAAGCACCGTCAGTGGCGTTGGGACCCTGGCACTGAGGCGGAGCATACCAGGGTTGTTTCAGTCATTGATGTCGAAGTTGAGGTGTGGGCCCCATGGCCCGTCTTTTGAGCTATGAGCAGCGTTTATTGACTTTCACATCAGGCGTCCATTCAGGGCGTGGGGGCAGTCGATTCTGGATGTTTCTCTGAGGGGATTTCAATGGTTCAATCTGTCCGCTCTAATTTAGCACAATGGTGTGGGGCCCACGAGGTCCATTTTGGCATCGACGGTGATTTTCCATATCTATCACCGGGTGACCGTTTTGGACATGTGAATAGTCCCACTTGTGTTATTTTTCAAGAGGATCACAACGGTATGATTCATTCGTTGTGTTTCTGGATCGGTATGCGGGTCCCACATAACATCTCTTGAGTGCGGTGCATCGAAATGCATCTTTTTATATGGATATACGATGCACTAAAGTGTGCAGTCTTTTTCACGTGTTTTACTGAGGGGTTCGCAATGGTGCGATGTGTCCGACTGTTTTCGGGGCCGAGACTCTGGATCACGGGAAGTCGTTCGGGCGTGAGGCGGTGTTGGTGACTTTTCTGTCGGATATCCATTGGAGGTGAGTAAGTAGTCAATATATCATGTTTTTCCTCGAGGATTACAATGGTGTAATCTGTTCAGGCGGGCAGAGCATCTTATGTGATGTTATTAAATGTGGAAATGTGATGGTGCCCTGGTGGTGGTTCTTCCTGCGGTGTTTGCAGAGAACCCTTGGTGTGTGATCGCATGCACTATTGTGTGAGTGAAGTTATGCTTAATGAGATGTGGTTGGTTGTGCGTCAACCATTGAGGTGGCAGGTTCGAGTTGATACGTTACGCCTTCACGTTGACGTTGGGTGTCATATGCACGATAGCCTTTCGGCTGGATTGTGGTATTCTCTGGGAGTATACATGAATTCATAGAGGTACATGTGGTTGTTTGTACCTGATAACGTTTGTGCGTTTGGTTGGGGTTAACTTGTGGAAACACATCGTGTGGGCCCCATGTGCATGTCATGTTCCACTTTTCATACTTTAGACCTCTTGGGATATATAGGGTCCCTCGGTTCTCGATTGTTGACCAGTGGGGTTGAGGTTTTTCCCCTGGCTCTATGCTCGATGGTTTATATCAGCAGGGTTGAGTGGTTTCCCCATGTTTTGATCCATAGTCAGGCAGTTTCCCGATACCCACTCCATGTTCGGTTGGCCAGTGTTTTTCCCTCTAGTGTGGATGGCAAGAGCAGTTTTGGGTTTACACTCCAGCAGAGACTGGGCAGTGGGTCGCTTATTGACTTCTTCGGGTTTACCCTCCAATAGGGACTAGGCATCGGGTTGCTCACTGACTTCTAGGGCTTACCCTCAAGTAGAGACTGGGTAGTGGGTAACCCGACACTCTTAGGGTCTACCCTCTAGCAGAGACTGGGCAGTGGGTCACAGGACACTCTTAGGGTCTACCCTCCACCAGAGACTAGTCAGTGGGTCACCCGACACTCTTAGGGTCTACCCTCCATAAGAGACTGGGATGTGGGTCACCAGACACTCTTAGGGTCTATCCTCCAGTAGAGACTGGGCAGTGGGTCACCCGACACTCTTAGGGTCTACCTCCGGCAGAGACTGTGCAGTGGGTCACCCGACGACCTCTAAGGGTCTACCCTCCACCAGGGCTTGGAAGTGGGTCGCCAGTCATCTAGTTCCAGGTCTACCCTCCAGAAGGGATTGGGCAGTGGGTTTCCTATCGACTTATTCTAGGTCAACATTCCAGCAGGGCTGGGCAGTGGGTCGCCTGATTATGTATTAGGGTTTACCCTCCAACAAGGCTGGGCAGTGGGTCACCTGACATCTTGTTAGGGTTTACCCTACAGCAGGGCTGGGTTGTGGGTCACCCGATATGATATTATGAATTACCCTCCAGCAGGGCTGGGCAGTGGGACACCCATTGATATTCCAGACATATTCCTTTCTACTAGGCTAGTATATGGATTTCCTCCGTGACTACCAGAGCGAGACCTTTGTTTTTACGAGTCAGTGGAGTGAAAGCTTTGACTTTGGGGAGACCTCTCGACTGCAGGGGCAGTGACGAGGTGTGGTTTCCCTTAACCCAGAACTCTCAAGTAGAGGGGCGCTTTCCCCCACCGAGACGCGTCCTTGGTACACGACCTAAAACCGTGCGGGCGAGTCATTGCCTCCCAAAGCGGATAGTGTCGAGGTGCGGTGGTTTGAGCCCCTTGACTTGTAGTTTGGGGAAGATGTGTGGGATGTGGGGCATCGATGGTCTTTACTTCTTGGATTGTTGGCGACTCACTTTTCTTGGGATGAGATATGGGATGGAGATCCCCTTATGGTCTTGTACGGGCTTCATGACAGAGCATATGAATATGTATATACCTTGTTCTAGTACCCACTCCTTGGGCTCGGTGACTCTCCCTCAATGAAAGGCGAAGACGCGCGGGGTATGCCACGTGCTTTCCATGTCTAGATTCTAGTGGTTGGATGAGTCTAATCTCCTTCTATAGGTAGAGAAGACTCGACGAGAAGATCATATTCTCACCCTTTCCAGCTCCTTGTGTTTGGACAATTCTACCCCTTTCTTTTGTAGGGTTGAGCTGGACTCTTTACTACACATTCAGTTGTACTCCTCTACTTTTCCTATTCTCACTACTTCTCACCAATCAGTAGCTCTTTTGTTGCTCCCTCAAGCCTTCAGAGTATCCTATTGAGTATTCTTATTCACACCCCTGCTTGGGCTTTTCCCGCACTTGGTGTGCCCTTGCAGATGACAGACAGGTTGGTCATGACTTAAGTGGAGCATTGACGTTTAGGAGCTTGGACCGCGTGCGGTGGTCGTAGTTGGGCTCTAGGTGGGGGACCCTTCCTTCTGTTTCTCTTCTATTTACCAGTTACTGGGTTGTGGCACTTTCGGTTGGGCGCGTGTTTTTTCCCTTTTATTTTCAGTTTACTTTTAGCACTTGCTTGTACTGTTTAGAGGTCGATGCACTTTTGTGGGATATATATATAGTAGTTCCACTTTACTCTTCTTTCATTTTCATTTTCTTTTCACTTTTGCATTGAGTGTGCTGCGTGTGTGTGTACATGTACATTGGAAAAGGCCTCCTCGAGTTGTTGTGCCTTCGGCGCTGGTCGCCAGCCCCTGGCCTATGGAGGCGGGCTTGGGGTAGTTGCAGCTCGATCCCGAGAAGGGTCGGGTCGTGACACACTCAACCAATGAACATTCAACCAAAAAGGTTCTCTCTAGCACCCTAACATAAGTAAGAATGCATAGGGGAAAAAGTGTTGTCTCGGATATCCTTAAACACACCTCGATCAGAGGTTCGATCTCTAAAGCAATGATTGTATCATATTCATCATGTACCAGGAATGATTGGTATACCTTGATGAATACTCAGCTACAAACATGTCATCCTGATGTAGTTGTATAAGCTCTATTAAACTCTCAGACACCTCCTCACGCCAGTCCTCAACCTCCAGTGATTCGAGCTCTCCTCATAACATGATGGGTATTTGATGTTGAAACTCATAAAATGTGCTCAGTCGGTGTGCACCATCCGCCAATGAGACTGGTGGTCTCTATTGTATGACTGGCGGTGGTGTTGCTAGTACACCACCCAAAGGTGCCAACGTAGAAAGAGGGCCCTAAAACGGAGCCTCGTCTCTCAGTGGGTCGTTATCGTGTACTATCACGGGAATCCGAGCTAGCTGTCTTAGGAGCGACATCCTGATACGGAAGAGGTGCTACACTGCCAGTATGTTATACCTGGTGAGATGAGTAAAAAAGACCTCAAAGGAAACTCTTGAAACACACACACAATCAGTGTTTTCGTGCAATGAGTTGGAAATCAGACTTCAGGTTCTTGGTGTATGGATACATTGGTCGCCGCAGCAACACTGGTGTCCCTGGAATGAAACCACACTCAATAATCATAACACTATAACATCATGGAAAAGAAATATCTGAGTCAAAAGTTCTGCGGTAGAACTGAATCCTTTCATTCCAATTTTTCACGACTCGTCCTCAGGGCCCCTGCCGTGACTACCCCAATCCCACCTTACATAGACCAGGGGCTGGTGACTAGCACCATAGGCATAAATCCCTAAGTTGGGAAGGCATTGCCTATATGAAAGTAAACAAACACAATAGAGTATGCAACATGAAGTAACAATAAGTATAACTGAATACCAAAGAGTGTGCTGGAAAGTAAATGGGCCAGAATCCAGGACCAACTGAACAACAAGTACATGTAAAAAGGGACAAACATCTGAATGTAAAGAGCAACTCCTAGATCGTCCTCTTGGGATTCCCACCTGAAAGGTAGGTATAGATGGCCACCTCAGTACTCACGTCCATTAGTCTCCTCTGTGTACCGACTCGTCACAAGGTCCACCTCTGGGTACCGTCCATTTGTGGCACTCTAGGCCTCCGTCAGTGCTGTCTCTCATCTGTATCCAACACAACGAGGTGTGAGCATAGCCTGTGCAGGGGTGAGTATAATGATACTCAGTAGGGACCCCAAGACCCACATGGTCTCAAAATATCCACTAAGGATAAGCAACAGAAGAAAGATATAATCATGAAGTATAAACCAACACAAATTAGGTATATTCCCATACATATACCGAAGATTCCAAACACAGTCCGACTCCAAATCTCAAGCCCAAGAACAAACCAATTCCACAATGAAAGTAAAGTAAAACCACACTATGATAATGGTAAAAAAAATATGACTCATATCACACAGGTATGACACAATTGTAGAGAGATATGGATTATCAAATGTAGCCACTAGATTATCTTAGATATCAGACCCACACAGGATGCAGGACCGGCTAAGTTATCTGACCCACACATGATACAGGCCAGCTATCTCGTCTATGATGTCAGACCCACACAAGATAGAGGCCAGCTATCTCATCTAAGATGTCGAACCCACACAGGATAAAGGCCAGCTATCTCGTCTAAGCTGTCAGAACCACATAGGATACAAGCCAGCTATCTTGTCTAAGCATTCAGACCCACACATGATACATGCAATCTATCTCGTCTAAGCTATCAGACCCACATAGGATACAAGCTAGCAGTTCTAGATTAATAGAGATGATCAGATATAGTCTCTGATTCATCTATGATATCAGACCCACATAGGATACAGGACCAGCTACTCTATCAGATCTGTCAATCCCAAACATGATTCTGGTATAGTGGACGTCGTCTTCGAACTGACGGAGGATCCCAATATGGTATGAATCGTCGCAGTCTCATCCAGCTCTAGAGTTCCCACACATAGCACGCTCGATCCCAATAGGGTATGCTCCTCTAGCAAAGGGTGTCGATACATCAACTATCATGAAGTCCAAAGTTGATGTATCTCGAAGTTCTGTCTAATCAAAAGAAACCTAATGCGATAGAATGTGCGTCAATCAAACGCCTGGTCTGAGAGTTATTAGTTTTTTCTATTCCAGGGGCCCTGTTGGATTTATGCTCGATCCAAACCCACTCATTTTTCAAGGTTGACCAAACTCACATTGATAATAGCAAAAGGACCACCTCGTCGCAAGGGTCCCAGTGCCACAAATGGCACATCGATCAAATGTGCGGTCTAAAGGTTATTCACATTTAAGAAAAAAAAGCCCGGCCCATCAAGCCCAGTGGGATGGTGGGTCTGCCCGACCCGGTTAGGCGGGTCCGACCCGGATGGGGGATCAGCCCGGCTCAATTTGGTGGGTCCGACGTGACTGGGGGGTCTGCCCGGCACGGTGGAGAATGACACACCCGCAAACCCTGCCAGTGGAGCGGGCCGATCAGGTTCGCCCGGATGCAGGCCGCGTTTTTCTCCACACTGCTGGCACATTGACGCTGCCTCAGGTCACCGCTGCCTCCTATCTTCGTCACTTCGTTAGACTGCCACAACCTAAATGGATGAGGCCTCCTTCGTCTGGAGCTGTGGGACTACATTGTTCCCTACTGGCTCCACCTCCATTTTTAGTGGAAATAAGAATCAATGGAGGGTCATCAGGCCGTATTCGTTCGGCCCACGCCCTTCGCATTAGGTGATAACAATAGTCCAATGACGATCTGAAGCATAAATCAAGAATGATGGTATACATTTATTCATTTATAATTATACAAACCCCCTACCTCATATTTGATGTTGCACTATGACGATCCGCAGAGGACAGTGTCACAGAAGTCGGGCGTCGTGGAAGATGAATGTCGATTTCGTTGACGTTAGGAAACATCTGAAGAAGAAGCGTCATTGGTGGAGATGTTCTTCGCGGACGACGTCTTCCCTTGCTAGTACAAGTTTTAGAGGATGAAGAAATGTCATCATTCATTGGTGGAATCTGCATTCTTTGTTGAGAGAAGACGTCGTTCTTCTTTGGAGAAGTTATTTGTGGAAGAACACTTTTTCTCTAATTCTCCTGAAGCCTCCCGACAGAATATTTTCCAACCAAAGATAATAAAAGACTCCCTCATCTTTTAATGATTCCATGCAATTCAAATAAATTCAAAATAATTCATCACAACACAAATTAATTAATTATGGTATTAATTAATTATGTTGTTACAATAAAGGGAAAGGAGGTGGAGAGGCTCCACCAAAATAAATTAAGGGTGTTGGCCTTAATAAATTACAGGGGAGTTAAAGATTTAAAGGGTGTTTGAAGGGGAGTTGAGAGGTTTGTACTCATATAGGCCCCACCACAAAATATCCTACCATGGGATGTTATGGGGGTGTGGGCCCCACCACCAACCTCTCTTTGGAGGAAATAACCACCACCTAAAATACAATTTATGTAACCCATAAATTTTATTTAATCCCCAAAAATTAATATCTGCTCTCGACCAAAGGCAACTGCAGTAAAGGTCTATTTAAGCGAAAGCTGGTACTGTGAGTTTATCGGTTTCCTCAGATTTCAATTCCGAGCACTGGTTCAAAAGATATAAAAACTCGCACGTATGTTTACTAGTCATACCTGAACAAAATCTGAAAAATTGATTCCGGGCACACCGGGCCTCGGAATCACGCGCCGTCAGAAACTGAAGAATCGTAAAATTGAACAAAAATTAATAAAAAAAATTTCTTTGAATTTGTTGGGTCTTTACGGGTTATCCCAAGTCCAAAAAAATATTTTGTATGGGTTGTTAGGCGAATTTCACTATGATTTTGGAATATGGTTATCCTTGTCCATTTTTATAATAATTTCATTATGAATAGACTTGAAATATGTTATGATTTCTATGATTATATGTATGAAAGATTATATTAAATATCAACATACCCATGTCATGATGGATCAGATGTGTTGATGTATTTCTCAACACTGAAAGACAAATGCCATATGTTATTCTAAAATAATTATATCAATTATCATGATTTCTGAAATATTTTTTTTATTTTTTATTTCCTTATGTTATGTTATTGTATAATGATTATGTTCTCATACTGACATTCTCATCTTATACTCACTTACAATCATCAATTGTATTCTCTCATACTAACTCTTACATGGTATGTATGCTCAAACATTCTTATTGTTAAATTATAAATATAATGAATATGAATGATATGAATGATATTTTCATAATTGTACCATATACGAAGATGATGTGATTTAGATTTATAATAATATGCTTATATTTATGTAGGTTGTATATCTTATCTGAAAATACACAAAACCTATAGTTAATGTGGTGTGACTTATTTTTATATTAAATGAATAATTATGTAAAATTTTAAAAAATATATAATTTTATGTTGTGTATGATTTTCCTAAATTTATATGATATAAGGGAATAATTATTTCTAGATATTTTTTGATGAATAATAGTATAGAACATAAAACATACCATTTTAATGAAAATGTGATAAATTATGAACTCAAAATATCAAAGGTTGAAATGAAGGCAACACAATTTAAGACATAATACATTTGATTTTTCTTATAGTATTATTACTTATAGAAATTTTTATGTATACTATAATCCAAAAACATACTAAGGGAATGAAGTTATGATATTTGAGAGGTGAAATTTACACCCCATATGGATCCATTATAATGTGTCTATTAATGTTTATTCATATAACTAGAGATTATATATTAAAATATCAGAAAAAAAATTAAGGTCATAAATTTATTTCATACAGTTTTTATGACACACATATGATAAAATATGGTGAATGTATTAGGGTTAGTTTTTTTATTAACAGTCTACAATTTCTGTGATTAAATATAGGATAACTTTTATCACATTAATATTTTCCCCCTTTTATAACTCTACCACATTTTCGGTGACTTCATCTCTTTTCATCATCAAATTTAGTTTTAAATAATGCATATAAAATGTAATGAACTATAGAAATACTATTTTGATAATGTGGTTCTACACATGGGCGGATGAAAATGTCCCCATATTATTTTTTCTATTATAAAATTAACAACATGAATTAAATTTATTATCAGGAAATAAATAATAAAGGTTGTGAATGTAAATTTTTTCTCATAGAAATGTCTATATAAAATGTGATATTTATTAACTATGAAGTAAATTTTTGATATCTACCTATGTATTATGATATAAACATAAATGTATGAAAATTAATATATAATTGAAACCAATTATTTTGATTAGCTATATAAAATTTTATCTAATAACTAGCGACTCAAATAATATAGAAACCAATGTGATGTCTCAATTTATACAACACGTTATAGGTTGTCTTTGTTTCATAACGAGTTACAATAATTTTAATGTGGAATATACTAGATATCATAGAAATTTTATGAAAGTATTAATTAATGTATTTCATTACTCAATATTCATATTGTCAAGTAGATCACATGTATATTCTCTGTCCTGCGATCATACACTATTTATTATTATTATTATTATTATTATTATTATTTTCTACAAACTATCCAAGACTATGGTACATATGTGTCCCCTTGAATAATTATTACACTAGGATATATTCATAAGTATTATTATAATAATGAAACTATTCTTCTTCATGTGTTTAAATTGGTTTCAATCACTCCTATTATCTTTACATAAAATCAAGTGTAAGGTTCTAATATTTGTGGAAAACTATTGAACATAACAGAATCCAAGTATAATAATGGATTTATTTAATCCTTATATGAATCATATTACATGATAAATTTTGAAAATGACACTATATAGAATGAATTAAATACTTTACTGGTATCTACTTCTCTTTCATGTGAACAATTCATAAGAGAGACCATCAAATCATAATTTATAATGTGATTCAATGGATTATATTCCCTCTTGAGAACAAATGTGAACATATATTCACTTCACCAAATAAAAATGGTCTTTAGTTATTTTTAATTATAGAATCATGTGTTGAACATAAAGGTCCAAAACTTATTTAATTTTTATATAAAATTTCTATAATTGGAAATAAAATCATCCAATAAGAAATGGGCTGGTTAAGGATATTTTTTAATCCTTATATTTTTTATTTAACCCTTTGTTAACTTATTTAACTTTTACAATGTCCACTTATATATTGATACTCAATGTTAATATATATACTATAAAATGAAAAGGTACAAAAAATAGATCATTAATAGAAACTTTAACATCATATATTTTATTTTGTTGAATAATATATTTTTAGGATTGTTTTATCATTCAATAAATTATCGATTGATTTAAAAACTCTATTATGTCAATTTTAATACTATTCAAATCATGAATTTTTAAAATAACCAATCCTACACGTTTCTTTAGAAAAAACATCATTAATTAAAATTTTAGAAGTCATCTTAATATATAATATTTTTGGATGGCATAAAAAGGATCAAAAAAAATTTATTTTAAATTTTATAATTTCATTTAGTTGTATTATTTATTAATGAAGAAATTAATACATGACCATTATGTCATAATTAATTTTTTTTATTTGACATATACATATTATAAATTTAATACCATGAAGTAGGAAATATTTTAATATTTCCAAATAATATTTATAGTATAAGAGATAACTTATATAACCCCATATAAAAAAATTTAGTAAAAAGAGTCATGTTAATATTATTTTTTTCTTACATTAAATTAATTAATATAAAGTGAATTATAACACCCAAGTGGATCCATGGGGTCCCACAATAGACCCAAAGATTCTCATGTTTGGAAATGTATCCTAAAAAAGGGTTAGGAAAAGTTTTTGTGTAATTCAATATTATTTTTATATTATTTTTCACCCTTATTTACCAGATTTACCCTTTAAACATGATAAATAAAATTCTTACTAAAGTAATTATTCATAATGTATAAAAACAAAAGTTACATATTTACACAATTTACACATCATGATTCCAAATATTGAATCCATTTTTCCAAATTCCAGATCTATAAGTTGTCGATATTTATTTAAAATTATTTAATGTTGTAAAAAAATAATTTTTTTTGAAATAATAACTAATTGAAGATTTACCTTTATTTATGTCCATATTAAGTGTAAAATTACATCCAATTACCAAAATTGGATTAAATGGTAATTATATAATCCGAAAACAGTTTACAACAAATTAATAGAAGAATATATCTATATATATAAATTAGATTATAAGGTTGTTTTGAATTAAAATGCAGTATTTTGCACGATTCAATAAAAATTGAACATTATTAGAATAATACGGGAAATTCATCAAAAGTAAATGTTGATATCCCGATTGTAAATATGAGTTATTATTATTTTAAAATAAAACATATAATATTTACAAGAATTACATTTAAAAACGGTATGCCATCAAGAGGTAGTAAATCTCTCTTCTAAAGAATATTAGAGTGCTTATGCATAAAATTGGATTCATTCACATTTTAAGATTCTACCTTTTATTGGATAAATGTAAAAACAATTAAAAAAAATATATAACAATATTATAATTACTTCTATTTATTCATGCCAATACATCAACTATGAATTCCCTACCATTTAAAATAATAAGATTATCATTTACTTTTCTGTTTAACTCAACATTGTGTGCAACATAAGATTTAAAAGAAACTCATAGTTTAATGTCAGGTACACCATCGAACATAACATCCCCTTTAAATTACAATTAATATTTATTTCACAAATATTAATAAATATTAAAATTTAATATTTTATATTTACCTTGGATGCTACATTATATGTAGAGACCTAAACGATTATATAAAGTGGAACGACATGAAAATATATTTTTTAGGGTATGTTTCAAAATACATGATGTTTTAGAAATTTCTGTTTTGGAAATATAATTTTAATTGAATGTTACATTCATAAACCATACCTGAATAATGATGGGAAAATTTCACCATGGATTATGTCTTCCTAATACATTTAAATTCTAATAGAAATATATAAAAATGGGTTATAGTTGATTTCTTTTCAATGTAGGATAATATCATTTTAATCAGATATGATTTCCATCTTTATCTTATTTCAAGAATATATATTAAAATAATTGGTTAGATTTTATGGAGTATAACATTTAATAGTATCTATATAGGATCTACGGATTACCTAAATGTTCTATAAATGACTTAAGTAGGCTCATTACACATAGTTATATATTAATGAGCACAATGTATTATCCTCTGAAATATTTTCAACTATTAGTAATTTTTAAACACTATAATACATGATGCGAGAATGTTCTATGGATTTCAATGGTGGTTTGGATCAACAAATTCTTTTGGAATATGGTTATATTAAAATATATTTCACTATATTATTTAAATATGTATTTATTAAGATCTATATGATAAGAAAGGTAGGAAACAAAAATATATTAATGAATTTAGTGAATGAAATCTATTTGGAACTTATGTAAATGACCATATGATATATAAGGATATATGTATGAAAAACACCTAAGTGAATATCATTGTCAGCAAATATGTTTCTTGAAATCATCGTACTAAAAAAGATTATCCATTATGTGACAATGTATTACTTTTAAAATCTCATTAAATTTAATAGATAACATTTAGAATGAAGGAATGCAAATCCCATTGTATAAAATTTCTTTCAAAATCCATTATAATATTAGGCCAATAGTTTATCAATTAGTGCTTCCATAGAATCTCTCTCATATTCAAGACGATTTCTATGTATCTCTCCTGGGGAATTACATACCAGATCCTTACCATGATCTAAAATCAAAGATCATAAAACTAGAGAATGGAATTTCTTATAAAGGACAAATGGAATAGATTATAGATCATAAATATTATGTCACATGAAATAATTCCACTCACCTTCTAAAAGTTATGTGGGTAACCCACTAATTTTTGGACAATATGTTAGAACCTAAGAATGTGGTATGAAGGAGGAATCCATAAAATTTTCAATCTGAGTAAAAAAATTCTCGGTGAATATTTTTTTAGGGGGGGGGGGTAAAATGAAACACCCCTATATTTATATAAAATATTTACCATTAAATAATTTTATTTCTCTGATATCTTTTCCAACATATAACACTGAGTTTAAATGGACCTCATAGTAATTTTATTTTCCTTTTATCACTTAAATGTTAGATTGGCAGGTATGAAAAGTAAAAAATAAATTATTTAAAATATAATATTTTGACATTTTTTAAAAATTAATGATTAAAATAAAAACCAAATATTATATTAAAATTTAGGAGACCTTTATTCTAAATGGGAAATTATTTTTATAAAATGTATTTTCTATAAAAATAAAAAATTATTTCTTATTTGTGAATTCTTTTAATGAAATATATTTGTTATTTAATTGTTCAAATTTTAATGCAATAAATTAATAAATTTTAATAAACATGCAAAGAAGAAATAAAATATTATGATTTAAATTTATTTTTCATTAAATGAATTATGTGTTTAATTTTTTTACATATTTAAAATTTAATGTATGCCATTAATATATAGTGAGTAATATAGATCAATTTATATATTAATTATCATTAGGATAAAATTTTGAAATTAAAATATGTCTAATTTTTAACCAATATGAACATTATACCTAGTAATTTTTTTACCATGATAATGTGTAAATCGAGTAATTAATATTAAACATAAAATTGTATAGAATATAAAATGACCCCAACACATGAATTAATTTTTTTTTCTGTAGATTTAATCAAAATTCTTCAGAGACTCAGTTATATTATATGATATGGCCATTTAAATGAGATTATGGCCTATATAATAATCTAATTAATGAAAAGTCAAAAATATATCAATCTTATTTTTAATAAATATAATATTCAAAATATGTTCATTTCTATTGGATATTTTTTTAATAGAAATTTTAATTTTAAATCATAAATACATATCGTTATCATATTATTTTTAATTTTTTACTAAAGAAAATATTTACATAAATGCATGAACAACACTAATGAAAATATTATTTAAATAATGAAAAAATATACTAAATAATATTTTAAACATTAAAGGTAGTATGATGTTATATAAAATATGTTATAAACAATATTTATAGATGAACATGAAATTTTATCTATATAGTAAAATATTTATTTCAATTTATATGTTTCATAATTATATTATTAAATTCCATGTAATGAATAGTTATAAAATTTTACATTATTTAGATTTTAAAATAAATAATATTTCATTAAATTATATAAAATTAAAAACAAATATATATACAACTATTTAATTAGGATATTTCAATAATTTCAATTATACACCATTTATTGTATTTTTTTTGTTTATGGGAACTACATTAATTCTCACTGTGTAAAATTTATGTTTTTACATTGAATGTTTATAAAGGATTAACAAGGGGTGAAATATAAGTTAAATGTTTAAAAATTTGACTTAATCATTTCTAAAAATTATTTTTTGATAGTATTTGGAACCATCATCGTCCAATATTTTGCCTAAATGAGTTTGAGACATTTATATATTATTGTTAATTTAAATTAATCTACTATTCTGAGGGATTAAAATAGTTCCCCTCACCTAAATTATTAATTAGAAATTCCACCTACACGTCAATACACAACACTGATCCATATAGGCTGACCATGATATAACAATTTCTACAAAACTTCTCTAAAAACATTCTAATAGTTCTAATCTTCGCAAAATGCCAACCATAGTGCACCGTAGAAATTATTTAATGGAATTATTATGAAGGAGATGTAATGGATCTAGCTGATCATATTATTTCTATACTATTTGTTACATATTATAAAACGATGATATTTTCCACTAAATAATCACTTAATAATAAAAAATATTGGTCAATGTTATTTTGATTATTTAGCACCATTGTACCCCCTATTTCACAACATTTACGAAGGGAATGATATTTTGTGTGTATGTATGCCTTACTATCTCCACGTAGTGATACGTTATATTTTTCACCACTATATCTTATGGATTAAAAAATGATGGTTCATATTTTTTTATTTTTTACTTAAGACTTAAAATATTTTTTTTAATAATTATATTGTGTCTCTTTTCTTCTAACCCACCATATTTAGAATATATAATGCCCATCTTGCATACTTATAGACTACAATATCAATGATATGGAGTGATTTGTTTATTTTATTTCCACATGTATGGAAATAGAGATTACATTTATGATTATTTATGATATATATGATATAATATTAATTATTCTAGTAATTTTAATTATTATTTTATATTATTTCATTCTATTTTTGGAAAAATTAAAACATTTTTCTGGCATACATATGGCCTACCATTTCACTAAATGGTGTAATTAAATATTCTATATCTAATATTAATAACTGATTTTAAATATGTATATATTGAATATATAATATTTCTATACATTGATTATTATTTTGTAATGATTCTACCAGGTTCAAATTATAAAACTATGACTGTCAATACAAATAATATCATATAAAATGGTGCAGTTATCACATATAAAAACTATTTCAATATAAAATTAATAATAAATGGTTGTTAATATGTTATAAATAAAACATAAATGCTATGATAGATATGAATATTGTGAAATATGTAATTATATATAGATGATCTTTGAACAGGAAAGTAGAATGATGATACATGTGTTATGTGTTTTACTTCAAATTATCACAATGATTTGGGATTATTATGTTATATGAATACATTGTGAAATATTTCAATTTCGTGTACATGTTTTCAAAAAAAAATTCAAAATATTTTTTACTCTTATTATATGATTTTTTTGTCATTTTCCCCTCAATAAATTATTCCAAAATGTTTTAAATGGAATGTTTATTCATTTTAAAAAAGAGGTTCTTTCTCTCATTTTCAACCCAAAATTCAAAGAAAATGTTTTTATAACTTATTAAAAATGATATTAATTTAATAATATCATTACTCCATGACATATATATTCTTACATTATAATTTTCAATGTTTTTTTGTGAAATTTTTTCCTTTTGTAAGTGGTCTTCATTTTAAAAACAGGATGTATTTTGAAAATAGAATAATTTTCTTCATTATGAAAATTTCATTGATATCTTTAAAAGTTATCATCCATATAAGATAAAATATTTTAAAATTACATTAGGTATAGTTGGTATATTAATTAAATATAATACACTAATTATTTTTATGGAAGGTATATAATTATAGAAAAAATATGAAATGTTTACAATCACATTTCATTTACATCGGTTATTATATTATTAATTTTTGATGAAACCCATATATTTTTAGTTTTTATTATAAGATGAAAGATTTATGATATTATGGAACAAATATTTATAATTTCTAATATCGGAAATTTGGAACTTATATTTACAATAATTCTTGTATTGATGAGTGGTATCTCATGAGATAATCAATGAAATGTTGAGTGAAATAGTTTTTATAAGGTATATTTTCTAATATGATAGTTATGAAAGTTGAGGATAATGAATAAAATTGTTTTGGTAGTGATAGAATTTCAATTTGAAAGTCATGGAAATAGAAATTACTAATATTGAAATTCTTTTCTATGCATATGAGAATGCAAAAATTCCATGTCATATAAAAATTTTATTCTCCCATAATATTAGATACTTTATAACTAATGTCCTATAAATTACCCAGATATATTCCATGACTCAAGATTATGATCTATGATATGAAGGATATAATTTTTTCAAATATTATGATAATATTCATATTCCCTTATACTCATGTTAGGATTTATAAGTACCTTTATTTCCTTTAATGAGGATATTATATTAACCAATTCTTGTGTTTCCATTACCTAGGATAAGATTAATTGTATTGTGTATGATACATTACAATAGGTTCCACGAATGAAGATATATATGGGACACAATATTGATATTTTATGAACTATTTGATTAAGAATCCATGTTTTTATAGGAACTATACTATTACAATCCTCAATTGTTTTTTTGTATAATGTGATGATTATTAGTCATTAAAGATTTCATATATATTTATCGAAATAATGGGTTACTATATGAACGGATTATTATTATGTGATGGATGTAACCATTTTATACATCCAATGTATTCAGTGACGTTTTATATCTCATGTCATCATGATTGGTTATGGCTGGTTATCCCAAGTCCAAAATACTATTTTGTACAGGTTGTTAGCCTAATTTCAATATGATTTTGGAATATGGTTATCCTTGTCGATTATTATAATAATTTCATTATGAATAGACTTGAAATATGTTATTATCTCTATGATTATATGTTTGAAACATTATATTAAAAATCAATATACCCATGTCATGATGGATCAGATTTAATAATGTATTTTTCAACACTCCAAGACACATGCCATATGTTATTCTTAAATTATTATATCAATTATCATGATTTTTGAAATATTTTTAATTATTTATGATTTCCTTAGGTTATTTTAATGTATAATGATTATGTTATCATAATGAAATTCTCATCTTATACTCACTTACAATCATGAATAGTATTATCTCATACTAACTCTTACTTGGTATGTATGCTCAAACATTCTTATTGTTAATTTCTAAATTTAATGAATTTTAATGTTGTATATGATATTTTTATAATGGTTCCATATAAAGAAGATGATCTCAGTGAGATTTTTAATAATATTTGTATATATATGTATGTTGTATATCATATCTGCAAATACACAAAACCTATTGTTAATGGGGTGGACTTATTTTTATATTTAATGAATAATTATCTAAAAGTTTAAAAATATATAAATTTATGTTGTGTATGATTTTCCTAAATTTATATTATATAACGTAATAATTATTTATAGATATTTTTTTTTGATAAATAGTAGGATAGAACATAAAACATCAATTTTTCAAAAAAATGTAACAAATCATGAACTCAAAATATCAATGGTTGAAATGAATGCACCACAATTTAAGAAATAATACATTTGATTTTCCATATATTATTATTAATTATAGAAATTTTTATTTATACTATCATATAAATACATACTATGGGAATGAAGATATGATATTTTAGAGGTGAAATTTATACCCCATATGGATCCATTAAAATGTGTCTATAAATGATTATTAACATAAATAGGGATTATATATTAAAATATCATGAAAAATTGAGGTCCTACATTTATTTCAGATAATTTTTATGACACACATATGATATAATGTAGGGTGAATGTATTTGGGTTAGTTTTTCTATTAACAATCTACAATGCTGGTGATTCAATATTGGATAACCTTTATCAAATTAATATTTTCCCCCTTTTATACCTCTACAACATTTTCGGTAAATGGTTCTCTTTTCATCGTCACATTTAGTTATAAATAATTCATATATAATGTAATGTTCAATAGAAATACTATTTTGATAATGTGGTTCTACCCATGTGTGGTTGACTCTATCCCCATATTATGTTTACTATTATTCAACTGACACCATGATTTAAATTTATTATCAAGAAATAAATAATAAAGGTTGTGAACATAAATTTTTTCTCATAGAAATGACTATATAAAATGTGATATTTAAAAATGATGAAAACAATTTTTTATATCTACCTATCCCTTACGATCTAAACATAAATGTATAAAAATTAATATAAAATAGAAAACAATTATTTTTATAAGCTACCTAAAAATTTATTTAATAACCAGTGTCTCAAATAATATTGAAGCCAACGGGATTTCTCAAATTATAACACTCTATAGGTTGTCTCTGTTTCATAACCAGTAACAATGAATTTAATGTAGAATATAATAGATATCATAGAAATTTTATGAAGGGATTAATAAATACATTTCATTACTCAATATTCATCTTCTAAAGAAGATCACATTGATATTCTTTTTCATGCGATCAAACAATATTTATTATTATTATTATTATTATTTTCTACAAATTATCAAATACTATGGTACATATTTATCCCCTTAAATATTTATTACATTGGTATATATACAGAAGTTTTCTTATATAATGAAAATATATTTCTTCATGTGTGAAAATTGATTTCAATCACTATTATTATCTTCACATAACTACAAGTGTGAGGTTCTAATCTTTGTAAAAAAATATTGTACACAATAGAATCCTAGTATAATAATGGTTTTATTTAATCCTTAAATGAATCATATTCCATGAAAAATTATGAACATGACACTATAAAAAAATTATATACATTATTGGCATGAACTTCTCTTTCACGTGAACAATTCATAGGAGAGACCTTCCAATCTTATTTAATAAATTAATTAAGTAGATTATATTCCTTCTTGAGAACAATTGTGAACATATATTCACTTTAAAAAATAAAAATGGTCTTTAGTTATTCTTCATTATAGAATAATGTGTTGAACATATCCCTCAACATCACTGGACATTATAATTCATGGGAGTGAAATTACAACTTGCACATACCTAATGTGTTAGAAATGATTAGTTATATCTCATAGAAATAAAAAAGATATATCATATTTTTTATAATTGACTCATGATATCAAGATATCTCAATTTATAGGAATGTTTTTGCTACTATAATTCTGGTTATTATGTTTCGTTAAAAAACATTCTCATTCAGAAAAAACAATTAATTTCAATCAATGATTTTGAATACACATAAAATATTTATTTTTTAAATTCATGACATGTGAGTATCATTTTTTTAGTAACCCCAAATTTTATGAAATATTATCAAATATTCCATATTTCTTCATGTGTTCAGACTCTTGTGAATTTGATAACATCATATGAACCATTACATAACATATTTAGTTCTTTCATAGATAACGTTATGTATTCATTGAAATTTTTTATTCACATCATAAAATCAGACATCACCAAAAAAAATTACAATAAATTTTCACTGATTAAGATATCGTGTGATCATTAATATTACCAAACATGTGATCAATTTATCCATTATAGGTTTGGTAAAGATGAACATTATGAATGAAAACAATATGTATGAATAGTTGTCGAATATGGCACGAAGTGTCAATTAGATGGTTGTGGATAATCTGATAATATGAAAAATGGTATATGAATAAGTTTTCAAAAACATAAATAGTATCTTATCTATATCGTTACAACATTGAAATTTATATCAAAATTGTGATTCAATATAAAAACCTATTCTCTACAGATGACATAATAAAACAATAGTGTTCAACATCTTGAACACCATATAATCACTCATCGACATGCACCTCCCCAATAACTTGCACTGTCCCATTAACACCTTCATGTTCTCTCTATTCATTCCAAGAATACCTCTAGAGGTGTTATTCAACCACCGTGTTTATATATCCCCTTATTCTAGATATTTTAATTTTTATTCAGCTTTATTCCTCCATTGATGACTAAGAATGGGCTTTCTCATACATGACTAACCCAATAACCCATATGTTGTTGAGATGGACCCCCTTGGATGTCTTTTGTAAGACAATTTTCTAATAAATATACACATTATATACAAGGTACAAATAATATTGGAATAAATTTTTAATTAACAGATTCCATCAAAATAAATATTCAATATGTTCATCATACAAATTATAAATATATTTCACACGACCATTGTACTTCCATGTCCCATAATAATTTCAGCTATCATAAAAAAATTTCATCTTAAAAATTTCTATTTTTGTGGTATTTGAAAATATGTTTTCATGTATCCAATGTTCAACCAGATAACATATTTTCATTAAATGTGAACAAATTCATCAGTCACCACACCTTCAGTCACTTAACTAAATATATAATATATTATAATTAATCTTATTATGGATTGATACTATCTCAATGACATTTTTGTGATATTTGGTATATGTACAGGTATTTATTCATTTCTATTCCATATTAAATGAAGATAAGTAACTTGTTACTAACTAATTTACAAAAACCATTTTCACAATAATGATGTAGTGTCATCAATCATTCCATTTTTATTTATTTTCAATACTTATATAGAAATTGGATGTTAATATGTTATCTTTTTTATTCTATCAAAATTATTGTTGATAATGAAAAATCACATGATTTAGAATTGTATCATTTCCTTCATAAGGAATGTTCCGTAATTTAATCACCATTATGTAAAATTTAACTAACATAGTGTATAAATAATAGGTTATAATTTAGACATCAGTTATCACTATTCTCATTTCAGAATATGATACTAATTGACATAATAAACTATATATCATTCATCAAATACTGATAAACATTAATTTTTTTAATAGTAATTGATTAATACTAATTGATTCAAATTCATTTTTAAATAAAATGACACCTCTTTTTATGAATATTCAAAAGAAAAATTCATAATTATATTCATCCTCTCATATCAAAAAATAAATTAATGTCCTTTAATTGTAATAGGTAGGTAGTGTTCATGAAATTAGTACTGAAATTTCATCATCAATATTTAGTTCATTTAATTTTTTTCATTTCTGTTATATCCCTTTTGATCATATATAATTTCAGTTTTTGTGTTTATGTATATGAGATTATATATTAAAACTTCAAAAATGTGTTCTTGAACATGTATCATCCAGTGAAGAAATAATTAATGGAAATATAATTTTGTATGATCATCAATGGATACTACACCTCACAAGATTATATATATATATATTCACTAAATCTAAATGGAAAATGTCATTAAAATTTATTTCAGATTACAATTTATTTGAAAAAAAAATTTGGTCTAATATATGATGGTGAAATCAAATTTTTTAATCAACTATTATAGAATCGTCATTATCGTCAATTTTGTTATCTAATATTTGAAAAAAATAATAATCCATATTTTTTATATAGATCAATCCAATATTCTATTAAAATAATTTTTGGAATGAATAATCTAAATTGGAAATATATGAATACAATTTCATAAACAGAGTTATCACCATGAGTCTGATAATCACCTTAAATTCTCTATATGTATTGAAAATGAACAAAGTAGATTGGAATAATGTGGATCTAATTTCATTTTCAAGGAGATAAATATGTATAATAATTATATATAAACCATTAGTTTTCCTTTTTCCACATAATCTGAGAGATAACTCTTTATAATTAATTTTCTATCATTATTGGTTGTTTTAGTAATAATTTAATATTTACTGTCTTCAGTATCGAATCAGTGTCAAATTTTCAATTTCACACTATCCATCAAGATAAAATTATTAACATGGTGATTTATAAATATTAATTAGTATTTCTTTATGATAGTTAGGTATGGAAAAAAATATTACTGTTATGATGGTCCCTTTTGTACCTTTTAAAGATTAATTCTTATTTTTTCCTCATTTAATAAAAAAATATAAATACAATTTCTTAATATAGAACTACATTTTTTTGAAAATTATATTTTCATATGTTTTTCTTATAGTTTCCATTTTATTTCCTAATCATCTATTAAAATTACCTGTATATGTTTGGAATGTTAACATTATGTTTAGTGGTTCTATTGAAATTTTTAGTATTGAATAATTCCTATTCATTCCATTTATTTTGATATTAGAAAAGAAATAACCATTATTTCTTTTTATTTATTACGATAATTTGGATATCCATGGATATTTAAATATGATACAACATTTGACATATTCATGAATGAAAAAATTAAGAAATCTTCCTTAGAGTAACGTCTTTCTAATCCGTATAGATTTTTTTATCATCATCCTTCTTCTAATATTCACCCAAGGATGGATTTGATATATTCTGAAACATCTATTGTATTTTCTTGTAAGTAATTTTATTTTATTTCCAATAAAATTTAATGTTGAATACATCTTCACTATGGCCGCATACTTGTAGAATAACATAACGTTTCATTAAATATAGTAATACCTTTATAATATAAAGTATCGTCACTTTATAATGCGAATATTTCATTATCATTACATTGAAGCCCCATGATATAAGAATACGTTTATTTTTACATACTGTTATATTATTTCATAAATAATATCCAAAATCCGTAAATAATTTATAACCCAAAAATTTTCAAAAAAATATTAATATATTATATTTAAAAATAGTCTCATTATATAAACAAAATTGTAATTTTTATTTCTTTTAATTATTATATTGTACTTCATTGGGGGAAAATGAATTTTACAATTTTTACTTCTCCAACTAAATTTTTTTGGGTCTCTCTATTTCCATTATTCAACCACTTTTTTTAGGATCCTATATTTATCATGCGCTATTTATTAATCCATAATTAATAGAAAAATATTCTGTGAAGTTAATGGTTCCTTATTCATTGAGTATTCATGATATTGATAATCCCATGATATCTATAATTTATTTCAACAAGATAGTTGAATTTTAGGATTAGATTAAATATTTTATGTTTATGTGGTATCTTCCCTTGATGTAACAACTATTATTTCATCTTGTTCTGATGACTCAACTGGAAATGCATTAATAATATCCATTTTATTTCCTTGATCATAAAAACTCATATTTAGGATAAATTTATGAACCTTTAAAAACATCAATATTTATTCAAATTCACTATTAATGACCAAAAAAATTTATCCTGCATTTTAAATTTCTCATGAAGCAAGGTGTTAATATTCTTGATCATGTCTGGTATGAAATCAAGTTGATAATTCCAGACATCTACAATGGATTTATATTTTTATATAATTCTTTGATTTTATTTTGTAATTATTTAGTGGCATCATCATTTCCAATAATTATATATATCAATTTTTCTTCAAAGATGGAGTAATTTAAACCAATTTAATCATTATCTACCTCATTAGTGAAAACTTTCTTAGTGATCAAGATAATATATTTTATTTTAAAATCATAATCATTAAACTTGTTTTATAGATTATCATCAAAATAATTATTCTCAGTCTATATTCCATTAATTGATCCACGTATAATATTTTAAATTTATTTTGTAGTATTATATGTAATATCTTTTAAAATAGTAGATGATACGTTATTAAATTACATTCATATATCATGTCTTCCAAATAATTCATGGATCGTCATAATATTCATTAAAAAAATGATGGTTTTTTCATCATTCAAAATTATTTCCTTCTTATTCTCTTCAAAATCATAGAAAAGATAAACTTTTTATTTTAAACAGGATCAATATCAAGAGATTTCACTACCTTATGAATAGTAAATATAAATAAAATATTAAATTATCTTTGAATCAGTGAATCCAATATTAGGTGTGAATTTCAACGATACCAATAGTTTGGATCAAATTTATTATGACTACTTAGTGATGGTGGTGAATAAGTATGGGATGAATTTTTATGTTGTTAATCTTATATATATATATATATATATATATTATATAGATGATTATTTTTTTGAATGTTCCACTCATCTTATTCAACTATTGTTAACCATAATCAAGAAAAAATTTTAAATTAAAATAGATACTATGTATTGTTAATGAGTTTCACATCTAGTTTAGATGATTGTTTCCTTGTATTGTGGTGGTTAATATCTCACTATATTTTTTTTCTTGTGATATAATGAAATGAATAGGTATGTATATGACCATAATCCTTTTCTACAAACAATAAAGATATATAATGAAATATTTCACATTGAATTACATTAATATATTCTATCATATTTTCCTTCAAATGTAGACGAAAATATGTAACAAGTCTTCTTATATATATTGTAATGAATATGATAAGTATCCTCAAATTACTAAAATCAAAATGTGTTCCTAAAATATGAAATATTAATTTACTAATTTTATTTACCTGTTGACCCTCTTTTTGGTCATGGTATAGTTGGGTCTTGTTTCATTTTACCTAGATTGATATTTTGAAAAATGTTTAGGGATTTTGGGTATTGCACGATTGGCTCCCGATCATCCGATGATTTCCACACACTCATTTCATATTGTGACACCCCTGGAAGAGTGGGTTTTCATGATTAGATTATGGTTTGAAAAAATAAGTTCCAACTATGTATAAATCACACACCCCGGTATTGGGGAACATAGTTATGGTACGTAGTTTTTCTAATCGTGTGGCCATTCTTGGTTGATAATGAAAATAATAATTTTCAATTTCTAAAATTAATAAAAAATAATAAAAACCTAGGATTAACCTCCCACTCGACCCTAACAGTGGATAACTCAAAATCCTTGTACTTTTAGGCTCTCAAGAACCCGTTTTTTCTTCTCTAAAAACCTTATATGTGGATATATGAATAGAATATTTTTATTGATTCATCTTTGTTAAGTGTTTATTCTCCCATTCCATCTCTCACTTTCTAAAATTATTTCATCCATACTTATTTTTAGATCAACACGTCTTCAATAGATATATTATCATTTTATTTTGGTCTTTATTCTAATTTTGATTTCTCAATATGTATTTCTGTTATTCGTTATTGGGAAATCACGTTGCCGATGTTGTGTTATGTATTCCCCATTACAATAGTAGGTGGTTCCAACAAAACATTCCATGGAATATTCCCTTTATTTTTTTAATATAAATTACATTTCATTCAATTTAATTAATAGTAAAAAATTCAATAATAATTATAATTCTAATTGATTTTGTTGAAAACTCCTGACTCTAGTGGAATTTCAGTATACGGTGTACATTTTAAATTGATGGAAATTATAAATTGATTTAAATATTTACAATGAGAAATGGATTAACATGTTTTATTTCAAAAATTATAATGATTCCGATTTTTAGAAAGTTTAATCCATTTTATTAAAATAAAGCATAATTTAATTAAAAATATTTTCCATATTACATAATTTTGAAAAAAGGGGATCTACCAAAATACCTCATAAGAAGTGGTTAAAGGTGTTCAAGGGGATTATCATACTAGTTGAAATCTTCACCACTAAATACATTGTTATCAAGTCTATCCACAATTGTGTTAGAATCTCTATATGTGTTGGTGATGATATGATTCATGGTTAGAAGATAATCTAAGTAGTTAATCGACCTATTAGTATGATTCCAAGATAAATTGTTAAAACCGATTCTGATGGAAGAGTCAGTAAAACTAGAATCACATTCCAACCAAATGTTGTTCCATCTATGAATCATATCTTCCTCCATAACAATAATGATACCATAAATTTGAATATCAATTATAGAAGCTATACAACAAGAATCATGAAATAATCCAATAACCATCTGTTGGTGATCCATGAAAATAGAACCATATTTAGAGGGACCAAGATTACCTCTAGAGGCCCCATCAGAATTATCATTAATCCATCCAAAAGGGTTAATTTTATAAGACCTCAAAATTACAATATGGAGGCCTAAAAGTACCTTTAAAACCATTTTGATTAAGAACATAGAAATCATGAATTGAATTAACGCATAAGTGATTCATGGGTAATCTTACCTCACAAATAGCAACAAGAATGCTTGAAAAAGTAGCATTGATAGAGAAATGATGACCACCATGAAAGATTTGATTCTAAATAGGCCATACATAATGTAGTAATTCAAAAGTAGCTACATGAAAAAGATCCATCAATTGGGGTGAAAGTGGAAGTAAATGTCATGTCTAAAGAAAATCCTTGATGGAGACCATATTTGGGATGGAGACATAAAATATATCTACCAATGATCTCCACATTGAGATAGCAGTAACACAACAAAGAAATAGATGATCAACATCCTTTCTATGCTGATGACGAATAACACAGTAGGAACACAAAGAGAATCCACAATTCTGAAGGTAATAATTAGAAATAATTTTTCTATAAGAAATTATCCACACCAAAATAGGGAGAGGGCCTAATAAAATAGAAATTGAAGTCTCTCATCTAAATTGCAATAGATCTACATGATAAATAGAAACTATAAAAATGTATTGATGAAATCATACCATTTGTTGCAGTTTACCGGGGACAAAAATCCTTTCTTGTGGGAGAAACAATATTTATTAACAATGTTCAAAACATAACTTGGAAGACCCTACAAGTTATCAAGCTGTTCCATGATAGAGATATCACGATCAAAATTATCTGCATAAGAAACCAAGTCAATAAGGGGGTTACCCATCCAATTTTCTTTGAAAAAGTTAATGGATGAATCCTTCGAAAAACGCCATATAGAGTAAGAATCAATTGAAGAAAATATGAAATTAATGTATAAAAAACATATTAATTATGATGATTAAAAACATCATTTTTCAGATGATTCTGAAATTTTTACAAAGAAAATTAAGAGCCTCATAATTTCTGTTAAGAGTTTCCAAATAAACATGGCCAGTAGGGAATCATTAAAAATTATATGAATTTTAATTCATAAACACCCTGAATCATAATGATAACTACATTCATTCCATGAAACCATTGCCAAAATTCTTTCAATGATGTCACCACACTAAATAAAGTCTATGAGAGACACATTAATGTTTCTAATCAATGATATAAGCCATTTTTATACCATATATAAGTAAATTGTTTTGAAGATAATGATAGATTTAACCAAAAAACATGACCATTCATAGATAAAGAAGTCCTTTTCAACGTATCAAGCTTCCTTAGAATATTTTTATAATGATCTTACATAAATAAAAAGAATTTGTTCTTCCCGAAAAAATGAAACCTCAATGTATTTGATGGAAAGTAACCATTCATGAGAGGCCCAACTCCGAAACAATTCCATTCATCCTTTGGACGGTATGATATTTTCTAAAATAATTATAGGACTTGTCTCAACTAATCTATTGGCCAGAGATTGAAGTATAGTGAAAAAGATACATTTTGATATATTTATTGCTCCTCTTATTTCTCGTAGTGAAGATGATAATGTTAGCAACATATAATTAGTGGGTAGGATCTTGAGCCCCTCTACTAGCATTTATAGTTTTCATATTCCCTTTCCTAGCCATAATAGAATTATTATATTTTTAACGGCATTTAAATGATGAAAAATCCAAAAAAAAATTGAAATTTATTTGTCATAATAAAATGAGAAATTGGAAATTAAAATGTAAATTATTCTATAGATTGAAATAAAAATAATGGAAAATATTGATTGATTTCATGAAGCACATGGGAGGCTAGATAGTTTATTTATGCTTAGTTCATGCACTATAAGGTTTTAATTCATTAATAATTTATTGTATATGAGAACATTAATTAAACCATGGTTATATTTTAATTTCCCATTATGTGGGTGTGGATGATTTTAATTATCTCTTATGTGGAAGTGGGTTCTTGTAATTTGACATTAAGTGGGAGTGGATATTTTCTGTGATCAAACATATGAGATTCTTTAGATCCCATTTCATGAAACTAATGTTCTATAGAGAGTATGACTATTATTTTATGAATTAATGGGACTACTTTTATATAAATAAAATTTATTGTAAATTTTTTTGGTCATGTCTAAATAATTTATATTCACTTTTTTATATAGAATATTAATTATGAATTTATTTAAAATATATTTATCTTTTGAAATTAAAAATATTTTTTTAATTTATTTTAAAATTGTTGCGCCTTGCCAATTTTCGTTAAAATTTTATGCATGGCTTGGACTAATTATTTTGGAAACTTGTAATGGAAAAAACAGGGAGACCCTACTATGGTTTTAACAAGGAAACTACCTTTTCCATTGGGTTTTATAGATTTTCTTCATCCATGTTTGAGTAAATGGAAAGCACCTCTACAACAAGGTTGACATTATTGACCCTTAGGGTTTGAGTGTTAATAAATTAAGGATTTTTGAGTTTTATAATTTCGTATTTTGGTTATTTGATGATGTAATATTTGGGATTCGTTATACAAGATTGGTTTTTGGTAATATATCCTTGTGGATCACTGAGCACATATATATGTAAGGTTTTCTTATATTGTTTTTAAGGAAATGAATTTCCAACTATTGTATTGTATGATACCATGTGCTAGTCACCAACCTATGTGGAACAGGAATTCCATTTGGGAAATTTTGTCACTTGATTAGGAATTATGGCCCCTGGTTATCCATGATGGTTTATGAAAAATGTTTTATGAAAGGTGCAGTTTGTGGATATTTTGGTTATGCTAGTATGTAGTTCTGAGAACTTTTCAGTACATATGAGGACCTTGTGCATGAGTTCCTATCCATGTATCATTTTAATGATACATAATTCACCATGGTTAATTATAGAATGTAATATTATTTATTAGTTTTAGTATTATAAATGTGTTTGATTTGGAAGAGTATAAATTTACTTTTTCAATATAAAATTATATCAATTTCCCTATTTTTCTTGTTCTGCAAGTGATTAGATTAATCATATGATTTATTTATTTATTTTTTCTAATGTTTTATATAATTATGACTCCATGATGATGGGAGAATATTATCTAAGAGGAAACTATGGAAAACCAACAATGATAAATTTCTACGATGGATCATAATCTCATAGATATTGTTGTGTGTGAATTCATTGCCCTAAGAAATTCATTTGTACCCATTTCTTCTCAGAATGTACTTTGGGAGCCCCATAGGGTTGAATTCAAGAGTTTTCCATTATAGTTACAAATTAAAAATCCCAAAGAAATTAAAGGATATAATGATCTGGAAGTGGGCGGAGAATGGTTGAGAATTATTGAGTTTTTTTTTTGAAAATTTCTATAGACATGAGGCGATCAAGGTGATTTGTTCCACCATCAAGATAGAGGGACTGAGAAATATATGATATGACTCGATGGTGATAGAAAAGAAGTATGAAGGAATGAAGTGAATAAAAATTAATTATTTAACCACTGAAAAATTCAGTCTACAATATATGGTGATGCCTAAGACTATTTAGTTTTTCAATCATGAGGATTCTTGAAGGACCATTACAAAGATGGAGAAATGATTCACTAAGTATGTGATGTTCATGGTGGAAGTACTATCGAATGAGAATATGACAACCCAAAAATTGTATATGTGACATTGATATGAAATTTATTTTTCAAGATAACTTTATGAATTCTTTAATATAATAATGTGATGTATAAAGAGATGGAGGTTGAGATAGTTATTAATATTATGCTAGGATTGATAGTATCTATTTTTCCTTTAAGTGGGTGGTCCATGAGATCGTTTAAATGAATTAGATTTATTGAAGAGTCTTATAGTGGTTATTAATATAAAGGTTTCTCTATACCATCAAAAACACATGTCTGATTTCCTTTTACATACTTTCATTTTTCAAATACGAGGAACTAAAAACGGGTTTCCAAAGAGGCACCTATGATATGTGGTTCCATAGATAAATTAGGTCAACATCAAATTTTATGTCATATCGATTATTTTCCTTATTCTGTAATGATATCACCATCACAAAAAATTACTATGATGGAATATTTTACTTCAATATCTATAGGGTTGTATCCATTAAAATCCAAAACAATGCTTCTTCCCAAATTGGAAGAGACTCTATAGGAAGAATATTTAGTTACTAGGTCTGGGAGATGAACAATAAATATATATTCTTATTTCATGACTATTTTTTCAGTTGTGTTTATAAATCATTTATTTGATCTTTTACGATGAAACAATAAAATTATTCAATAATTTTTTTTATTGGGTGATGGATATTACCACACACCTCATAACTAAGATCAATAATGGTCTTCATTATCCTACTTATGTCTTTTCTATATTTGATATTGATCATAATTTAGATTTTATATTTTTTGAAATGAAATAGCTTGAAATTGTTTTCCCTATAAATTATTTCATATTTAATGAAGTATGAATATATTATTATCTCTAGAGAGCCTCCATTATAGTTACATATATGGTGTGTCTTATATTTCATGGATAATAGTACTTGTGGTCTTATAAAACCGAACCTTTTATCTACAGTTGAGGAATGTAATATATGTCATTGATTTTTTTTTCTAGGAGGAAGAATCCTTCATCAATTATCCATATATTGTTGTTTTTGTGTTTATATACACATTCCACTAGGATAATATGGTTTTCCATGATTGAGAAAGGTATATTTTTTTTATTGACTAAGTGTCGAGTACTCAACAATTGTCTATAAAAATTTACCATGTGGCATCAGAAGAAATGATATTTTTTAGATAAAATTTGTTTATCTATTAATGAATGTCATAATATGTACAATTGAATCAAATTGGAAGGAACCTATAAACATTTATATTAATGTGGTTGAATACTAATGATATTTTTTGATTACAAAATGTTAAATCAGGTCATGTTTTAAGAAATGTATATATTACCACATATTTAGGATCTATTAGGTCATATGATAGGGATGAATTTGTTCGTGAAGATTATTCATTGATCTTGTTATCACCATTTAAGAATAAAATAATCTAACATTAATAATACTACCTCTCAAAGGTGGTATGACCATTATGAGTATCACATAATTCTATTTTGTAACACCCAAAGAAGTTAATATTTTTTATTATAGAATAAATCTAATTTTTCTCTAGATTTCATTATATGAAGAACTAAGTAATGATTATAATGTTTAGCATGACCTATAAAAATCACTGTGTTTTCTTCTGTAACACGCAATGCTATGTTTTAACAAATAATAATATATTATTTAATATATTATTAATTAATATGATAATATATAAACTAGTTATCATATTGATGATTGTAGAAATAAGTTACCTATGAAAAAATATCATTTAATTAATTGGTTACCTATTTATTAGAAATGAATATTGAATCCAAATGAATATAAATAATGATATTATTAAAGAGTATGTGTATGTGCTAAATATGATTTATCTTAATATGTTAAATAAATTACAATTAGTGAATTATATTTATTATGTTAATATTATATATGTTTTATAAAATATTCATTCTATTCATCAAATTTATTTTAGTGTCATAATATGAGAATAGACCTAACATTACACATAAAAACCTATCTGTTTATAAAATCATTTATACTTCATTTAAATGAAGAATACATTTTAATTATAATTTTTTCATATTTTAAAAAAATTTGATGTCAAAATAATATAAATTTATAACTTATAAACATAAAAATTATAATTGGTGGAATTTTTTGTATTATTTATTGATTTTACAATTTTTTATGAGTATTGAAAAATAATGAATTTGAATTCAATTTTTTTTTCATCTAATTTATTTATAAGGTTAAATTATATTTTTAATTGGTTTTAGTTTTAGTAGGATTAATTTGGAAATTATTGATAAAGTAATGATAATTATAATAAATTTCTCTTTTATATTGAATGTAAATAAATTATACTACTTTTGAACATTTTTATATTAAAAACCTGTATTGTCTCTAAATTTACGAGATAAATTTAAATTATTTCATTACACTTATTTGATTGGAATTAGAAAAAATCGATTACATAATTGAAATAAAAAAATTATAATTTCTAATATGGTCAACATATTTTTTATCATAAATATAAATGGATGTAATTAAAATTAATTATGTCTATTAAGATAAAAGCATGCATAACATGGAACTAAAAATTCATCTAAAGTGTAAATTTAACTATATTACATATTTAAAACATTTAGGATTTCCATATATCATAACACACACCTATATGGTTTTATAATTGTTAAGTTTTATACCTACCAATGAATAAATACATGGGGAATGTAAAATTGTTTTCAAAAATAGCATGTGTACTTTCCCTCCTATATAATAAGGTACTAAATAATCCCACTTCCTCAAACCCATCACGACACTTTGGATCAAAAAATATGGAAAAAAAATATATCCCAAATGTACATATCCTCATCCTAGATTCCTAAAATTGGGAATAAATATATCAATGGAATCCCTTTGGAGTAAACCATAAAGAGTTACCCGATAAAGAGGTAACATTCTTCCTCACGATCATTTGTTTTATTTTCACTATTAACTCCTTAAAATTATATTATTACATAAATATTTATTAAATAAATACACTCAAGAGTCTAATATGTTTTTAGAATGGTTGTACCTAAACCTACAAATAAATTCATCTAATGCATTATAAAATTTCTGTTTATTTGTATGATAAAATGCATCTTCAAAAAATAATTTCATTCATTTTTCCTTTACTATCTCTCATGGTTGGGAATCATGATTAAAATGATGTTAAAATATGATATAAAATAGAATTATTATTTCTTTTATTATTATGTAATTATTTTATAACAGAAACCTTTATTCATTCTTTTTAATATGATAACATTGTTTGTAGCTCCCTTAAAGAGATGATACCTATTCACAATGTAAATGGACAGAATAAATTCTGGTTTTTATAAAAATAATTCAAAATTAATGATATATATTTGATATTAATTTCTTAATTACAATTATGTAAACAAAATATATCATTTTAGGTATTACCCCTTTCAAACACATAAATGTGATAATGTCAATTATATATTCATGGATTACTACCTCCCTCACATGATTTATTCCTTTTACATCAAAATAATTATATGTGTATGTATATATGATTTAATAAAATAGTATTTATGATATAATAATCATTATATAATGATATCTTATTACTTTTCTTATTTCTATATTGATTTTTGAATAATCAGAATGTTAATCATGCCTACATAGGGCCTTCCATCTCCATGACTGTTATGTTGTTTAATTTTTTCTAACCATCATTAATAATTTATTTAAGATATAATTTATTAATAAATATATTAATAATTTTATGAGTATTTTTCTAGTTATGTTTATATTTTGACCCCTTTGACCATAGTTGACTGACCAAATCATTTTTGACAGATAAACAAAATATTGAAAAAACAACCAACCAAAATTAAAATAATTTACCAGTTGATTTAAAAATTAAAATAAGATAACTAAAAGTAATTATAAACATGAAATTTGTTTTGAAGAAAGTAAATAATTAACATATGTTTACTATTTGTGAAATAAAAACATACGTGTCAAGTCCGACATAAGCTATTGAATTGCTCTTTTATATTTTATACCATGGGACATACACCAATTTCACATTATATTTCTTTTCAAGTCATATATAAAATTCCATTGAAATTTTATATCCTGAATATACTTATAATAATGACATTAAAAATATTCATTTAATTTTCTTCCTTCATGGTTATTATTCAGAATTGTTTTTCAATTTGATATGTGACACTTTGGAATGTTTATTTATTATTATTCAACAATTTTTTATGATATTCATATGGTATTTCCATTTTCAATATCAACAACACTTGTAGTTACATATCCAACTATATGTAATTATTTATTTATCTATATATATTTTTCAATACATATGTTTCATTATTAGGAACATAATTCAGTAATTAAATCTATTAATGTACATTGCTGAAATTTAATGGATATCATATGTCATGAGAAAGGCCTAAAAAATCCCTTCGATGCTTTAGCAGGTTTCATTGAAAAACAGATAAAGTTTTTTCTGGGCAAACACATTTATTATATTATCAGTATGAAGCCCAAATTTTTTTATATTATTTTCATGAAGCTTAAAAAATATTATATTCTTCAAATGAATCCATGAATATATTAAAATCATGCCGTGAAGCCCAGATGATATGATTTACCAATCCATAGAAAGGAATTACATCATTAGGTATTTAGTTAATTTTATTCCATTTCATGATTCAGTTAGATATAATATTTATATTCCTCTTAAATTCAATGATTATTAATTAAACTTCTTGGGTCTCAACTATCTACCTTTCAATATTTATAATTCCTTATCTTGTAATTTGAATGGAAGACATTTTTATATTTATTCATTTCAATTTTGATTTATTCTCATTGATTCATTATTGATTACTATTTACATACGCTTTCTAATCATTTTATCTCAACCATTGTATGATTAATTTCAATATATTATGAAGCAAATTCCACTGATTGAGTTTCAAGGATGCTATTTATTTAATTATATTATATATCAGGTATTTATTTTTTATTTTCCAATGTATTATGGGTATCAAGTATATAATATTCATTAGAGAAAATGATAAACATATTAGTCCATCATTATTTTATTCCTTATTATAATTCCAATGTAAAAAAATAATGCACCAGATCTAGGTTTATGGGGATGGAGAATTAATGTTGGTATTAGGTAAAGTTTAATAGAAACCTCAGAATATAGATTTAGAAAACATCGATTATGGAGCACAACCCTATGATAGCATTTTTGGAAAAGTAAACAGTACCATTATTTAATATTGGTAATGAAGTGTTAATATGGGTATTAATACCAATAAATCTCAATCTATATAATACAATTGGACATGGTTCTAGCATAGACATGCTTAGGTGTATCCAAACAGACATGGTGTGTCAGGTCTCACTATTTGTAACCTAGTACGTGACCACAAGTCATAATGCACACCTAGTTTGACACTCATAGGGGATATTCATAGGATAATTAATAAATTAATTACCAACCATTATGATGTACTTCAAGATGTCCTCAAAGAAATCATGTTTATATTCTATGAGATAATATTGCATAAATATTTCAATTTTAATTAAGTGTTATTCAATATTAATAAATATTGAATGTTTTTTATTTTATTAACTAGTCTTGTATATTCCATTGTAAATAAATGGAACTTGGAACTAATAAGAGTATAAACACACATGTTAAATGTTTTGGTTTCCCTGCTTATAAATGCGATGCTGGTGGAATTAGAATTGAGAGAGTAATTGATATATTGGAGAAACATAAGCAGGTCATGACACGTAGTTGTTCCTTCATAGAGCAACCGATTCAACAGTGTGAAACTCTTACATGGGGTAAATATATTCAATAGTTTCCCCATCTATTGGTGGGAATACAAATCATATTACAGCTAAGTAATGGATATTTCATTTGAAATGATATTAGATTCATTGGGATGTATTTAGAAAGAAAAGGCTACAGTTATAGTGTATTTTCTCATTGATGATATTGATCAGTGATGGTCATTAATCCAGACTAAAATTCTAAAAGGTGATACAGAACTCAAGGAATGGAAATATTTTAAGGGGACATTCTTCGATAAATAATTACCTCATAAGAAAAAAATTGAGATGATGAGATAGTAAAATATTTTAATGAAAAAGTAGAGACACAAATTGAGAATTATTAAACTACCATAATAAGTTTATCTAGACATTCAATTGATTCCATTCACCACATGTAATACATGATTTACCATTTAATTGATTTTCTTAAACAATTTAATCAAATGGAACATGTTTCTTAAACATTTTCCTCACACAATGAAATAGTTTTACGTTTTAACAAGACAAAGAAATAATTCTAAAAGTGTGATGACATCGAAGGGAATTAAGGGAAAAATGTGACATTAGGGAATGAAGTGGATAAATGGAAAATTGGAATTAATGATTGTCCAACATGCGAGAATTATGGAAGGAAACATCATGGTGTATGAATAAAATGGAAATTAGTATGCTTTATTTGAATAGAAAAAGGCCATAATGATGAATACAACAAGGGAAAGAATGAATTTTATAATGATTAATGCATCTTTTTAAGGATATTGGGATCTTTTAGAATTATTTTTCCAAGTTCCATTGGAATATATAATATAAGAAGCTAAGGGTTCAGTGTAAACCGTATGTTAATGACAAAATTAAAGAGTATTCATTAATTTAAAAATGTATTTGTATCTCATAAATATTTGGAAACAAAATTTTATTGATGATATTATCATAATACGATTTATTAAATATATAAGGATTGTACTGGAATATTTTTTCATTTGATATTTGAGATTATATATTGAATGGTACTATGAAAAGTGATCTGTTATCATGTTATACATTTTGGAAAAACATGGTTTAGGGATAGATTATACGTGATATGTTTTTTGTTGTTGACATAATGATGTTTGGGTAAAGTGATGAATGATAATGATTATGTATATTGGATATTACTAACAATAATGGAATGAAATATAAAGTGTTATATAGTGATCTTTTGGAATGGTTTAGCATTTATAAAATGGATTATTTTGATCATTGGATGTGGTTAGATTGGTTATTGTACTACATCACCAAATATTGTAACATGTGCTAAGATATTGTGTATAAATGTTTTATGGAACAATCAAAAGATAATATACTTCTTATAGAAATTTATATTTAATTATATCAATATAGAGTGAACGAATCACTCAACTACAGTAAAAGTGTATTGAAATAAAAATTATGTCTTATGAACATAATTTTTGAGGATATCAATGATAATTATTCACAAACCTCGTCTATGGTTCTGTGGTAAACAACAATAATATTTACACGTTCTTTATCACTATCATTTAGCAATTGATAGTTTCATTTTTTTCATTGATTTCCATGTTTTCACTAACATTATGTTATTTAAAATATTAGTTTTATGGTGACCTTCACATTTCAAGTTCTCTATTATTGTGGGAATGTGTTATTTACCCAATTTATGAATTGAGTTTTTTAATAATTGTATTTCCAAATATCTAATATCTAATTACCCTGATGAAGTTTATATTTAGTGGAAACAATTTAATATTGGTAGGGAGAATGTCACACTATATGAAATTACTATATTATAACTTTAGAACAAATTTAGTTTTTTTCTTATATTTATTTTTATGAAACTACATTTTAATCTTATAAATTTTTCTATTCTCAACAACGTACTCTATGGTTATCTTGAATTACACAGAATTTCGTGTTTTACCAAATAAACATATATTATTAAAATATTAGTATTTAATATAATAATGTATATCCATTCTGTTAAATAAATTATTTTTGGATTACCTATATTATGAAAATACATAGTTTAATTCAATTGTTTCATATTAATTAAAAATTAATATATAAAAAATAAAATAAAGGAATTATTTTATAAAATACTAATTAATTTTTTTAAATGATATTTATCTTAATAAGATATATTAATTTCTATTATTGAATTATATTAATTAAATTAATATTTTAGAGATTAAATCAATTTTTTTATATTAAAATAATTGATTTAATGTTCATAAGTTGAAAATAGACCTAATTATACACATAAAGGCATATTTTTTTACACCAAAAATATTACCGCCTTTGAAACATGAAAATATTATAAATATAAATTATTAAATTTTTATAAATTTTAAATGTATAAATAATATTTATTTTATGAAATAAAAATTTAATGACTCTTTTAGGGTAAATTTTTTTTTTTGTGATATTTCAATTTTTTAATGAATTGTATAAAATGAAATTTAATTCAAAACTACTTTTAAAACTAATTTGATTATAAGGATAAATTATAATACTGAATGGATGGAAATTTTAATTTTATTATTTTTTATCATTTAATCAAATTTTTTAAATTTGAATCAATTTCACTTTGAAATTTAATACAAAACCATACAAATATTTTGATGGGTTTTACATTGAAGTTAAATAAAATTTGTCTTGTTTGTGGGATTAAATTTAAACAAATTTCCTCCCCTTATGTGAAATAAATTTATAAAAATAAATTCCATAATTTTAATTATATTAAATCAAAATTTTTAATAATGTTAAATTAGTTATTAATAAAAAATATTTCTGAATGTAAATAAAATCAGTTACTTTAATTAAAGTAATATTAAGATGAACAAGGGAATAAACCATTGTAATAAGAGAAATAAATGACCTATGAACATATACAACCCCTATTTTATGGACATATTATGGTCACTAATCCAATATGGTTTCATATTATTCAATTTGGAAACTTGGAGAACATGTTATACGTGGAGAGCACATAATCATTTTTTCAAATACCATGTTTGTCTTTTCCCTCCACTATAAACAGGAATGATCTCCTCCAACACTATCAAAACACTCATGAATAATCAGATATTCCAATATATTACCACATATATACTCAAATTCCCTCTACTAGAGCATAGATCCATCAATTTAATCCCTTCTGTCAAAACCAAAACGTGTTACCCAAATAAGTGGTATCATTCTTCATGAAGCTCTTTTATTTCATTCACATTATCTACTCCCAAATATAGTTTTATTTCATGATGATATATTAACATAGGTATACTAAATATAAAAATATTTTTTTTATAATATGGATTCCACCTTAACTTACACACACTTCCATCTAATTGGTAATGAACTTATTGTTTATGTGTATAGTGAACAACCACCAGATAAAGTAATGTTCTTTTTTATTCCATTACAACCTATCATGGATAGAAATAATGATAAAAACACTATTAATATATTATATATATTATATATATTAAATATTTAATATTATTAAATTATTTTATAAAACATAACTTTGAGAATACCATTTTTTGTAAATATGACAACATCATTTGAGGAATTGTAGACTCTAGACACCTCAAAGCGATGTTATTCGTTCAAACAATACAAGGTTATTATAAAGGATGGATTTAATTTAAAATATATAAATTAAAGGAAATATTATTATTATAATGGAGTAAATTCCTTTATTATAATATAATATATCATTTTCTTTAATTCCATTTTCACACACTAAAAATTGATAATCTCATTCGTGGTGATGTAGACTACTACCTCCCCCAAACAATGTGATTCCTTTTACATCACAATAATTATATATATAAGAGTATATTATTAAATAATAATTTATTTATGATATATTGATCTTTATTTTATAATATATTGTTATACACCATCCTTTATAAATCATTTAAAAATATGAATGTTACTCATACATATATACGACATATTGTCTCCATTATTGTAATGCTGGTTAATATTTCATAAACACCTTTTATGATTTGTTTTAAAGAAATATTTATTGTATAAAAATTATTATTATTTAATGATTATTATTCTGTATATGTTTACATAATGTATCTATTTACTATATCCGGCCTATGAATTTCATTTTTGAAAAAAAAATGGTAAAAACAACCGATGAAAACCTAATTATTTATGTATTATTATAGAACATTAAATGAAGTGAAATATAATTAATGATAAATATAAAAATGGTTCTAATTAAAGTAAAGAACTAATATAATTATATTATTCCTGAATATAGAGTCACATGTTACAATTCAGAATCATGGTAAGGGATAATTCTCTCACTTTTTATTCCATGGGGCATAAAACATTTTCACCAGATAATTATATAATGTGGTGTATATAATGGTACATTAAAATTATATATCTATATTATAATTATTCTAATGATATTATAAGTTTCATATAATGTTATTCCTTCCTTGGGATTATGATTAAAATTATTCAATGTGTTATGGTTCAGTATTAAATGTTTATTTATTAGACCTCAAAATTTTTTAATGATGATTAAATGGTATATCAATTCATAAAAACGAACAACCATTGTTGTCACTTATCCTAAACTTTTTAATATTTAATAAAACATTATTAATTCTTAAATATAGATATTTTATTATATAGAACATTTTTTATTAAATTAATCATTATTCTATATATTATGAATTCATTATACTTCATATGTAATGGGTAGGGCATGTTATAGCACATAGATACATTATTAGGTTTCATGGAGAAAAATATATATGGTTATATATGAGGAAGTGCCCATTTATTTGATTATTGGAAGGAATCCTTGGTAATATCATATTTTTTAATGAAGTCTTTATAATATTAAATTCCATGAATGAATCCTTGAATGTATTATATTCATAGCATTAATCTGATATGATATGATATAGATAACCATAGTTATGCATTCCATCATTAAGTATTGAGTTATTATTATTCCATGTGATTATTTAATTAGTTTTAATATCCATGGTTATGTTTCATTTGTATAATATTGAATAAATGTAATGTGTATCAGTTGTTTACATTTCATTTTCATTATTCCATATCTAGTTTTGTGATTTGACTGTTCTATTAGTAATTTACCATTTTATGTTGATTTATTGTAAAGGAAACATTATTTATTCTACTATTATTACCTATATTTGGTATTTAAGATCACTATAATTTCTTTTCTCAAGGTTATTAAAATGTTTCCTTGGAATAAGTTTCACATATTATTTTTATTTCATTGAATTTTGTATCATGTTTATATTTTCGATTCCAAAATATATTATGGGTATCATGTATGTAGAATGGAAATACAAAAATACAAAAATACCAAACTAATCAATGCTTCAATATGTGATTCCTTTTAATCATTCCAATGTAATAGTATAATGCCTCGTTTATGGGCTTCTCGGGACAAGGCATTATAGATTATATCGAATCAAGATTATAACTATCCTTGGCAGTTGGATATTGAAAACATATATTAAGGATTTCAACACCAAGATAAACATTTATGATTATTGTTCAAGAAAATATTAAACATTTTTAAATTTGGAGATTATATGAGTATTCCTTGAAATTTATCCCTGCCTAGATTCTATTAGTGGATTTAGTTTTGGAAATAATCTTCCATGGTGTTCCATCTATAACAAAGTTTTCCAAGCCTGACTTGGCATCTCCTTGGATACAACGACTAGCCATAATGCACACCTAGTTTGACGCACCTAGGGGATACTCATAGGATAATTTAGGTTTTCATTAAAAATCATTATAAGTGATTTAATGATATCCCGTAATAAATCATGTTTATGATTATGATATTAGCTATCAAATTTTTTTGTAATTTATGTTATGTGATACACCATATTTAGAATTATAAATTGTTTAATATTTCATAAGATAATATGTTATATACCATTGTCTTGAAATTGAACCTATAAGGATGATGTGTATCATGTATCATGGTCATTTTAGAGTTTTAAATTTATTCACAGTCATATTTTATGGTTATTTGGTAAACATACATAATCAAAACATGTTCCCTATAATTCTCCATCAGAACATAACAGTTTGATCTCTTTCTTCCATTTCCATGTTTTCACTAATATTATCCTATTTTAAAGCCTACTTTTGTCGTGACCATTTCATTTCAAATTCCATCTAATAAAAAAATATGTTATTATCCCTATTCATAATGTGGTATCCTAAAAATAGTATTTTGAATTATCAAAACTCATTATTGTGATGATCATTTTTAAATTGGGATGACACAATTTAATTAACGTGGGGAGAATCTAACACAATATGAATTTACTATATTTTTTAATTAAGAATAAAATTATATTATTTTAGGGGATTTATTTATATGAAAAAACTATTTAATATTATAAATTTCGACCTTATATAGATGAAACAGTGAGGTTATCATGTGTTACATGCAACACCATGTCTTACCAAACAATAATATATTACTAAAATTATTATTATTTAATATAATAAGATAACACGTTTGCAATATATTGATGACTATAAAAATACCTATATTATGAAAACATATAATATAATTCACTGATTACCAATTAATTTTGAATGAATATAAAAACATAATGAATATAAAGAATGATTTTATAAAAATCTATTTTTATATTAAAAATGTGATTTATATTCATAAGATATATTAATTAAAACTATACCATGATATTAATTAAATTTATATTTTCAATATTCATTAATTATTTTCTGATATTCATCCAATTGATTTTATGCTATTAAGATGAAAACAATCATGATATTATATATAAATACCTATATTTGTATAAAATCATTTTTACCTCCTTTAAATGGAGAACATATTTTAAAACTAAATTTTTAAAATTTATATACCCTTACATGTCAACAGTAAACATCAATTTTTATTGAAAAGTATAATAAAAATTTTATTGTGAAATTTTGTAATTTTTATAAGGTTTTTCAATGAATAGTTTAAAATAAGGAATTTCAAATAAAAAATGCATTTTTCAAATTTATTAACATGTATAAATTATATTTTTAGATTGTTTTGAATTTTATTTAGATTAATGTTTTTTGTGAGGTCAATATAGTTCATTTGAATCAATTTCACTATGAAATTGAATTTAAAAATATAGTAATCATATGAATGGTTTTTTAAAACCTACATTGTCATCATATCTACATGATTAAATTTAAATTAATTACTGAAACTTTTTTGGATTGGATTTTTAAAAAATTGATTTCATATTAAAATTTTGAATAAATTATAAATTATAAATTGGTAAAATAGTTTTTTACCAAAATTCTTAGTGAATGAAATTAAACAAAATTAGATCAATTAAGGTAATATTAATCATCACAAGGAAGTAAACAATAATATTAACGTAAAATATGACATATATAGTTATCAAAAAACTAATAGATGACCATTTATTATCATATCCATATATAATGTGTGACAACTGGGTCTTGGTGACAGCACAACCACCCCGCCTTAACATGGCCGTCGGGTCCTGGCCCACCAAGTTCCACTAGTTGCCCCCATAGACACGTGGGGCCCACCCCAGGGTCCACCCACATGCTTGAACGGGTCATCTGACTAATGACAGTCCCCACAGGCCAACACAAGTCGTTTCCAGTGTGCTTTGTCCTCACTCACACACACCCTGAGAAACTTCCCAGGAGGTCACCCATCTTGATCACTACTCCAGGCCAAGCATGCTTAAATGTGGAGTTCTAATCAGGAAAACTCCTGAAAAAGAAGGTGCACCTTGTTGGCATGAGTCATATCATTTAGTCATTTAATCCTTTATCATTTTGGGGTGTTACAATCACCCCCCTTTAGGGCACAACGCCCTTGTTGTGGGCCCTACATCTCAACCCAGGCAGTGCACTGCAGTTAAGGCTGGGTTCCTCCTCTGATACCAAATGTGACAACCGGGTCCCGGTGACAGCACAACCACCCCGCCTTAACATGGCCGTCGGGTCCTGGCCCACCAGGTACCGCCAGTTGCCCCCGCAGACATGTGGGGCCCACCCCAGGGTCCACCCACATGCCTGAACGGGTCATCTGACTAATGACAGTCCTCACAGGCCAAAACATGCCCTTTCCAGTGTGTTTTGCCCTCACTCACACACACCCTGAGAAACTTCCGAGGAGGTCACCCATCCTGATCACTACTCCAGGCCAAGCACGCTTAACTATGGAGTTCTAATCAGGCAGGATCTTGAAAAGGAAGGTGCACCTTGTTGGCATGAGTCATATCATTTAGTCATTTAACCCTTTATCATTTTGGGGTGTTACAATCGCCCCCCTTTATGGCACAACGCCCTTGTTGTGGGCCCTACATCTCAACCCAGGTAGTGCACCGCACTTAAGGCTGGGTTCCTCCTCTGATACCAAATGTGACAACCGGGTACTGATGATAGCACAACCACCCCGCCTTATCATGGCCGTCGGGTCCTGGCCCACCAGGTACCACCAGTTGCCCCCGCAGACACGTGGGGCCCACCCCAGGACCCACACACATGCCTGAACGGGTCATCTGACTAATGACAGTCCTCACAGGCCAACACATGTCCTTTCCAATGTGCTTTGTCCTCACTCACACACACCCTGAGAAACATCCCAGGAGGTCACCTATCCTGATCACTACTCTAGGTCAAGCACGCTTAACTATGGAGTTCTAATCAAGCAGGCTCCCGAAAAGGAAGGTGCACCTTGTTGGCATGAGTCATATAATTTAGTCATTTAACCCTCTATCATTTTGGGGTGTTACATAATGTCTCATATTAGAAATTTTTTAATCATAGGGATTAAAAAATACTTTGGGAACACATAATTCATTTCAAAATTACCAAGTGTGTCCTTTCCTTCAACTACAAAAACTCACTCACCCCTTCCACATCCTCACACCTCTCTTGAAACATTGGATGGACCACTATATTTTTATAATGATCTTAAAAATATTTTTCCTCAACCTAAAATCATATAATTTGGTAGAAATCAATTTATGAAATCCATTTGGGGAGAACTAAAAGGTGCTACTTGAATAAGAGGTAACAATCATCTTCAATATCATCTATTTTTTTTCATTATCAACTACCCCCAATATTATTATTACATACCTATATAACAAAATTTAAATATTAAAATATATTAATATATGTTTATTATAAGGGTCTTACCTGAACCTACTAACACTCCCATCTAATGGTTAACAATCTTTTCATTTTTGTGTATGAAGAACTACCTAATCCCAATGTGATGTCATTTTTTTCCCATTAAAACATCTTGTTTTAGTTAATTATGATATATACACTATTAAATTGTAATTTATTTTTTATTTATTATGTAGTTATGCTTCGAGAACTAGTTTATATTACATTCCATTATTAAATACATTTTTTGTAAATACGATAACATCTTTTATGGATGTGTGGACTTCCGAGCCTTAATTCAATGTGACTGATTCACAAAATACATGGAACATATAAAAGATGTTTTTTATTAACCATATGTCACATAAATGACATAAATATGACATTAATGACATAATTAACTTCATGGAAACATAATATATAATTTAATTTATTACATATCCACACACTAAAAAAGGATAATGTTAGTTGTGGTCTTGTGGACTACAACCTCCCCGACATGATGTGGTTTCTTTTAAATAAGAATAATCATATTTATAAAAATATATGATTAAATGAAATTATTTTTATGTTATAATTATCATTATGGAAAGGTATATTGTTACTAATTGTCTTTCCATAAGAATCATTGAAAAATTGGAACGAAACTCGTGCGTACGTAAGGCCTACCATCACCATGATAGTGGTGTTATTTAATTTTTCATAACAACCATTAATGATTGGATTTATAATTTTAATTGATATATAATCATTATAATTATTTCATGAATATTATTCTGGATATTTTTATATTATAACCAATTTGATCATTGTCAACCAATGTCAGTTTTGACACATAATCCAAATATAGTCAAAACCACAAATGTAAAAATTAATCGATCAAGTACTTTTTTATTACATTGAAATAAGTGAAATAATAGTAATTATAAACATTAATTTTTTTAAAGGTGTAAATAATTAATATAAGTTTATTATCAATGAAAAAGAAGACACAAATTACATTTCTGACTAAATGTAGGGGATTCATTTTTCAACTTTTCTTTTTTGAGGGATAAACCATTTTCAACACTTATATATTATGGGAGGTGTATATAATAATCTTTTGACATGTTATATCCTGAATATACATAATCTCATGATATTATACGCATCATTTAATGTACTAAAAACATGTGGAATATTCTTGAAATGATTAAAGGTGGTATGAGATGCTTTGAAATTGTAAATTATTATTCCAATAGTGTTTTTATGATATTTATATGGTATTTCGATTCATCAACATCAAGAACCATTGGTGATACTTATCTCCTCCTTTGTAATTATTTATAAAACCATGGTATTTATTTAATATGGTTTTTATGATAAGGAACATTGTTTATTAATTAAATCAATAGTTCTACATAGGAAATATTCAAGGGATTTATTATATTATAGGCGGGGCCTACTATATCCCATTGATGCATCAATAGATTTCATGGGACAAGATATATATGGTATTTGATGATTCCATTCAAAATTTAATGATTCATGGACTAAATACTTGACTGTATTAGATTCTTGTATAGAAACCATCATTGTATTATATTCATGGAATTAATCCTTTAAAGGTAATATATTCTTGGAATGTAGCCTCTATGACATGTTTTAGATAGTCATTGTAATGTGTTTATTAATTTTTAATTTAATTATTGTCGTTCCATGTGATGATTCAATTATTTATAATATCCAAATTTAGATTTCATTATAAGTGTGATTATTAAATGTAATGTCGTTCAGTTATCCCCCGTTCCATATTGATTATTCTCTATCTAGTTATCTGAATGGAATTTGTTATCAGTTATTTAACATTTTATATTGATTTTTTTACATTGATTCCATGTTTATTTTACATAAGTATCCCTTAAATAACATTTTATGACACTGTAATTATAATTAATTCCCCAAGTTATGAATATGAATCCTTTGAATGAGTTTCAAGGATGCTGGTTAGTTAATTTTATTATCTATCATGTTGTTATTTTTTATTTCCCAATTTATAATGTGTATAATTTATGTAATTTGACTTTAATAGATTGTTAAACCAATTGTTCCATTAGTATTATATTCCATGTAATCGAGCCAATGTAAAAAATTAATTATCTTTCCTTAGGTTGTTGGGGTTAGAGAGTCACATATTTGGTCTAACCAATTCTCTTTTAGTCTTTATGGATTTGATGAAAAGGATCTTACATGATTATCTGGATAAAATCATGGTTTCATTATGTATGAAATCCTTTTTTAGTTTATTTATGATAGGGAAAATATGAATCATCTAAGAGAAGATTGGGAATTTTAATAAATTGTGAATATATATCAATCTATCGAAATTTTATTTCTACATTTTGGAAGTAATTTTCATAAACACATGGTTTCAAGTCATGGTGTTATAATTATTCTTAATAGGAATGATATTATTACATGGTAGAAACCATGCAATTTTTGTAACACCCCGAGATGTTATGAAAAACATTATTTTTAATTTCATTAAGGTTTTTTGTTGTACGATACTCCAAAATAATCTTGCAGAACATGCATCCTTGACTTGCCTTGCATTACACGCAATCGCGACATTCCTCGATAGCGTGTGTAGTACGCAATACCGAGTTTCACTAAATAACGATATGCTATTAAAATATTATTAAAACTAGCCGTTATGAATAGTAATAACCGCTTTTTTAAATTTTGTAAATGTTATTTTTCAAAATGGACTTCATTTTTGGATTCGGAATATCGAAATTATCTTAGGGTGAAATGTTGGTACTTTTCGACTAAATTTCATTTTCTGATGAATAATGAAAATTAAAAAATTTTAATTAAAAACAACCTTTTTAATCGAAATATTTATTAGTGATAAATTATTAATTTGAGTGGTTTTAATGTATATTTAGAATATATTTTTACAATTTAATACAATGTTGGTTATTGGATGTAATTTCACATTTAAACCAGACATAAACAAGTGTCAATCTTTTGATAGTTATTATCTCTTAAGAAGATGCTATTTGTTTTGACGACGGGAATTAATTTTTAAATTAATTAATGCAACTGATATGTTTTGAATTTGGTAAAATAGACATCATTTTTGAGTACGTAATAACAAATATAGCTTAGGCCTAATTTTTTGTATTCTTCTGAAAACATTCAATTTTTGATGAATAGTGAAACCACTAAGTGGTAGTTAAAAAAACTGAATTTTTCATAAGACATAATTTTACCGCTTCTTTGAGTGGAATATCAAAAATCCGAGAGACACGGTTGATGTCAGTAAGTAAAATGTGGTTCAATGAGATGAAAATAATTTTTGTTGAATAGTAACTTTTTTACTTTTATTTACCACGGTTAAAAGTAAATAGGGTAATTAAGGGTAAAAATGATATTATTATTACCCTACCACATGTCCTAATTATATTTGATAAGTGTAATTAGACCAAAAACAACCTTAGGAATAACATATGACCATTTAGGCCCACTTGGATTAGATTTGGACATTTATTATTAATTTATTTAAAGAAGGGCTAAAATAGTTAAAATCAAAGTTTAATATTTAAATCATTTTTAATATAGGGATATACATAAGATAATTTCGACTATAAATATTCATTAGAAATATAAGAAGATTTTGCTACATAATGATATTTTTTTTTGTAATTTTTAGACTTTAAATAAATTAATTTATTTATTACACAAAGATGATGTAGTAATTATCTTATTTATAAAATATTGACATAATTGATGTTATAAATACCCAAATAAATGTAATTTGAGCCTTTTTATGAATTCCAATAATTTTATAGGTTAATATGACATGTTATTATTGATTTAATTAACTTTATTTGAACTAATCATTCTGTTATGAGTTTCACAAAAATCAATTACTAAATAGTTTCAAAATTGACATAAAATAGTTTTTAAAACAAATATTATATTATTAATTGTTATTTTATTCCTAAAAATCTATGTTTCGGCCAAATGACTTAGATAAGGTTATATATATTAATAATAAACTACTTCGGGTTCGTTTGTCTTCTTATAGTAAGTTTATTAACCTTATTATATAAGAACACAAGAAGACACGGTAAACGTAAAATTATTTTACTTAATGTTAAATCTAATTGATAAGGTTAAAATAGGAACCTAAACTTGTCTAAATTAGACTTTATGAGAGGATTTAGACCCATAACCATATTATCATATAAATAAATCAATCTGGATCTATTTAAAACCGAATATGGCTTTATAATAAAATAATATTTTTAGTTTTTCCAAAAGAGCCCCTTTCATCTCTTATAAAAGGGCACCTCCTCCCTCTCTTCCTCACACAACATTGCGCCTTCAATCTCGGCCAACCCCTGCCAAATTATCTTCTCCACTTTCCTAGAAACATCCTAGGGGTCCTGGTCTTCTTAAAAGTCCAATGTTAGTTCCCTAAGAGGAGGACTCAAAGAGGCGCTTCAAAGAATAGGTAATGTCTGTTACCGATTCTTTCAACTTTATTTCTTCTTCCACTTCTTCATATTAGGATCTTTCATTATGAAGTAATAACATCAGTATCACACATATAATGATATTTTATTATAAGTTTGAAACAACCCTATTTCACCATCTATCCATCCTACGGAAAACGAAATCACCGCGCGTGCGTACGTACGGAATACCGTCTCCATGCTGTGGTGTAATCTATTTTCCACCACCACCTTACTTGGATGGGAATAATGGTGTAAATAATAACTATATATGATTATTTTAAAGTGATATTGATTCCGAAATAGTATACATACACTCCAATACAATTCCAAGATCATGAAAATGATATCATCACTCGTGCGTACGTACGGACTACCGTCTCCATGACGCGATGAGATTCATTCTACACATTAACCATTCATTAAGGATTATAAAGTATATATAATAAGTAATATTGAAATATATGACATAATAATGATACCGGATTTATGTGTATAAATATGTATGTCTTCTACTTAATTCCATTCAACTCAATAAAGAAACGAAAACAGTGTTAATGCGTACGTACGGCCAACCGTCTCCATGAATGGTGTATTTCATTCCATTTACTGATCTATTATATATATGTATATTCTGAATATATATTCTATATAAATCATGGTTTATATTCTGGAATTAAGTAATCATGATCTAAGTAATCATATGAATAATTACAAGTCAAAACACGGACGATAAATGAAAGGATTTTACCCAAAATGCTCTATAACATGGAATTTACAAAAGAACGGGTAATATAAAGTCATAAGTGAACCATATATGATATCATAACAATGAGTATGATTCTGAAATAAGTCAATGACATTATTTAAATATCTATACAAGAGGTTCAGACACTTACGAAGGAAATCAGACCTAAGGTAAAAGATAATTTTGCAAATCTCATTTTTATCCGAGATTGGTTATTCATAAGTATTTACTGGGGTTATTTATATAATCCATGTCCATGTTTTATAAAAGTGTTTTAATGTATGTTTAAAGTCCGTTTTACCAATTTTTGACTTTTACTACATGGTATTTATGGAATATTACCATTACGAGGTACTTTTTGACTTTTCCAGCAAAAGTACGAGAAGAACATTTTTTTAACTTATATGACATGAATGGATTTTTACGGTTTAATAAAGCCTTATTTGCATGAATCATCCTTCAAACGATTTCATGACTATTTTCAACAAAATCACTTCCTTTTGAAATAGCATGACATTTTGTGAAAAGAAATTGATTTTGAAGAAGTAAGGATATTTTCCTCAATAATTCATTTCAAATGTTTTATCAAAACCATTTTCCATATAAGATGAAATTATTTCATATGTGTATGTTTCATGTATAAAGTCTCTATGATTTACATGGTTTCACTTTTATTATTATGAAATGATATCCATTTATTGTATATGTATTATGTGATTATGGGATGATGTTTATGAAACCCATTTTATTTATTGGGTTACTATGAATGTTGTATGTTTATTTTGTGGCACAAGTAAGAATGATTTGATTATGAGATGAGTGGGACCTATATCTCCCTCCAATGCATTGGGTAATGATTTATATCTCATGAGATAGACATGGCTGGAATGGCATGTTAAACCGGTTCAGTATTACAGGAGTGGAATGAGGAGTGAACTCGATTCAGAAAGGGAATTTGTCCACTAAGATGGTCTTGGTAGAAATGCCTTGGCTACTATGGAAATAATATCATTTTCTTAATGGTTTCCAAAATTACAGGTTTTATTCCCATGCTATTTTATCATTGTTAATGTTTCATTATGAACTATGTGTTACGTACTTCCATGTTTTGTGTCATTTCTCAAGCTTTTGATGTTTAAACATTATGTTCATGTTTTAAAGTTCAAATGTATATGGTATGTTTTATTTCTTCCATTCTTACCCTTACTGAGCATTTGAGCTCACCCTTTTTATGTTTTCTTTTCCCCAGGATATAAAGAAATGTTTTAGGTAAGAAAAAAAAGGAAGATCTTTATAGGAGATGTTGAAGATCTTTCACCACGATTAGAGGATTACGTTCCATGTTTCCAAAGACACTAAACTATTACGGTCCTTGTGTGTCTGTTTTTGTTCTGTATTAAGTATTCTGCTAAAGTAATGTAATGTCCATCTACGATATGTTTCGGGTCTCTACATGTTTTTTAAATGTTTTGGTTTTCATTATATTGGCTCAGTATTATCAATGATTTGTGAATGTTTTATTGAATCTAGATTCTCCAATAACCTATTAATATATGATTCCATTGATGTTTAATTGCGATGATAAATGTTTGAGTAATTTTTTTTTCAATTTAAATCGATTTTAACTACTATGTCATTGATAACTATTCTAGAGGCAGTGAAGGGCTTTCTGGTATTATTTTTTGCTTTAGATTTTGTTTTGGGATGTGTTCATATGTTGTCTGATCACATCATATCATCTATCTCTTAAAATATAATTCCACAATATAAGATTTAACCATCCCATGACCTTGACCACCATTATATGGATCATGTGGTTAAAAGATGGTGATATTACCCTTTCATAGAAAGGTTTGACAAGTATTCAAACCTGATAATGTAGTGTTATATTTTCTCCCAAGAATATTTTAATTCCTTATGGAGGAATTGGTTGGATTACTTCTAGTATTTTGATTTTAACATCACCAATACAAACAGTAATGGTAATATCGTCATAGATTCTTTGATTTTGAGATATCCTACTAAATTTTGAAAAAAATAATTGCAATAGCAGGAAATGAAGGGTATTTTATTACAAAAAAATGTAGGTAACATTGAAACTATATCCAAGGTTGTTTTGGAACATATTCAATTGAAATAAACACTTCATGATATGATTCATCATCAAAAAATTCTTGAAGATGATTTCTATGAAATTAAGAACAATCATTATAGTGGGTAAACTTTGTTTAGTTGTCATTTTTCACATAGGGTATCAAATATTTCCATAAGTATAACATTGTACCTTTTCCAAGTAGAAAATGTGTGATAGGGTGTTACTATAATTCCAAATGGACAGTGCACCCATGAAAGAAAATGATGTTCTTTGATATGTACCATCTCTTTTGGTTGCTAGGATTTATATGAGAAACTGTTTTTTTTTTGTTTTTCATTCTTATACTATCTTATAGGGTACGGTCGAGTACCAGAAACCTTTGGGACCTTGTCACCCTATTCTAGTGCCGACATGGATATGGGATACTATTTTTATATACAATGTATTTGGGTTTATATATACATAAAGGGTGTATATTGTGATATCATTTGTGAAGGGTAGGTTGACCAAATCATCTCATTTGATATCCATTTGAGATACATCCAATTTTAAGGATCCAGGATCTCACTTTTTAATAGTGAATACACATTTTCATGGAGTTCCATATGATATAGTATCTAATGGGTATCATCATTTTACTTAAATATTTTTTATATTCCTTTTTAAATGTATTTGGATCTATGATAAATTTATGTACATTATATAATAGACAGCCAGATGTCCAGACCGAGAGAGCTATATAGATTCATGAATATATGCTTTGTTCAGGCATCCTTGATTTTTGTAGGTCTTTGGATGAAAATATGGTGATTTATAAGTTTTCTTATAACAATTGTTTCTACATTTTGTTAAAAAATGACTTCTTTACAAGCATTCAATGGTCGAAAATGTAAAAATTTCTTATGAGGGTTTGATATTACAGAATGTTCCTTGGTTTGATAGAGAATTAATCAATTGAAAACATAATATAACTAGTTTTTTCTTCAGATTATATTGATGGTACATATCTATTATAAGTTTTATGATGATTTCCAGCATAAACTAATGTGTTTTAGTGGGTTTACGGGTGTTCTTGATTGTTTCACCAAATTTTGGTGATCAATGACATGTGAAGAAAGGGAATCTTGATCTTCATTTTGTGGGTCCTTTTGTGGTATTTGAGTAGGTGGGAATGTTTTCCTACAATTTATAACATCATCCATATATTAAATATATTCATAAGATGATCCATTTATCACATCTAAAGAAATATCTTTCTCATCAATATCATTTGATGAGATGGATTGATCTTGATGTTGAGACAGATTTATCGATGACTAATCATCTAGACAGAATAGTTTATTCTACAACCATGTTACTTTTTATGAGGATGATTTCTTTTGTCAGAGTTCTAGGGGGTGTAGTTCTGATACAAATAATAAATGGGGGAGATAGGAAATGTTGAGATACATGTGGCCTCTGATTTTATATATGGACACTTCATTAATGTACTTATGAGGAATAAAGGATTATATGGTATGGTTTTTATACAAATATGTATCTAATTTTTAGGTACAACATGAACCAATTATCAATCAATGATTGGTTATGTCATATTTAATGGTACATTGGAAAAAATTATGTATATTTTAAGGGTCTTCGTGCACAATTGGTGCATGGTTTCCACAAAATGTGCACCCACCAAGTACGAAAAATGATACCCTTGGTGGTGTGGGTCAGCATTGTTGGTGCATGGTTTGGCCAAGTTTTAACCCACCTAGTAGAAATTTTGAAAACCAGTAGTGTGACAGAAAGTTAGGCCTCTCTCTTTGTATCGCATTATGGCTCATCCCTAATAACTATATGAATGGTAATTTTATTTAAAAATATTACTAAAAAATTTCCTAATCTCATTATTAAAATCCCAATTGACACTAACTCATGATAACATGAAATATGGTGTATTATAGGCTATCTATAAACCATCTTTCCTAATATTAACCCCATACATATTTGATTAATGAATATAAGATCTTTTTTGAACCCTCTCTGGTCAGTGGATCTTATATTGGTCATAATTTCACAGAATCAATGTTTTCCTCTATATAGTTTGATAGATTAAATTGTGTTCGATAGATCTAAAATTAATTGATTTGGATCTTTAATCGAGGATATACTTGCAGATATTTTTTCATTGTTCATCATTGGAAAATTTCATTACGGGTGTTGTGTTAGGTGATCTCTATGATAAACGTAGTTGATTCAATTAATTTTTACCATGTAATAAACCATTTGTTTATATAATTTAAATTAAATTGCATTCAATTGAATTATGAAAACACAATTTAAGAGGAATTAGAATTGGAATATATTTGAAATTGATTTTTAAGAAAAAACCAAATTTTTCTGGAATTGTAGTTTAAGGTGTACATTGAAAATTGATTGAAATTTTTAACAGATTCTAGAATTAAATTTATAAAATAGAATACTTTTATTAACACTATGATTTTATTTATTTGAAATAATAATCAAATGATGAAAATAAATGATTTTTTGTATTTTATTTGGCATAACTATGTGAAAATTAGAAAATTGATTCATTATTCTTACTTTTGAATTAAAATGAATTACCCAATATTGATTTATTGAATTTTGAGAACATTGGATCGTGGGAAGTTTTTGGTGGTTGGGACAACCATGCTAGGATAATAATTCCCTATCAACAGATTTATGATGGAAACACCAACTGATCCATGATTTTCTTGTAATTTCCACAAAAGATGGAGTATATGATTGTAATTTTCCCTTTAGTCGGAGATGATGATTGTAATTTTACCTTATGTAAGAGTGGATATTTTTTGTGATCACTGACATGAGTGTGTGTGTATCCCATGTCTGATAAGAAATTTACTTTAAAGATGTTGAACATTGTGTTTGGAATTTTTAGAATTATATAGATTTATATATTATTGATAGTGAATATTTTTTTATCTTTCCAATTTTATTTAAATAAACAATTTTATACACAATGTATAATAAGTAATTGTTTTAAATATTTATATCATTTGAAATGAATATATATTTTATCATTTAAATAATATATTTTAATAAAATTCATATTTTGTATAAAATTGAAATCATAATTTGGTCTATTTATTATTGAATATTATTATGGGACAATTTGTGAGACCCAAATAGGATTTTAGCATATAACCTAGTATTTCCTTTCGGAATCAGTTCATTTTCATACAAAATAATGGAGTAAAGGAAAAAATCATATATGATGAGGTTGATGTTCATGAGCCTTTGGACATGGAGTGTTTATTCCATCATGAATTTTGAGTTTTATCTGTTCATATTATGATACATTAATGATTTAATATTGGGTTTCGAAAAAATAATCATGATTTTGGTACAATCACTATGTGAATCTTTGAGAATTAAAATATGTAACTTTTTATTCATTTTTTATGGAAAATTCATTCAATATTTTATTCGGAATAATCCCATATTCTTGTACCAACTCGCGGGGATCAGGAACAACCTTCAGGAAATGATAGTGACAGCTTAGTTATTAGTGTAAATATGTATCTTAATGGGTTATTCATAAAATAAATTATATAATGTGTTGTATGAAATTATGAATTCCAATTAAATAATATATTTATTTTCTCATTCATCATAATAATATTGATTTTCAATATATTGGATATCTTATAATTTCAAGAAAGGATTAATTCATGCATGGTGTTACTCATGTTTCTTAATGTGCAATAGTTTCTAATAATACTCTATTTAAAATGATCACACACTATTTCAAAATATTATTATTATTTTTCATATGTAAATATTATTCTAATCTACTATCTAAAACTACCATCTATGAATTTATTTTTATATAGTTATATACATATAGTAATTATGGAATGTATCTCTTATTCTCTGCATGAGTATAATGTTTTTCCCTCTTGTTATGTTTGTGAAACAACTGTGATGTTCGGTACATTAAGAAACTATAAAATTCTACACAAAATTACAGATTAATACTAGATTTTTTAAATATATATGGGTTTCTTATCAATTCAAGTAAAAAATGAAATATGTTAGTAATGAAAAATTCAGTTCATCAATTACTTCAACAACAGGTGAATAATGAACATGTGAGGTATTTTACATCATGGTACATAGGGGGTCCTTATATTATCTTCTCTCCCACAAAATTTACCATGTTATTATTCACAATAAAAAACCTAATGTTATCAATATTGATCTTTATGAAAGAGTCATGCATAGAATAAGGAATTATTCTTCTATAAATATTATGCCTAATGAACATAAATTCATGTTAGGAACATCATGTACAACCATTTTAACAAAATTATATGTAATGCATGAATGATGTGTTTTTTTGAGGAAATATGAGACATCATGTTTTTTTAATCACTAGCACATAGTCTTAGGAAATATAATAATATAAAAAATGTTTCCCAAAAATTGCATTCAAGTTCTATTTCTTGTCAAGAGATAATAAACATCCAAATAGTTATTTTTTTGTGTCAAAAAACAATTAATAATAACATCAAGATATAAGTATTTTATAATTAATTTTAGATTGGATCATTTAAAAATTTATAATCATGATTGTAGTCTTTGATTCATCACATACCAGGTGTCTTCCATCATGGGTATTGAATTACTTTCATGTAATAATGTTATAACCATAATTGCATATCATTTTATGAACACCCGTTGAAAATGATAAACCATTCTATTAAAAATTAATGAACATCATAAACTATATAAAAACATTATATAAAATTGTACATCATTTATCATGATAAATATGATCTACGTTTATCATACGAATCCTTGGACATTTTCTTCATTTATTTATATGAAGGTAATATATGAAAAACATGATGAACTAAACTCTATGTCATGACTAGTGGTAAAAAACATTATCTTTGTCTGATTAGATGGTAGTTATTATTCAAATCATGAGACATACATTATATTTTTACAATTTTTTGGCATGGGAATCGTAGACACTAACATACATCCAAATTTGACTTTTTTCATTGCATTTTGATGATATAAAAACAGTATGCTCCACTAAACAACGACTTATCACCGACAATTGACAATGAGAACACATTGCACACACTCACCCACATGATCCATTCCACAAGCATATGTAGTCCCCTAATAAAATCCATCGGTGTTCAGTTCATTCAATATAAACTCCTTTGTGAAATAACCACATACCATGTTATGATTCCACTGTGTTCTCTATATGGAATATTTTCTCTCATTCACTATTACCTTTTATACCTATTCACTGGATAGCTCCCATGTCATTAACCTAAATCCCACATATGGTTCAGTAATTCCTTCATCGTTTTCATTGGTTGATAAACTTTTTAATGATGTAATACATCACGTGCATAGTAAAATCTATTTATGAATGAAAAAGTAATTAAATTTTAGATTTTAATGAAATATTAAAAAAGATTATTTTGATATATATATATATATATATAAATAATTATAAAGAAACATGTCAAAATTGTTTATTTCATCGTCTAAACATAGAATTTTTAAATAGTTTTCTATAAAAAATTATAGTGTATGAAATGTGATACCTGCAATAATTTTTTAAATATGTGGACTATTTCAGAAATCAATAGACACAAATTCACTTAATATAAATTATAATATTTGAACACTGAAATTCTTATGGACAGATCATATTTTAAATAATCATTTTTGGGATATCCTGTATATTTTGAAGCTATTATAATTGTCCAATACATATTGAAATCTTGTGTATCATCACTTCATATCAGATTTAAAAAAATTACAACAAAAACACAATGTATAGTCCTTAGAATTTTCTTCCCAAAAAAGTTATTATTCTACCTACATTCGAATTGAATGTGGTTTTTGGCCTCAATATAATTTGTCTACTAAGAATCCATATTATTATTTCTAGTATAACAAAATTTTATTTAATATCCTTCATAAAACCATTATAATATGTCTATAAAAATAATGATTCTTTAATCATTTGTGAAATTTCATATATTATATGGGAAATTATAGCCATTAATGAGGGATAATATTCTCAAATGATGACGGAGATGCTAAAAAATGGGGATATAAAAATTATTAATGAATAAATTTACTTTTTTCATCAATAATTTCTAGGTATTCTATATATTTCAATGTTGATATAAATTTATAAATGAAATCAAAATACATGCATATCTTGTGAATAATCTCATATATTTATATCTACAGGAAATAAATAAAATTAAGATGATATAATTTATTTTATGGGGAACATGTACATTCTTTGTTTTATGATTAATTTCACACCATTAAATCGCATTACTATTATTAATAGATATGTTTATGTATTCATTAAAAATAATTCATCCTGATTACAAAACATAATAATAAATTATATGGTTAAAAATGAAAAAAATTTATTCTATAATTATGAAACATTACAAAAAAATGTACATTAAACTATGTATTACATAGATTTCATTAAACAAAAGATTATATAATCACATAAAATAAATTTTTTAAATTTTTAATGAAATATAAATGTTAATTTTTAAAATAAGTAAATATATTGGATAATATCATTCATTGAAAATCACCATTAATATAACTAAAATTATAATAAAGTAAATATATAATTAAAATGATTGAATTCTGTAAAATTTAAAATGAAAACTATAGAAATGAATCATGTTATTTCTGATGATTTATTGGGATGAGTCTATTGGATGTAATCAGGATAATATTTCAATTATATGTTCACAATAAAAGGGTATAGAGTCATTGGGTATGAATTAACTAAACATGTTGACAATTTAGAATTACCCATTCATAGATAATTTATAAAATCTTATTTAGAAGTATAAAATATACATTTTCATTATAAATGATTTATTTCAATATATATTAATGTTTTATTCCTAGAATTTACTGAGAACAACAAATATTTTAAATGATTTATTATTCTAAAAAAACTATATTTATAATAAATGAATATTTTTAAATATTATTTGACTCAATAGTATTTTTTGTAAAAATATATTTATGATTAGTGAATTAAATTATTTAAATTATTTAAATAGTTCTATGATTATAATGATTATATATTTTACAATTCAAGGGAAAAAATATTTTGAATAATTTTTTAATTATATATTATATTTATTATGTATAGTCTATAAATATCATAAATTAAAAATTAAATTTAATGATATTTATATTTTTACATAAAAATAATTTAATACCTATTTATTTAATTATTATTATTTGGATAAAAACTGCAGTTAAATAATTTCAGTGTAAAAAATGTATTATTCAATGAACTGTATTTTATTTTTAATTTAAATTTTATATTAATTTTTAAAATTAATCATTAATAAAAATAAATTTATGTAATCTAATGATATCTTAAACTATTAAATAAATATATATTTCCATATTGTTTGTAATGGAATAATAATAAATTAATTATATATATAAAACTGTTTGTTTTTGTAAAAATAATTTTCTAATTTTTTGTATTCATATACATATTATTAACTTATAGAAATGTAATTGAATAATTTGTATTTATTATATTTTTTTTAATAAATAAAATTTCTCCAAGATGTTAAATTTCATATTTAATAACAATAAACATGTGGTGCTAAAAATTTGGATATCGCATTAATGGTAAAATGATACTGAAAGGGTAAAACTATGTGGTAATGATAGAATATATCATAAAACATATTTATATTTTTTTACATGATTCCATTTTGGTCCAATAGACATTATTTTTCAACGTCGTATATATTTTCTTTTTTTGAGTGAATTCATTATAGTTTAATAAATGAATAGTAGTTGAAATTCCACTAAAAATCTCCAACAATGGATCCATAATATATCCTCCCAAACCACTATTTTTCTTTGCGTTTCAATTGAATAATTCTCCATTAATCCTCTCCCAATGTCTTATTAGATTATTTATTACTATGGGTTCCATGATAGAATCCAAAATCAGTTATTCTGATGGAACTTTTTTCACAATAGAATGAATCCATCAATATAAGCACCTAGTTCTTCACAATATCATCCAATTACATTATCAAATCCATTATTTATAAAAAATAATCATTATTTTATTTTTATTATAGGGTAATCATGATTCTTTATAGGAAATAATAACAATGGTATTATTGTTTGAGTTTGTTCAATCACTAACATGAACGATGTTGTACTATCATCACTATTTTCAACATTAGTAAGTATCAGAAAATAAATAGAGGTAGTAAATAATAAAAAAGATATAATTATATTATAAAAATAGTTTTATAATATTTACACAATAAATTTGATATCAATAAAAATGTACACTTCATCATCTATAAATTACATCAAACATGTTGGTCATAAATTCCATTGCCAGAAAACATACCCACACCATCCCTCTAATAAACATGAGTCTAAATTTATTATTGAAACATAATAATTGAACTATATTTTCTACTTAAGTAATGATTAAAATGAAATTAATGAATTTAGATCATCATAAACATTGACTAATTCAGCTGAGCCAATAAGAATTAAAAAGATCCAATAATTAAAATAAACATTAAAAAATAATATATATTTAGCGAATGATTATAATTTAATAATATAGAAGACAATAGATGATAGTAGGGTTCTTATATAAATGATTAATATTGATATGATTATTATACAGGATGTAATATTTCATTTCTTGATGAGTGTATTAAAGGTAATGGTGGGCATTTCAATTTTCTATTAGTTGAGATATATCACATATTTTATAATTTTTAATTATATATATATATGTTTAGTTGATGTATTTTTCACATACTTGTCTAAAACTACTACGATTTACAAATCCAAATATTATTATCAATTCTAAAGGATATTAGTAAAATTTTACTGATTAATAATGGTTTCTTTTTCAAATATTATATATAATTCATGATTATTTATGTTGATATTACCGTATATCATGTTATTCTTTTCTCCATGTGTCTTAATTCATAACTTATGTTACATGTTTAATTGGTATGATTTCATTATTTTATGTTTATGTACCTTGATTATATTCTCATATCCACATTTTCAAATTATTCTCAATTTTGATCATAAAGTTTTTCATCCAATGCTTACAGATACTATAAATCTCTGCAAATAATTTAATATGTTTCCTTACACCAGGTTATTTTGATTAATATTATGACAGATAGGTAACAATGGGTAACATATATGAAGAGTATATAAAGAATATATCTAAACAAATTTGTAAAATAATGTCTTAGTATATCTAATATCAAGATAAATTGTTCTTATTTGTTATATCCTGTGAACAATTATGATATACATAGATTTTTTATGTAAAATTATGTGATATATATTGATGTTGTTCTCATCTCACCACAATTTACCTCAGAGTGATGTTTAGTTATATTAGTGTATTGTGTAATAAATAATTAGATTATATAACAAAAGAATACCAATATTAAACCTATATTTTTGTATGATGGACCTAAAATGTTATAGGTTGTAATTAAAGTGTAATAATTAAGGAAATATTAAAATCAATTTTCCATTCCATATGATCTTTTAATCATATTATTGTTGATACTCACACTAAATGTATTGGTATTACTATCATACTAAAAACATGATATTGGGTTTGTGATAGGTTCAACTAATATTGAGAAAAAATTGATATATTATATGAATTACTTTATTTAAGAAAAAAATTCTAGGACTATTTATTCATTTTCCCATAAATTATATATTGACTTATTTACGAGGACTCGTTATTAGACAATGATTTTATCCTATGTTTATAAGGAAAATCTGTAAATAGTTTTTTCGAATTTTCTTCCCAAATGATTTATATTCCTTCCAATAGATTAATTTAATGTAGTTTTACAAAAGAAGTGTATGTCTCTATATAGAATAATTAATTTTTTTAGTATGGAGATATAATATTACACATCAACAAAAAATTTATGATCATTTATCAACATATGTTTGAAAATGAATTTTATTGTGAAATTACATCCATTATATCAGTCACCATATCCAATCATGAGGAATTAAAGGTCCAAATGATTGCACAGAAACACAATATTGAATATATTTAGTTTGAATGAATATATTGATGTTTTTATTGAAGGGTTTCCTATAATTCCATAAATACTACAATTGTTATCTCATTAGAAATTTTATCTTGTGTCATTTCTATGATATAAATAACCATAAAAATTTTATTCAGTGAGGGAATTAAAATTCCGAGGAAACAATTTCATTAATAGGGAGAATGTAATTCCCATAATTATGAGCTATATATATATATATAATTATTATGTTTTTTTATTTTTTCAAAATTATTTAAATTTTGTATATAAAAATCTATACAAGATATGAACCCGACTAATAAAAATTTAATAAACCATACAAAGATAATACCAGAATATTATATTAATCAATGTAATACATGAATGTTTAATTTCGGGAGATTATTATAACCATGGAATGTAAATAATTTAAAACGTAACAACATATAAAAATAAATATTATTTCTAAAACTCTGAAATCATCACGATCAAGTTAGCTTTTCAGAATCACTATTATTATAACACAATATAAAATTAAAAAAACATCATGAAATAAAAAAACATCTTGTATAGTCAATAATAAAATTTTTGTAAATGAGGTATTTTGATTCTGAATATAATTTATGGTTATTTATTAGTATTCAATTAGGGTTATATAATAATTATATAACCATGATAAAAGGTAATATAGGTATTTTTTATAATATCTTATATCATATTAATAAATTAAATTTAATAGTGTGTATTTAATAAAGATGAATTTTATTTAGATGTTGAAAATATGTAGTCATTATATAAAATTTCATTGAAATAAAACATTAATATAAAATAAAACGATACCAATCCATGGTTAAGAAAACTCTGCATCTTATCTCACATTATGTTATGATTCAATTTGATAGAGTTATGAGGATGAATATTATATATGATATAATATTTAAGGTACTATATGTAAATAATATTATTTGGACATATTTAATATTATTTTCTTAAATAAGGTGGTTAAATATGCAATCTAAAATATCCAAAAGAAATATGTTCTTCAATGTGAAATATAATAATATGTAATGGATATTCATGTAAAATAATTAAATATATATTTATTTTTTGATCATATAAACTCACATCCACTATGTATTTAATATGTTATTGAATTCATTACATCATCTAGATAGTTTCCCAAAATTCCCAGTTCATCAAACAAATATTTAATAATTACATAAACTAGACATGTGGTTTATATTGATAAATATTGACTATTTGAATGAGTTATGGAAATTAGATTATATAGGGGCTAGTATAGGAATAGTGTTATTGGTGAATTATGGGGCAAGGATTTAGTTTCCTTTTTAAATGGGATTATTTCATTCATAGTTTTATGATTCCTCATTTTACTCCATTATTTAGTTTACATATATATTATATAACATATGAGTTATGGTAATTAGGTACATAAAAACACATCACTTTTTAGAGATAATATTACATTGATTTCGAAAAAATAACTATAATAATAATATAATGTCTATAGAGCCAATAAATTTTGTCTGATTATATATATTTTACATTAGTATAACACTAAACTTCCTTTTTTTATTTTCATCTCCATATAGAAATATTAAATCTTATTTGGATTTCTATATTTTAATTTTTATCCAATATACATTGAATGCAGTATTGGATTATTTATAAATCCTAGTAATGTAATAATCAATGAAAAAAACATTAAAATGTGGTCTATAAAATGATTCATGAGGAATAAAATGATTTAATAAAAAATAAAGATCTTATATAATCACAAATAATAATTGAATTAATTTAAAGGTATAATAATAACATTTAATTATATAAAATTTCCCACATAAAAACCCAAATCTTCTTATATATATGTTAAGGATCACTAATAAGACATGAGAAAAAAATTTCATAGGATAACTCCCTGTGTACTATACATGGTATCTACTAAGATGTATTACTACCCAAATTTATTGGAGGGGATTATAATTATGGGTCCACCCATTACTTCAAAAATTATTCACGAATATTTCTGTGATAAAAAATAATTCATACATGAATATAATTGTGTGGAAATACCTGAAAAAAGAAACGTGTTGCTAAACCAATTCATAATGTATAAGAAAATTAAGCATCATAAAGTATCATAACAAAAGGATTTATTATAGATTATTACACAATAAAAAATTAATAAATTGTCATAGTTCATAATATCAGAGAAAAAATAAATAGAAAATCATATTAAATTATTGAATGCATTCGTATTGAAATGAACAGCTTTAATTGTGTTTTATGAACTATTTAAGGAACATAAAAATAATAAAAAATCATAGTTATTTAACTGAAAAAATATATTAAATAAAATTACATTAAATTTTATTATTTTTATAAATAATAACCCTTATATGATATTCCAAGAAAAGATCCTGTATGGATAAAAATAGAGTGAAAACCTAGAATGAATAAATATGAAAATAGTTTTTTTTAAAAGTAGTTTATAAAAAGGGGGTATGTAAATGAGAAATTTAAAAACCAAAATGAAGATAAATAATGGAGAAAGAGTGATTTTGGGATAGATAGTATGAATGAATGAAGAAAACAAATAAAAGTGACTAAGTTCCCTCACCACATGTCCTTGATGGATATAGAATGAAAGTCTATCATAATTAATGAAGAAATTAATTTTGTCACATACATATTATGAAATAACCAGTCATGGTATGTAGTCATTTATTTATATATTAAAACTAAACTTTTAATAATTAAGGATGTTTCCAATGGGTATTATAGGGGTTAATATTCATTTTGGAGGCAAGAGAGGAGGTCTGCACATGTAGCCTTAATGTTACATTTCCTCAAGCCAACTAGCAGTTTTCATGTATTACTGTTGAGATACTATATAAAAATTGGATATCTATTGGTACATGGGATGTGTTTTAGATAATAATATATTTCATTTCCCAAATTTCCTTCAAAAAAACATTGGATTATTTTCTCCTCCTACAATTACATAAAAATCCATTTAGAATGGATTTTACAATCTCAACAAAATCAATGGTGGATATATTACAATCCTACTCCATTTTTAATTTCATTTAATTCTCTTCAATATTTGTTAAATTTTTTTATATTTGATGATTTCATAAATATCATCCCAATATTAATACGTAATCTCAACAATATTAAGTATACTAAACATGTTTAGTGGTTATCATGATATCAATTTTTGACTATCCATTTTATATTGTATGATATTTATATAAAAACATAGTGTATTCATGAACTCTATATAGAATCAAATTATATTAATTTTTTCCAAAAAAAAATTTGTATAAATGTTACAGACCATACAATAACAAATGATGGCTTTTAAATTAAATCCTTCCCCACCCCCTTATGGGTTACAATATCTTATTGAATGTTTTTTAATTATTAAAAATCCACGCAAGAGGTTTCAGAAACCTATGATTGGACTTTAGGTAAAAGGATAATGTTCATTGGATGTGTGTTAGTATTTTTGATGATGGAAAAGTATTTAAAACCATTATATTACTAAATTCGGATTCCCCTTTTGGCAGATGTGACTCTATCAGGATTTTGACACCATATGATTTGAATATTTTTAGTTTTACAGTGTAAAAAATAAGTAATTACATTGATTTCATACTTTTTACTAATAATGATTAAATTGGAAAATGGTCACATAATTACTAATTTAACCGAATTTAAAGATAAAACATATGATTAAAAAATAAGAATGTAAGGATGAATCATTGTATTCATAATAGTATATAATACAAAATATGTGGGAATTTATGAATGATATCTATAATATCCCTTATATTTATTAAACATTATTTAATGATCTATTACATAAAATTAAGCAAAATTAAACTTAAATGTTTAATAAATTAGGTGTATTTTTGAATTAGGTAATTCACATAATAACATAAAAAAGGAATATGTCACCTATAATGAGAACATCATTAGCATGTTCATATAATTACTTTGTACATAAAATTGCATGGGATAAACATGGGACATACATAAAAAAAGAGGAGACATATAAATTCTGGTAAGGGAATAAATATATAATATAATGAATTGAATAATAAATGTTATAAAATAATAACATTAATGGTTCATAAAAGGAGTCTAAATCATAAACATGAACAATGAGATATTATAATGCACAATTCTCATTAAGAAAACAAGGGAAATGTTGAAACAACAGAAAACAATGCATAATAAACATAGTTTAAGGATAAAATCCAATAAATAATGTTGTGATAATGACTCATAAAGGAATCAGGTTCAATCCCTATCCAAACAGGATGTCTCATGGGAATAAAAATTACCCAATGCATTGGAGTGATATATTACTCTGGCTAAACCCATCAAATTCATTTCCTTCAAATGCCTATGTCTTCCACATAGACCATTAATCATGGAATCATTTATCATATAATATAATTAGACAATCCTGGAGTGTGGAATACATACATTTCAATACCTAATCAATTAGACTATGATCCTAAATATGAACACACTTGATATGTAATGATTACAAATATTCACTTCATCATTCATTGTAATAGTAAATTGATGTGGAATTTTAGTAGCACAACTACATCAAATAAAAAATAATAATATAGTTTAATGGGAGTGAAATGGGTATCTTATTATTTTTGAATAATTGTACTATAATAAGAACCTGTAAAAAATCACAATATTAGGAATTGGAAAGAGAATGAATAAGAAAATAATGAAATGTGGATAAAGTGGATAAGGAAAAGAACCCTTACATTGAAAGTGTGACTGAAAATGAATGGGAGGATATTCTTGAGATCTTAGGGGAATATTGGGAGGTATATTATGTTTGTAGAGAAGATTAATGATATGATCCAAGGGTTTTAGTTGAGATAAATTGGGTTTGGATCAGTTTCTATAGGTGATGAATTAGGAATTATTTATAATTTCTGAAATGTCGGTTTTGTCCTCTATATAATATTATTTCAAAAAACAAAGACATTACCTTGGTTTTTTACTATATTTTCTTCTAGATGTGTGTATATTTTATTCTTTTATATTACCAAATGCTGAAAATAATAAAATAATTTTGGTTTTGCTGTGGAAGTGAGTCATACTCATATAGAATTGATTTTAAAACCAGAAAATATATTAATTGCTTTTTAGTGATAAACGATTTATATAGTAAATAAAATAAACAAAAAATAGAAATATTTTAAATTAAATTAATTGTCACGACCCGTCCTCGGGGCCCATGTCCTGACTACCCCATGCCCACCTTCCATAGGCCAGGGGCTGGCGACTAGCACCAACGGCCTAAATCCTGATAACTGGGAAGGCATTGCCATTATAAATGTAACAAAACACCACAGGGTACAAGCAGAAGTAAAACACTATGTACAAAAAAATAAGGGCTAAAAAGTAAATGGTCCATAATAGAAACCCAATCGAAAGAACAGCTACAACTAAAAAAAAGTACAACAAGGACTTGAAGTTGGAAGAAGATAGAAGCAGCTCCTGGGTCGTCCTCCTCGGATCCTACCTAATGGGTAGGTACAGATAGCGCAGCACCTGAATCATCCACCATGGATCCTACCTGATGGGTAGGTACAGATAGCCTCCACAACGCTCTCTCCCATCAACCACCTCCGAGCGTCGCCTCGTTGTGAAGTCCACCAATGGATACTGTCACGTTGTGAGGTCCACCTCCGGGTACCGTCCAGTCCTCGAACACTTGGCCTCTGTCTGAGCTGCCCGTCGTCTACAGCCAACACACCGAGGTGCAGTCATAGCCCGTGCAGGGGTGACTATAACGATACTCAATAGGGACCCTGAGACCCTCAAGGTCTCAATAAATCCAACAAGGATAACCACAATGAAGATATCAACAGATAACATCTACTTAGGTACATACCCATACTTATTACAAAGTTATCAAGTAACCCATCTCAATCATGAGGAAACTCAATGATTATGAAATGAATGGATAACCTCAACCTAGGTATATGCCCATAAATATACATAAGTTATCAAGTAACCCATCTCAATCATGAGGAAACACAAATATTATAGACTCAGCTCAACCAGGATTTTATTCAAGGCATCGAACCACAACTCCTGGAGAACTCCTCCTCCGTCGAGTATAGTTGGCATGCCGCTACAACCAAGTGCGCCTAACTCCTCCTTTGACATGTACAGAGGGCCTACCGCTACAACCAAGCATGCCAGACTCCTTGGACTGCTGTAGTACTCCACCTGTCTAGTACTGTGGGCCTACTACTACAACCATGCACTTCCCACCATGGGTCTGCCGCTACAACCATGCACCCCCCCCCCTCATAGGTTCCATAGGTACTCATTATATTGAGTATCGCGGGTCTTCCACTACAACCAAGCGCTCCTCCGGTGTGGGTCGGCCGCTAAAACCAAGTGCTCCCCCTCATATCCTCCAGAGGTAATCCTTATTTTGAGTACCCTAGGTCTCCCGCTACTACAAAGCGCTCCTCCGCCGTTGGTCTGTTGCTACAACCAAGCGCTCCCCACTGGGCTACCCGAACACACCGAGTCGATAGATCAGCAGTCGCCAAGTCTCAGGCAGCTACTAGGTCTCTGCACTCTGCTAGCTCTTCAACGGGAGGGTCCACTCCACGAGCTACCAGTTATATACCAAGTATAATGATGTTCCATTAAGAAGTATCTCAATGGACCACCTCTCTATAGGGGTTTCAACGCAACAAACGACGCGTTAGTCGGACGCCCGATCTGTGAGTGACTAGCCTTTTCGACCGAGGGGCCCGGTTGGTTTCGTGTGCAAACCAACCCGGCCGTAACTCGACTGTACCCCGAACTCTCATAGGGTATGATCATAGGAAAAATTTCTCAATGTCATCACCAATGCTGCTGACGGTTCGTCAAACGGACGTCCCATCTGAAAGCTATCAGCTTTTCCATTCCAATGGCCCAGTTGGATTTCCGATTCAATCCAACCCATCCATTACCCAACTGCATCCAAAACTCAGGTGAATCATTCCAAAAATTTCTTCTTATCGAGAGGAAACCAACACAGTCGACGACACGTCAATCAGAAGTCTGGAGCTCAAGTTATAAGCGTTTCCACTCCGAGGGCCCGGTTGGTTTCATGTAAGAACCAACCCGGCCAAACCCTAAGTACTCCGAAACCTTGAGTGTAACATACCAAAACGACCATCGCGATCCAAGGATCGCTACTGAAATGATGGTGTGTCGATCGGAGGTCTGTAGCCCATGTTATGGGTAACATACCGAAAAATTATGGTATTAGGGGGTTCGGGCCCGGTCCGACCCGACCTAGTACCCCCTGGGTCGTCCCGAACCTGGTCGACCCGACCCGGGTCCGGGTCTGGCCCTCTTGGGTGCGGCCTTGTCTGGTCGGGCAGCTCGGCCATTTCAGCCGAGCGGTGCGGGGTGGCACGTTTCCCCACACCAGCAAGTAACTGCGGCCCCATGGGGGCCGCTCCTTGTCAACGGACGCGGCCGAGAACCGCATCCCACCTCCCTCGGTCCAGCATGGTCGCGGGACCAGTGGCCTGTCGCCGCGGCTTTAGGGGCGGTGGCCCTTCCCGGCAGTGCGACGGGCAGCACCGCCTCCTGGCGGTCGGCCGTCGCCTCCAGCCGCCAATGCCGCCGTGCCGGCGAGGCGCGCAGGCGGAGTGCTCCGCGGACCACCGAACGAGCTCCGGTGGTCGGATTTTCATGTCGTCTTCGCCAATGGCCCTCCTGGGACCGGTTCTTCACTGTGAAGACCTCACAATGCCCGTGTAGTATGCTTCATCATCGCCCGCCAATCCGCACACCAAGAATGAAGTGACGGTGGGTTCAGACTTGTTCGTTGGTCTGGACCCAACGTGTTAGTGGTTTAAAAAGGCTTCCAAATTTTTTTTAAACATATCCCGAGGGTAAAATCTCATAGACTAAATTGAACAAAGACCCCTACCTCAAGAATCGTCGAGCGAGTTTTCGTCGCGGAAATGCACGTCGCGGAAGAAGGCATCGTGAATGTGGGATCATTGTGTAGCGGAGAAAGCGTCACCGAACAAGCATCGCGGAAGAAGCGTCGTTGGCGTCATGGTAAATGGTGTCCCATAGTCGATATCCGAGGATTTGGCGTTCTTCATTAGAGATCGGTTATTTCTTCGCATTCTTATCATTTTTTGCGTTCTTCACGTTCTTCACATTCTTCGCGTTTTTCGCGTTCTTCACGTTCTTCGCATTCTTCATCGAAGAAGAAGGCTTTTCTCCAAATCCTCTCCACACAGCAACATCCAACCCAAAATAAAATAAGTGTTGTCTTATTTAATTAACACTCAAAACAACCCTTTTAAATTCAGAATGAAAATAAACGATCAATTAATTGAGGTGTTTAAAATCACCAAATTAATAAGGCATTTAATATCCAGATTAAACGCAATAGTTGAATTCATTAAAACGGGGGGTACGGGTGCGTTACTAAAGAAGAAAAGAATTGGTGGGGCTCGTGTGGGGCCCACCTCACAAATATCCTACCAAGTGGGTAGGATATTGTGGGTCCCACAACATCCACTTATCTTAATTTAAGCAAAATAAAATAATTTGGCGCACCATTTTATTTTATTAAATTACTTAACCCAAAAAAAAAATTAAAACCAAACCCGAGCAAACGCAACTCCGGAAAAGAGGCTTCTATGCAATTTCTGCCGCTGCGATTCCATTAGTGCCCTCAGAATTCGATTCCGAGCACCAGATCAAAAGTATGAAAACCCCGCTCATTCGCACACTGAACGTACCTGAGAAAAACTTTGGAAAAAGATTCTGGGCACACCGGCCCTCGGAATTAGGTGCCGTTAGAAATTGTGTTCTTGTAAAATCCCATAGAAAATTAAAAAAAAATCCCTTGAATTTTACGGGTCGTTTCAATACTCCCACCTCATGGATTTATGTCCTTATAAATCAGTGACACAAACATGGGATACAAAAGCAGTACTGAGCATGCATCTGAGCCTTTCACTCCCATGTGCTCAGCTGGAGGTTCCCGTACTGCCAGTGAAAGCGCACGCAAGGAATCGACCGTCCTCGTAGGATCTTCTCTTGGCGATCTTCAACCTCTACCAGAACCCCTCAAAAGTCACCCCATCTCTAAAGTCTAGTTTCCCCATGGTCGATGACATGCATCGGGTCAAGAATGTATCACCTATGTTGAGATACATGGAAGTCGTCATGCACCTGGTGCAACTGAGGTGGGTGGGCCAAGCGGAAAACCACCTCGCCTACCCTACTGAGGACCAAGAAAGGTCCGTTGAACCTCGGGAAAAAATTGCCGCCTCGTCCACATCTCTATAACTCACATCGAGGTGAGACCCGTAGGGAAACGTGGTCTCCTCCCCCTGTCCGTACAAGACTTTTTCCGACTCTGAGCTGTCCTCATCCGCTCTTGGATGACCTAGAACATTCTATTCCTACAATAACTGCTGAGATTTATTCTTTCCCGATAAGAGAAATATGTTCTCATCCCCTGGATGAACCACGTTCTTTTCCTAATACAGTCAATCCCGACATAGATGATACTAACCCATACCAAGGATGACGTCGTAAGGCCTCGACGCTACTACCAAGAGATTCAACCGTTACTCTCGCCTCCAAGGGTTGAGTAAAACAGTTGGCATCAGTGTGTGGTCATTGGGTCTCCTCCAGAAGGTATCTCAAAGTGAGGGTCAAGTCAACGGTTTTTAAACTGGAACCTCTTAGTAACAACATAGAGAGAGGATAGGAAGGTAAACGCCACAACAATGTTTTCTTTTATTACTACAGCTCAGTGTACAAAGACACAAAGCATAAACAAACAAACATCAACAGAGCTAGAAGCAACATGAACAAAAGTCTCCATGTTGGGAGCTAGTCTCGCTCCAGCCCATCTACTCCCGGAGCTCTATGACCGTAGGACTCAGCTGCCTGAAGCTGAGCTCTCCCCTGTCCACCCGTTCCATGCTGTCGGGGTGGTCTCCCTTGTGGTGGTGGTGGTAGGGCCTCAAAGCGTCGTCCACCACCCGCTACTCAGCCAGCTCCTCTGCCTCGCCCGCCTGCTCCCTGCGGACCGCCATGGTCGAACCTCTACCTTTTCCTGGGAGGTCCTTCATTTATTTTCTGATCATCTGTATGGTGGGTCGAACAGTCACGAGCCATGTGAACAAACCCACCACAGGAGTAACACTGTCCTCTCATGGTCATTCGTTCTCCACCCCGGGTGCCTCGCACAAACAATCTTGTGTCATGCGGTTGACCACCTGTAGGTCTAGTCCTCTTGGACCTCTGCAGCATCTGTCTACTGCCTACTGCCGAGGACTCTGCCTCATTCCAGCTAGTGGTGGGTCCTACTGCTGGATACTGCTCATCAAGGAAACTCTCCACTAAGAGGGCCCGCTCAACACCCCTATCTGTGTCGGAATGCTGTGAGAAACAACTGAAGCTCTGATCTCTCACCTGGGCCCCTGCTTAAATGATTGGGCCCTGAAGAATGGTTCATGTACCATGTCCCTGGAATAGCACGAGAGATCGGTAAACCTCGCCGCGTACTAGGCTACTGTCATGCTACCCTGCCGTAGTTGTAGCAGCTCCTGGATGCGCACTGCTCGGAGGGTGGCTGGGACGAACTCTGAGTGAAAAAGGCTCTCAAAGTCTGTCCAAATGAGAGATGCCTCGTCGTGCACCTGGAAAATCAAGCTCCACTATCTTCCTGCTGCCGCGTGCAGGAGGCTCACTGCAAGGACCACCATAAGGTCAATTGGTGTCCCTACCATACGAAAAACGCATTCAACAGCCTCCATCCAATCCTAGCCTTCCTTACGGTTCGTCTCCCCACAGAACCTAGGCGGTCGCTGACGCTAAAACTCGTGCAGTGCACTAAGGCGATGTGCACCGTCAGCGGCTGGGGCTGGTAGCATCGATGGCTCGGTGGTTAGAGGTACCGTCAGTTCCTCTGCTGTCAAAGTGCCCTATAATGAGGCCTCATCGCTCGGTGGGCTGTCGTCCCGCACAACACTCGGAACCCTAGCTGGTTGCCGTCGTGGGGCCATCCTGAAATGAAACAGGTGCGCCACGGTTAAACAGTATACCTGGTGAGCTGATTCATAGTAATCACAAAGAAAATTTGTAACACACATGCAATCAATGTTTTCGTGCATTAATTTGGAAATCAGAAACCAGGGTCCTGGTGTACGGATACGTCGGCCGCCGCACCAACACTGGACTCCCTGGACTGATAACCAAACTCAATACTCTTAACACTATTGCTTCACTTATAAAAAGATCAGATTCTTGAGTTACGCGGTAAAACTGAACCCCTCTGATACAAATTTGTCACGACCCGTCCTCGGGGCCCGTGTCGTGACTACCCCAAGCCCACCATCTATAGGACAGGGGCTGGACACTAGCACCAAAAGCCTAAATCCCAATAACTGGGAAGGCATTACCTTTATAAAATTAACAAAACACCACAGAGTACAAGCAGAAGTAAAACACTAAGTACAAAAATAGATGTGCTGAAAAGTAAATGGGCCAGTATAAAAACCCAATCGAAAGTACAACTACAACTGAAAGAAAGTAAAACAGGGACAAGCCGTTGGAAAGAAGATATAAGCAGCTCCTAGTTCGTCCTACTCAGATCCTACCAGAAGGGTAGGTACAGATAACTCAGCTCCTGAATCATCCACAATGGATCCTACCTGAAGGGTTGGTACATATAGCCTCCACAATGCTCTCGCCCATCAACCACCTCCGAGTATCGTCTCGTCCTAAAGTCCACCACTGGATACTGTCTCATCGTGAGGTCCACCTCCGGGTACCATCCAGTCCTCGAACACTCGGCCTCTATCTGCGCAGCCCGTCGTCTGTAACCAACACAACGAGGTGCAGACATATCCCGTGCAGGGGTGAGTATAACAATACTCAGTAGGAACCCCGAGATCCTTATGGTCTCACACAATCCAACAAGGATAACCACAAAGAATATCTGAACAAATAACCTCTAATTAGGTACATGCCCATACATATATCCAAGTTACCAAGTAACCCATCTCAATCATTAGGAAACAAAAGGATTCTAAAATCAATTGATAACCTCTACCCAGGTATATGCCCATACATATACCTAAGTTATCAAGTAACCCATCTCAATCACGAGGAAACACAAAGATTACAGACTCATCTCAACCAGGATTTTATTCATGTCGTCGAACCATGGCTACTGGAGAACTCCTCCTCCGTCGAGTACAGTGGGCATGCTGCTACAGCCTAGTGTGCCTAACTCATCCTCTATCGAGTACAGAGGTCCTGCCGCTACAACCAAGCGCGCCGGACTCCTTGGACTTTTGTAGAACACCACTTGTGGAGTACTATGGGCCTACTGCTACAACCAAGTGCTTCCCACCATGGGTCTGCCGCTACAACCAAGCGCTCCCCCTCATAGGTTCCAGAGGTACTCCTTCTGTTGAGTATTGAGGGTCTGCCTCTACAACCAAGCACTCCTCCGTCGTGGGTCTGCCGCTACAACCAAGCACTCCCTCTCATTGCCTCTAGAGGTACTCCTTCTATTGAGTACCACGGGTCTGCCACTAGTACCAAGAGCTCTTCCGCCGTGGGTCTGCTGCTACAACCAAGTGCTCCCCACTGGGCTATCCGAACACACCTAGTCGATAGATCATCAGTCGCCAAGTCTCATCGAGCTACTAGGACTCTGCGCTCTACTAGCTCGTCACCCGGAGGGTTTGCTCCACGAGCTACCTGTTGATACTCCAAGTATCACAAAGTTCCACGAAGTAGTATCTCAAAGGACCGCATCACCATAGGGTTCTCAACACAATAGACGGTGCATCAGTCAGACGCCTGATCTGTGAGTTACTAGCTTTTTTGTCCTAGGGGCCCGGTTGGTTTCATGTGCGAACCAACCCGGCCATATCTCGATGGTACCCCGAACTCTCATAGGGTATTCTCATAGGGACCATTTCTCAATGTGATCACCAACTCCACTGACGGTTCGTCAAACGGACGTTCGGTCTGAAAGCTATGAGCTTTTCTATTCCAAGGTCCCGGTTGCATTTCAAGTTCAATCCAAACCGGCCATTATCCAACTACATCCAAAAATCAGGATAATCATGCCAAAAGTTTCTTCTCATCAATTGGAATCCAACAAAGTCGACGGAACGTCAATCGGACATCCGGAGCTCATGTTATAAGTGTTTCCCCTCCGAGGGCTTGGTTGGTTTCATCTACGAACCAACTCGGCTGAACCCATATATTCCATAACCTTTAGTGTAGTATACCAAAACGACCGCATCAATCAAAGGATCTCTCCGAAACTGACGGTGCATCGATCTCAGTTCTTTAGCCCATGTTATGTTCAATAGAACAAAAAAGTTTGGTATGAGGGGGTTCGGGCCCGGTCCGACCAGGCCCGGTACCCACTGGGTCAGCCCAAACCGGGCCGACCCGACCCGGGTATGGGTCTGGCCCGCTTGGGCGCGGCCCGGCCTGGCGGTCCGGTCGGGAAGCCTGGCCGTTTCCACCGAGCGGTGTGGGGTGGCACGCTGCCCCCCGCCAGCATGTAACTGCGGCCCCATGGGGGGCCGCTCCTTGTCAACGGACGCCGCTGAGCACCATGTCCCACCTCCCTTGGTCCCACGCGATTGCGGGACCAGCGGCCTACCGCCGCGGTTTCAGCCGCGGCGGCCCTTCCCGGCGGGGCGGCAAGCACCGCCACCTCTAGTCGCCGGTGCCACCGTGCCCGCGAGGAGCGCCGTCGGAGGATTCCACGGGCCACCGGACGTGCTCCGGTGGTCAGATTTTCCTTCCATCTTTGCCAACGGCCCTCCTGGGACAAGTTCTTCACTGCAAAGACCTCGCAATGCCCGTGCGGCTAGCTTCATTGTTGCCCGCCAATCCGTACACCAAGAACGAAGAGACGGTGGGTTCAGACATGTTCGTTTGTCCATAGCCACCACGTTAGCGGTTTAAAAAGGCTTCCGACAAATTTTTGAACATATGTCGAGGGTATAATCACTTAGATTAAATTCAACAAAGACCCCTACCTCAACCATCGTTGAGTGAGGGTTCGTCGCGGAAAAGCACATTGTGGAAGAAGGCGTCGCGGATGGGGTATCATCATGTCGCATAGAAAGCATTGTTGAAGAAGCATCGCGGAAGAAGCATCGATGGCGGCGTAGTACACGACATCGCGTAGTCGATCACTGATGATTTGGCGTTCTTCGTCAGAGATTGGTGTGTTCTTCTCGTTCTTCGCGTTCTTCGCGTTCTTCGTCGAAGAAGAAGTCTTTTCTCCAAATTCTCTCTACACAGCAAGTTCCAACCCAAAATAAAATAAGTGTTGTCTTTTTTTATTAACACTAAAACAAACACTTTGAAATTAAAAAAGAAAAGAAACGATCAATTAATTGAGGAGTTTAAAACCGCCCAATTAATGAGGCTTTTAATATCCAAATTAAATGCAAGCATTGACTTAATTAAAAAGGGGGTGCAGGTGTGTTACTAAAATAGAAAAGAAATGGAGGGGCTCGTGTGGGCTCCACCTCACAAATATCATACCAAGTCGGTAGGATATTGTTAGTCCCACATCATCCACTTATCATAAGTTAAGCATAATAAAATAATTGGTCGCACCGTTTAATTTTATTCAATTACTTAACCAGAAAAAAAAATTAAAACCACACCCGCGCAAACACATCTCCAGAAAAGGTGTTTCTAAACAATTACTAGCGCTGCGATTCTATCGGTGCCCTCAGAATTCGATTCCGAGCACCGGTTCAAATATTTGAAAAACCCACTCGTTCGTTCAGTGAACGTACCCGAGCTAAACTTCAGAAAAAGATTTCGGGAACACCGGGCCTCGGAATTAGGTGCCGTCAAAAACCATGTTCTTGTAAAATCCCAAAGAAAATTAAGAAAAAAAAAATTCCCTTGAATTTTACAGTTCATTACAAGAATATATTTGGTTATGGATACCATTTATATTATTTCTTACAATATGATTCAGTCACTATGATCTCATAATCCCCTAAGTATATGTATATGGTATTTATTTTTTAATAAAAAATACAACAGCTATAGAAATTATTTTAAAACTCACTATTAGATATTAATGCTGATATTATTTCAGAAAAAAATAAATTCCTAAAATTAGTTTCGAAATAATCTCATTTTTACATTGAAATCAATTGTCGATAATTTTTGAGAAATGCTTCATTTTAAAAAAAATTTCACCCCATATAAAAATTAGATTTGACATCATAATATTTTTATGATCATTTAATATTTGATAAATATTATTTAATAAAATTGTTTTACTAAAATATTTTATATTTCAAGAATCAATTAATTCATCAAAATAATTATCTTAATTGAAATTTGTTGACATTTAAAAGTATACTTTGTTTTTTTTTATAAAACTCAAAATAATATATAATGTAATGATAATAGAAAAAATTGAAAAATTTTATTTTGAAAATAAAATATTTATATTTATATTATTATGTTCTAGATACATATCCCTTTAATACAGAAGAAAATTTCTTATTGATATGGAGAACGATGGTGAGATTTCATGGAGTGGTTTTGCATATATATTTTGGGTTGTGATCTCGATGAGTTTGAAATTATTCCATAAATGGGAATTCTCATTCATATGCTTTCGGTTCTTATATTGATCTTTATCAAGGAGAAAATACTATTCATACATTATACCATAGAGAATCTGATAAATAGGATTAATAGGGTACGATCCTTCTTTTTGATTCCATCAGTTACCATATCTATGTCAATTGGATTTCCTGAAACCATATATTTTAAAAAATATTTTTATAATTTTCCGATCTATATACTATGAAATTTAAGGATTTATAATCTTATTTTAAATAGTATATAATAAAAACAAAGAATGTAAAGTGTTTTTATAACAATAATTCATAATAATATATTAAAATATATCAAAAAGTGGAAGCCATTTTATAATATTTTATGTCATTAAAATTTTCCCACCATAAGAAATTTACCCCAAAATATTTTCATTTGACACACTAAAATTTAAAAGGGTAACTTGGTTTCATCACATCCTACGGTTCCCATATAATTTTTTAGACACATGGGTTCTCCATAGCACTTCTCTCTATTGAATTTTTTAATTTCAAAAAACATTGTTTTTATGATATAAGAAATTCAACGACTATTCATCATAGGAAATATAAATTATAACCATACCACCTCTTGTTTCAGTACACGAAAGGGTTCTTGTATAAACCCTTTCAATATAGATATATAGAATACATCATGTACCTGATATTGGTTTGGTGGGAGTACTAGTTGTAAGACCACCACACCAATGCGATGAAGGATCTCAAAGTTGTTGATGTATATTAGGGTTATATTTCGTTATTCAGTAATCTGATGAAATTATTTCATGGATATATGTGAGTGAGTTCCATTACTCTAATAGAGAAAATTTAGTTTCATTGATTAATGTTATTATATATATTTTATCAACTCTGATCATCTTAGAAGTGATGTTGGTTGGTAATATCAATTTCTATAATCTCCTTGAACATTTCATAACCTATCTATTTCTATTCCCAAACATCATCCTAACATGTAGGTGTTCTTCCCATATTCCCACAAAGTGATTCACTAGGGAATATTTGGATTATCTTGTAGAAACTTTTGTTTTATGAGAACTCTGTCAGAGGTAGATATGAGTCTCGTCTTCCATTGAAGAACACCGAACATGATATAAAAATGTATTTATGTTTCTTGAATTATTCACTTAGAGTAAAAATCCATTTCAAGATGATAGGTCATGAAAAAGTTTATCGCAATGTTTAGAATATGATTGAGACATTTCAAGAATATGGAAGTAAATTAAAAATCATTATTTATTACAATCTATAGTTGTAATCCATGTTAAATCACCACTTCTTAGATATATATCCATTCATGTTAGTCATGTGAGATGACTTATCAATGTGAGAAAAATGTGATTACATTGAAATATGATCCAAAATAACCAATATATCATTGTTTCGTCTTGATGTCTTTAAAATATCAGTGAAAAATCCCATGTTGATATTTTATTATTTCTGAGTAGGTATGGTTACTTATTTCATCATATACTTATACATTGGAGTTGTATCCATCACATGATAAAATAATCGGTATTGTGATGTATATTCAGCGATATCTTCCTACATGTTGACTAAAAAATAGTTCACTCAATGGTATCACTAATAATTTTTTCTCCATGAGTGAATAGAGAAGGTTGAGTTATGTCTTTCATTAATAATATATAATTTCAAACTCTTTATTGGATGGTACATATAGTTGCCGCCTAAATATTACAACTCATTATTCAAAAATTATGACTTTTATGGATTTCACGTTTTTCATAGATTCTGCCATTTTATAAATTGACACCACATATCATTGAGAATCCATTAACATTTATGAAAGAGATTTTTGAGATATCATTTGTGATATTATTTATGATGTTCAATAATTTATGATTCCCATCATCATTCTCATAAGCTATAATAATATCATATCCCTCTAAATTATCATCAATGATAGAATTGATGGATCCTTTTAACGTATAGTATATGACACATTATTTTCCTTTAAAGGATGGTTGTGTATTGAATAATAATATTCCATGATTTGTTTGAACCATCATCACTAGAATATATAAATTTCCTTTTGTGGGAATATATACATTAGGATTTTGTGATCCATATATATCTCACACATCTCATAAAAGAGGAAATGCCACTATATTTTCAACACAAAGATCACTATAGTTAAATATAAATCGTGTGTTTAGTAGTTTTATTTATAAATATTCCACCACCATGAAGCATCGTCTATCACAATTTCATTTTTAATTAATATAACCCCATTCTCTTTATTGAAGAATCGCTGAATTTCAAAAACAATTATCCTCATGTGGTAATTATTAGTATAAGAGTAGTGATGATCCCCATTTACAAAAACATCAATTCTCTCTTTGCATTCATAATTCCAAGAGAAATCCTCTCCCATCCCAGTTTGTTTGGTTACATGTTTTCAAAATAATGAAGTATCATGATACTATAAATTACCCAATGCACTAGATATCTATATAATTCTTTTTCAACTAATCAGATTCATTTATTTAAAAAGGGTAGGGTCTTAAGCCTCATTTATAATAAAATCAATGGAATGAACCCTTTTAACTGGGTAGAGGGAGACCCATTATATAGCCCAAAGGTATATTAGGCATTTATCTGATTACATGGAATGCATGCCCATATTTTTGGGAAAAAGCCCATTTTTTTAATAGTAGTACTAAAGTACCTGCATGCCCAGTACTGCACAGTACCCTACTGCCACTACAGGGACCTGCCGCTGCTACAGTGTCATGCTGTTGCTATAGATCCCACTTTGCTACAGTCGCTAGAGTTTCTGTGCACAAATGGGTTTCTAACCCCCATTTTTCATGTACAATTATTGGGTGCTTACCACTAAGCAAAACCCCAACTACACAATTAATATGATTCATTTTATCCAAAGGATTAAGTATATCACATAGATAATAAATCATAGAATAATTTATCGTCACTTTTTAGTCCATAATCATAGAGTGTGGAATACATACATGTATGTCCCCAATCATGTATATGTTCTTAAAAGTGATAACCCTATATTAAAAAAGGGTACAAGTATTCACTAAAAATTGTTGGTATGGAAAATCTTGGTGGAATTTTGACAACATAAGAACATCACATAAAAATCCAAAAAAAGCGTCCATGAGAGGGAAAATTGTATCTGATCATTTAGATAGAAAATGAATAGTAATAATAACATAGAAAAACATATCCCAATAATAATAATGGAAAATATAAAGAAAACGACAATGAAAAAAGTAGTATAAAGTGGACAAGGAAAAAATAACACTTATATTGAGGGTGTGATGCCAAATGCTTTGGAAAACGTTATTGGGAGCTTGGGAGAACCGTGGGAGGAAAATAGAGAAGATATGGTAGAGTAAGGACATTCGAAAATTATTTTTAGTAGTGAGAAATGATAGTTTGGGAGGGCTTATATAGGAAATTAGAGGATAATTTTTTATTATATCTCATATTTAAATATTATAATCTATATAATAAAATAACCAAAACCAAAAACAATTCCATAGTTATTTACTGTGATATATTACAAATGTGTGTGTTTTTATTTCTTTTATATTGACAGGGGACAACCGTAATAAAATAACACACTTTCATAATGTGGATTCAAGTCATACTTTTAAACAAATGATTTTAAAACCATAAAATATATTAATGGTTTTATATAATTCAAAATTATTTATAATATTAATAAAATAAATATAAAATATGAATAATTTAATGTTAAAAATTATATTTGGCCTTGGATAACATTTATAGTTTTTCATAGATCACTTTTGGGCCATTAGGATGTCATATTACACTCCATATATTTATAGTGTATCTAATTTTAACACAAAAAAAAATCCACTATCTAAGTATATTATGAATGATTCATCATTTGATAATTAATAATTTTTGATTTCCAAAATAATTTTTATTTATAATAATTATTTTTATAAATAGGTTAATTTTAAAATTTAAAATAATAAAAATCAACATTAATTTAGAAATGATGGGTTTTGTTGGAAAATAGCAGTTTGTAAACCCATATAAAAATTATATTTCACATCATTATTATTATGGGATCATTTAAATTTGATTAAAATTATTTAATAATATTATTTTACTAAAAAAATATTTTCCCAAAAATACATTAATACACTAAAATAAACTTCTTCATTGAAATTGAATACCAATTAAAAGTACAATCTCTATTTTGTTTTATAAAAATCAAAACAATATATTAATTAACTATAAGAATTAAATAAGTACATTATTATATTTAAAATAGAATATAAATATTCTTATCATTATGGTCTTCATACATATCCATTTAATACACATGGAATCACCCTATGGGTATGGTGTGTGATAGTGAGACCTTCATTGGGTGTTTCAACATACATCATTTGGGTCGTGTTCTTGATGATCTTGAACATCTAATTTATACAGTTTCACTCATGCTTAACATTATGGACCTCAAATTGGTCATGGAGAAGGTAAAATATCATTGTTCTATCATGCTCAGATACTATCATAAAATGGAGTCATAGGGTTTCATCCTACTTATTGAGGCCATTACATTCCTTGTATATGAAAATTTCATTTATTAAAACTGAACATTTATTTTTATCATGATATATCAATTCAACAACAATAATATCAGTGATAATGATTTTTATTAGTATTTTAAATATGATATAATAATATTAAAGAGGTGAATTTGTTCTCTATAACCATAATACATAATAACACATTTAAAAAAATCAACAAGTATTATTTTATTTATAACAATCTATGTCATTATAGGATCATTGAATTCTATATGATACATGATGAAAAAAATATAAAAACTATGATGAGATGGTTATGTTATATATCATAAATAATTTAGGGATGATAGGATGAAAACATTGTATTTTACATGATGTGAGATGCTTGGATGTGAACGTTGATTTAATTTTGGATACTCAGACATTGGAATTTCAAAATTAGTGCCTGAATAGATAATGATACATGATATTTAGAAATTCCCAGATGAGCACTAAGAATATTAGTGTTGACAATGGTTGTCAAAGTCACTGTGAAATTCTAAATAACATATAGTACTATACAAATTAGGTATGTTTGACCAGAGTATCAATAAAGAGGTCAAGCATCTAGGATATTTTGTTTTATTAATATATAAATCTATTAAAAAATCATATGGTAGATATATATAATAACTAGTGTGTCCCAAACTATATATTCCTTTATATAATGTTGGTGGTGGAATACAATTTCATACTCACACACTATTTATATTGTTGGATATTACCCAAAAATACATTAGAAATGTAGTGCTATACAAGGGAAAACCTATGAAAAATTCTATAGATGGGATGTGATGAATCATGGTTATAGGGACCATTCATATTCATGGATCTATTATAATATTTTCTAATCATTCCCAATTTTATTCATTGTATTTTTGTATTGTACTTATGTATTCTTGATATGTGCATTAACCATTATGAGTGAAATTCATCATTTTAACATTGGTTATATATTTAAAAGTTTCATACATTATTAATTGATTTATTTATTTATTTATAACAAGATTTTAATCTCCATTATTTACATCCATGTTTTACACTATATTAATGATATAATAACCTATCCATGGTAACCTCATGGGCCCCCAACACTTGTTAGCATCCTTGGGCATATGCAGATACATGATTGAGGATTTTTGGCACCAGATACATTCAATATTCAAATTGAAACATAGAGTGTACATTAAAAATATGATTAAAATACTAATTCTTGTATATTCCATTTTTTATTATTATATAATATTTTCCTATAATCATTTTTTCAACATTATTTTCATGTTCAGGATCTGGATGATGGTTGTTTCACAGTTATGAGGTCACATAAATTTAAAAGTAATGATGGATTCTAATATTAAATGATAATATAACTATATAAATGTGAGAATAAAAAGATTATTTCATCATATAAGTTAAAAATATTCCAAATATAAATAGTTTTAAAAATATATATTGTTCGTTGAGTGTTACTATTATAGTTTAACGGTTTTTTCATTGAGTTGGTTTACCTACCATGATGAAGTTATTTTTTAGAATTATATCATTGTAAATTCACTAATATTGTTAAATATTATTGTATAAAATTTCATCACTTATGGCCCACCATATGAGAATATAAATTCAATTTGTATCGCAAAATAATTATATTAATAGTTTGGTATGGTTAAAGATATATATATATATATATATATATGTGATATCACATTAAATTATTTGGCCATATATCCCCATTAGCTTCTCTAGCATATCAATAGTTAAGATGATATAATTGTAGATACACAAATATAACATGGTGAGTAAAATTTTTCAACACATCATATCCTTTATATTATTATATTTCTATAATGTATGACTACTGCCATGTGATGGCCACTAACACATGAACTCATTCAATAAATTATCAGACTCTATATAAAGGGATAAAATCAATGTATTAAAATGAAATAATAATATCTATACTTAGAGTAAAACAAATATATCCCCTTATTCACCATTTCTCAACCTATGTAAAAAAACATTAGCATTGGTGGGGTCCTGTCACACCTCGACCATAAAACGCCTACTATTTTATTCTTTTATTAGTCTCGCATCGATTAGACGAGGTTTAGTTGGGTCCCTGTTTGAACCTTCTTTTAAATCATGGATGTTTTTTTGGGTCTTGGGAAGGTATGCGGTCACCGCACCATTAGTGGTGCCCATGCATTTCGGCCCTGGTGAATGTGCAGTTGCCCGATACTTAAAATGTCTAAATTCTATAAATGTTTAAACATCCACATTAATATTATTTTTGAACATAATAATAATATTATTATTTATTATTATTTGTTTTTTTTATTCCATACCCTAAACACATTCCCCCTTATCTCCCCTCTATCACATGGCTCTCCCCGCTCATACTTTGCATGCCGCTGCCTCAACCCCCCCTACTGGTCTAACATTCCCCTCCCTGCTCATCTCGCTCCTAGTCCGAAGCAGCCTCCCCCATTCGGTGTGTCCATCCCCATTCGGTTGGCTTTCGACCTCTACCATCCCCTCAATGTCTCACACTCCGACTAGGTCCCTCCAGCCTCCAGGTCATGATCCGACCACCCGTGGACTACCGTTCCGGGCTCTGGCCACCCGCTGACCACAGCTTTGGCCTCTCTACACCTCCCGCCCTTGCTGGCGCACACCCGCTGAAACCACAACCCATGATACACCAACCATGACCTCCCTGGATACTGCCCCATCCAGCTCATGCGACCCTGCCAATTACCTCTTTGGTGCACGACTAACTTTTTAGTAGGTGAAGACCTCTTTGTGTATAGTTCTATATTTTCCCAACATCTGTCGTCGATGGAGAGGTAGTTTCACATAGCTTCGGTTCATAATCATCATTCATGGTAAGAGTAATTTTGATATCACATCCCCATTTTTAATTGTCTGAGTTGTGTTTTGATGTCCTATTTCTTTTAACTATAGTAAGGGTAATTATATTTGGATGCAATCTCATCTTGTCGGGCGATTTCAAGGTTTCACTACATCTGAGTTAATGTTCTTCATCCGTCGTCTTGGTGTGCACGTTATTTTTGGGTCGTGTTTATATATGTGAGTCCCTATCATTTTTTGGATGTGTGAGGGTATTCTCCAAGATAATTTTGGGTGTCAGAATTAGTTTTATGGAGTCGAGATCATTTCAATGTGCATGTGTTTTTTGTCGAAGTGCATTCACGTGAGCAGGGTGAGGTTTCAGTTAGAAAGATTTGTGAGACCATTGCTTAAGGTAGGTGTTTCCATACATTCTCTCTTTCTGAAGAATTATATATGTACTTTAATGGTTTTATTTAATTTATAAATGTTATTTGCACCTTAATAATTCTGGTAGCTTATTCAATTCAGTTTTTCTTTGATGATTAAATGTGTAAAAAATAGCATTGGAATATTTCTTTGGATATGTGTAGGTGTTTATAGGAATTTTTTCTAATTTTTAATACTTTTAATGTTTGTGTTTTCTTAATTAAATCTTGATTATGTTTCACACCTTTATTTTTTTATAGTTAACTTATGGTAGTGTTTTCCTGTTGAACGAATTTGTAACGACCCGGACCCGGCCATCCACCCGAATAGTACCGAACGGGTCGGGTGTTACTACCATAGGCGCACCTCCCTTGAATGCCAAAGGCCGCCAACTAGAAACGAGGGTCTTAATTGGTATATTGGGGAGGCTATACCCTCTCGGAGGAATTAAAGGTGCTGGTCCAAGTAATAAACTGAAATATGCAAAGAAAATAAATGACTTAGTAAACTCGAACCACACCCGCAGAGCGGAAGCACATTCAATATCAATAAACAGTGGAAGCAATATAGAAACAACAACAGCAGAGAGTAACAAAACATCATTCCAGGAATCAACTGCAATAACTGCAAAAACAACCAAGCATGCATCCAAGAAAGTCATACAAATCAATACATATATAATGGAGCCAACGGCTAACCAGTAGTAGCTATAATTTAAAGTAAACATGCTGATGAAATAAAAGAATACTGAACATGTAACTCCAGTACGACACGACCTCAACTTCCATTCAAGTCTCCAAGTCAAAAGCACTAAAGTCTAGATCCTAAGGCTGACCCTCTACCTGCACACAATTTCATAAAGTCTACACGCGTCCCGAAGGGCCCATGTAGGATGTCAGATAGGTCTTAGTAGGACACCACCCAGTGGTGAAAACCTAATATAAGTGTTTAGGCAGACAGGCTTATATAAGAAAAATAGTAAACAGTGTAAAGCCCAAAAGTAAACAAGGACTTCACTGGTGCTCAGCAGCCACCAGGAAGTGTCGCCTGCTTCGGCCAATGCCGGAAAGTCTGATCTGTAGCCCGACACCTCGTGCCACCTGACACCTTGTGTCTCAAGTACCGACGTCCCAAAGGCATGCCCAACCATCGTAACCCAGCTCGAAAGCTCAACATGACCATAGCACAACATCCGAAGGAACATCGATACCTGTGCTCGAATGATAACCAGCGGGACAACGATGTGTGCCCTCAAATCACGGCGAGCCTCTTCCCCCTCCCTGACTGCCTCAAAGCCGTCTCCTGAAGGCACATAACCTTGCATGTGTCTTCCTATGGAAAGAACACCCAAACCAAAAATACCTAACCGCATCTACCAGGTCCTCTACCCAGCGAGTGGTCGTACCACCTCATCTCGGAGTCTATCTCTGTGTACACTACTCAAAAGTACCCGATGAGCGGTAACCACCTCACTATGTCCCAAGCCACAACAATTCTGACACCTCGTGTCTCTGAAAACCTTTCGCTCAAGTCAGATGGCTGCGCAATCCAAGTAACCCAGGCCAAAGCCCAACCTGATAGTCGAACTGCCTCAACCGTCGTCAATGATGCCCAATCCGGTGGTAGCAACCACCCAAAGTATCTCGAGCCAATGCCCCAACCTGTGATCCCCATCACTAAAAAATATATCCGGGCCACACCCAACAAAACAAGAAGTTCAACACAGGAAATATCACACATTGCATATTCATACTTGGAAGCATCACTTTAAACAGACAATTACTAAACAACCAAAATGCACTAACAAGTGTTATCCCATACCGGCACTTAACTCATTCATGATTTAACAATGAAACTAAACAGTTTAACTCGAGACATTCAATATGTAGTATAAAAAAGAAGTTTAAACAATGGTACAATTCACACTCATTTTAGCACCCCCGGACGAATTTCCCCAAACGAGTAACGACCTCTAACCCGGTCTTGCTCGATCGCAATAAGGTTAGAGAATACGCAGAGGCATTCCACTATGCAAGTAATTAAATAACAACAAATAAAAAGGGTCCCGCTCAACACCCGACATCGCACTTGAAAGTCGCAATACTAAATTGTCTACAAAAACACGAAAAAATTTATGCACCACCCACCTCGTACTAGTACTATGACACTCCTTTGATTTCAGCCTCGAAATCAGACTGAGTCGCAGTAGATCTATGTTTCCGTCAAATCCGGCAATTCCATTCGGATGGAATCTGTGGAGAAACAGATGAGGAATCAAGGACGAAGAAGGGTGTGTGGGGTTAGCCTTTCCGATGCGGTCCTGCTGCCACTGACGGATCGAAGAACGGAGGTCGTACAGAGATTCTGGAAGGGTGTTAGTTTTTCGGGAGTTCTCGGACAAACTGTTCTTCCAAAGGGAAGGAATAAGGGAAATCGGGGAATGAGGCGCAACGACGGCTTGATTGATCAAATAAAAAAAAGTACACAACATGTATATACAAAGTACATGCCGTGTATATGTGTTTCCTTACTCCGACTTATGCGGTGTCCAGAACACAGCCTGGACCGTGTACACGGTCAACACACGGCCCGCGTCTAGGCCGCTACACAGGGAAAGGGTACACTGCGTTTCAAGGAAGGCTACACGCTGTGTAGATGGAAATTTACACCTGGGAACCACATGACATGTACCTGGCCTCGTACGGGTAAGGGATACAGGGCGTGTCTATAAATACACGCCATGTATTAGGAATGTTCTACATGGTTTTAGCACGGCATGTACTCGGTGAGCACATGGTCGGTAACTCGGGTAACTCATAAACAGCGCGTACTTAATGTGCACGACGTGTGGTCTGGAAATTTCCGGAAATTGGCCAGATTTTCCAGACTTCTCAAAAACTAGTCAAAAGATTAAACAGGGTCGGGTTTTGACCCGTTTCTAAAAACTCGTGTTCTTAAAAATTCCCCACCTTAATGTAGATCGTCCCCGAGCTACCAAATGAAACCAGGAAATGGAACCGAACACGCCCATCCCGGCCAAACAACCCAGAATACCCTGGTCTGAGGGTTTTGGATAAATTCTAAAAAGGGCTCCCCACAATAGGAATCGCCTAATCGGTCTCAACCCGAACAAAGCTCAAAGAAAACAAATAAAAAAACAAGGCCCAATGACCTATTTCTCGGACCCATGGTCCTCCCATGACGCATCGTCACCCTTGCACCTTCTCGATGCTCACACGTCGCTTCTAACACCCAACATAACTCTTACTAAATAGGCATCTGCCTCCCTGAGGTCCTGCATCTAATAGATGCCCAATTCAAACATGATGACATGCACCTCAAGCAACCTGCATCCACGATGCCTCGATGCCCACGACACCTCATGTAACCTGCATCCTCGATGATCCTGATGCCATGCATCTGAAATATATAAATAAAATATAAAACACATCTGATATGATGCTAATCCCACTAACTAGCATCTAGTCAGTCCACAAGTATCGTGTGCATCCTGTGCACTCAAATAGACGTGCCTCAAGAGGCCATGCCAAAAGAAGGTAAAGAAACTCATGGCCACACCCACGGTGTACCTGCCACCGTCATCGGCTCTCCGGCCTACTCAATCCCTGGAAGCTCCACAGCGTGTACCTGGCCTGAAGCCCGACTGCCTGATACCTGAACTCCCTGCGGTACCGCTCCAGTCACCGGCCACTAACCCCTTAGCTGAATCCCACTATACCAGTCACATCCTACGTGTGCAGCTGAACCTCAACTACCCTCTCCTTGTACCGAACCTGAAACAGCTCTTGACGCCACAGTCTGTCCTGGTCCCTACCTGCCGACTGTTTGAGAAGGCTGCCTGCAAAACCTCTCCAGTTGCCCGACCTGTCCAGAGGCCCGAGACTCCTTTGGGGGCCTATCACATTGATCCCAAACATGTCCTGGTTGTTCGCACTGAAATAGAACCACCGCTAAACTGCCACGATGTGGTCTAGCTGAGTCCTTGTCCTACCCACCCTGGTGGAACTCATCACTCCTTCACTTCATGCTGTCTGAACCATCACCTATGGTTGTCACCCTACCAAAACGAGATTTCTCTCTCTCATTTCCCTCAGCTATGAGTGCCTGATTCACCGCCTCTGAGTAAGAACCCAGCCTGAAGATGTTCACCTGGACCCGAATGGCAGGTTGTAATCCATCCTCGAAGCGCCTCACCCTAGCCGCATCATTGCTCACCATACCATGTGCAAAGAGAGACAACTATATGAAAGTAGTTGCGTAGTCCATGATATACATATCTCCCTGCTGAAGACTCAAGAACTCCCGAGATCTCTCCGCCCTCAGCGTCTCCGGATAAAAGTGCTCAAAGAACCTATCCTCAAAGTCCTTCCACGACTGTCCCTTGGGCCTACGAGCCTGTACCAGCACATCCCACCAACGTTTAGTCGCTCCTCTCAGCATGTACGTCACCAATTTGACCCTCCACCCTGGAGGTGTCTCGAGCTGCATGAAGATCATGTGTATACTCTCTATCCAGTTCTCTGCCGCCTCTGGACCACCCTCACCCTGAAAAAGTGGTGGGTGCTGCGACTGGAACTCCCATGTCATATATTCCATAGAAGGCTCTATATCCTGCATGCCTCTGTCAATCCCCTGCATGATGCGTACTAGGCTAGCTCGGAGCTGCTCGTCAAGCCACAGTCAGAACGCAGCCAAACCCGGCTGCTGCGCTGCCTGCACTGGATCTTGAACATGATCCTATCCTTGAGCCTGTACCTGCGGCTCATGCTCTGCCTGCACCAGATTCTGAACCTGATCCTGTAGTACCATATCCTCTCCTTCCTGTCACTCCATCATGTCATGACAAAGTAACCCGCTGAATTCCATAAATGGTCAGACAACCCACATAAATCTGTATAACAATATATTATAGGCAGATAAGGAAAGTAGTAAAAGGCAGTGTATAACAACTACCCTTACTCCCCTTCACCACAACCCATGCCCCAAGGCATCCTGACCTCATACCCTCCTTACCTGCCCTCAACAAAGCCAATTATCATTAATATCTTGGGCTGTTCCTGTCCTGACATCCAACGTTGCCTCAATCCCGATGACCAAGTCGCCCAATCCTGACAGTTAAACTGCCTCAACCATAGTACCCGTCTGCTCTCATAAGATATAGACCCAAATATACTAAAACATGCAATTCTACAAAAATACAAAGCATGGAATATACATTTCCATAAACAAGAAATTCTATCAGGAGTTTTACCTATCCACATTTCAGAGCATGCATATCATGGAAATTGATTTTATTCACATGGTATTATCACTTCAAATATCATACGTGCAGTTATGAAATTGAAATACCCTAAAATGTTCCTATCAAAAGCCAAGAAAGAAACCCTTTCCATACTGGCCAAGGTTTATATATCATAATCATTAACATAAAACAACAAGTGATCCACCGAGGTGGAAATCATATCAATTGTAATATGAGCAAAAGGAAAACAAGAATTCCCACCACCGACAACTCAATCCATCCCTCATACATGGGGCTGTAGGCACCGAAGCACATGTTCAAAAATCCAGTCCCAAGAACAACCTACCTCCTGTCTACCATATCCCAAATAGTAAAACCATAAGAAAATGAAAAGAGAAGTCTCAAACTCATTAGTAGCCAGCAAAGCAACACTACTAAATCATTGTCATGAAGACCTCCTCTGATACAACTTTGTAATGACCTGGACCCGGCCAGCCACCAGAACAATGCCGAACGGGTCGGGTGTTACTACCTTAGGCGCACCTCCCCTTAATGGAAAAGGCTGCCGACTAGCAGTGAGGGTCTAAATACGTATAGTGGGGAGGCTATACCCTCTTGGAGGAATTAAAGGTGCTGGTCCAAGTAAGAAACTAAAATATGCAGCGAAAATAAATGACTCACCAGACTCGAACCAGACCCGCAGAGCGGAAGCACATTCAATAACAATAAACAGTGGAAGCAATATAGAAACAACAGAAGCCGAGAGTAACAAAACATCATGCCAGGAATCAACTACAATAACTGCTAAAACAACCAAGCATGCATCCATGAATGTCATACAAATCAATACATATATAATGGTGCCAATGGCTAACCAGTAGTACCTATAATATAAAGTAAACATGCTGATGCAAGAAAAGAATACTGAACAAGTAACTCCAGTATGGAACAACCTCAAGGTCCATGCCAGTCTCCATGTCAACAACAATAAATTCCAGATCATAAGGCTAACCCTCAACCTGTACACAATTTCATAAAGTATAAACGCATCCTGAAGAAACAGTGTAGAGTGTGAGACAAGTATTAGTAGGATACCACCCAGAGGTACGTACCCAATATAAGTGTTTAGGAAGACATGCTTATATAAGAAAAATATTAAACAGTGAAAAGCCCAAAAGTAAACAAGGACTTCACTGGTGCTCAGTAGCCACTAGGAAGTGTCAGCTGCTTCATCCATTGTTGGAAAGTCTGATCTGCAGCACGACATCTCGTGCCACATGACACCATCTGTCTCAAGTACCGACATCCCAAAGGCACGCCCAATTGTCTTAACCCAGCTTGAAAGCTCAACCTGCCCATGGCACAACATTTGGAGGAACAACGATACATGTCCCCAAAAGATAACCGGGGGGTCAGCGATGTCTTCCCTCAAATCAGGGCGAGCCTCTGCCGCCAACCAGACCGCCTCAAAGATTTCTCCTGAAGGCTCCTCACCTTCCACATGGAATCCTATGGAAAGACCCCCCCCCAAACCAAAAATACCTAACCACATCAACCGGGGGCCTCTACCCACCGAGTGGTCGTACCACCTTATCTCGAAGTCTATTTGTGTGCACACTACTCAAAAGTACCCTGTGAGCGGTAATCACATCAGTATGTCCCAAACCACAACACCTCTGACACATCGTGTTCCTGCGAACCTGTCGCTCAAGTCGTATGTCCTTGCCATCAGGGTAACCCGAGCCAAAGCCCAACCTCACAGTCCAACTGCCTCAACCGAAGTCCATGATGCCAAATCTCGTGGTAGCAACCACCCAAAGTATCTTGAGCCAAAGCCCCAACTTGTGATCCCCATCACTCAACAATATATCCGGGCCACGCCCCACACAACAAGAAGTTCAATACAGGCAATATCACACATTGCATATTCATACTTGGAAGCATCACTTTAAACAGGCAATTACTAAACAGTCAAATTGTACTAACTTATGCTATCCAATACCGGCAACTAACTCATTCATGATTTAACAATTAAACTAAACAATTTAACATGAGAAATTTAATAAGCAGTATAACACAACAGTTCAAACAATGGTCCAATTCACACGCATTTCGGCACCCCCGGCTGAATTGACCCATATGAGCAACGACCTCTAACACTGTCTTGCTTGATCGCAACAGGGTTAGGGAATACCCGGAGGCATTCCACAATGAAAATAATTAAATAAAAACAAATAAATAGTGTCCCGCTCAACACCTAACATCGCACCTGAAGGTCCCAACCCCAAATTGTCTACAAAAACATGAAAGAAGGTATGCACCACCCACCTCGTACTCATATGATGAAACTCCTTTTATTTCAGCCTCTGAATCGGACTGAGTCGCAGTAGAGATGTGTTTCTGTTAAATCCGGAAATTCCGTTCGGATGGAATCTGCAGAGAAACTAGTGAGGAATCAAGGATGAAGAAGGTTATGCAGGGTTAGCCATTCCGATGTGGTCCCGCTGCCACTGACGTATCGAAGAACGGAGGTCGTATGAAGATTCTAGAAGGGTTTGAGTTTTTTGGGAGTTCTCAGATGAACTATTCATCCAAAGGTAAAGAAGAAGCGAAATCTGGGAATGTTGGGCGATGACCCCTCGATCGATAAAAAAACAAAGTACATGGCGTGTATTTACATAGTTAACGCCGTGTATATGTGTTTCCATACTCCGACTTAAGTGGAGTCCAGCACATGGCCTGGACCGTGTACACGGTCAACACACGACCAGGGTCTCGGCCGCTACACAGGGCAAGGGTACACGACGTGTCAAGGAAGTCTACATGCTGTGTAGACGGAAATTTACATATGGGAACCACACGACATGTACCTGGCCTTGCTAGGGTAAGGGATACACGACATGTCTATAAATACACTCCGTGTAGTTGGAATGTTTTACATGGTCTTTAAATGGCTTGTACTCAGCGAGCACATGGCCGGTCACTCGGGTAACTCGTATAGGGCGTGTACTTAAAGTACACAGCGTGTAGTCTGGAAATTTCCGGAAACTGCCCAAATTTTCCAGAATTCTCCAAAACCTGTCAAAAGTTTAAACGGGGTCGGGTTTTGACCCATGTATAAAAACTTGGGTTCTTATATAATTGATCAAAAAATTGATTTTTGGATGCTCTTGTATTTATGCACATGCTTAAACCTTTCAAACATGGTTGGAGCTAACTTCCTTTATCTAAAAATGGTAGTGTTTGACATCTTGAGTGGAGTTTTCTTGTAGAAACATGTAAAGAACTAGAATTTCCATTATTTTTTTTAATTATATGTGAATTTTACGAGTCCTCAAAAATTAATGGTGCGTGATTCCGAGGCCCGGTGATCCTAGAATCAATTTCTGATGGTTTCTTTGGGTACGTTCTGTAAATGTATGAGCGTGTTATTCTAACTATTGAAGTGGTGCTCAGAATTGAAATCTGAGGGCACTGTTAAACTCGTAGTGCCAGTATTCACTTAAAGAGACATTCACCTCGACGGTAGATGGTTGAGGGTGAATGTTAGTTTCTGTGTTTTTCGTGGAAATAATTAAATAAAATAAACACAATATTTATTTTGTTTTGTTTTAACAACCCATCATGTAGATGTTTAGGGGTGGGGTCCATCAGAACTAATCCTCATATTCTATATTTATTGTGGTGGGGACCACCTGAGATCTCAAAACCTCCCAATTTTAATTTGTTCGTGGGGACCACCCGACCCATTATAATGGGGCAAGAGGAAAACCTCTCAAATATCTCATTAATGTGGAGGAGCCTCTTGAGCTTCTTCCACAATTAATTGTGCCGACCCTGATGCTTTTATTATGCCACCCACCATAATTAATGAATCTTTTTGAATTCTGCCAACAAAATAATAGATTTCATAATCTTTTATTTTGGCACACCTTTCATTATAGTGGTATTGGGGAGAGGAAGAGCGTTGAGGGAATACTCTCCAACGATGAATGCTCCAGCAACAAAGAACGCCCCACCGATGATGAATGCCAACCTACTTCGACCGTGTTCCTCATGGCATGTTCTGACGTGGAACGTCCTCATCTATGGAGAATTGATGACTGTACTTCCTTCTTCTTCCAACGTCAATGAACAACCCGAGGTTGGAGTTTAATGATATTTTTTTCACATTCCACATACTCACTTATTATATTGTCCGGGATTGGTAATAATTAATTTCAGGAGATCATGGTTGACATTCATTGCTTCATTCTTTGAGAACTGCTTGCTACCTCTCAGAACGCGGAGGCTGCAGGCCAAACAAACATGTCCCGCCCCCTACGCCATTCTTATTTGCTGTGTTATTTGAAATGGAGGAAGAATAAAAAGGCAACGGTGATACGCCATCCACGTCCACTGCTGCCCATGGCCTCCGCACCATGCGACGCTCCGTCGCCCGCAGCCTCACCACTTTGCCCCGTGGCACCCACGGCCTCTGCAGCTCCACGCCGGCACTGAACCGCCGTCGAGCTGAGCCGCCGAGCTGTGACACTACTCAGGGCTAAACCGGATCGCACCCCTCATAGAGCCCCGGCATACCAGTCGGCGCCCCTCCGTGGCACCTCGGCCGAACCGGCCCGCCCCCATCGTGGCGCCGTGGCCGAATCGGCCCACGCCCACCTGATTCCCCAGCCAATCCGGCCCCACACCCCAGCGGGGCCTCAGCCGAACTAGACCCACTCCCTCATGGAACCCTTGTGGCACCTGTGGGCTCCATGGCCCCTCGTGGCCTACTGGACCTCCCAGCTGACCGGGCCGCATCACGGGTCGGGCCTTACAGAGCTTGTCGGGCCGTGTCAGGCCGGACCCAGGCCCACTACCACCCATTTGCACTATTTTAGCCATAACATTGGCACTGGTCGACTATTTGACGAATTGTCAGTGGTGCTGGAAATCTAGGAGAAAGACTACCCATTTGTGTTTTAATCCAATGATTTTTGGATTGAGATGGGATACGATCAGGTGGGATCGAGCACGAATCCGACCGGGCCCCTGGGACTAAAATTCTAATAACTCACAGACCGGGCGTCCAATTGATGCACCATCTATTGCATGTAGACCCCTTTGACATGAAGGACCATTGAGATACAACTTCTTGGGACTCCATGGTAGTTAGTTCATCGACCAGTAGCTTATGGAGAATATCCTCTCGGAGAAAAGTGATCATTTGTGCGAGAACCTAGTAGCTGGATTAGACATGACCACTACTGACAGTTTGACTCAGAGTGACTCGAATGGCCCAGTGGGGAGCGACTTGGTGATGTAGTTGTCCCATAGTAGGGAAAACATGGTGACACAGTAGACCCACAGTACTCGATTGGAGGAGTACATCAGCAGGATATGAGGTGGAGTGCCTTAGTGTGACGCGACATACCCAAAGTGGGGAGCGCCACTGTGTGACGTGATTGACACATGGTACATGACAAGAGTAGTATCTCAGTAGTCCAAGGTTAGTGGGAAGCACCTCTATGTGACACAGAAAGCCCACTGTACTCGATAGAGAAGGAGTTCTCTAGAAGCTGAGGGTTCAGAATGATAGTTGTTAATACCCATAGAATAAATCATGGTATGATCTGAGTCCGAACCTCTGTGTTTTTCCTTATGATTGAGATGGATCACTTGATATCTTAGAAATATGAAAGGGATTATTCCTATCTAAGGTTATCTGTTTATTTCATACATTGTGTTTTACCCTTATTGTATTTTTGTGAGACCTTGAGGGTCTCGGGGACCCTATTGGGTATCATTATACTCACCCCTACATGGGCTATTCCCACACCTGGTTTTTTTGGATGCAGACGAAAGGCAGTGCTGACTGAGGTCGAGAGTACCAGGACTGGATGGTACCTAGAGGTGGACCTTACGACCAGTTGGTAAACCAAGGAGATTGATGGACAACGAGTGCTGAAGAGGTTATCTATAACTATCCTTCTGGTATGAACCTCAAAGGATGGCCCATCAGCTTAATTTCACTTTCCATCAGTTGTATTGTATCATAGTTGTACCTGTACATTAATGTTTGGCTTGTATTCCGGTCCCTTTTACTTGCATCACTCTTTCATTATATAGTTTACATGGTGTTTAATCTAGTGATGTACTTTCTTGTGTGTGTGTGTTTATAGGTTATAAAGGCAATGTCTTCCATGTTTTAGGAAATTACGCCTTTGGTGCTTGTCCCAGCCCTTGGCCTATGGATGGCGGGCTTGGGGTAGTCACGACACATACCCCGAGGGACGGGTCCTGAAAAATTGGTATCATATGAGTCAGTTCTACTGCATAACTAGAACTCTAATATTTTTTATAAAACAATAGTGTTTAGTGTAGTGAGTGTGGTTTTCAGTTTAGGGAGTCCAGTGCTAGTGTTGCTGCCGACATATCCATACACCAGGACCCTGACGTCTGATTTAAGACTTAGTGCACGAAAACAATGATTGCCTATGTGTTTTCAATTTTTTTTCTTAAGGACATCTCACCAAGTGAGCTCACCAGGTATAAACATTAAGAGTGGAACACCTGTTTCTTTTTAGGATGCCTCCACATAGATATGTAACTAGAGTTATGAGAGTTGTACGCACTGATTTACAGTTGGGCGATGAGGCTTCGGTGTAGGACCCTTTTCCAGAAGATGCACTAGTGGAGGCACCAGTTGTGCCACTCCCAGTTGGGAAACTGATTCCAGCAGCCCCAGCAGCAGACGGAGCACACTTCTTGAGTGCATTGCATGATTTCTATCACTATAGGTCACCTAGGTTCAGGGGAGAGATGGACCCACATGTGCCTGAAAAATTGCTGGAGGATGTAGTGATAGGTTTTCGATTGTTAGGGACACCAGCTAATTTAATGGCGATCCATGCCGCGATCCATCTACAGGAAGCAATATGCATATGGTGGATCATGATTCTCTAGGATTACAAGGAGGTTATGCTTCTATGGGTAGACATCGAGAGCCTATATTGGGCAGTGTTTTTTCCAGTGACTCTCTACGCAGTGTGCATTCCGGAGCTACTTCATTTGTAGGAAGGAACCATGACTGTACCTTAATACTCATTGAGGTTCAATGACCTCTCACTTTAATCCACAAATACGTTGCGAGACCCATTCATCAAGGCCTAGTCCTTCTAGAAGGGACTCAAGAGGGATATCAGGGATTCAATGATCTCACTCAACATCACAACGCAATAATGGATGTTAGAGAGAGCCCTCTTGGTAAAGAGTTTCCTTGTTGAGCAGTCCCCAACAGGGACACCCACTACCAGTCATCACATATCAGAGTCTTCTGCTGCTGGTAGCAGACAGATGTCACAGTGGTCCAATTGGACCAGACAAACAGGTGGACGACCGCATGACTAAGGATCGGTTGTCCGGGGCACCCGAAGTGGTGATATTCATTACAGGATCAGGCAGTGTTATGCGTGCGGCGAGCAGGGTCACATGGACCGTGACTATCCAACTTGTCATACGGATGATCAGCAGATAGTCGAAGGACCACCAAATCTGAGACAAATGATCGACAAAGGATGTCTGCAGGGAGAAGGCAGCTGTTGCAGAAGAGTTGGTTGTGCAACTAGTTATGGGTGACAATTTGAGACGTTACCACCACCATAACCAAAAGGTCCACCCAACCACAGGGGCAGGTGGAATAGGGTGATCTCCGCTCCAGGAAGCTGAGGCTTACAATCATGGCACTCTGGAGATGATACGGGGTATGATTTGTGTCTACTACACATTAGCTGCAATACTTATTAACATTGGTGAAAAACATTCTTTCATTTCCACTGCCCTAGTTCGGAGCTCAGATATTCCGACGAAGGCGTTGGCTCAATAATTATGCCTAAAGATCCATATGGGAGTAGATTTTATGATTACACACAGTTTCCAGATGTGTGAGCTTACTCTAGGAGGAGAGATATTTAGCTGGGATATCCTATTATCGTCGTCGACGACTTACGACGTCATCTTGTGTATGGATTGGTTATCTAGAGTCCCTACTTATATTGACTGTATTAGATGTAATGTGTGGTGTGTACACATAGATGGGTCCATGTTTACCTTAACTGATGAGAAGGGAGACTTTGCAGCGCATGATGGAAATACCTAGAGGAGGGTGCATCCGATTAAACATCAGTTGGCTATCCTTACCCTCAGAGTAGTTGAAGTGTAGAGTTTGAGTTATCCTTTAGTGCTGGAATAGTATGAAGATGTTTTCCAAGATAATGTACCAGGTCCACCATCACGTCATGAGGTGGACTTTTAAATTTACTTTTACCCTGGAACAATAATGATATCTACACCAGCGTATCAGATGGCTCCCATAGAGCTTCGTGCGCTACGAGTACAACTAGAGGACTTGGAGGGGAAGGGATTAATCGGGCCCCGTGTTTTACCTTGGGCAGCCTCGATTTTTATTTATAAGAAGGTTGATGGGAGAATTAGACTTTGTGTTGACTACTGGTGCATGAACCAGGTGACTGTGAAGAACAAGTGACCACTCTTAAGGATTGAAGACCTCTTTTATCAGCTGAAGGGAGCATGGTGGTTCTCAAAGATAGATCTAATATCAGGCTATCAGAAGCTCGGAGTGCGAGACGAGGATGTTTAGAAGACATCCTTCTGAAGTCGGTATAACCATTATGAGTTCTTGGTTATTCTATTCGGTGTAACCAACGCTCCAGCAGTGTTCATGGGAATCATGAACATGATCATTCAGCCTCACCTTCGTCCTTTTATAGTGGTCTTAATTAACAACATTTGGTTTTACTCTACAACTGAGGAGGATCATGCATATCATTTGTGGTAGTACTAGATACACTTCAAGAGAACTAGCTTTATCGTAATCTCCTAAAGTGACTGCTCTGGATCAGATAGGTTCACTTTTTAGGACATTTCATCTTGGCGGATGGAGTGGCAGTAGATCCAACAATGATTGAGAAGATAATTTCATGTGAGCCCCCCATGTGTGTGATGGAGGTACGATGTTTCTTGGTTTTGGCTGGATACTACTAGAGGATTGTGCCAGACTTCTACAAATTCACAACACCACTATCATCCTTGACGATGAAGAGACAACCCTTCATTTTGCTAGAGAAATTACAACAATTCTTTCTGGAGATGAGGTAGATGATGACTAGTGCCCCCAACTTAAGGCTTCCAGAAGAGGGTGTAGGGTACATAGTTTACTCTGATGCATCACAGACTGGTCTCAGATGTGATCTGATGCAGGAGCAGACACTCATCGCATATGGTTCTCAACAAATGATACCACATGAGTAGAAATACTCTTCCCATGACCTGGAGTTAGAATCAGAGGTATTCGCCTTGAGGATGTGGTGACACTACTTGATGTGTGAGCGCTTTATAATGTACTTTGATCATATGAGTGTCAGTTATATTTTCTCTCAGAAGGACCTGGACCTGAGAAATCGACATTGCCTTGAGTTTCTCCATGACTATGACTTTGAGATAGTCTATACTCCTTGTAAAGGGATCATTATTGTAGATGAACTCAGAAAAATATCTGGTATATAGCTGCAAGGAGAGGAAACAGAGTAGCTGACCGCTTTTCAAATATCCTTCATGGATAGAGAAGGAGTATCTTTTCTTCATTCTCGTACAATCACTCCCCCACTTCATCATTGAGTCTAGGAGGTGCAACATGGGGATGCCGACTGCGAGGCACGACATGCTTATATATCCATAGGACAAGCACCTAATGGATTTTCTGATGGTGGGGAGAACGTCATCCTCTTCAGAGGATGTAACATGGGTCTAGTGTCACATTATGAGGTTGTGTTGAGGGCGTTACACCCTTCCCCTCAAACGGTATATTATGGAGTGGCGAAGATGTAGGAGGATCTCCGATGACACCACTGGTGGCTGAGATTATTGAAGGAAGTATAAGAGTTTGTCTCTCAATTCCTCATTTGATAGCAATTAAAGGCAGAGCAATAGGTACATATAGTCTTGGTCAAAATTTTAGAGGTTCTAGAGTGGACATGGGACGAGATATCCATGGACTTCGTGATAGGACTTCCACGTACATCTAGAGGTCTTGACTCTATCTGGGATATCATTGACTGAATCACCAAGTCAGCCCACTTCTTACTGATCAGAGATCAGGGTTTAGTAGAGATCTTGGGAAGCCTTTATGTGCATGAGATTGTATGTCTACAAGAAGTACCTTCGACGATTATCTCCAATCATGATGAACGTTTTACTACCTGGATATGGAAGGGGTTGCAGGAGTCTTTTAGGATACAACTTCATTTGAGAATCACCTTCCATCCTCAGATAGATGGACAAACTGAGTGGACCATTCAGACCCTTGAGGACTTACTCCGCGCCTGTGTCCTTGACATTGGTCGCTTCTAGGAGGTTCACATTCCTATTGTCGAGTTTTCGTACTAAAACACCTATCACTCCAACATAGGAATGGAACCTTTTGAGGGGTTATACGGGCAACCTTTCAGATCACCTTTGTGATGTACTGACCCAGTGGAGTCAGCAGTCGTTGGACCAGGGATGGTTCAGTCTACCACAGTGATGGTGTAGATCATCCAGGAGTAGATTAAGACTGCACAGAGTAGGCAGAAGTCACATGCTTACATGAGATAGAGACCTCTGGGTTCGAGGATGGAAACCACCTCTTTATACAGGTCTCACGTCAATGAGGTTTACAGATATTTGGCTGAGGAAAAAAAGTTATTTCTGATATTTATCAGACCATTTCAGGCACTACGTAGAGTTGGTGAGGTGGCATACCACTTAGCTCTTCCACCTCTGTTTCACTCAGTGCATGACGTCTTCCACATATCCTAGATGAGGAGATACATGCACGACCCTTCTCACATTGTCGACCCAGGCGAGATGGATTTCAACGATGGGGAGACTTTTACGGAGGTTCTAGTAGAGATTGAGGATCTACAAGAGTGGGTCCTTTGTGAACAGTCAATACCTCTAGTTCATGTTTGATGGTAGTACATGAAAATCCAGGAGAGCACATAGGATCGGAAGGCTCAGATGCATGCTCAGTACCCCCACTTGTTTACATATTTTGAGTTGGGGCTTATTGGTACGCAGAGCACAGAGGTAGGGAGAATTTAAAGACCCAAAATTTCTATGAATTTTTTAATTAAATAGAAATTTTACGGGTCCGTGAAAATTGACGGCGCGTGATTCTGAGGCCTGGTGTGCCAAAAATTAATATTTGATGTTTCTTCTGGTACATTCAGTAATGGATTGAGTAGGTATTTCTAACTTTTGGACCAGTACTCAGAAATGAATCTTAAGGGCACCGTTGAACTCGCAACACCGATATTCGCTTAAGAAGACATTCAACTCCAGGGTAGATGGTCAATGGTGAATGTTTCTTTTTGGGTTTTTCGTGGAAAAAATAAAATAAAATAAATGCATGATTTATTTTATTTTTTTGTGACCACCCACCATTTGGATGTTCGGGGGTGGGTTCCACAAGAACTAAACCCACTCTTATAGATTTATTGTGTTGGGGACCACCCAAGATCTCCAAACCTCCCTATTTGAATTTGGGGGTGGGGGCCACCTGACCCCTATTAATGGTGGGAGAGGAAATACTCTCAACTCCATCATTAATGTGGAAGAGCCTCTTGGGAATCCTCCACAAAAAATAGTTCAAACCCTCATGGTGTAATTATGGAACCAACCATAATTAACGAAACTTTTTGATTTCTTCCTACAAAATAATAGATTTCATAATCAATTATTTTGGAACACCTTTAATTTTTATGGTATTGGGGAGAGGGGGGATTCGAAAGAATGATCTCCAACAAAAAAAAGTCCACCAACAAAGAACGCTCCACCGACGAAGAACACCGACAACCTTCAACCTTCTTCCATAGGGCATCTTTCAACATAGAACATCCTCATCTATGGAGAATAAACGATCGTACTTCCTTCTTCAGCCAATGTCAACGAACAACCTGAGGTAGGAGTTTACTATTATTTGTTTATCACTTTCCATGTACTCCCTTATTCTCTTGTGTAGAATTGGGAATAATTAAATTGTGAAAGATCAGGGTTGACATTCATTGCATCAATTTTATGAACTTTTTTCTAGCACATAAATGCGAAGGGTGCGGTCCAACCTAACATGGCCTGATGCCTCTTCCATTCTTATTTGGTGTGTTATTTGAAATGAAGGAGGATGAAAAAGGTAACGATGCTCCTCCACCCATGGCCATCATTGCCCATGACCTCAGCACCACTTGTTTTTCCACCGCCCACTGCCTTCGCCAGTTAAAGCCGCCAATGAATTGTCGCTGAGCTGGGCTACAACTTTGGGCCGAACTGGCATGCGCCCCTCGCGGGGCCCACACTGCACCATCCCACGCCCCCATGGAATACCGCTCAAACTAGTCCGTAACCCTTGTGGCACCCTGGTTGGACCAGCCTACTCCCATCACGGGGCCCTGGCTGACTGGCCCGCACCTCTCACGGTTCCCCTACTGATCGGCTTGTGCCCCTCGCGGTGCACCCGCCGAACCAACCCGTGACCCATGCGGCACCCTGTAAGACCCCCCCTCGGTGGATCCTTGGGTGAACCGGACCACACCCCTCTCCACTCCCCTCCCGAACTGGCCCACACCCCTCTTAGCGCCCCGGCCAAACCGGCCCATGCCCCCCAATGCACCGGCCGCACAGGTCACACACCCCCGCGGCTCCTCGGCCAAATCGGCATCGCACCCTCATGGATGAGGCTCCCAGCAGGACGTTACACATTATGGGATGGGCCTGACCTAGTTGGATGGGCCAGGTCCACCCATGCCTGGTCTGGTCGGGTCTGTCCGATAGGGTCGGACCGGACCCAGGCCCATTACAACCCATTTAAGCTCTTTTGACCATAACATTGGCACTTATCGACAGTTTGACGAACCGTCGGTGGTTCTGGATATCATGGAGCGAGATGGTCTATTTGAGTGATAATCCATTGTGTTTTGGATTGATATGCGATATGGTCAAGTGGGATCGAGCACGAATCTGACCGGGCACACGAGACTAAAAGGCTAATAACTCGCACATCGAGCATCCGATTGACTCGCAGTCTATTGTGTGGAAACCTATTTGACATGGTGAACCATTGAGATACTTCTTCATGCAACTTAATGGTATTTAGAGTATCTACTATAATCTTGTGGATCAGATCACCCCGGAGATGAACTAGCATTTGTAAGGGAACCTCGTAGTTGGATGAGACTTGACGATTGATGACTGTTTGCTGTGAAGTGACTCAACTGGACAAGTGGGGAGTGCTATGGTGACATGGCAGACCCACATTGGGGAGTGTATTGGTGATGACAAAGACCCACAATACTCGACAGGAGGAGTACCTCAGTAGGCTATGATGTGGAGCGCTTCTATTTGACATGGAAGACCCACATTGGGGAGCGCCTCTGTGTGATGTGGAAAACCCACAATACACAACGGGAGGAGTATCTAAAAAGTACACAGTTAGTGGGAAGCACCTATGTGTGACACGACAGGCCCACTTTACTCAATATAGAATAAGATCTCCCGTAGTCTAGGGTTCATAATGTTACTTATTACGACCACTATAATAAATTCTTGTTTCAGCTGAGTCAGAACCTGTATGTTTTTCTTCATGATTTCGATGGATCACTTGATAACTTAGGTATATGTATGGGAATATACGTAATTAAGGTTATCTATTGATTTCATACATTTTTTTTTATCCTTGTTGGGTTTTTGTGATACCTTGAGTGTCTCGGGTCCCTATTGAGTATCATTAGAGTCACCCATACACGGGTTATGCCCGCACCTTGTTGTGTTGATGTATCTAACGAGCAGTGTTGACTGAGGTAGAGAGTACCAGGACTGGATGGTATATGGAGGTGGACCATACAACAAGTCGGTACACAAAGGAGACAGAGGAACAATGAGGGCAGAAGAGGTGATCTGTAATTATCCTTCAGGCAGGAACCTTGGAGGAAGACCCAAAAACCGACTTTCCCTTTTATTCAGTTTTATTGTATCATAGTTGTAGTAGAACATTATAGATGGTCATGTATTCTCACACCTTTTACTTTCAATAATATTTTTATATATAGTTCACATGGTGTTCTGTCCAGCTGTGTGCTTGCTTGTGTGTGGGTTTATTGGTTATAATGGCAATTCCTTCCCAGTTTGAGATAATTACGCCTTTGGTGATAGTCTCCATCCCTTGGCCTATAGAAGCTTTGGGTAGTCACGACATAGGCACTGGGGAACCAATCAGGACAAAACATTTTATTGAACATTTTTCCCTTTGTTGGTTAGTTTTATGGAACTGAGTGTTTTCGTAAAAATGATTTCGTGTCACATTGAATTGGCATTATTCTCGAATCCTTGAATTTATAAGCAGATCTTTTTTTCTAAATGATGTTGGTTTCATCCAGTGGTTTGTGAAAATTGGTTTTAAAAGAAACCCACGTGTATATTCCCATTTGTATTTTGATGTATATATTATGTGTATTGCGTGGTGTAAGGAAACTCTAGGTTTGTTTTTATAAAATTGAAAATAACATCACTGAAGACATTCATTACAATGCTTTTAAATTTGGAACATAAGGTCATGTTTGTCTTTATAAATACAAAAGTGGTCTTTTAGTGTTGATTTGGAAGAGCTTGTGCAATGTTTTCATAAAGGAATTTGATTATTTAAAACTAGTGGCCAGATTTACAACTCCAATTTTTTAAAAAAGTTTTATTGATAACCGAATGATGTGATGACCCAATTAGAACTTAGTATGTTTGACATATTTTCATATATATAAGTATATGGGGTTCTCTTATCTAGGGCAACTCTTTATGGGAAAACCCATAGTAAGCGTCCGTGTTTGGGGTAGTCATGTGCAGTGAGATGAGTCATGCATGCGAGTGCCTTCCAACATAGACTGTATTATTATATTCTCTATGGATTCCTGGGAGACGTTTAGATTATAAAGTGATGGTTGCTGAACAACCCCGATTATATAGGTTGGTACCACTGGATTTGTTGTTAGTCATGGCGGGAATTGACATTGGATTGGTAAGTTAGGGAAGCCAGTTGGTTATAGACATAGGAGCTTCACCATATGCCGATAGGTGGTTGTGAAACCGAGTATATTCAAGGGTCTCCTAGGGATGATTAAGATCACCTATGGTTAGTGGATTACTTACCTTTCTTGTTTACTTTTAGTTGTACTGGTTTATTTGCTGTTGCATTTTTTCTTGTTTTAATCTAGCCCAACTTTTGTGTTTTTTGTTTTGGATTTCAATTATAAGATGTCAAATGATTATGGAAATGTTGTGTAGCATGTGTTGGGTTTTTAAATGAGAACTACATGTTGCATTTTTTTTAAATATGAAATCCCTACTTTTATATCTGTATTTCAAACATGTGTTAGTGGACTGTTTTTGAAAAGAGAATTGTTGGATTTAGTTCTTTATTCTTGGCAACCCTACTGAGGAACGCGGTGATCACACCTATTATATCTTTCTAGTTGTAGGTTGTTTTTCTCATGAAGGTTCTTGGTTCATCTTCTCAATGATATAGAAGCATGGTTTTTTAGTTTTGTGATGACCTAGGAGGTCACAAAGTGGAATGTTCGACTTTATTTTATTTTTGATGCTAGTTATTATATTTATTGTTTTTTATTATTTTTTTAATCTTTTTTTCTTGGTTATAATCATTCCCAATAATTAAATTTTCATGTCCAACACTGGTTGTCAGCTCGTGGGGATCGGGAACGCCCTTTAGGTCATGTTGCGGACCGGATCAGATGACCAGCGCAGGGTTGAATCTTGTTGGTTCGTGATAAAATGATATCAGAGGAGGACCTTGTTATTTGGGGTGTCTTGTATAAGTAGATTAGTACTATTAGGGCTTAGGAGGTAGTTTATGTGTCAGAGATTGATCAACAATGCTCGCAACGAGACCTGAGATAGCAGGGGTAGTCCGAGATTTCAGTCTTTTGTCTTTTTTTGTTTTGGTTTGAGGGATGAAAATGGGGGAGAATTGGTTCACGTTATGCCCTCACAATGGGTGGTGACCCATGTGGAGTCCGGGTGCCTGGTTTACGGTCCTATTACTGTTATTCCTTATTTGGGAATGGCTCATCGCCATTTCGCTAGGTTGGGAACATACTATAGTCTCTCATTCTGATAGTTTATATCTATTTGTGTTTTGTTTTGAACTCATTTAATGTCAGGGTGTGTTGAAAATGAATGTGATTTTGAAAAAATATTCCTTCCAAATTGTTTATGAAATTAGGAAAGTGGGTTTTTAATGATAATTTGTATCGGTTTGGAACTACATGGTATGTTTTTAGATTTAGTAAGGAAAAGAAGTGTTTGAACTGTGGCACTTCTTATGAATGGTCACATGTGAGTGGGTATGTACAGAGAGTGCATATGGCCACATGTTTGCATATGATATCATCATGATTTAATTAATTCTCATGTGATGGTTCATAAGGTGTCGTCGGTGAGTTTAAAAATATTAAAGGAACAACAGTTTTGGAAAAGTTATTTTTTCCTGTGTTTTTATATGTTTGGCTTATGGGCATGTTGCCTATGGCTTGTGTTGTTTCTTTGATTCAATTTTGGAATGATGAGCGGTTTTGATTATTTTTTTTCATGTTGTTATGAGTATGCAACCTAGGAACCCTCCAAAAGATGTTAATGTGTCATGCCCAGATCCTAGTTCTTTTTGTGTGTTTCCTGCTTATCAAGCTAATCGATGTCTATTAGAGGCTGTTGAATGGTTTGGAAAGATATTGTATCTTTGGGTTGTTGGGAACTCCTATGGTAATTAAGGTTCGTATCATCCCAGATTTATTTGAGGGTTCAGTTCTAGAGTAGTAAATTTTGTATGTCTTATCATCGTTAGAGTGTGGGGTATAATTGGTGGGGTTCGAATATTGTGAAGGTTCCCCATCAAGCAAGGATCGTCATCTATAATGACTCCCCATTTGATGGACCATTCTATCGCATGCCACTAGTGTGACTGGTTCAGGAATTCTGTGTCTCCTTGTCGCATTCCTATGATGTCATTCTATCATACGACTGTCCGGGCCACCGGTGAGTGTTTTGAAAGAATCTTCTTTTGGGATGAAGGAGTTAGGGACCAGAGGACACAAATGCTTGACTGTGTGCCATGAGCCACTTCAGCCATTAGGTCCCCAGCGACATGCATTGGCATGAAGCTCACACATAGTCAGGAGTTTCTCAGGGTGTGTGGAACTTCGGATCAGATAATTTTTTCATCAATGGGATGGAAATATCAATAATTTCCTTATTTTGTTCTCTTTGCTTTCGTATGATAATCCTTTTTGTGGTGGCGTGCATAGTCTGTTCCACCCAAATCCATTCGGTCTTATCTACTCTTTGCATGGATTCTAAATCGTTCATTGTACTTAAAGGGTGTCAGGATTGCGAATAAACTGAATGTATCTGATTTTGAATTGGTCTCAGCTTTGTTTGTTAGGGGGATGATTCATAAAGTGAATTTTATGGGATTTGTTGAGTTAATTTTTCATCATTGATTTTCTACGTTGTTTCATCACAAGATTTCCAAAAAAGTATCAGGTGTGTATTTTGGTCCATGATGGGAAAATGAACGAGTTTGGTTTGGGAGTTCACGTGTCCTCTTCCAACCTCCCCCTAGGGTGGTGTGTTCGGGTTTCATGGTTTCAATTTTAGTAAATTTTTTTGGTGGGGAGAACTGTCCCGCATTCTCCCCTCAACTTTAGGGAGTGTTTTTTTATTGATTTGGTTGGGTGTAATGTCTGTTGGTAATGGTAACCTTGTTCCTCTCAGTTATCTATGTTTTTGTCTTAGTATGGACTAATGTTGTGACAACTATTATCTTGTTGACATTCTGGGGGCAAAAAGTGTTTGTGGTGGAGACAATTGTCAAACCCCATCCACAGACACATATTATTTTATTCTTTTATTGGTCTTTCATTATTTAGATGTGGTTTAGATGGGTCCCTATTTGAAATGTTGTTTAAATACTGTATGTTTTTTGTGGGTCTCGGGCTGGTGCGTAAGAACCACACTGTTAGCGGTGCCCATGTGTTCGACCCTGGTGAATGCGCGGTAGCCCGATACTTAAAATGACTGAATTTTATAAATGTTTAAACAGCAATGATAATATTATTTATGAAGATAATAATAAGAATATTATCATTAAATTGATATTAATAATAATATTATTAAATTTATATCAGTATTATTTTTATTAAATTTTATCTATATTATTATAACTTCTAGTATTAATTTTATTATTATTATTGTGAAAGAGAACTATTACCATTTTATTATTATTATTATTATTATTACTACTTTTATTATTCTAGTTATTTTTTAGTAGTTTTTTTCCTCTCTTCCTAACCCTAACCACCTTCCCCCTTCTCTACCCTCTATCACGCAGCTGTCCCCCCTCCTCCTTTACGGGCCGCTACCTCAACCTCCCCTCCTGGTCGGACATTCCCCTCCCTGCTCATCCCACTCCTGGTCCTATGCAGCCTCCCCCATCTGGTGCGGCCTTCCCCATTCAGTTTTCTTCCGATTACGGCCCTCCCTTCACTGTCCCGCACTTCGACCAGGTCCCTCCAGCCTCCTGCTCATGCTCCGGCCACCCGCATACCTCCTCTCCGGCCTTCGGCCACCCACAGATGACAACTTCGACCTCACTACACCTTCCTCCCGTGGTGGCACAAACCTGCCAAAACTGCAACCCTCACTGCAGCATCCATGACCTCGCTAGCCGGTGCCCCTTCTGGTAGGATCGACCCTGCTGATTCCCTCTTTGGCATGCAACTCACTTTTGTATAGGTGTAGACCTCCTTGGGTCTTGTTTTATATATTTCTGGCATTCACCGCTGAAGGCAAGGCAATTTCTCTTAGCTTCGGTTCACCGTAGTCATCAATGGTAAGGGTTGTTTTTTATCGTACACCCATTTTTTTAGTGTCTGAGTTGGGTTTTGAAGTCTTATATTCTTTAAATATAGTTTGGGTAATTATTTCGTAATCCAATATCATCTTGTCGTGCGATTTCAAGGTTTCACCATCATCCGAGGTAATCTTCTACATCCGTCCTCTTGTTGCACACTTTATTTTTGGGTCACGTTTATGTATGTGATCCCTAACGTTTTTTTTTGATGTGTGAGGGTCTTCACCGCACTAATTTTGGGTGTTGGATGTTTTTTTCAAGGAGTCGAGATCATTTCCAAGTTCGTTCACTTTTGTCGAAGTGTGTGTACATCAGTAGGGTGTGGTTTGATTTAGAATGCTCAGTGTAACCATTGTTTGAGGTAGGAGTTTCCATCCCTTCACTCTTTATAATGTTTTACATAGGCTCTTGGATGGTTTCATTTAATTTATAAATTTTATTCACACGATTATAATTATTATATATTATTAATTGCAGTGTTTCTTTGATGGTTAAATGTGTTAAAAATAGCTTTGAAATTGTTCCTTGGTTATGTGTAGGTGTTTCCATGCCCTTTCTCCCAATTTTAATCATTTAATGCTTGTGTTTTTTTAATTGAATCATGATTATGTTTCATACATATATATTTATTATAGTTAACTTATGTTAGTGTTTTCTTGTTAAAATATTTAATCAAAAAATGGATTTTTGGATCCTCCTCAATTTATGCACAAGCTTATACATTTCCATCTTGGTTGGAGCTAACCGCCTTTATGTGCAAATGGTACAATTAGACGTATTGAGTGGTGATTTCTTATAGAATAATTTTATTGAACTTATATTCCCTATATTGGTTAGTTTTATGGAACATAGAGTTTTTTAAAAAAATGATTTCGTGTCTCATTGAATCGGAATTTTTCTTGAATCCTCGGTTTTATAAGCTATTCCTATTTTCTAAATGATGTTGGACTCTTCAGGTCGTTTTTTAATTTGTTTGAAATAAAATTTGTGCGTATATGCCCATTTGGATTTTGGTGTATATATTTTGTTGAGTTCATGGTGTAAGGAAACACTAGGTGTGTTTTTACAAAATGGAATATAGTATCATAAAATAATTTCATTGCAATGCTTCGAAATTTGAAACCTAAGGGGCCTTTTGGCTTTTTAAATACAAAAGTTGTGTTTAGAGTTGTTTTGGAAGATATTGTACAATGTTTTCATAAATACATTTGATTATGTAAAACTAGAGGACCTATTTAAAACTCCAAGTGTTTAACAATGTCTTTTTAATAACGGAATGATGTGATGGCTTGGCTGGAACTTTTTTATGTTGGACATGTATGCATATATATAAGTATATGGGGCGCTCCTATAATGGGTAACCCTTTATGGTTGAACGCATATAAAGTGTCTGTGTTTAGGGTATGCATATGAAGTGAGATGTGTCACGTGTGTGAGGGCCTTCCTTTTTTACATAGTATTATTATAATCACCATGGGTTAATGTGCGTATTTTAGTTCATCGAGTGACAGTTACTGACCAACCCCTATTATATGGGTTGGTACCCACTGGATGTGTTGTTAGGACAGGCGGGCTTTGCCACTGGATTGATTAATTAGGGCGGCGAGTTGGTTATATACATAGGAGCTTCACCATAGGCCAGTAGGTGGTTGCAAAACCAAGTACGTTCTGTGGTCTCTTAGGGATGTTTATGATCACACATGGTTGCTGGATTACTTACATTGCTTGTGTACTTTTCATTGAAGTGTTTTATTTTCAATTTCACTTTTAGTTGTTTTACACTAGCTCAACTTTGGTATTTTCATTTTAATAATTATTTTATAAGATGAAAAATTATTTTTTAAATGGTGTGTAGCATGTTTTGGGTTTTTAAATGTGGCATCAAACATTTTAAATACAAAACTTTTAATTACATTTTACATACGGAGGATCTTTAAAGTGTAGTATCTTTGAAATCAGGAACAATAAAACTTGAATACAACATAAAATATTCTTATAATCCACTTTAAAGGCTTCATCATAAGATCAAACTAAGTACAATTACTGCCTTTCATGTCCTAGAAACATACATCAAAGGAAAGGGTGAGCAGAAGGCCTTGTAAGTGTAAACAAGGGAATCTGTGTACTTGTGATATCAATAAGAACATGAATAACAAGATAAATAAATGAGAAAAGGAATTATATGAATATCATAATGAAAAGAACATAAAAGATAAATTTAATATGTGTCTAAAAAATTTCATCTAGACATTCATGAACATATCACTATGGTCCATCCCGAAGGTGTCATAAAAATTACCACGTTTATTCACCAAGGTATCGTGAAACATGTCATATCTAGAGATTAAATATTTACCCAATGAATTGGAGAGCTATCATGGAGAACCCTTAATATTTTATTACTTTCATGTGAGACACAATGATAATATTCAAAAACGACAAAAATAACCCATGGAGAATAACAGAAATGGGATTCATTTCATGATCGTGATGTTTTAATAGTTCTTAAAAAAATAAGGTCTTTATACCAATTATAACCCATGGAAAGGGAGGTAGGGTTATATGTATGTCAATTCCAGAATCAAATAAATCACCATTATATATTTATGAACACCCAAATAAATGAAATAGGTATGGGTATTCTCATAAAAAATATGAGAATTTCTAGAGAGAAAGTGATAGAAATATTTAGGCGAAATTTATGTAGCATAACAGCTATATAACATTGTTTTAGAAAACATTTAAAAGAGAGGGGACAAGGTTCACCCACAAATAAATAATTCATAATATAGAATAATATTATGGTATTGATATTTGAATGACTTTCCATTTGAATAAGAAACATGAAAGAAAAGAGAAGATGTGATTTCTTTTTCGAGAAATTCGGCTGCCTAACTGCGTCACATAAAAATTCTGAAAACAAATTGATGAGAGAATAAAGGGACTATCATAATATTGACATGAAATGTAAAGTAATAAGAATATATAATTACATACCCTCAACATAAATAGATGGAAAATATAGGACACATCATAAAAAAAGTCATGACTTAAAAGAAGAGGGTGAAAGAATCCCTTACCTTGAAGAGTAACTTTGAATGCATGAAGGTCGAAACATTGGGAGGCTGGAGGGAACCTTGGGAGGACTCCTTGGGAGGTAAAGAGACCATAAATTCTTTGAGGAGGATTTGGAAATGAAATGTATGAGAGAAAGTCTTGGTATTTATAGGAGAAGTTAGGGGACAAAGCAATAATTTCCAAGTGACACCTCATTGGTGGGATTGGAAAAAACATGGGCTTTCCCAAGGTATTTTCCCATGGTATTGGCCACATGGGAAACCTCATACCTTATATTACTTTGAATAAGTCGACCAGAATTATTAAATAGTTATTACATCCTTAATTTTTTCATTAAACACTAAAAACTAAAAACTGTATTTACACTATTCACCGAAGATTCAATTTTTTCAGAAAAGTCCACAATGAACACCTTAACCTAATATAAATGCACTGAATTAAAAAATGAACTCCATATTATAAAAATAAATTTCTAAATATTTTTATTTTAATTTTTAATTAAAAAACACTATTCACCCGAAAAAACTAATACATGATTAATAATTTCCGAAACATTCATTTACCTATTTTAAATAATCACATTACTTAATCAAGGTGCCTAAATTATATTAATACATTATTTATGTGATATTACTTGTACATTTGGTCATATTACTAATCCTAAGCTTAAATTACTATTCATAATTTATTATTCACAAAAAATTATTTTGATCTTTTTACAGTCTAAATTTCTTACTGAAGACATTTCCAGAAGACCATTTTTTATAAATCATTAAACATCATTAATTATTTAAGGATTAAATAAATATTTTAAAATATCCCATTTCCCATAATTCATCAATATACATCTTATATTTATTCGAACAACTGAAAAAAAACACAAACATCACCATAGGAATAAATCACAATTTTTTTAATCTCAAGGATTACACAAAGTAGCTACGGTCTTGTTACATAGCCCATTATAATCCCAGCATAGGACCTAAGTTTAAGGCATGCTAAGGCGAGATAATCTGAGGGTGGCTCAGCTAACATTGCCTGAGTAGTGATTTCTATAAGCTTGAACTTCTTCCAAAGGCGATTACGCTCCAGCTTCACACGATGATGTTCGAATTGGGTTTGGACCAAAGAAAAGCACAATGGTGTTACCTCGTTTCCAAGATTCGTCATATGTGATTTGATCAGCCCGAGACTACTGAATGAGGCCATCGAATATTCTTTCTGTATTAACTATTTTTGATCACTTTTTTAGAGGCAATAATCACAACATTTATTTTCCAATGGTCATATTGACCAACGATCATATAATAGTAGAAACCAAAAGGGCTCATTTTAATTATACTCACAAAATTAATTAAAGAATTTTTTTTGATGAATATAAACTAAAATAACACACAAAATTAGGAATAAAAAATTCTTTTAAAAGTTCGGGTCGTAACTTTCGTCCCCCCTTATGAAATTTCATCCCTGACATTTTAACTTGTATACTCAGAAAAGAAAAGTTTTGGGTACTTCAGCCTCATAGACTCCTCTGGTTCCCACATGGCTTCTTCATATGTGTGGTTTCTCCACAACTCCTTAACAAGGTGGGTAGTCATTTTGCGTAGAACCTTGTCTCTACGATCCATGATCTCCACCTACTGCTCCTGATACGACATATCATGTTCCAGTTCTACCACCTTTGAGTTTAGTACATATGAAGGGTCTAGTATGTACTTCCTCAAGAGGGATACATGGAAGTCATCGTGAACATGTTTTATATTTTAAAGAAGTGCAAGACAATAGGCCACTACTCTTACATGATCAAGGATTTCAAAGGGGCCAATGTACATATGTTTGAGCTTCCATTTCTTCCCAAACCTCATGACTCTCTTCCATGGTGAAATTAAAAGAAAGACCTTATCACCGACATCAAAATCAATGTCCCTTCGATGGTTGTCGGCATATCTCTTTTTCCATCTCTGAGCATCCTTAATGTGTTTTTGGATGTAATGGATTTTTTCTGTCATCTCATGCACAATATCCGGCCAAAGAAGCTATCTCTCACCAGGTTCATCCCAACAATAAAGAGTTTTACAATGTTTCACATATAGAGCTTCATAGGTTTCTATTTGAATGCTTTAGTGGAGGCTATTATTGTAAGAGAACTCAACTATATGGATTTGTTGATCCCATCCACCCATAAAATCCATTGAGCACGTTCTCAGCATTTCCTAGACTGTTTTAATAGTCTTTCAGATTGGTCATCAGTTTGGGGGTGACAGGCCGTACTGAAATTCAATTCAGTGCTCAGACCTTGTTGATGACTTCTCCAGAATTTTTATCTGAACCTTGGATCATGATCAGATACGATAGAATGTAGAACTCCATGCAGCCTTACCACTGCCTTCACGTAAATCTTAGGAATTTGATCAAGAGATAAATCTTCCCGGATGGAGATAAAATGGGAAGTCTTGGTGAGACGGTCCACAATAACCCAAATCGCACTATTTCCTTTGTAAGTTCTCAGATGACCAGTGATGAAGTCCATAATGATATTGTCCCACTTCCATGTTGGTATGGTTACTGGTTGAAATACCCATTTATGAATTTGTCGCTCTGCTTTCACATGCTGACATACTAGGCACCTTGATGTGTAGTCAGGAATCATCCTTTTCATATTATCCCAACAAGAATAATCACAAAGGTCCCTATACAATTTTGTGCTTTTTGGATGTACAGAAAAAGTAGAGTTATGAGATTCATCCATCAGCTCCTTCTTTATTTCTAGAATAGATTGTACAAATAGTCTTCTATGAAATATCAGTACACCTTATTGATCAATATTGAACTCAAGAAACATTTCATCCTTTACAGCCTCAAACTTCTCTTGAAACAAAAGATCTTCTTTCTAAGCCTTCTTGATATTTTCTTGTAATTATAGTTGAGAAATAATTTGGAGGAGAATTTATAATATCCCTTTCCGTATAATTCCCATGTCCAGCAATACTGGGTCATTTATCAAAGGATATTTTTGAATACTCATCATGGAAAGAACAACTGGATCTTTTATACATAATGATTCAGCAACATTGTTTTTTCTTCCAGGGTGATAATGAGTTGAACAATCATAGTATTTAAGAAGTTCCAACCATTTCATTTGTCTCATGTTCAAATAAAATTATGTGAAAATATAATTCAAACATTGATGGTCTGTGTATATATCACATTTATCCCCATAAATATAGTGCCAAAATATCATCAGAGAACAAATAACTGCAACCAGCTCCAGATCATGCATTGGATAATTCTCCTCCGGAATCATCAACTATCGAGAAGTATAAGAAATAACCTTGTCATTCTACATGAGGACACACCCATGCCCATTTAGAGACTCATCACTAAAAAACTAATCCTTCTCCACTTAAGGGAAGATATAACATAGGTGCAGTAACCAATATCTTCTTCAGTTGATGGAAACATTCCTCACACTCTTTTGTCCAGATGAACTTGACCCCTTTTCGAGTTAACTTGGTTGATGGATTATAACGTCATGAAAAGTTTTTCCCAAACCTCTTATAATATCCTTCAAAACCAATTAAAATACGAATCTTAGTTATTGTTGTAGGTTGAGGCCACTCTTCTAAAACTTTTGTCATTGTAGTGTCAATTGTGATTCCTTCATTGGTTACAATGTGTCCTAAGAAAGAAACTTTTCGTAACTAGGAATCACATTTGGAGAACATTCCAAATAGCCTCTCCTTCCACAGAGTCTGCAAAATAACCCTCAGATGATCTTGATTCTCTTCGTGACTTTTGGAATATTTTAGAATATCATCAATAAAAACTACCAAATTGTTATCAAGGTAGTCCTTGAAGACTCTATTCATCAAATCCATAAAAATAGTAGGTGCATTAGTCAGTACGAAGGTCATAACAACAAACTCATAATGTACATATCTTGATTAGAAGGCATTTTTTGGAATATCTTATTTAATAACCTTCAATTAATGATAACCAAATCGAAGTTCAATCTTAGAGAAGATTTTTCCCCCATGAAGTTGGTTAAATAAGTCATCAATTCTTTGAAGATGTTATTTTTTTCACTGTGATCCCATTCAGTTCTCTATAATCTATGCATAGCTGCATCGATCCATCCCTCTTCTTTATAAAGAGACCAGGTGCTCCCAAAGGAGACACACTTGGTCAGATAAACCCCTTCTCCAGAAGATCTTGGAGTTGTTACTCTAATTCCTCCAGCTCCACATTTTCCATCCTATACAGGGTCATTGATATCAGCTGAGATCCTGGTATGAGTTCTGTGGATAACTCTACCTCTCTTTCTGGGGGGGGGGGTCTAGGGAACTCCTCCATAAATTCATCAATGTATTCCTAGAAGATAGGGACATTTTCTATCATCAAACTCACATCTCCTTATTCTTCTTCACAGATCTACTCCATAAAAAGGATATAGGGGGTTCTTTTAGACAATGATGAGGTTGAGATATCTCTCCATGGAAGATAACTGTAGGTTTTCCATTCAAGACTACTGATATTTCATTGCTTCTGCAATTGATCTTAGAATTATAATTTGAGAGCCAATCCATCCCTAGTATAATGTCGAATTCCCGCAGTAGAATGACTACAAGATTTGTGATAATATTTTTCACACTAAAGTAAATACTAGAGTTTCTAAACACTGATGATTCTTGGATAGTCCCACCAAGAGACCTGACTAAAAACTATACTTTTAGAAATTTGGTGGTTGATTCTAAATTCCTTGCAAACATGGAGGAAATAAAGGAACACATAGAACCAGAATCAAATAATGTATTTTATAGATTTGAGAGGACAAAAAAGTACCTTCTACCACATCATTCAGAGCATCGACTTTAGCTATTGCGATAGAAAATGAACAACCTTAATCCCTTGGTCTTTGCTGAGGCTGATGGTGGTTCCCCTCTAATACCCTCAGATTTGGACAGTGATTGGAAAAGTGCCTACATTTTCCACACTTGAAGCACTTGAGATCAGGTAAGGCATGCACCATCTTCCCCTTATTATTTGTGTTTCGATGTTGAGGTTTCACCTCACCATGTCAATTCATCACAATGTTGCCATCTCTTCAACACTTGTAGTACTTCCTACTCTCGAGTAATTAGTTCCTTGAATGCTTCTTCCCAAATTTATTACACGCGAGAAGTTTGACTTTCATTCCTCCTATTCCTGGATCAAAAGTCCTTCATAAGATAGTCTACATCTATCTGTTCTTCTCATTGGATTTATGAGACCACTACATCTCACCAAACTCTAGATCGACTTTAATCGCACACGGCATGATGTCCTTGTAGCTATCATAATCTTGGTTGGATAGATTCTTCTGTAGATGAGGTCTCAATCCACCAAAGAATCTATCAACCCTTCCGTTTTGATCCATGACAATGCTAGAGGTAAATCGTGAAATCCTTGTGATTTTCATATCGTATCATCCCACATATTCATTCTCCTTCTGCTTCAGCTTGAGAAAGTCCTTCACATTTCTTGTTCTCATGGAATGAGGGAAATAATTTCTGAAAAAGGTCCCTCTGAACTCTTCCCACTCCATAGCTTCATCTTCCAATCTTTGACTCATATTTTTGATTAGTTCCCACCACTGATCATCTTCTCCCTTTATGTGATAGACAACCGGGGTGACCTTCTCTTGCTCTGAACAGTGAATCATAGAAAATAACTTCTCTATATAGCTGATCAATTGCTCAATAATCAATGGGTTAGTGGATCCAGTAAAGGTTGGTGGTCATTGGTGCATAATGGACTCAATATAATGGTGTTCCCTTCGTGGTGAGATCATCCTCTCATCTTGATTCAGGTTATTACTCATAACAAGAGTCAATTGGTTCATCATTCGCATGAATGTTTCCATTCTGGCTTCCATTGGAGGGTCGTAAATACATAGTCCATTATGGTCACTATTTGCACAGTTCCTCCTATTTCCCTGCATTTTATATAAGAATAAAAATTTAGCGAGAAAAATGATTCATTTGCGAATCTTTTAACTATAAAGGATTCTACGTCTTATTACGTCATTCTTAATCAATTATATTTCCCTATAATTCCTTAATAATGATTCATAAAAAGATTGAGATTAACCAAACATATCCCCAAGGAGTGTCGTAACCAAGAGTTCAGCAAGACCCATTGTCGTGCACCAGTTCCCATTCGAGTCTAGCTCAAAGAAGTGTTTTCAGGTTTCACCCCTATATACATCTATGCCAGAGCCACCTCTACCTGCTCGTATATAGATAGAGATGTATTTATTTGATAATCCACTTACTCATTATTCACCAAAATACTAGGAAGTTTTCCAAATATTTAAACTTTTCTATAGGTTTCTTCCTAATTTTTTCATAGACTAATTTCCATAAATAACTAAACTATCCTTTGATACCAACTGTGGCATCCCACCTTTTTAATACATAACATTTCGTTACATTTTACATACAGAGGATCTTTAAAGTCTAGTTTCATTGAAATGAGGAACAATAAAACTTGAATACAACAAAAAACATTCTTCTAATCCACTTGAAAGGATAAATGATCATATCATTATTTGTACAATTACTACCTTTCATATCATGGAGACAAACATCAAAGGAATGGTTGAGTAGAAGGTCTAGTAAGGGTAAAAAAGGGAATCAGTGTACTTGTGATATCAATAAGAACTTGAATAAAAACATAAATATATGAGCAGAGGAAGTATATGAATATCATAATTTAAAGAACATAAAACATAAATTGAATATGTGGATACAACATTTCATTTATACCCTCATGAACATATCACCATGGTCCATCACCAAGGTGTCAAAAAATTACCAAGGTTATTCACCAAGGTATCATGAAACTTATCAACTCTTGAGATTAAATCATTACCCAATGAATTGGAGAACTATCAGGGAACAAAATTAATTAGTCTTTAAATTCATGTGAGACACATAGATTACAATAAAACATTTATTACATAATCCATGTAGAATAACAGAAATGAATTTCATTTCAAGATCGTGATTTTTTAAAAGTTCTTTAAAAAATAAGGTAATTATGCCAATTATAACCCATGGAAAGGGCATGAGGGTAATATATATGTCAATTCCAGAATAAAATACATCATAATTATATATTTATAAAAAACCAAAGAAACAATATAGTTCTATGTATTTACAAAAATAAAACTAGAGAATTTCAGGAGAGAAAGAGATTGAAATTTTGAGGTGAAATTTCTACAGCATAACGACTATATAAGATTGTTTTAGAAAACATTTAAAATTGAGTGGACATGGGTCACACACCAATAAATAATTAATAATATAGTATGGGTACTGAATAAGATCATGGTAAGGATATTTTAATGACATACCACATGAAAAGGAATCATGAAAGAAAATAGATGATGCAATTTCTTGTACGAGAAATTCAGCATCCTAACGACATCACATTAAAATTCAGAAAAACATTGATGAGGGATGAAAGGGTCTCTCATAATTTTTACATGATATGGGAAGTTATAAGAACATATAAGAACATACCCTTAACATAAAGAGACAGAAAATATAAGACACAACATAAAGAAAGTCATGACTTAAAAGAAGAGGGTGAAAGAATCCCTTACCTTGAAGAGTAACTTCGAATGATTGATAGTTAGGACCTTGGGAGACTTGAGGGATCATTGGGAGGACTATTTGGAGGTATGGAGACCAGAAATTCTTTTAGGATAATTTATAAATGAATAGATGAGTGAAAGTCTTGGTATTTATAGAAGAAGTGAGGGGACAAAGCATTAATTTTCAAGGGACACCTCATTGGTGGTATTGGAAAAACCATGTGCTTGGCCATGGTATTTACCCATGGTATTGACCAAATGGGATACCCCATACCTTATAATACTATTCATAATTCTACCAGAATGATAAAATAATTATTACATCCTTAATGATGTCATTACATACTGGAAACTAGAAACTGTATTTTCACTATTCACCAAAAAATCATTTTTTTTCAGAAAAATACCCAAAAATCACCTTAACCTAATATCAATGCTCTGAATTAAAAAATGAACTCCATTTTATAAAAATAATTTTTTAAATATTTTTAATTTAAAAACCCTATTGACCCAAAAAAACTATTACTTGACTAATAATTTCTGAAACAATCATTTTACAATTTTATTGAATCACATGACTTAATCAAGGTGCCTAAATTATATTACTACTTTATTTAGATGATATTACTAATCCATTTGGTCACATTATTAATCCTAAGGGTAAAATTACTCTTCATAATTTACTATTCACAAAAAATTACGTTGATCTTATTAGATTCTAAATTTCTTACTAAACACATTTCTTGAAGACCATTTTTAAGGTCATTACACATCATTAATTATTTAAGGTTTAAATAAATATTATATAATATCCTTTTTTTCCAAAATTCATCAATAAACATCTTATATTTATTCGAAAATCTGAAAAAAATTAAACTTCACCATAGGAAGAAATCACAATTTTATTTATCTCAAGGAAAACAAAAAGTATCTACGATCTCGTTACATAGACTATTATAACCCCAGCATAGGATCTAAGTGTAAGGTGCGATAATGTGAGAGAATCCAAGGGTGGCATGACCAACATTGCCCGAGTAGTGATTTCTATATGCTTGAACTTCTCCCGAAGGCGATTCCGCTCTAGCTTTACATGATGAAGTTCGGCTAGGGTTTGGTCTTGAGCAAAGCCCAATAGTGCTACCTCCTTCCCAAGTTTTGTGATATGGGCTTCGATCGGCCCGAGACTACTGAATGAGGCCATCAAATCTTTTTCTTGTTTTAATTAACCATGATCAATTATATTTAGAGACAAAAATTACTACAATTAGTTTCCAATAGTCATATTGACCAACAGTTATAAAACAATCAAAACCCAATAGTTTCATTTTAATTATACTCATATCATTAATTAAAGAAAATAGTTTTTTTCACTATAAACTAAAATAACACACAATATTAGGAATCAAAAAATCATTCAAAATTTTGGGTCATTACATTAAATGAGAACAACCTATTTTATTTTGTTAAAAATGTGAAGAAACTTGTTTTATATATAGATTTCAAACTTGTGTCAGCAGAGTATTTTAGAAAAGATAATTGTTAGATTTAGTGGTCTATTCCAAGCATCCCCACTGATCATCTTGGATCTCATGCTTATTATATCTTTCTAGTTTCAGTTTCATTTCCTCGTATAGGTTCTTGGTTCATCGGCTCAATGTTGGAGCAGTGTGGTTTTGAGATAGGTGGTGACCTAGGAGGTCACAAGGTGGTATGTTTGGATTTATTTTCATTCAGCTTCTAGTTCTTATCTTTATCGCCAGTTTTTGTTATCTGATTATCTTTTTCTATTGGGGAAAATCATTCCCAACAGTTATATTTTGATGATCGACACCTGTTTTCAGCCTATAAGGATCGGGAATGCCCTTCGGTTCATGTCGCGGACCGGTTCGGGTGACCATCTCAGGGTCGACCCGAGCTGGTTCATGACAAGTCCTATCGATATGATTGGTGTTCCATGTGGCCAATGTACTTCATGGTAGAGAGGGATGAGTCATTTAGTATTGTCTCACTTGTCTCAAAAATCATAATAAATTAATATGAAACATATATTCACACTAAATATTTGATACAATTGTTTTTATTCCTTTCATTAGTACATGGATAATCAATTAATAATGTATTTTTTCAATAAAATGGATACTTTTATCTCACATAATGATTGATTATCTGTAATAACCCCTAAAATTTACCCATTACATAATTTGAATCAAAATTGAATATAATTATGAACATCATATTTATCCAAAAAATGACTTATTATAACCATCCATGTGATTTTAATAGTATTCTATAAATATAATTATTGTAAGTTATATCATCCATTGAATTATGTTTTTTATAAGCTCATTTTTTTTCAAAATATGGTTTTATTATTCACATAAATGAATAATATAAACAATTATTTAAATTAACGGGTCATCATTATTATTTTTTTAATGTGTAATACTAATAAATAATGTAATGGTAAACATAATATAATGAATATGAGTTATTACTTTAATCATTGGGATGACTATATTAAATGTCAAATGTAACCTTCTATGTACTGTTAATAAATGAGGCTAGAATTTCTAGATTATTTCTATGATATATGAAGAGTGATGTTGGGATAATATTCACAAGATACGAATCATAATGTGTGATGTTAAGTGAGTTGGGGAAGGGTTGTCCATATTTGTTGATTAGAAGGTTGTTATAGAAAATAAATACACTGAAATTAAATAGTACATCTCCACAAAGAAACTAAACATGTTCATCAATTTTATAGACTTTCTATTTAATAAATACTGGGACCATACATTATTAATATGTGTTTTATAAATAATTGATATTCATTGAAATATAATATTATAAAATGTGGTACATATAAATTATATATAAGAAATTTTACAAATCACCAATATATTTTACTATTTATAATAAATAATAGAACAAAACTATCACAAAATTATGACATGTTTATTCATAAAAGGACATTTAAATTTTTTTAAATAGGTGAATTTTTTTAAAAATAAAATAATTATCTATAAACAATATGGATTTATAGGAAAATATTTATTTCTTAACCCTTAAGAATTACAAATATCTTCATAATATTTTTTTATATGAAATAATTATTGAGGATTTATAGAAATATTTAAAAAAACTATATTTTATTTTTTAAGATTATCATAATTTAAAAAATTTAATGAAAAATATAATATAACTTTTCCCAAATATTTAATTAGGTTATATTTGCTTAAAATATTAATTTTAATATATCTAAATCTTTTAAATAATTATTTCATCATATAACTATCATATATTACTATTTCATAAGACACCCCAATATTTTATAGTGTTATTATGCTCATGGTACTTTTCTAAGGACCATGTTATTATTCTAACAATCATGTTACTATTAGAAATTAAATGTTATATTTATAACTATATTATTTCCAATGGTCACACTATTTTTATACATCATTGGAAAACATTTTTTATTCTCTTTTCATCAGTCAATATAATCCCTATCATGGTTCTATATTATTATTTATTAAAATTTTAGATATATTATATCATCCCATGAATCATATCATTATTTTCAAGTTCGTAAATGTCCATTAAATCTATTTTTTCATAATTAAACAAATTTTGATATGCTTTAATATTAAGAACCTATTATGATACTAAATTATTTTATTTAATAAGTATTTTTTTCTTATATGTTAATATTAAAATTATAATGTTTCTAACATTTTGTTTCCCTCCTTGAAATAGTATTTTTGCATGAGTATAAATTTAAATTTAATATAAATATATTAAATTTTAAATATATATTATGTTTCATTAAAAATTAAAATTAATATAATCTATATAAATGATAAGATAACAAGAAAATAAATTATATTTAGACATTCTATATATATATTTAATATATATATATATATATATTTGATTTTTAAAAATCTACTATATTATTTATAATGATAAAAAATAATACATTTTGAAATTACATAAAAACTTTTAGTTATAATTTTATTTTATGATATATTTTTAATCATTTGTGTTTGTAATTATGTATTTAGTAATATGTATGTAATAGGTTCATAATGAATTTTTTGATCATTGATTTAAAATAAGATATATAAATTAATAAAAAATAAATGGTTAGAAAAAAATTTATACTATAGCAAATATAACATAATTAAACATTAAATAAATTATATTATTAATCACCAATATAAATATTGTTTTAAAAAAAATCCTGTATGTAAATAACAAAAAAAATATTTTAAAATTATTTTTAGTTAACTAAAATATACCATATCAATAAATTGTAAAAATATGAACCCACAAATGACCCACCTCGACCACTTATGGGACTACGGTAAGCCACATGGGTAGAAGGTTGAAAACATAGGGCAATTGAGGCATGAGTGTGAGAACATGATAAGGCTATCATTGTGGGTGCACATAGCTCACACATAGAATAGAAATGATTGCACATGAGGGTGTCATTTCTACCTTTCAAGGTATCACAACAGTCTATGGGAGTTGTTTAATGGGTGTGTGTAGGTGCCGACCCTACTTCCCTAGATTGAGGAATGGAAAATACCAAAAACAATATACTGAAGATATAGACCATATAAGTGTTCAATGTGTGACACACACATAGTAACTTTTCAATAATTTAAAAACATACAAATATAACACATGTAGTTAAATTTGGAGGATGTAGAGCATTCAATCTCCTCAACTTCCCTCTTCTTCATAATACACTAAACCTATCAACCACATTCTTTTGATCTTCTTATTGAAAAATATCACTACCAGTACTATTGAGTAACGTAATCAATGATTCAATAGCACCATGATCCACCATGTTACTTATATCATTCGAGCATGTAGCATTGATTCATATCGAAAAAATAGTTTTCTGAAAAATTAATCCTTTCATTCTATTTGATTTAATATATATATATGTAAAATGTTCTAGGTTACTAGTCATGTTAACTGATTATATGATTGAGCATCAAAAAACAGTTTATATTCTCTAATAAAGATATTGACCTGACATATTGGTGTTTTGAAATTTCATTTTCTTTTATCAATAATAAATTATATAATTCCACCTTCATTAATCTGATACATGTACAAAATCTTCATGATACACAATAAGGATGATTAATCCAACCTAAGAAAAGGTACCCACAACTATACTCCCAAAAAGGTAAATGTGCATACATTAAATTTAAACATGGGGTGTATCATCTAACTAATCGAGTGCAGAATCATTATTAGATGAAATAATATATATATATATATATTTCATAACATGTAATTTTTATTGACATGTAAAAGTGATGATAATGAATAATTACACAAATATAAACATGAGTGTCTTTTTTTTATTTGGAAATATATTCAATAAAAAAAGAAAACCTAAAAAATCTAGAGCACCTAAAAGGTAAAATTTTTTTTCATTATAATTTACAGAATTAATAAAATATTAACTCAATACTGTGTAATTTATTTTTATGAAAACATATTTGTAAATAATATTTCAACAAATATCAATTTTTATCTCCATGAAGAGTTCAAAATTTGAATTCTTATAATTAAAATAATAATCAATAATGTACGTAGGGATATATTATTTTGGTTTTCCATTCACATTACTGAACATTAAATTACCTCAGTTGTTCCATGTTTTCATTAGTTTTTTAAATGATAAAGAGATATTTTATATGTATAAAATTTCAATGGAAATGATTATTTTTTGTATATATCACAGAAATGAAATATACATTGTTTAAAACATAATTTTTATTATAATATCATAAAATTAAATACAATTTATTTTCATTAACTCCTCCTTAAAAATTTGTATGACTAATAATTTTATTAAAATCTCATCTAAAAAATAGCATTTTAAAATTAATAATTTCTAGAGAGGGGGATTTTTTTATTGATTTTAATTTATATTTTAAAATTATATTGATTATGATTATATGTATAATTTGTACCTTAATTTAATTAATTTTCAATCATAATTAATGTTAATGAAATTTTATTTGGGAACACCTTACCTTATATACATATTATTAAAATAATAATAAAAAATATAATTTTTCAAGACACATTAGATATAAATCTTTGGAAATTTCTAATATTATGGATTCTTATAATGGAAAAAATATGTTATTAATTAGTAAATATGTAACTAATTTATTGGTAGAAAATAAATTTAACTTATACTATATTTTTTAAATATTTTTTAATTGAATTATAGTGGGAAAATAATGATTTCAATAATTAAATATTTAATATTTTCCCATAGATATCAGTTATGATGTTGAGGAATGATGAGTGAACCCATGACATCATGGGGAGTTTTCCAAATGTGATTTCTATAAAATCCTTTTTGACCCCATGTATTTCTCAATTTTTTTCAAGAATCATTACATTCTTAAATGTTTTATTATTTTCCCTTGAAACTATCTAATGTTTTCAAGAAAAATATATGTTTATTTCAATGGGTATTCTCTTTTTAATTGAAATATTTTCTCACAAATACATTTTTAACATTTTAAAATGAATCATTTATATTAGATTTCGAATAATCCTCTTCAATTTTATTTTTTTAACCGTTTATTATTTCATAAAATATTTTATTTTTGATATGAAATTCATAATTTTTAAATGTTTTTTATAATTTTTTGATAATTGATTTCACTATTGGATTTAAATGGTCTTATTAATAAATCATGTGTTCACCCTATGTTATAAAGTTATTTTCACATGTTTTAATGATTTTATGATAGATATTGGTCTCAATTAAAGATATATCTTCTGTAAATCCATAAATCGTTAATTGATAATCTATTAATAAAAATGATATGTACAATATCATCTTATTTTCATTTAAAATTTAATCAAAAATGATCTACAAGAGAGAGAGATATATATATATATATATATTAGTATCATTATTTATATAAAATATAAAATATATATTATAATTGGATCCAGGAGTGAAGATCTTAGGATGTTGCATTATGAATCATAGGAATTGTTTAGATGAAATTAGAGAATAAGATGATTTTGTTTGAGGGTTATTTAAGGATTAGAGGTATTAATATGAGTATTTAGTGGATTAATTATTTAAGGCTCTTCATAATATAGGTCATTATGTCTAAGGGATAATCTAATGTGTTATCATATAATTTTGTATCTTTGATAATTTAGAATAAGGAAATATATTATAATGATATGATCAATAACTATGAAAGGTGAGTCTACAAATTTATTTAAATAGGGAAAATGAATTGAGAGAAAATAATTATTTTATTGGCGGTAGAATTTATCATCCCATGAATTCAAGTATATTGTTCATTTAAAAAAATTAAAATGGGTTGTATCATGATTTTGAAAATAATTATAATTTTTAATATAAAAAATAATTTATAAAATTAAATGATTTCATTTAATCAATATTTGTATTTATGATATTTTAAAATTAAAATTACATAAATAGATCCATTATTTTAATTTACAAAAATTATTATTTTTATTAATGTATATAAATGTTTATTAATTCTGGTATAATAATATTTTAATGATCTTGTGTACATTAAAATAATTATAACTACAATAAGATGATATAAATTTTATGATAGTTAAAATAATATGTTTATTCATTAAATCATTATTTGTCCATAAATGTATATATATAATAATACTAGATTTAAATTGTTATTTGTAATATTAAATATTTATCACTTTTAAATTTTGTTAACAAATAATAATTATAATTTAATTTTATGAATTAATTTTAATGACTTTCTCTGATTATTCATATAATAATATTTTCTTAAATATTTATATTAATTTCCATGTATATTTATAACAATTTTTTATGTGAAATAGTAATAAATATATATTTAGTATAAAATTATTCCCAATAGTAATATAATGTATGTAAATATTAAGATAAATAAAAATATATTTGAACATACAAAATATTATTTTCCCTATATAAATTTATTTAACATATATAAAATATGATGAATATTTTATAGTATTACATTTATATATTTAATACATTTTTAAAGAAAACATTTATCCAACCCTAAGCACATAAAAGACCCACAACAACCACCTATGTATTTTGAGGTAACCCATGTGGGAGTAACGTTGATTAAGAAGGTCCATAGATTAATATGTGTGATTTAATTATATTAAAGTCATAGTGGGATTGTATAGAACATGAATAGTGAACATAATCATTCAATTGGGGATTTTTTAGCAATTAAAGGGGTAAAATGACAGTTTGTTTTGGGTGTGGGGTGAGTGTGTCCATGTATCATCCTTGGTCGGATGATTCCTGGAGTTTAGTACACTATTAAAAATATATCAAAAATACATTCATCCAAAATATTCAATATGGGATTCATCCTTGAGAAGTTTTGACCCAATAATGAACCTTTAAATATAACATATATAGTTCGATCAGTCTGATGTGGTATATTTTATCTCCGTGAGAATCGTCTTTATATTCATGCACTAAACATAGAAACCTCATACATTTAATATTTTTCCTAAGAAATACCATAAACAAAAATATCAATAAAATTATTAAATGCCTCATTCTTCCCATTAGATGATGCATGAAATCAATTGTTCAAGCCTGTACTATAGATCCCTAACTATAATTTGGTTTATTTCAACCTTCTTTTAAATTTTCTACTGGTTTGGAATATATATAAATATATATGTAAAATGTGATGAGTTGTATTAAATGTTCAATCATTAAACAAAATATCCACATAGAACTGTTTATATCCTCATATGAAGATAGTTACATGTCGTATTAGTGTTTCAAAATTTTATATTCTTTATTTCATGAAAACATTTACACGAACACCATGAATCATTCTTAATTTACTCATTATGAAAAATATAGATGATGAAACATACATAAGGGTAGGTACCCAGCTCTATTCTTACAAAATATTACACCTCAACTATGAATCATTTTCAATTTTCAATATTTCTTTTAAATCATTTAACGACACTCCACAAGATAGTATTGGATAAATATACTCCACGCCAAAAAATTTAAAATTATATTTTAAAAAATGAATAAAATATTAACTCAATATAAAGAATTATAGTTTATGAAAAATCCATTATAAATGATATTTAATAAAATATCAGTTTTTATTTAGAAGCAATGTTAGAAATTAATATAGGTGTTATTTAAATAACACGGAGAACTGTAGGAATTAATATTGAACAGTATATTTCATTCAAATTTCATATAATAAATATTCCACATAAGTTCCCTATTTACCCCTACTTTTGGTAGATATGGATAATGTAATCATGTAGAAAACTTCCTTGGGAAAATAATTTTTAGAAATATCAAGGTAAGAACTGCAAATTTAATAAAAAAACTATTTATTTTAATGAAATATTAACTAATAAAGAAAATTTAATTCCATTAAATCCAATTTTATGAGGAGTATGATGTAATTATTTTGATTAAATTTCATGGAATTATTTACCATATTTTGGTTTTCATGATCATGAATATGGTTTTTTATTTTCAAAATTCCATGTTTATTTTAGTAAGTTATGGATTTTAATTATGTTGATGAATTTTCATATTAGTTGATAAAATTTTCATTAATAAATATTTGGTATGTATAATAATTATAATTATCCAAAACATTTCATGCAATGATTATAACAGAATTTGATTAAATCTATTTTTCATGAAATGTTTTCATATGAATGTATAGTTATTTATAATATTATAGATTCCAATTTTATGAGGAATATGATAATTTTCCATAAAAATATAATTTTTCCCTCTTTGAAAATAAATTATATTCATAAATTTTTAATAGTTTAATAATGTAATTAAATTGAAAATTAAAATCATTCATAAATGTTTTATTTCATAATTTGAAGCCAATATATTTGTAATATAGATGAATATTGGGGAGTAAAACTTTTAAATCAAGGGGAATTTGTCCTAAATATTTATCTTTACTATTTATAGTGGCCCCAGGGGTTTTGAATTTTTTTTACCAATTATCATTATTTTCCAAAAGGATGTATTATTTTTATTAGTTAATATTTAATATTTTTAAGGATATATTTACATTATTGTTAATCCCAAAACTGTATTATATAAATTATCGGGGGGTGAATATGGGCATACATGTAATTTTCAAAATTCATATAACCCCATTAGATCTTGAACACATTATTCTATAGGTCTCTTTATTTTCTCTTAATGATTTATGATGATCTTATTCATTCATTATTTATCTAATTATGTTGCATTGAATGTATAGTAAGAGATAATGCATGAGAAAAATGTATTTTTACTTGGTTCATCGTCACTGGGATACTTTTCTACAAACAACAATGAAAATGTACCAATGTAAAAAATCCACAATGTCTCAATACCAAAATTATGTTTAGTGTAGATCACATCATTTCTTAGGATGCCGACCTTTAAAAAATATTTGTTGATATCTCACAACATCTTGAGGGTCAGTCCCTCTATATTTTTATCGATGGCCAACTGCCGATGGAAAGGGCCACCTTCCTCCTCTTCAATATCACATTTCTCTAAAAAGGATTCATTCATATATTATAGAAATATAGATTAATTCATTATAAATAATTAATAAACACTCATTTGTTGGTAGATATTTTTTTATGTTCAAAATTCATCAACATGATGAATAACAAATTACATCAATTTCACAAGGTAATCCCAATTTAATAACTTCATAATGAATATTGACATCAAGACGACCGCACAACCTTTTTGAAACATCCCAATTAATCACATGTATAAATTTCTTTTTTGAAACCCAAAACATTCATGAACTCACCACTTTCATGAAATATAACAATCCTTCACGAAGAATCATTATTTCTTATAGATAATTTTTTTTGCAATGCTCACTTATCCATCGTGAAGCTCACAATGTTTTATTCTGGTTTTTATAGCATTCATCAAAATCAATAATCTTATGATGAATAAATTTTTATTCAACATAAATTTACATAGAAAGCTTCCGTTCTTCATGATCTTTTTCAGAATAAAAAAATTCATAAATCAACTTCCTATAATATAAACCCTTGTATCTTTATTATCACATTATTTTATTTATTGACGGTGATGCAAGACTATTTGTAGGTGTTTCCATATATTCCAGAATATTACATCATGACTATAATTTATTTGTGATGTCATATATATATATATATATATATATATATATATATTGTATCTACCTATTTTTTTACATCAAGGGTGAAATTTAACATTCACAATGCTTCTCATATTAATGGATAATTGGTGTATTTCCATCCCACATTCGTGATAGAAACCCTCTATGTAAACAATAAAAATAAACCCAAAACACTTCAATTTAACGTTGTGGTATTGTTAAAAACCATTAAATCAAAGGGTACTATTTTTTGAAAAAAAGTTTCATTTAATAAATATATTATATGAATCATTCAAAATGAATTTTAAATATCACTCTATTTTTTTCATGAAATTGTTATCCTAACCAGCTAAAATACTCGAGAGGGGGGAGGGAATAAGAGTATGATAGATTAAAATAACTTCCCATTCAGATATCATTTCATCAATAAAAATAACACTATTTACTCCCTTTCTCATATAATTGTATGAAAGAAATGAATTCTTCCTAAGACACAATGATTTTGATTAGGTCACCCTAACTAGGCTACGTACAAGTTGTATTCAATGATAATGTTCCAATGTAATTTTTTTTAAAAAGGATCATTTCTAAAATATTGTTAACGATAAATCACTTCTTTTCCCATGATCACTTCCATTACAATGTTTAGGGATGTGTCTATTCATTCCCAGTGTCACTCCATCGATCTATTTTTTTATCAATCAGTGTTAGTGGATGGGATCACCATCACCCTCAACATTTTCACACTTCACTAGAAATGATTCAAAAATAGTTTATAGAAATTTATGTCCCATTATTAAAAATAATTATTGTATATTTATTAGTAGATAGATAATGTATTTATGTTCCAATTTCATCCACATGATGAATATAAATTTACCACATATTTATTTCAATATTCATTCTGAATTCTTTTATGATGCCCACTACCATTGTGAATACACATCCTTTAATTAAGCTCACTTATCATTTACAATTACCATAACATTCCAGAATATCCAAACATTCACAAAGATCACTTAATATTCCCAATGAAACATCATATTTTGATGCTTAATCACTTTCATGAAGCTCATGTTGCCTTCGTGAGGCCCTCTTCTTTCTGTCAGATGTTTATAGCGTTCATTAAAGTCCTCACTACCATGATGTTCAAAACAAGTCATCATTCATAGTATTTGGAAAAATCCTTTATTCGTGAATCATTTTGAATGAGAACCCTTAAAAAACCACCATTGTGAATTAAGAGCCTTTAAATCTTCGTTATGTCTTGATCTACCTACCTGAATGGGGTATGTGACTATTTATAGGGTTTTTCACCCATTCCAAAGGCTTCCAACCACATAATAAAACTTTTTGTGAAGATGAAACATCTGATTCATGAAGATCCTTATTTTTTAGATTCTATTATATTCCACTATTATTAATGGTTTTTGTAGTCACTTAAATTACCATCAACCCTTCACTCATTCACAATGCTCTACACCCTTTTGAATCATAGTGTTTATGACACCGAGTTCCTTCTCTAAGAACCATATCATCATTAAACACCCATATTTTTGAATCTAATGAATTTCTCATTTATTTGTGATACATTAAAGAATATGAAACCATTGTGATGATTGATCCAAACTCTGAATTTTGGACCTAATAATTTTCAAGACCATAGGAAATGGTGCCACCATGTAAATGATATTTTTGGAACCACCTATAGGGAATTCATTTCACTATATTCAATAATTGTTAATGTACCCTATCAAAAACTGTTATGAAACTCCATAAATATCTATTTCCACATAATTTTCAATAAACAAAATCAACCCAAAAACAATATAATGGTACAATTCACGATTTTTTCACAGAAAGAATTATATTTATTTTAGCAAATGTATTTTATTTCATCTAATATTATTAGTCTTCAATGTTACTTTTATTATATGAGAAATTATTTGATTTTTTTTTGAAATCACTTATTGAGATATTTTCTTCTCACACCTTCTTATATAATAATTCTCAAAGGTATAATAATTTTTTTATGATTATTGTAATTGAGTAAGGATTGAGCTTCAATAAATATAAAACATATTTTATAGAAATTTTATTACAATTTTTAATATTTAATATTTTTTATTTATTTAAATCCCTAGATGAAATTATCCTTAGTTTGATAATATTTTAGTTACATATTTTCTTAAAAAAACATTATAGAATGTTTTATAACTAGATCGAGAATTATTGTTCTTGAGATGTTGTATAATTTATTAATGTTTCATTTTTTTTATAATTTTGTTTATGACATTGATAATTATTTGGGAAATTATATTTCAGAATATATAATTCATTTCATGTTCTTTTATATATATATTATCCCATTTTTATAATAAAATATAATTTATTAAATTTATTATCCAACTGAATCCTTCAAGATTGATAAAATAAGAAATTGTTTGATATTTATTATGGGGTTTTATGGGTTTTTCTGTACTCAACTATAAGTATATATATACATATATATATTGATATGTAAATAAAATATAGAAAATTTTTTGTTCATAAAATTATTCCACTTATAGAAATATTTTTTCAGGTAATGTTATTTCATATTCTTAGTAGAAATCTGATAATGTTAATTTAATTTAATTTCCTACTTCAGTTCCCTTATTACCCCATATAATTATTGTTTAACCAATTTACATTGATAAAAATGATTTTATTTTTCAGTGTAACTCCACCTCTGTAATATAATATTCTCAATATCTACTCCCTATTTAAGAGATAATTCTCCAAATTTGAAAAATATAGATTTATTACATGTGTGGTATTTAATATGCAGTACTATAACATGGATACATGGAATATGTCATGTACTTGAGACATGTTTTAAAAATTTCAAATTCAACAACATAAAAATCCTATGTTGAAATGAATATAAATTTTTCTTATCTATGTGGGACATATTATTACTTATTTCAAAATATAAGGAAATTGTTTTACACACACACACACCCACACACACACACACACACACACACACACATATATATATATATATATAAACTAAAAAAATTATGGCACGTTGATGATTTTCACCATCGAACATCACTTCAATCTGTAGTTCATTAATGTGTTTCCAATAAAATTAGAACTTCTATACCATTTCATCAACTAGCTTGTGTCCCAATATATGACTATTTCAAATATTATGCCATCAAATTTGAAATTTTAACTTTTTACCACTTGTTAATTCTTAAGGATCCTTCATGATTCCAGAGGAAAACAATTTGACTTATAATAAAAAAACAAAGAAGAGATAGTGAGATGAACCCCATTTGAAGTTCATATAACAATATCTCATTATATCTTCAAGTTTATAAGTAGTTGTCTATGATTGGAAATATATTGGGGGTGATAATATATACTTATTTTCAACTAATAATCCAATTAATTATGAATAATCATTTAGAAATGTTTTATTCAATTTTATATCATGATAAAATTCAATTGATAATGTAGTTTTTTGAAACCACTACACTAATATAATGGATATAATTACAAATTTATTGAATGAGAAGTAATTATACATATATATACATGTTTAATTATTTGTACAATTATCTACCATTACACTTTTAGAACCATTTACCTTCGATACATTAAAATACCCATGACAATGTATATTGTTGTTTTCTCCCATTTTTATGATGTTAACGGTAGTGGTCGCATTATCCCATTAATATTTTTTAATTTTTCCTTATCATAAATGAATACCATGATCCTTAATGAATTTTTAGTAATTAATTGTTGAATTTTTCCACAATAAGTGATAAAAATTATCTCTTTTCATATTAGTTTTACTTTATCATGAGGAGAATTATCTTATACGAGCATGAAATAGTAACGCCAAATTGATCATCAAATATATTAGCACACATAATCATGTTTTAATATTATAGAAACATCATTATTAATGTTTAACAGTAATATTTTTACTATCCCTATTATCCATATTTTTTTACATCTTCACATCCTACTTTGGAGCATCCGTAATCATCTCAGTGAGAAATGGTAAATAAATCATTTGACAAAGAAAGTATTTCATCCCTTCATTTATAAATATTATCTCAATGTTTTTCATTTCTATAAAAAATGATCCCTTCTCAATCCATATCAAATACAATGTTTCCTGATATCATTATGTTGTAAAATCATCCACTTTATCCACTTATCCAATTATAGAAATAGATTGAGCATTTATATTCCTTGATAAGGTATAAAAATATTTTTTGTGCACTTTTTGATAATAATTTTAATGAAAAAATACCATAGAAATTTATTATACTAAAATTTGTCACACTTATCTCAATATTTATAATTACTTTCCATCATCAATGTTAATATTACCCCGTCTATATTTGGATAATTCATTGGATAAATTCTATAATTAAATTTTAAATAACACAATGAATATTATATTAATTTATCAGATTGTGTTAATAAACAATCAACGACAATAATTGCTGCATCTCTATATACAATAGATTCTTTCCCACTAATGTGTATTTTCAGTATTGTGTAATAAATTAATTCTTCTTCATATCATTAAATTTTTCTTCACAATAAATAATATAGATAAAAATAACATATTTCAATGTTATTTTTGTATATAAATTTGTTAATCGCAAAAATATTTCAAAAAACAATTCATAGTATCTATTTAATACTAGAAATTAGTGAACATATACTATACATTAGGTTGTGGGGATTTATAAAATCACCTCTTTCTATAATGAATCCCTAGATATCCCCATTTATTTAATACCATTGTCATTGAATGCAACTTACTCCAATAAAAAGTAAAATTTTCAAATATCTGTATATAAATTTTAATTGAATATATTATTTTCCTTTTCACACCATGTTTTCATAGTATGTTATCTCATTAATGTAATTCAATAGCTTGTGCTACATTCAACAACGTGTTCGAGAGCACCACAACATACTAAACTAACCATTCAAAAAGAATTTATGAATAGTATTAACTGAATTTTCAATCTAATATACTCTATATAATTTTATTATCTATATTATTCATTTCATAGACATAATATATGAACAGATTCATTTTTTAGATAAAATAACTATTTTTAGAAAAATGAAAATTTAACAACTTATAATGGAAAACCATTTTTAAAACCAATTTTTTACACGTTATATTTTAAATTTAATGAAGATAAATTTTTATTTAAAAGAGGGACATAAAAATTTATATTGGATAAATTTTTAGTACTTTTATGATATCATTCATATTTTGATGAATATTGAAAAATACAATGTTTTAATTGAAAAAAACATTTTTAGTTGAAATATTTTATAGTGATAAATCAGGAATTTGAATGGTTTGGAAGTATGATTAGATTATATTTTTATCATCTAATACAATGTAGGTCATTATGTGTAATTTCAAAATTAAATATTATGAAAACACATTTAAATATTTGGATAGTTTTTAATTTTTTAAAACACCTGTTTTTGGTTTTGAAAATGGTAATTTATTTTCAAATAGTAAAGGTAACTTATATGTTTCGAATTTGGTAAAATAGACATCATTTTTGAATTTGGAATATAAAAATTAACTTAGGGTAAATATTTGGTATTTCAATGAAATCTTTTAATTTTGGATGAATGGTGAATAACTCTGCATTGTTATTTAAAACTGAATTTTTATTTAAATAATTCTTTATTTAATTTTAATTTATATTACATAAAAATACATACATAATACCTATATATTTATAATTTAATTTATTTAAGTAATTTTATAAAATGTTATGACATATAAAATTTTAGCGAACATTTTACTGTCTTTTACCCACCTCATATGATCATTTAAAAATTTGCATATAATATAATTTTACCACATCAGTGAGATGAATTTAAAAAATCCAACAAACATGATTGAAAACATTATGTAAAATTTTGTTCAATAAGATGAAAATAAATATTTGTTGACATTTAATATAGAATTTTATTTACCATAGTTAAATGTAAATAAGGTAATTAAGGTTAAAAATGATATTATAATTACACATACACATTTCCTAATTCTATTGAATAAGTATAATTCAACAAAATAACCATAGGAATAAAATATGACCCCCTTTGTTCCACTTGGATAAGATTAGGACATTTATTTTTATTTAATTTAAATAAAATATCAAAGAATAAAATTCAATGTTTAATCACAAAACCATTTTTAATATAGGGATAAACAGAAGATAAATTTGAATATTAATATTTATTATAAATATAAAATAAATTCCAAAATAATGGTATTTTTTTTACAATGTCTAGAGATTATATAATTTACTTTATATATTACACAATGATAATCTACTAATTAGATTATTAATGAATTATTAAAATAATTGATTTTATAAATATCCAAATAGATGTAATTTCAGACTTTTGATAAATTACACCAATTTTAATGGTTAATATGAACTTTTTGGGTTGATTAAATAAATTTATTTCTAATTATTGATTATGTTATGATTTTTACAAAAACCAAATACTTAATAGGGTCAAAATTGATATAAATGTGTTTTTTAAAACAGAGACTATATTATTAATTGATATAATATTATTAAAAATCTATGAATCGACCATAGGACTTAGATAAGATAATATATATTAATGATGAACTACATTGGGTTATCTTGGCTTGTTATAGAATGTTTAGTAAACATATAATATAAAAATACAATGTGACATGGTTAATGTCAAACTTTTTAACTATGAGTTTAATCTAAATGATAAGGTTAATATGGTGACACAAACATCTCTAAAACATAGTGGTTGAGAGGATTTTGACCCATATAAACATTATCCTTGAATAAAATAATTTTTGAGCCATTATAAATTGAAATATATTTTATTATAAAATAATATTTCATGCTTTTCCTAAAGTTACCCTCACATCTCTTATTAAATGGTACTTCCCCTTCCCTTATTTTCACACCACCAAATTCAATTGGCTCAGCCAATCCATTCCCAAATATCCTCCAACCTTCTTCACTTCATACTATTCGACATAATTAGGTCAAAAATCCATCCTAAGGATCCCTTTTAATCAAATCAAAAGGAAGAACCCAATGAAGAGGCAAATATTTCATCATCTCTTTCATGTTCTTTTCTTCTTCCACATCCTTTATCTTTGTTGATTCCATTATAAAATAATAACTCCAGTATCATATATATATAGGGACATTTTTATAAAAAATTTAAAACCATATTAATTATTCTATCCATCATAAAAATTAAAAAGTCTCCATACGTGAGTACGTATGGCTTACCGTCTCCACGTCGTGGTGTACTTTGTTATTCGAACACTTCATTATTTAGATGTGTATAATAATGAGTATAAATAAGTTAAATAATAATTATAAAATGATAATGTTTATGTATATATGATATATCATCCAATTAAATACGAATTCACTATCAATATAATGATATTGTCGCCCGTGCGTACGTTCAGATTACCATCTCCACAACGCAATGTGATTCATTTACACATTCACTATTCAACAATGATTATAAAAATATATATTATTAATTAGTATAAAATATATGAAATAATAATGCTACTGATAGCACACACACACACAGATATATATATATATATATATATATATTTAAATATATCTTTTTCACTTAGTTTCGTTCAATACGATATGAAAACGGAAACAACATTTATGCGTACGTAAGCCTAAAGTCTCCATACACCATGTTTTCCATTAAATATATATATATATTATACATATTTATATTCTCAATATATATTATATATAAATTATCTATTATATTATAGAAGTATTTAAATCATGATCTAAGTGATACGATCAAGAATAACAAGTTAAAATATGGACAATTAAGAAAGCGATTATTACCCGAAATGTTAATTTAAAATTTAAATCACTATTAAATGGGTATTATAAATTCATAAATGAATCATCAATGATATAATAAATATGAATATGGTTATGAAATTATTTAATAATATTATATGGTCATTATAAATTCGCTTAAACATACCCTTGACCAAAGGAATGTGCAAGGTAATGGTTAATTTCACATTCCCATTATTATCTGAGGTTGTTTTTATGAAAGTATCTACTAGGATATATTTATTATCCATGTCCATTTTTCAAAAAAGTTTAATCAAATGGATTCTATTTAAGGGAATTTCTTTACAAAAACATCAATTTAAATGATTTAATGATATATTCATCCAAATCATTCTTATTAATGTCAATGTTTTTAAAATTGTCTTACGTATTAATTTATATGGACATGAATGTTTTAAAATTTTAATTCCTTTCAAAATTTTCAATGTGGTATGAGAAATTTTGTTTCAAAACTATCTTTTAAATGAATTCCTTTATAAATTATGTGACTTTTTAATGATTTCATGGAAATTGGATATTTCTCACAATGATTTTATCTGATAATTTAAAACAATATCAAAATCCATTACAGGATATTATTCATGAAGGAGGTTGATTTATCATGATACAAATCTTCCATATTGTATTGATGGTTTTGTGATCATTTTGACTGTGGGTGTGTTATTTTTATACCATTCATGGTATATGGATAATGTATTGTCATTTTTATTTCTTGTTTTAATAATAATGTTTCTGTAATGGTTATATATTTTTATATGAGGAATGAATTAGTCATAGAAAGAGACAGGTGGAGCCAGCTATAGCTCCTCGATGCATCAGTAGGTCTCATGAGACACAAAAGTGTCTTGGCACAAGGCCTTTGAAAAATATTATTTGTAGTCTTGGCACAAGGCTTTAACTATGTAGTTACGATGTCTGGCATTATGTATTATATCATTAAAAAAATTTGGCAATTGATATTACATGTTATTATTTGACTAGTATAATATCCCTATGAATAAGTAAATGGAATTATTAAATTTATCATTTTCATATTATGAAGAAGTATAAGTTTAAAAGGCTTCTTTTTTAGTCTTCTACATTGACTTAAATGATTATGCTTTTTTGTGAATGTTTACACTATATTGTTATCCTTACCCAGCATTTGAGCTCACCCATTAAATATGTTTTATTTTTCCAGGATTCCATGAAGTGTACAATGATTGATAAGAAGGGTTAAGCTGGGGTATTAATGGCATTCATAAAAAACCATTTATGTTGTGTTTTATTTTCTAATGTGTAATGTAATGTTTATGTATGAAATATATTTTCCTATAATCCTAAACAAATTATTCTTTCAAGACATGATTTCTTGTAATCATGCTAATGTATTAAAATAGTGCATCGACTCAAGGCTTCTAAGGTCAGGGCATTATAGTTCATATCAGAAGAATTTTACTAATAACCTTGGAATCTAGATTTAAAAAACTCTTATTTGAGAACATTACCCTAAGAAAGACTTTGAGTATTAGTATATAAGAACATCCTAAAATTTTGGTAATATAATGGTTTTGTGATTTTTCCATGCTATAAATCCTTGTCTGGATATGAGAAGGTAGAGGCGACTCTGGAAAAAATGTACATAGAAGTGAAAACTTAGATAAAGAGTTTTGGGCTATAACTGGGGTATCCTGGTACTGGAAAACGGGCCTTACTGCACTCTTGGTTATGACAGTCCTGAGGGATATTCATTGGACAATTCACAATTTCATTACAAGACATTGTGGAGGATTTAGTTGTAAATACTTCATCAAAAAAAACAATTTTTTGATTAATGATTATATGCATAATCTTTTCAATTTACGTTAGTCATTTTATAGGTTTCTAATTATGCATTACGATTCATAAACAAACCTAGTGTGTTCCATTGTTTAGAAATGGATCCTAGTAATGGAATAAGAAATCCAGCAATATGCACTATCCAAGAGTATGAATGGTCATATTTTTCATGGAATTAAGAAAAAATATAGAAAAGAAGTAGTCTCCCACATATTTTCATCATATAAAGAAATAATATCATGTTTTAATAAGATATGTAATGAATTATATGAGTCCATTGGATTTGAAGGGAAGCCAGAGAATAAAAGGATAGTATAATAAAAAATGGATAAAGGGAATAAGGGATCGAATGATTTCTCATATGTGATAACTATTGAAAGAATTTCCTTTGTATATTTTTCATGGGAATGGTTGTTTGTTATAATTGTGGAGAAAAAGAACACCAAGTATATGATTTCAAGGGTTTGAAAATGGTTTCAAATGTACAATGTTTCATCTGCATGGAGTTCGGACACTACGCGGATCAATGGCCAAATCATCAGAGTATACCCTAAATTCTCCTATGGGTAATAATCATTTTATTATACAATCAAATATGAATTGGAATGATTATGATTTATTATGTTCTTATTAAAGTATTTTGTTATTTGAGTATGGTATTAAGTATGTACATATTATAAGAATTATAGAGTATATAAGGATTGTACTAATGTACAATTTCATTAAGGATTTGAGATTGTGTGGAACCAAGAAAATCGACTCAATGACAGGTTAATTTTTTTTGGAAAATAAAATGTTGAGAGAAAGAAAAACCTTATTCTGATTCAGATATTGATGAATTTATTTAGGAAATATATTTGATTGATTTTTATAAATTATATTATATATTATTGACTTCCTTGAAACTGATAAATGATATTTATATTACATCATTGTTGGAGTTTACAGTTTTTTTGGATATAATAAGTATATCCTGTATTATATAAGGAAATAGAGAGATTGAAAGTAATCAATATGGTTAAATGATAATTTTTGTTGTTACCATGTTCTAAAATAATACATGATCAATATATTCACATGATATTATGTGGGAAAAAGGATATTCATTATATGTAACTTCCTTATAAATTTTGGATTGTGAGTTTGGAAAAAAGTATTTTGGATAATTCTAAAGGATGGAATCGATTAAGATTAAAATTTTACAATATTTTTAATGTTAAATAATTTATTGAGATTATTTTTGGATTTTCATAAAAAGGGAAACTCTGAGGTCGGGCGACAACCTGTTGTGTCCAGTAAGGCTGCGAGTCTTGAACACCCAACTGATTGGTGACAAGGGTGCATTGTCTACAACTAGCCAACTTGGTGTCCTAGTTTTTATATGTTCTTTTTTATATAGTCTTCAAAATGAATATAAATACATTTTTTACCCTATACAAATAAAATAAAGAGAATATTTTTGAATTCTATTGTCTATTGAGATGAAAGATAAGTTTGTGGTAGGAATTTGTTGATCGATGAAACTCTACTTTTCAAGTGTATATATATATATATTCTTCAGATTCTATGAATAAATTAAATCATAAAAATTATGTAATGGTTCATAAAAACAAAAAAGTAATTTCCTAAAATGGTATGTTTTTTAACCGATGATTTTATTCATTATATTACAATGATGGATTTGTGACCCTGAATTTTCCACTTGATTGTGATTGATGATATCAATCACTCCATATAAATATTTAAATTTTCCCTCCTATTATGTGTCTCTAATTCCCACCAATGTTCTACTAATCGATATCATAATTTTTTTTCACTTTTTAATTTCAATTTCCATTTTACTAAGACTAAATTTTATTAACCCAATTTCCAATGTGGATTTTTCACAATGGTATTTTTCTATTTTTAACCAGTTATTTTCGAAGTAAAATCTCAAATTTATGAGAATAATTTTATTTAAAGAGGAGAGAATGTAACACCCCATGATTTCATAGTACGTTATCTCATTATTGTAACTCAATAGCTTGTGCTACATTCAACACCGAGTTCGAGCGCACCATAACTTATTATAATAATAGTTCAAAAGGGGTTATGAATAGTATTAACTAAATTTTAAATCTAATATAATCTATATAATTTTATCATCCATATTATGTGTTTCATAGGAAAAAATAAGAACAAATTCATTTTTTGGATAAAATCTGCAATTTTTTTAAAAAAAATTCAATTTTACCGCATTTTATGGGAGAAAAATTTTAATAAAATATTTGAAAATTTTATATATTTAATTTACTGAAATTAAATTCTTCATGAGAATATAGGCATAAAAATTTATTTTGGATAAATTTTTGGTATTTTTCTGATAACTTTTATATTTTAAAGATAGTTAAAAATAAAATGTTTTAATTGAAAACAAATTTTTTAATCGAAAAAATTTATAGTGATAAATTATACATTTTAAAGGATTGGAAGTATAATTAGATTAAAATTTTTATCATTTAATACAATATAGGTCATTATAAGTAATTTTACATTTAAATTTGACATAAACAAATGTCAATCATTTGAAAGTTTTTTCTTTTTAAAATTCTCTTTTTTTGTCTTGACTATGGGAATTAATTTTAAGTAAACAAATAAAACATATATGTTTTGAAATTGGTAAAATAGAGTTTATTTTTGAATTCTGAATATCAAAATTATCATCGATAATGTTTTGGTATATTTCTTAAAACATTCATTTTTTGATGAATAGTGAATAACACTATGTTATTATTTAAAACTGAATTTTAATTTAAATAATTATTTATATTATTTTAATTTATTTTAGGTCAAAATAGATTCATAATAACTATATATTTTCTATAAAATTCATTGGATAAATTTAATTATATGTTTAGATATATAATAATTTATCGAAAATATTCCATCTTTTACCCACCTTCTCGGAGCATTTTCAAATTTGAATAAAACATAATTTTACCGCTTTTGTGAGTTTAATTTCAAAAATCCGAGAGACACAGTTGAAATTTGTATGTAAAATTTGGTTCAATAAAATGAAAAATAATTTTGGTTGAATAATAGCTTTTTACTTGTATTTACCATGGTTAAAAGTAAATTGGGTAGTTAATGTTAAAAATGATATTATTATAACCCTGAAAAATGTAATAATTATATAAGATAAGTAAAATTTGGCCAAAAAACCTTAAGAATAAAATATTACCCCCTAGGGTCCACTTGGATAAGATTAGGACATTTTTTATTATTTAATTTTAAGAAGAGTTAAAAGAGTAAACTTCAATGTTTAATAACTAACCCATTTTTAATAAAAGATTATACAAAAGATAAATTCAACTATAAATATTCATTATAAGGATAACTAAATTTACAACTCAATCATATTTTATTTTTAATTTTTAGACACTAAATGATTTAATTTATTTACGACACAATGTTGATTCAATAATTACTTTATTAATGAATGATTAAAACAATTGATATTATAAATATTCAAATAAATGTAATTTGACCCTTTAAATTAATTCCACTAATTATCTAGGTTAATATGACGTATTAGGATTTATTTAATAAATTTTGATCTAATTAATCATGTTCTTATGATTTTCAAAAAAACCAATTACTAAATAGTGTCAAAATGAATATAATTGAGTTTTTTAAAACAAAAACTATATTATTTATTGATATAATATTTCTAAAAATATAAGGATCACCCAAAAGACATAGATAAGTATATATATATTATTAATGAGCCACATTGGGTTTTATTGCCTTGTTATAGTATGTTTATTAATCATATAATATAAAAATACCAAGATACATGGTAAATGACAATCTTTTTAAATAAGAGTTAAATCTAAAATAAAAGTTTAATTCGGTGTCATAAACCTGTCTAAATCCTATTAGTTGAGTTTTCATTGACCCATACTCACAATAGACTTGAAATAAATCATTTTGGAGCCATTATAACCCTAAAATGATTTTATTATAAAATAATATTTCATGATTTTCTTAATGTTACCCCCACCTCTCTTATAAAAAGGTACTTCAACTTCTCTTTATTTCACACCTCCAAAGCCGTTTGGCTTGGCCAAAAACAGCCCAAATATCCTTCCAACATTCCTCCCTTCTTTATAAAGCCCTAAATTATCCCAAAATCCAACCTACATAGCAATTTTGATCAAATCAAAAGAAAGAACCCGAAAAAGAGGTTAATATTTCATTGAATCTTTCAAGTTCTTTTCTTCTTCCACTTTCATTTATTGTTGTTTCCATTATAAAATAATAACTATAGTATATTTTATATATTGTGATGTTATTATAAAAATGGTAAAACCATATTAATTATTTTATTCATCTTATAAATGATAATGTCACCGTACGTGAGTACTTGCGGCTTACCATCTCCACGTCGGGGTGTAGTTAGTTATTCAAACACATCATTATTTGGATGGGTATAATAATCAGTATAACTAATTTAAATAAAAAATACAACATATTAATAATTATGTATATATGTTATACCATCCAATTACATATTATTTCACCCTTAATATAATGATATTGTCACTCATGCAAACGTATGTATTACCATCTCCACAACCCGATGAGATTCATTTCTACATTCACCATTAAACGATGACTATAAAAATATAAAATATTTATAATTATGAAATATATGACATAATAATGCTACTGAATATATATATATTTATTATTCAATAGTTTCGTTCAATACAATATGAAAACGGAAACAACATTTATGAGTACGTATGGCCTACCATCTCAATGAACGGTGTCTTCCATTTCATATATCTATCTATTATACATTTTTATATTCTGAATATATATTATATATAAATCATGTGTTATATTCTGTAATTATGTAAATCATGATATATATGATACGATCTAGAATAACAATTTAAAACACATATGATAAAGAAAGTGATTATTATCTGAAATGTTAATTTCATATGGAAATCATTATTGAATGGGTAGAATAAAGTAATAAATAAATCATGTAGGATATAATAAATATAAATATTCTTCTAGAATAAATTAATAACATACTATGGTCGTTATAAAAGAGGTTAAAAATACCCTTAACCAATAGAAAGTGCAAGATAAGGGTTAATTTCAAAATCTATTTATTATCTGGGGTTGTTTTTACGTAAGTATCTACTGGGAAATATTTATTAAACATGTCTATGTTTCATAAAAGAGTTTCCAAAGGGATTCTTTTTAATAGTATTTTTTTCTAAAACATCAATTTAAATGTTTTAATGATTTATTCTTCTAAAACATTCTAATTAATGTCCATATCATCAAAATGGTTTTATTGATTTATTTATATTGACATTAATGTTTTAAAATGTTAAATATATTAAAAAGTTTCAAAGTGGTATGAGAAAATTTGATTCAGAAATATCTTTTAAATAAATTCGTTTATATATTATGTGACTTTTAAATGATTTAATGAAATAGGGACATTTATCTCAATGATCTTTACTGAACATTTTAAACTATGTCAACATCAATTACGAGATATTATTCTTGATCGAGGTTGATTTATTATGATAAAAATGTTCCATATTGTATTAAAGGTATTGTGAAATATTAGATTGTTGATGTGTTATTTTTATACGAGTCATGGATTATGGATAATGTATTTCCATTTCATATTCTTGTTTTAATACGAATGTTTATGTTTAGTTAAAACCTTTTAATATAAGGAATGCATTATAAATTGTAAGTGATAGGTGTATCCCACTATAGATCCTCATTGCATCAGTAGAACTCATGAAAAAAACTAGTGTCTTGGCACAAAGACATGATGAAATATTATTTGTAGACTGGGAACATGGACTTTACTATATGGTTGTGAAGTCTGGAATTATGAATTCTATCATTATGAAATTTGATATTGATATTACCTGTCATTATTCAGCTAGTAAAATATCCATGTGAATAAGTAAATGGAATTATTTGATTTATCTTTTCCATATTATGATTAATTATAAGGTTAAAAGGAATATGTTTTATTTTTATACGTTTCCTAAAATTGTTATGCTTATTTGTGAATGTTTCTGCTATATTTTTATCCTTACTGAGCGTTTTATCTCACCCCTTTCATATGTTTTATTTTCCAAGGATTCCAAGATGTTTAATGTGATTGATAAAAAGGGTTAAGCTAGGGCATTAATGGAATTCTAAAAGGTTCATTTATGTTGTGTTTTATTTTTAAATGTTTAATGAAATGTTCATGTATGTAATCTATTTTCTAAGACTGCTAAACTAATCGGTCTTTTGGGACTTTATTCCTTGTAATCATGCAAATGTATTGAATTAATGCACTAACATTGTGATTCTAGGGTTGGGGCATTACATTTACCATATTAATCATATTCATATTAATTCCCTCTAACTTTTATTGTATTTGATAATTTCATCTATAAATACAACATAAAAAAAATAAATGTAATACCTAAATAATATATTCATTAGATCTATGAATGTTTCTAGGTAACATGGGAATTTGTATTATGACACTATGAACTCATAGTCTCCGTATCTTATTAAAAGTACAGTATTTAGAATATTTTGAATCTTCACCATCAGGTCATAAAACCGTAATATAATGTACATATTTGATATTTACTAATACCCATGTAGTTGGTATAACTATCATTAAATTCCTTTAAGGTGGAACATTTTCTTCAACATGATCACAATAATCATCTAATATTATTTTTAGAGATGAATTGAACCATTTTTCTTTATGGAAATGTGGATTAAAAAACCCAATGACGAAGTGAAATATAATAAAAAAATGTTTACAGTGTTCCCTTCTTTCTATTAAATTAAAATATTCTATTTAATGGGATATATTATATATATGGTATGTTTTATATGTTTAAACCTCTAAGTATAATATCATTACCGAAAATATCCTCTCAATTAGATGAAATTTCAACAAATAGTAAATGAACTTCATTATTACACTCAATTTAAAAGGGCATGTATTAAATGATCCTCAATTCCTTTTTCTTATAATTTATAGATATATATATTTTCACATATAGAAACAATATCCCTCATGAAATGAAATTCATCATTAACCTTCATCATATATAGTATTATATTATGGTTTTGGATTTAAAATGTGATTTCTTGATTCCAAATTATGATCCTGTGAATTTTAATTATTGTCCCTAAAATTATTTTCAGAAATTTTAATTGTGGATTATATATATACATGAAATGAAATGATTTTATAATATATAATTTTAACAAATAAATAAAAAATAATTTTATAATCTTGGTAATGAAAATATATATTAATCCTATGTGATAGAAAACAATACATATAACTAAAACAATATTAGAAACTAACTATTAATAATGAAATAATAATTTTATATGTTACCACTAGATTTTATTTCCCACGTTATTAATAGTGCTAACATATTAGCATTCATTATCTATTATAATTTTAGTAATTTCTCTCTTCTAATATCATTAATTACCCTTTCCTTTTTTGCACTAACACACATAGTTTACATGTTCATTATAGTTTAAAAAATACTCAATATATGGATGATCAACTAGAACCTTACATTGATTAATTATCTGAGTTACATTATTCATCACCCACTGATAGTCATTAGTTTTATTACCCTTCTTTACAAACATCAAACGTCTCTACATTCTATTTATTTATTTTCTATGGTTATCCTTTCCTCACTTTTAACCTGTGGAAAATTAATCTTTAATCCATACATGTGATCAATCTATCTATAATATATAAATAAATTCATTTATCTTATTTTATGTTTAGTATTATGAGATCATTTATAATTAAAAATCTCTATCCCATATTCTTGTGACATAAAATTATTTTGTCATAGTTATAATTTTCATGAATTATTATAGATTTTAAAAAACCTCAAATTAGTACACTAAAGAACCAACCAACCATTCATGCATGTTAAGTGTAATGATATAAGTGTACATAGAATTTATTATGAATTTTTCCTTATATTACCCAATGTACTCAATATCATTTATTTTTATCCCATGATACTTATATTTATTTAATATTAGAGAGTGTGGGGAAAATATTCACCATTTTTTTCACTTTTCCATACAAAATTTATCAATGTATTACATGGGATTATTATTATTTATCACTGTAAAAAAATAATTTCTTTTTCCCTTCTGGTGATATACACATTATATCATTTTCTATTTCTCATATAATTAGTTAAAATAAAATATTGTATCAATGGAGTTAAGATATTTCAAGAATATTAATGTATTAGAAGTTCCATTGTTGGAGAGGTCCTTTATACCATAAAGACACAAGGAAATCGTTTCATATATATATATATATATGGATTCAGTTTGACCAGATTCAACTAATGATTCATAACATTAGTCAATATACCAAGTTCCACCAAGAAGTTGTTGATTCCCACTGTAGTCATATTAGGACTTCTTATTGGTAAATCATTACATTTACCATATATTTTTTCCCAACATAGTTCCCACTATTTTTAATAATTTTCTAATATAATAAAATATTATGGATGGAAACAATAAAATTAATAATAAATTTAATTTGAAACTTTTATTTTTCAAAAATACTTGAAAGTTTTCTTCTATATCATGATTCATGTCATCCATTTTTTTATCATTATTATTGATAATTTATTTTCTATCAACATACCAAACCCAAAACCAGAATAAAAACTATATATATTTTTTATACAAAATATTAGAATCCTAATTTCATACATATAATATTAATTCAAATTTAATGTAATTTACTGTAATACAAGAAGAATTATATAGAGTTCCATTTTATATAGATTATTAGAAAAATAATACACTAATATAGAAATAATCTACTTCAATTTTCATTTGATCGCAATAATGAGATACCATGTTCAATAATATTTTTGTTACAAAAAATCATATTATGAGGACATACATAAAATAAATTTATAATCTATAAATCATTATAATGAAAAAATTTGGAAAAAATAATTATAATGATGTGTAACATCTTAGTTAATAGGTATATAATGTTCCCTAAAATTGGTGTATCATATATAATCACATGTAATTGTTTTATAATGAAAATATATTATAATACTATATAATCATAAAAATTTTAAATGAGCACAGTCCAGGTTATTATATTTATTCACCGATCATAATTTCAAAAAAAATATTACAATTATTTGTTGAAAAACTACTTATGCAACGTACATAGTGTCTAAGAATATGTAATAATTAAGATATTAATTAGTAGGATGTAAATGTTTACTACCACTAATGGAGTAATAAAATATTGATTAAAAAATTACATCATGTATAATAATAACCATGAGTAAATTCATTGGATGTAATTGTATTACATAATAATAAAATAATGAATAATAAAATAATGATTTATAATGTATCATGAAAACATAATTCATTACAGATTATTAAACATTTGTGGAAGAATAATTATTTATAGTTCTTGATTATATATACCAATTTGAATGAAAAATCATAAGGTTATGGGAATCATTATTGAAACTGACCCCTAAAATGGTGTTTTCTGAAATTTCTAACAAATATTAAAAATATAAAACATATTCAGGATTTACAAAAAATTATATGAATAAGAAAAATATAATTTAATTAATAGAGGTTTTTTATATAATAATAATCAAAATATAAGGACAAAAATTAATTATTTAAATATATAAATTACATTTTACGGATTTCTATTTAATAGATAATCTATAATAAGAGCTATAAAGATACCATATAGATAGAAATTAAATTTTAAATAAAATATTACGTAGAATGTTAGTAGTATTATTATTAATATAAAGAATACATGTTGAAACAATAAATATTATAATTTTTATATAGATATATATAATTCTTGAAATGGAAAAAGGAAACTATATGTGTTTCATTAACATGGGTGTTAACGTAGCTTAAAAAGTTTTCTTATAATTTCGGATGGTCAATGTTAATTTTTTTAATTTTGTATTTAGAACATTACTCAATTATTTTTAATTTATTTGTTTTCTAATTTGTATTTAAAATTTAATTAAATAGTTTTTTTTGTTCAATATACTGTAGATATTAATTTTTTAATTCCAAGGTCACATTAATTTCTCAATGCTTATGGATGTTATAATCAGTCAAGTTTACCACACAAAAACACATAGGATATAGTGAAAATTTATTTCTATATGGAAAAATTAATCAAAATTTTATTATTTTTCATGATATATGCATCCTTCATTGTCTATAATGGTCTTTTTATAATGTATTCTTCTCTAATATGATTTTACCATCCATGAAGAACATAATTTATTTTATATTATAATCATTTACGAATTTCAAAAAAAAACTCATAGTATTATATTGTTACAAACATAGTTTGTTCAATATAATTTCTTATTTGGACTATCCATAAATAACAAAGTTATTCAAATATAATAACCTTATTTGACAAAATTTTTTCCATCAAAAAAAATTTGTTTACTAGAAAATGGTGTAATTATATAGTTTTAAAACCCAATTTAACAATGAATAATAACATATTTTGTTAAATTGAAGAATTTATTTATATCTATATGATGTATGAAGAATAAATTAATGAATAGAATTCATATGAATGAGTACTAGTTCATATTATACTTTTTAGAAAAACTCATCTTCGTTCGACCTTGAACATCTATCAGCAGACATTCGATTATATAATATCATACTTTAAAATAATTTATTATTTTTTATGGTATATATTTGTAAAAAAATTATAAGATATGAAAATTAAGACCTGAGTGGAAATGGGTTTGTGAAGTGTGATACATATAAAGTAAGGATAGGGATGTTTTAAAAAAAATATTAAAATTATATATTATATCATCACATTGTGGTAAAAAAGTATATATAATTTGAAGGGACATATGATTAAACAAAAAAAATGTGACATTAAAAGAATTGATAAATATATATTAACAAAAAATATTATATATATATATATGATTACAGAATTTGGTATTTTACATTTCCCACTAATGTTTTAATATTCTTCAAAATACTAAAATAGGTCATTAAAAATTTTTAACATGATTAAAAAATAATTAACACCCATTATATAAAATAATTTATATATATGTTAATGTTATTTAAAAAAATTACTTACCAAAATATAAAATTTTGTATGCCATAATGATTTTGAAAACATTAATTTTGATTTCATGAAAATTATTTATTATTTGGATAAAATATTTATATTTTATGTAGTAAATATATGGAAAATAATATCTATATTATATTTTTTATTTTATTATAGAAACAATTTTCAAATTAAAAACATGTATATTATTTTATAAAAATGCTATTATAACTTATTTGGGACTAACTTTTATATTATCAAATTTAAACCATTGATATAATTTTTTTAGATATAAATATATGATTCATTCCTTTAATAATGTACCAAACATTTTTTCAAAATTCCAATAGTCATGTTACTGTTAAATTACTAGAGTAATTATTCTAATGATTTGGTTAATGTTGAAATATGAAAGCAACTATTCTAATAGTAAAATTCTTAGTGTTCGAATTTCTATTTTAATTAATATAAATATTTTTTATATTATTATTTATTAATTCACTATAATATATCTCAAGGATCAATATTCATCCTTTTCAAAAATATATAAATCATTTTTGTAATGTATTTTTCCCTTTTTACATTGTTTTATTCAATCACGATTCATTTATGGGACATAAATGTCAAGAATATCAATTTCTGTACATGATATATTTTAAATTATTTTTTAAATATTTTAAAATATATATTTATATTAGTTATTTATTTTATAAAAGTAACGTACCCTTTTCATGACATAGATTGATGAAATATTTTAGTTATGTGGTTTATGTGACTTATTTTTACTATATAATACACACATACATATTGAGAAGTATGAATTGTTTCATTATAGTGTGGGTGAATATAATGGGACCATTATTATATTACCCTGTCAGAGGAAAGGATATGGGATCTTCATAAACCCATTATGTGACCTCTATTATCATATATTATTACGTGGTTGTTAATGGTTGTGCTACTGAAAATAGAGGCTTAAAAATGATTTATTTGATTTGATATGTTATTAAAAAATTTACAGATGATTCTTGTATATGAATGAGTAGTTTTTAGTAATATAATCTCACTTTGGGTTTTGAAAAATTGTGAGATGGTTGAAAAATATTATTTTGTTCGTGTATGGTATGATCTTGGATATGATTGTTTGGGTGGTTTGAAATAAAAAAAAGTCAATTTTCTTGTTCTATTTGTGGTTAGTGTTAAACATATTGATCATGTTGAATACCATAAATCGTAATTTATAAATATATATCCTCTTGTGGGAATGTTTCCATGATGAAGAGGTGAGGTTACTCTAAAAATAAAATGGGATATTTTTGTCCCTAACTAATAATGTGGGTATTATACTAATTATTAGAAGATTATTTGAAAATTAGAACTCATGATTGGTTTTAAAAAGTGTTAAGATGACTTTATAATGGGTTTATGGTTTCCATAATACCCTTTTATTATGATATTCTTATGAGATTGTAAATTGAATGGGGCATTTACTATGTCTATGGGGATTCGAATAGATTCTTGTGTCCTAGGTCAGATATTCCTTGGATGTGAGTATTATGGTGAGTACATTGTTCTAAATTCAACAAATTGTAGGTGTGTTGACTAATTCACTCGGGCTATAAAAGACTATGAGTGGTTTTTTAACATTATTAGTGATTTTTTTATTTTATGTCATATGGTGATAGATTATTCATCATGAACATTATGTTACTAATATCTCGTTCACTCATTCAATTGTCCAAGTGACATATCATTCGCATAGTAATACCTCATTCAACCTATTTTGGTGTTTTGATATATGATTCCCATATAGATATCTTTATTTATCTTCTGTTGGGTGGATACATATTGTTCTTATTATAATACCTTATTCTCCCTATTTTAGGTTTTTATACACATTTATATTATTTTGGTATGGTAATACACAATTATGATTGAAATATATAATTAACCCAACTTGGGGTTTGTTGAGTTGAAATATTTTCACCCTATGTATTATATTGTGATGATAAATCATTATTAACTGATGGGGTTTTGTAAGTTAGTTCACCTAGAATCATTGTCTTGGTGATAAATTTGTCACCATTATCCAATAAATAGAGGTTTGATAGTGATGTACAACCCAATTAGAGGAATTGTGATGGTGATTTTTCATCCTCTATGAGGAAGTGTGATGCTAATATGTCAAAAACTAGGAGATGTTTTGAAAATGACACACATTCTACTTGGTGTAGGTCTATTGTTCGTCTACCATTAATAAAAACAGATTAGTATCATGATTCATCATTTACCAAGGTGTTCTGTGTAGTGAAACTGAACCTATATTCATGGATATAGTGTTTACATTATAGAATTTAAATTTTATGTATGTAGTTATATACTATAGGAGAAAATATTTTAGTAGTGTTGGAAAATTGGACATGTACGTGATTCTCATATTAAATTTTAATTCATAAATTACAACATTTATTTTTGGATAATAAAATTTTTACCCCTATAGTAGCATTTTAATTTAATCCTAGTCCTCCTCATGTATTCATAATAAAATGAAATAAACAATAGAGATGAAAAACTTTACATATGTTTTCACTATAATTTAATCATTAATTAATACATTATGAAAAATAAATATATAAATTTAAATAACTAAAAACAAATACCTTGTGGTGAAAAATGTAACTGTCATAAATAGATAAGGAATAATAAGAAATGAAATGGTAATGAACTGATAACACATGTCATATCATAAATACATTGAAAATGAAATTAATTCTAAGATAATATCATAATTAAACTATAATTGATAATAAAAATATAATTCATAAGGATAGAAATGGTAAATTATTGAACATCATGGAATTATTATCATTATACATCTACTGGATAGACCATTCAAATGAAAATCTACCACAACTGGGCACGAACTCATCTTGTTTGGCCAACTGATTTTTTGATAGCTTATTAATTCACCAAATTTTTCTACCAATGTGTTGAGGGGATAGATAATCCATGACTCAATAATATATTTAATAACAAATCATGCCTCATATATCATAAAATCAATTTAAATCACTAGTAATTTTCCATGTCATCAAATATATGTATTTAGTATAGTACATAGATTTGACAACATTTCCACAGTAATAAAAATATCAACCATAGTAAAATCTATTTATAAAAATTATATAACATTTATGAAATACTTTTATCCAACATGAGATAATGTGAATATTTAATATAAATGTGAAATCAAATGAAAATTGATCACAATATTGTTATTGTTTCATGTGAATGGTCATGATAAAAATAGAATGATTGATTGCACAACAATTTTTATCATTTTCTAATTATCTAGTTAAATACTTGTGTATGGAATAACTCAAATTCAAACATAAAATAAGATGATGTGTGAATGAAAGATGAAATTTAATTTCAATGGGGTAGTGTGTACACCACATAAAAGTTAATTAGTGTAAAACAAACAACAATAATTTTTAATGAAATGTAAATTGAAACTAAATCTCATACATCACACATCATTTTTGTATAATGTTTTTTAACAACATTTATCGTGTCTTCAGAAAATTTATTATATTATAATATAATAACATTAATATTTATAATACCATAAATGATACTATTTTATCATATAATCATTTGGTCGTTAATAATATTTCTTAATTATCATTTTTCATATGTTATTTCTTTTATATTCTCATGTTTGTTTGGTCATGAATGTTACTATTATGGTGAATATTACATAGTTTCATAATCCAAAAAGTTATAATATTTAATTAATTATAATATTTACTCATAAAATATTATTTGGAAACCAATTATCAATTTTTATATAGAGAAATAGTGTTTGTTAGGATACTGGATATTGTAGGTCATATGTACACATGAATAAAATTGTCATTTAAAATTGATCGTTATAGAAAAAACATAATTAATATATTAAAATTATACCATTATAATAATAAAATAATATTTTTTTAAATATACTTATATAGATCATCTATATTGATTGCCCATGTGAAAAGCATCACATCATTTTGGGAAGGCGGTATTCCACACATACATGAACTATGCTATCAACCTTAAATGAGTAAAAAGGTAAGAAAAAATTATATATTTTAAATAAATAATAATAAATATATCATTAATATAATAATTATATCATTTTAACTCATATATTAATAAAATATATCCGTATTACCTTCAATGAAAATATTTCTAGAAAAATGTTTCACATCACTTTGTGAGGCTATAATCCACCGGGAACAAATGAAATGTTGTTGTATATTATACAAAATGGAATGTACATTTTTTTTATAATATAATTAATACATAAGTATAATTATTATATAAATATCAATTTTATAATTTATATCCTCCATCATACCCAACCTTTTTAGGAGGTAATATAAAAACAACATCAATCGGTTCGTTAGGCTATAGTCTTTCGTACTTACAAATGATGATTTTGTAACAAATTGATTGAAGTGTGGAAGGTTTTAGGTCATTAGAATTTTATAACAACATCTCAATATATGTAACATACTTTGGTTGTTATATCATTGTAGATTAATAAAAAATGTGGGATGTGGAAGAAAAAACACTCGTTGAAGAACGTTACCTACCAATGGGTAACAACATTAGGATAGTACTAAAATACATCCTAGGTCATATATCATGAAAATAAAATACTATATAATTATACAAAGGGATATTGGAATTTATTTATGTAGTTATTTTATGACTCAAATGTGATTAAATGTGTTTATATGATATTTTATGGGTATGATTTTTGAAGAGTGTTGTGTGGCACAATTGTTTTTTTAAATGAAAAGTGATACACAAGTTTCTCACATTAGACAAGGTTATAAATGTTGTATTATATACACTTATACACAATATGGAATACATTTCAATAATATATATCTTATAGATGTGTTTAGGTAATTTTATCCCGGATATTATTAATTTAATCCATGGTAAATAATTTTTACCATAAAAGAGGCTATTAATTTTTATGATCTTCAATATTCATGTTGGAAAAAAATTACGTTTCATTTATTATAAAATATATATAATATTTTTTAAATTTATTCAATAAACATTTTATAGTAACATTAACTATAGTGGAAAAATTTAGTTTAAAATTAAACCACCTGACATGATGACAAAGTTGTTTTTCAAAGAGAAATGTTAAAAAGATTATTTATATAAATGAAAAATTTTGAAAAAATAAAAAGGAAATAAATTGGATTACTTGATATGAAATTGATCTAGTTTTTACTTTATTAAAATTAATAATCTAACATAAAATTATAACAAATATAAAAGAAAATGCATTATCAATTAATATTAATAAATTTTTAGTAGTCATTGAAAAATGAAAAAAAAGTAGTAACAACAAAAATATTAAATTTTTGTTAAATTTGATGTGATTTTATAAATGAAATGATGAACAATATTCCATGTAAAATTTAAAAAATTGGTAAATATTAAATTTAATTCATTTTTTGCAAAGATTTAATATACTGTGTTTAAAAAAAATAAAAAAGTTTCGAAAATAATTATTTTTTTATAAAAAATAATTATTTTATTTCATATAATTAGACGAATATAATTTTTATAATCTAGTTAGTCATATTAAAAAACTAAAAATTAGTCATGAATTTTCAACGACAATGAGTATTACTATACATTTAGTCTCAATTTTACGTTTTCCAAAATCTGTCATAGAGTTTAAATTTAATGAAATATTTTTCATTGATTTTTGATGATAAGTATTTAGTTTCACTTAAGATATAAAATAATATTTTATTATTTTAGAAGATTGAGATGTATCATACTCCCCAACAAATAATATTTTTTATCTCAGGTTATATATAAGGAAAATAATCCAGGCTTTGGAATTTCAAGGTACCATTGTAAAAAACACACATCATAAAAGGGATATTAAAATTTATTCTTCATAACAAGAAAATAAACATAAAAATTTAATATGAAATAACATATAACAATGATTCTATATTAGAGAATATTTTTTCAAATTGAATGCATGTACATGTATGAAATGTGTAAATAATTATTGTTTGTTATTGAGGTCAATTATCAGAGGCATTTGAATAAAATAAAGATGGCTAAAAGCATAAATAAAATAACTATTTGATGTTTTAAACAGAAATATGTTTTTTCCGATATGAATATAAGGGATTATTTATTTTCTTAGACATTTTATAATGTATATTAATTCATTTACATTATATGAATATATGGAATTACACATACATGAGATGATTCTATTTTTTAAATAAACACTCAACATTTTGATGTGCTTCGATAAAATTCAATGTCATCCCTTTCTATAATAAAATAGTATCCCAAAATTATTTTTTTCTTCAATCACTATAATTTAATATTAACACATTTTTGGATATATAAAAGAGTTTCAAGTTGTACCTTGTGACTCTTAACTATTATACAAAAACAACATTATTATAAAAAGTTAAAAATTATAATAAATCAATCATTGATACTCAAAAGTAACACCACTAGCCCATCGTTAATATATTTTTTAAATAGTTTAAATAAAAACAATGATATATTAACCAGAAAATCATATAGGGAAGTGGTTGGTGATAATCACTTTCCATCAATCAGTCATGGTTTCTAGCCCTATAAATATGCTTGATATGGATTTTTGATACATATCATACGAGTTTTATTTTTTTAAACTATATTTATATAAATTATATAAGATTAAAAAATAATATGATGGGAATATTTAAAATAAAATTAATCATGACAATACATTATTACAATTTTAAAAAATATGTTTTTGAGTAATAATTATTTTTATTGTTTTTATAATGTCATTAATGATCATATTAACACTAAAGGTTATTAATAACATTAATGATATGTCTATAATTTGTGAAGGAATTATTCCAAAAATAATATGTGCACAAAAACATATGCTTTTCATATATTTCTCCATCAATATTCATTATCATGGTATACTCTAAACACATACAACAAAAAGGTGGTGTTTAAAATTTGATGTTATGATCAATCATATTATAATTAATCCATGAAATTTTTATTCATTTGAGGTAATATATATATTTCTCACTTTATTCATCATTATTTTTTTTGATGAAGGAATTAAGTGATATTTTTATTTATGACACATATAAAATGACTGTACTTCCCTCCTTTGGTGGAATGAGGACCATTGGGTACTGTTGATAATGAGTGACATGTTCGAAAGCTCAATGATAATATTAATACTATTAATCTCCAACTCCATTCATAATTATCTTTATGGAAGGAAGATAATAACATGTAAATTCATCTATGTATTCCGAAATGTAATTGATGTTCCCTCAGAGTTCCCTCAATTTTATGATATTTGGAGGGGGTGTGAAATTGATAAAATTGAAATATTATATTTTAGGTAGGCCTCGATGCCACAATGGAATATAAAAATGCTATGGAATTTCAAAGATGTTACTCTAAAAGCGCATTTGATAATATTCCTCTTTAAAATATACTATTGTAGCTTTTCAAATTCCATTTTAATATTGTTTAATTGATAACATCATTGTTAATATTTGACCAACAGGTCATTGAGAGCCCACATGAAAATGTTAATTTTCTATAAGGCTAAAAAAATTAAAAAACTTTCAAATACTCATACAAACAATTATAAATATATTACTTGTAATTTCAATGTGTCAAACCCACAAGGATGATAAATATGTTCTAAATAAATTTAATTAAATTGAAATTACAATTTTGTGATTGATAACAATGAATATAAAAAATCACACATAATATTGAGTTTGATATAATAATATGATTCATTCCATTTTTAGTTATTATAAAGTTTGTGCAGTATGGATTAAATTGACTATGGATTTATTCAGGTTTGGGGACAAAATTGGGTTAGTATGTATCATTGGACGAGTTACCCTGAACTAATCTTATGAATAAACATTTATAATGGTCATGTAATAAATTTAAATCACAAAACTAGGCATCCCAAAACCGTATTTAAAAATAACTATCCTAGATTAAATAATTTTTATAATCAAAATAGCCCAATTAGTTGATGAAATTTTATAATAATACTTTTAAAAATTAAATGTTCATAAAAAATTAAAATAAGATGAATTTGAAATCATAAATAGTGTTATAGAAATAAAAAAAGATAAATAAATATAAATAAACCCTAAAGAGTATATCCCTATAAAATGATACCACCCAAAAAAAATATAACTACTCACACATTCTAGGAATAATGTGAATGAGCAACATTAATATCCAAAGAATAATTACAAAGATGAATGGTGGGGAAGAAGGGATCCAGATCACCCTTCTATGTGTATGTCTTGTCCTCACAACTTATGTTAGTTATAATTGTCCACTACATTGTGGCTGAAGAAGTTTTTTTTATATGTATCTTCATCAATTCCTCATCCTATATAATAATTATTTTTATTTTTCTCAAAAAACAATATTTTTAAACTCTTTAATATCCACAATGGGAAGTGACTTCACAAATTTCTTCATGAGTCTCACAAGATAACATGACATCATGTAAATGTAATACATGGCGTTTAAATGTAAATATCCAACTCCATACCTCTACTGCATCCAAAAAAATTATTGTATTGTCGTTCCCTTTAACTATTTTCTAATAATCCATTGTATCCTCTTATAATACATAAAACAAGTTTTGCTGTTAAAAAATTGGAAACAATAATAAATTACATAAAAAAATACTATAAAAATAACATAAAATGTATTCATGAAATATAGATATAAAATAACACCAAACATGAATTCAAACATGTTCTATATGGTATAATTTACACATATTGTAAAGTATATTCACCTTATAATAGTTGATATTAAATATAAATAAAATAAATTTATCAACAATAGAAGTAAATAATCTTGAATCTCACATTACTTATTCAACAATTCCTCATTTTTTTGAAAGAAACTAATATATCAGAGATTTTATTGTTTTGATTTGAAATTAACATTATTTTTTAGTCATACAATTTCCTTTTTCAATTTATTTTTAATATACATGTTGTTTTCAATTGACATCTATTTTATGTTTTTCATTCATTATCCAGGTACAAATGTAAATAAATTCCGAACATACCAAAAAGCAAGTTACTTACTATAGTTTTTAAAGAAATATTGTATCTACATCACGTAAAGACAAAATCACAAGTAATTATGAGGGCTTCACCAATTATGATGAAATGAATC